>JBAMHW010000010.1:28083002-28169292 GCA_037177495.1 Rhadinocentrus ornatus | reverse complement strand
ATGAATGAATGAATGAATGAATGAATGAATGAATGAATGAATGAATGAATGAATGAATGAATGAATGAATGAATTAACGAATGAATTAACGAATGAATGAAACTGTAGTTAAAGCTAGTCATTTGTACATTTATCATTTTGCGTATGGGGGTTGACATTGTTTACAAAATGCTGCCAAATTTCCTTTCTAGATACAGCCTTGTTTAGTTAAAGAAGATGGCATACCTGGTTAAGTTTGGGAAGTAATTACCTTGCTTGGGTTAGAGTTGAAAAGTTATGGTTATTAAAAATAACATTTTCATAACTGAGATATTACTCAGAAATTATTGCTCTGTGACATAGTGATAGAGAAAACTGGACTCCTTTAACCTAAGAATGTGCATATAACAACAAAATTCTTTATTGGCTGCAGAAGAATTTAAATTAAGTTAAATGACATGAAGAATACTTTATTCTGTCCAGTGAGGGAAATTGCAGTGTTGTACTAGGTTTTTTTGTTGGATGGTTAGTAACGTTTTATTAGATGGCAACTGCCATCAATGACCTGCTACTTTTCTGTTCTGCAGCATAAAAAAAGTAACTTCTCTGTTGTTTCTTTACTCTATTGTGTTAAACAACTGTTCATTATATTCAGCAGCATTTGTAGCATTTTTCTGTGGACAATTAGCACTCCAGACGTTTCCCTTGCACAGAGCCAGCCTTCTTGATCAGTTTGTTCCTTTTCTTTAAGTTGGTGGTTTGGATGCTGCTAAACCAACAGATAACTGCAAGCAGATTGCACTTGTGCAACATCTTGCATGAGTAATAAGTATACATAGGCATAAGTTCTAATACTAGTCCAGTCTTTTGTCCAGCTGTAGGCTGATAGAGATGACCACTTTTGAGTAAAAACATGCAGCTCTCTGTTTATTTATTTTCTCTTTTTAATGCTTTAACCCAATAAAACTTGAGGTCCCCCATTTGGGGAACTTTGAAAACAGATGATGTTGAATTGCCAAAATGTTTGCAGAGAAACTTTTTTCATTGGTGCTATGTGCCGCCTTCATTTAATTTTTGTCATTAACTAATTTTTTTTACATTTTTTCAAAATGTTACAGGTGTCCTTTTTGGTAACAAAAGTAATCAAAAATACCTTGTGTTTGGAGAATTATATTAATTTCACTAAGGGTATACAGTTTTTAAGCCTTGGCCTAAAAAAGGGTTAAAATTACTTAGTACAGTTCAATAAACACCTTAATGTATTAAAAATCTTTTTTTGGTTCTCACTTTTGTATTTTAGCATCCATTTCAATCACCGGCTGATATTGCTTAAGCTAAAATATACCATTGTGATTACTTACTGCCTACTTCTTAAAAAAAGGTTGATTTATATTAATGACACTGAGCCAAAACATTAAAACTGTGAGTCATAATACTGAGCTGAATTATTCTATGATGATCATTCAATAACTCACTGAGGCCTTTTTAAGTGATATGTTTGAGCTGTTTTTATTCTAAAGTAAACAGGATATTTCCAAGTGAAGTATTTAAATACAGTTCATGCACAGATTGTATATGAAGGAAAAGTAGTTAAGCTCATCTCTGTTTTAATCTTAAAACAATCAAGAACTAAATTTGGGATGCCGTTTGAGACCATCAGTTTTTACTGTGCAAGTCAGTGATGTATGGTATTGATTTCAACAGGGAGCCCTCTAATCAGAATCACGGTAAAAATCAATAGCTGGCATTGCCTGAGGTCCTGTTCATGCTTCACAGTACACATCTGAAGTAAACTCCCCCGCGCTGAAACAGTGTGGCCATTTGCTTAAAGAAAATCGAGACTCACTGCAATGATGAGGACTGTGGAGATAAACTGAAGGAGACAGACAGAGATAAAGGAGGGGAGCACTGAGATGGATGAAGGAGAGGAGGTGTTAGTCAATGAGGGGCTTTGGTGTGGCTGAAAACTATTATGGAGGCTTGCTTACTCAAAGCCTCAATCAATCAAGCTTCGGGCGAACAGGAGAGAATCAACAAGTCACAGACCTTAACATGATCCACATGTGAGATCTTGCTACAGAGCTGTCCCACAACTGTCACATTTCACTTCCCCTTCTCCCTGACTGCTGTGTTATCCCACCGTCTCCTCATGTCTCTATCTAAGGAGTTAAGTTGCAGGGCTGCAGCTGTGTCTGCTCCCTGCATTACCTTCTTAGAGAAGGGACAAGCAGGTGAGGATAGATTTAAGTCTATCAACTTAAGACATGAGTTTAGGAGGCCTGTTGAGCATAAAACAGTCACATCCTATGAAGAGCTAAATGAAGCAGGCATAGAGGGGCTCAGAGGGGCCATAGAAAGACTGCAAGGTTTCCAACAACATTTGGTCTGTCGCCAGGGTAGAATACACCCTTTGGCATCCTACCATTATCAAGGCAACTCAACCTTGCTGCTCACCCAGGGAAAGGCATGTTTAGTGGACCCTTACATCAAAACCTTCAGTTCAAGAATTTTCCTTAAGCAGATTTGTTCTTAGAGAAAGGTGAAATATTTGGATTTGGGCGACTTCCATAACTGCAAAAGTCAAGCAAGAGATGGGGGATGATTGGTTGACCTGTGTATTAGTGCAGAGCGCTTCAACATCAGAGGCAAAGTGTCGTGTCCTCTTTCAGAAACTGAAGCTGAAATTTGTTCAGATTGAATTATTGTCTTTAGTTATGCAACAAGCTATTCCCCATCTTTGTAAGATTGTCACCTTCTGATACATCAGCAAGAATCAGGAAAAAATTAAAGATGGCTTTGTGAATACCTGCCACCTCTTTCACATTACATGTGGTCTTTGTTCGTTCCACTGATAAAATAAAATACTGATTTAAACAACTTTAATTAAATAGCATGACCTACACTAGCCCTAACCAAACACCCATTTTCCTTAATAATGATATTTTGCTTGGCCCATATTCAGGTATAATTTTATTTATGGAGTCTTGCTGAATTTATAATTCATCCGCAGAACTATTCCAGATGTTAAATGGGGTAGAGGTGGGCTACATTCTGAGCAGGTACCTCAGAATCCCAGTTTGATCTAACATGCAAGCTTTCAGACTGAAGGAGCTGGCATACTCATGCATGCACAGACATAACATGCACAGTTCAGACAGAAAGAGCCCAGCTAAGATTCAAACCAAGAACCATCGTGCTGCAGGGCAAAAGTGTCTGCAATGCTCAATTTTTACTTCAGTCTCTTTTGAAGTTGAGTTCGTTCTGATTGGTCATCTGAATTATCCAAAACTTCCAGACAGCTGTTCATTCCCTGTTTACATTGTGCCACACTAACCACCATACATAATGTACTTCATGGTAAAAACATTCTACACTATAGATGAGGTCTTGCTAGAGCAACGTCTTTGTGGGAGATAACTTGATGGTGTGGTTTTGCAAATCTGAAGACCTACAAACACAAAAAGTGGTAAATTACCAGAAGAAAGGGAGAGTAGAAAGCCCAATAGCTCGCTAAGATAACTATTTCTCATGCACATTGCATGTTTTTGCACACATAAAATGTATATTGCACTTTAATTACATTGATGAATTCTATAAATATCATTGCTGCTCTGTGGGATTTTTTGTTGTTATTTTACAAATGCCAATGATCAGTTTGTATCATCAATATTTTCAGGACAGGATTGGAATTTTAATATGTGTCTAAGCCTTTTTTGATTATAAAGAATTGAACTGTAGGTATTACAGATTACAGTGGCCCCCATATTGCACCATTCTGTACTAAGCAGTAGGTGGTGGAAGTATCATTGGCACTCAGTAGCAATCACCACGAGGGAAGCAATTATCATAACATTAAATAGTGATAAACACCATGGCACAGTGATCATCAGAACATCTGAGCTGTTGCGGTGTCATCCGTCAAAACCACACCTCGGGGTAGCAACAGTCAGGTAGTGATACATTACAACGGACAGAAACAGGTGCCGTCGTAGATTCTAATTACTTTGTTCTATCAATTATGTACAAATCCTTGCATGGCCTGGGGTCTGCCGCACACTGCTGTGCCTCCTACGCACTCGCTGCATCAGCCCAGCTGTGGCTGCATAACAGGCAGACCCTCTATCACTGGCTTGTGTGGATGCCCTCAGGTGTCTGAAAAGGTTTGTTTTTCCAAGGATGAATTAAAATAAAGAGGGAACAGTTCTCAAAAATGCAAGGGGGAAGAAGAAACATCTTGCATATCCCACCAACAGTTGTTGCATTATATTCTCTCTAGTAACAGCAGCAGATTCTTTCTTCTTCCACTCAGCCATGTAAGCAGCAGTTTAGACACACAGGTGCACTGCTGTTTTGTGTTTTTAAGCTGTAACGGTCTTCCAGGCACTTGTGGTTTCTGCCTTTGTTTTGCACACTCCTAGAGTTTTCGTTCAGCTACTGAGTGCACAAAAACATTATGCTAATGAGGGGGTAGACAGCTGCTTCCAGCATAGTTTTTCTCTAGGTGTTAAGGCACGTGTTTGTCATTTGTCGCTTTTACAAATGGATTACATTTTAAAAATAAAGCCACATGCAAAGGCAGACTGAACCAGCTGCAACAATATATTCATCATTGTTGAAGGATCTTTGTTTTTTCGTTCTTTTGTTTTTCTTTTTGCATTTGCTTTGCCCTTATGCAGCAGTACCTTTGCAAGATCAATGACAATTAGTGGCTTTTACTCTTTGCATGTCATTCAGCAGTGGATGTCAAAAAGTCAACAGTCTTGATTCTGAAGATTGAATAAAAGTTTGGTTATGTTGTTTCTCTGAAGCAGCTTGGTTTGAGTGAAAAAAAAAAAAGAAAAATAAGTGGAAAGAAGAGTTTTTAGATTCCATGAGAAAGTTTTGGTGATGAAACATTTAGCTTGGGCTGCAGTAAATACTGTAATATAACACTGATTTATGTGTGACTCTACATTTAAAAGGCATCTTTGATGCAGTGCATCAAAAACCATCTGATTTCTCATTTCAGCATGTGTGTGCATGTAGCATTTAGTTAAGTCCTGTAATTAACTTTAGTAACAATGTATGAATTACATAAACTGGTAAACAATTATTCCAGTCATGTTCACAAAGTTAAGTATCTCAAAATTGGAAATGGCTTGGCAAAAGAGTGAAAGTGTGAGATCAGATGTTCAGGAATTTGCAATTTTCCTTGTTAGTTTTCCCTTTGATTATTTGATATGATCATTTGGAACCACCAGCATTTGGTTAAGTTTATATAATCTACAGATAAGATGCTTGAATATGGAACATCTGGGTTTTGTCTCATAAATTGGTCTGTGTGATGCTGTAGCTATTATGTCAGATGTTGCATGCACATAATTTTTTATTTCCAGCCGTTTGATTCAAAGAGTCATATCAGAGGTGTGTCTTCTTATGACAGTAGAAGAGAAAGAACTGTATGTTTTCTTACAGCTGAAAAACAGACCTGTATTAAAACCCTCTTGCTTCTCATCTTTGGTTGTGGTAATTAAACTTCTGCTGACTTTGTTTATTCTAATGCAAAATAAGTCTCATTACACAACTAAAATTAAATAAGTTTATAAGCAGAGTATCAGGTTTTTTTTCTGAATGGATCTGATATTTAAATATAATATTTAAATTATTTCAAGCGGGAAAAAAAGACATATATTCTGTATTGTTATGAGTCTGTCAAAGTATTTTAAAGCTCAGGAATGTTCAACTTGACAGTCACTAGTTCCTTCTTTAATATACAGCAGTCTACATCCACTGATATCATTGAAGCAGCTCTCTGAAACCATTCATGCAGCACACCTGCAGAGTGCAGCAGTCACAGACAGTTAACCTCAAGATCTGGAAGTGTTTCTTTGTCAACAAAGCTTCTTAAACTTCACTACTTTCTGTCTTTGTCAAAATTTGGCTACATCAGAAGCTCTTAAGCTTCATCTAAGTGACTTTAAGATTCAAACTAAAGTGACTTCAAGTACCACATCAGAGGCCACTAGCTGTAAGGTAAGCAAATTAAACTCATCATGTCAATCTAAGATAGCATGTAAGACCCAGGTTCTGTGTGAATATTTATTCTCATCTAGCTCAAACAAAAAAAAGCTATTTTATTTACTGTCATGTTAGTCATCTCAGCTCAGTATGTCACTGTATCTCTGAAATTAGAGCTTCTGTGTAAAAGATTGTCACTTACATTTGACCTTAGGAGTCAAGAAATATGGGACTGCAAAGCAGAAGCAAAATACAAACAGCAGACATGTTATGTAATAACAGAAAATGAGATGTAACATTTTCTGATCTGGTGGGTGTGTCAGTAGTGTCGCATCACTGCTTTCACTCCTTTATGTTATCATTATTATATCTTTAAAATGCAGTATATTATTATATTAATATAGTTTTTAGTTTTGTTGTAATAAAAAAACTTTTGTAATTGGTAGCTGGTTTGTATTGATGGCATTATAAATACATTGTATTGATGGCTAAGTGGAAAAGGGGATGATAACATAAGACTTTACTTCTTGCCTCTCCTTTTTCTTTCAAAATTTGATTAAAGATATTTTTTTTTTTTTTTTTTTTAAAGATTATTTTAAGATTTTAAATTTTGGTTTGATTTATTGAATGAAATAAATAAAATTTAAAAAAACATATTTTTTATGTAAAGGGAAAGAGTGTATGTATAATCATATGCTGCATTAAATGTTTGCTTGGATCAGGGTTGGCACATGTAATAAACAGGAAGTACGAATTTAAAAACCCCTGAAGGAAAACAAAGCACAGCTGACAGACACTTCGTATGTATGTCTGTGTGATGCTTTTGGGGTTGTTGTGCATGTTGGATATACAGGATTTGTAGTTGTTCACATGTGATAAACAGGAAGTAAGAATTTAAAACTCCAGAATGAAAACAAAGCACAGCTGACAGACACTTTGTGTTTGTGTGTTTGATTGCTGTTTTGATGCAGGCACCTGTTGGACTATGACCCTGCAACCAATAACTCCAGTGAACTGTGCAAGCCTTCTACAGCCTGGCTGCTCTCTGCTACAGCTGGATGGTGAAGTTCTCCTGTTTGGCCAAAAGGGCTGGCCAAAGCGCTCATGTCCGACAGGAGTGTTTGGGGTGCGTTTTAAATGCGGCGAGTTGAAATTGAGGGCCATATCTTTCTCCAGTGACTCGTGCTACCTCCCTCCACTACGCTGTCCAGCTGTATGCCGCCTCGACCCCTATGACGGCCTTCCTGAGAGTTATCTCATTCATGGTGGCCGTACCCCGAACAATGAGATCTCATCGAGCTTGTACTTGCTGACAATGGACAGCCGTGGTTGTAATCGGAAGTTAACACTTAGGTGCAAGGAGAAAGAATTGGTGGGAGAAGTCCCACAAGCTCGATATGGTCACACCATGAGCATAGTTCAAAGTCGTGGGAAGACAGCTTGTGTGTTGTTTGGGGGTCGGTCCTACATGCCTGCAGCAGAGCGGACTACTGAGAGCTGGAACAGTGTCGTTGACTGTCCTCCTCAGGTTTTCCTGTTTGACCTGGAGTTTGGGTGCTCCTCTGTTCACACCTTACCTGAACTCACCGATGGACAGTCTTTTCATTTGGCTCTTGCCCGAGAGGACTGTGTCTACTTCATTGGAGGGCACTCACTCACCTCTGATTCCCGTCCACCACGCCTGTTTCGCTTACGTGTCGAGCTCCTGCAGGGCAGCCCCTTGCTTTCCTGTGACACCCTGGATACAGGCTTATCCATCTCTAGTGCCATCATCACGCGCACGGGTCCTACTCACAAATATATCATTGTTGGTGGTTATCAGTCAGATTCTCAGAAGAGGATGGAGTGCAGCACTGTGATTCTGGATGAGAGAGGCATTCACATTGAGCCCCAAGAACCACCCAAGTGGACGCCAGATATCATCCACAGTCGCACCTGGTTTGGTGGCAGTACTGGGGAAAGATGTGTCCTTCTGGCTGTTCCCACCGAGGGAAGACCATCCCAGCCTGATCTGCATTACTTCTTTCAGGTGAGCTTCCAAACGGAGGATGATTGCAATGAAGAGGAAAGAACCCAAGCCTGCAGTCAGGAGTCGACAGATTATGACAACTCCACTCCTCTTGAGGACTCTGAAGAACTCTATTTTGGTCGAGAGCCACATGAGCTGGAAGACAGCAGTGATGGAGAGGCTGACATTTACAATGAAGAAGATGAAGAGGATGAATCACAAACAGGCTATTGGATCAAATGCTGCCTTGGCTGCCAGGTGGACCCCAATACCTGGGAGCCTTACTACTCTACTGAGCTCCATCGGCCAGCCATGATCTTTTGCTCCAGAGGGGAAGGGGGGCACTGGGTCCATGCCCAGTGCATGGAACTGTCCGAGACCCTGTTGGTCAGACTCTCTCAGGGCAACAAAAAGTACTTCTGTCTAGACCACGGAGGCCTGCCCTATCAAGAGATGACCCCACCTAGACAGCATATGCCCGTTAAGCGCACCCCCATGAAAATCAAATACAGAAGAGCACCTCTGACGATGAAGATGTCCCCTGCCAAGAAAAACTTTTTCAAGAGGCTGTTTGACTAATTCAGTTTTCTGCATGATGTGTATAGATGGTCAGTGTTGAGATGTATCTTTGTTGTTTCATTTCGACAAAATTAAAGACTGAAAAAAATAGAATTTGCTGATGTGTAATGAAAGTTTTAGTCATGCATTGTAATATTATGTTGCTCAGCAGCACATTTCAACATGGATATTTTAAATTATGTAACCAAAAACATAAATAAATTGCATCAAGTAAGAATAAGATTATGCCAAGTGTTGTTTCCAATGTAGATTTTTTCTTTCTTGGCTGCATACATTGTTCTTTTTATTATTGTATTCTATTCTTCATATGGTTTTCACAAAAACAGGCAAATACTAAATGAAATTTATAATGAGAATAAAAGACAAAAAAAAAACATTTAAATCTATTTCCAATGTCTTACAGTTTTTAAAACAACTATTTTAATATTTTATGATTAGTTGTTAATGTCTCCAGTTATTGTTTTTAAGAAGTATGTGTTTTTCTTGTGTAATAAGATGAAAAGGGTCTCAAAGTATAGCCATTCTAATATTTAATTCAGCACCCGTCTCAAGTCACTTTACACACACAATCAAGTGATCCAATAAAAGCAAGTCCACATTGGTCCAATTCAGAATAATTGTGTTCATATAATCTAATTAAAAAAATAATATTTGCCAAGCTAAGAAAAACATGTGGTGACCATGAACCTACATGCATACATAAATTATTTATTTGTAATTGGTGTGATAATTTGCAATAGAGAAGAGCACAGTTTTTTGCTTTTTATTTTTTATAGAATCCTAAATACTATATCTGCTAATACAAACTGGGTGCTAGTGAAAGTGTTGTTAACAATCCAAAGAAGAAAAGAGAAGAAAAAAAACACATCACTGTGGGAAAAAAACATACATCACTGTGGGAAAAAAACATCAGTCTCAAAATCCAACTCTTCCTTTTTGATATGCAAAACAGAAAAACTGCAGACATGACTTAGTGAGTGATCATTGCTACTCTGCCCAGCACAGAGCTTATTATTGCCATCACAGCAGCCAACCTTTAACTTTGCCTCTTCAACAAGAGTCGATCAGGTGAAGGATGATCCTGGTTGCATGGTTGAATTTTAGGAGTTCAGTCGAAACTTTCTTCACTGGCGTGAATGTCACAGCAGTTTGGGAGAGAGGTTCTGAAATGATTACAAGGTGCTGCTGAATGCAACTTAGCATTTAAGTGATCAACTCAGCAGTTTTCTGCTCAACTGACATGAAAGAACCACCCCAGAAGAAAACATGAAGGGATTTCATTATGAGACTAATAAAGTAATGAGGGAGTGAATTAAAGTAATTATTATAGGGTGTCTGTGAAGCTGTACACAGAATAGAAATAGTAAGCTCAAGGAATTGCCAGGAGCATGAAGCCATTTAGTGATGGAGAGTGTGTTTGGGTTGTTTGTGTGCTGGATTTCTATACTGGCACTCAGTCATCAATGCTTTGCAAAGCCCAATTCAAATTGATAAATTATACATATAAGGTATTTTCAAAAATATATTTTTTATCTAAAAGAGATATTATACTATATTTCTGTTTTGTAACCATTCATATTTTATTGGTCTCATAATTTATAATTTGAAATTGCCACAATAAAAATAATGTGATTATAGCTTCTGACTTCTGGATGTAAAGTTAACTAATTTCTCTGTAATTGATTAAAACTGGTTGTAAATTGTACAAAAAAAGCAAAACAATAAAAACAAATAAGATTGTTTAGTTAGAATTAATCTTTATTTAATCTTTGGTTAAAAAAGCACAAACTCCATGTTTCACAAAAGCAATTTCTCATTAACATGACAATACAGCCGTGGAAACTAAATATATCATGAATCAAAATGTTAAAAGATAGTTTTAGTGTAATATTTGTTTGTATGTAAAATGACTGGAAAAAAAAAACAATGAAATAAGAACAAGTGGAATTTTGGGAATCATCCATCATCCATTACTTTGGAAATGCAATTTATTATGGCAACAAAAAAAAGAGAGACAAGTTGCAAAATAATGCACTCTAAAAAAAATGGTGTTATTGCGGGACCAATGAAATGTAAATATTTCACTGCTGTCAAATGCTTAAACGTTTGACAGTAAAATAGAATCAAACATTTAACCAAGCAAGAAAACAAAATTGCCTGTCACAATTCAAAATGGTCAGGGCAGAAAGACACAATATAATCAATCAATCAAACAAATAAAGTTGCCAACAAATGAGTTGACATCAGGTCTGTCCGGCTGCCGCCAACCCCTCTCCTCTGTCAGCGGCAACAGCAAAGAAAAACCAGCATAGAAAAAGAGGCAGGTTATACAAAGAAGTTGGGAAAAATCCCTTATTGCTCTATAGTCCATTGGATATTAAGCTCTGTAATAGACCATGCTGTATTTTTATGATATCAACAAAAAGGTCAGTATATGTTTTATTTTATGGGAAGGATTCAAATAAGTATCATCTATCCTCCACCGTGCAAAACTAAGAGATAAAAAAATGTATAAAAAATGGTTCAAAGTGACCTGGCATCTATTCTGGCCCTCAGGGACCCTACGATAAAACACTAAAGTAATCTGTTTCAGAGGGCACTCATGAAACAAAGAACATTTGGGTCTCTAGGATTGCATTTTCCTCCAGCTAAAATGATATATTAATACAGTGGCCACAAATGTGGTCTCTTTAACACAATTTCACTCCATGACTTACAGCTCTTTCATCTGTTTCCATAAATATCCTCTTTATATAAATTCATAAATGTGTCATATCCTTGCAATACAATAAAATGCCCCATATTTCACAGGCGGCAAAGATTAAAAAAGAGCTGGGGGGAAAGTAAGAAAGGAGAAACTTCTATGTTACTTTATCGGTAAGTTTCTCTGTCATCCCATGTTGGAAGTTTGGAAACTGACAAAAAAGGCAAAGAAGTTCAAAGTCAAGTGAGTTTATAACAAGTAAAGCATAGATTGATAAATTGAGGAATAACAATTTGTCCATAAATTGCACCTTTCGAGTGCAAAACATTGATTACTCAAGGAATGTGTTTTGTAATGTACAATAAATGAGAACATTTACAAAGATGCTCAAGTTCAAACAAAATATCGACCATGTAGCCAAAAGCACACTGAAACTCATTCATTTCATTTTTAAACATCAACCAATATGTGGAAATAAAGAATACATAAAAATAAAGGTAACTGACAAATTACACAACTTTCTTTGAGGTAAATTGAATATTGATATTTTCTAAAAAAGATAAATCAAAAATCATTAACTTCCAGAGACAGGTCCTCCTCATCCTGAATCTCTACGGGGTCTATGGTGGCCTGGAAAGCTTTTGCAGAGTCCTTATGAGCTTCCATAAACTTCTGCAGGTACTTGGAGGTGTAGAGCCAGTGATGTTTCAGCACATCCTCTAACTCATAGGCCTTTGACTGGCGTGCATTCATCTTCCTAAAACGCCTGAACAGTTTGTTTGCTGACTCGTTCCCCTCGCTGGCCCAGGCTCCTATGGATCCATCTCTCTCTATGATTTCAGGCACATGAGCCAGGGTCTTGTGCAGGTAATTGGTTATCTTTCCATTGTATCTATATTTGAAGGTAGAGGAGAGGAGGTCAGCAAAGCGCTGGGAGTTAAAACTGTAGCGGCACAGCTGGTCAGGGCACTCCTTGGCTGGGCAGGTGGCGCGCCACACAGGCTTCATCTGTAGGTAGAGCCTCATAAGCTCCCTCAGGGTCTCTTTCCTCTCATCTGAGGGCACTAGCTCACACACCACCTCCACAGTTTCCAGGGTCATTAGCCTGCGGGCATAGTTCCCATTCATCCTCATTACTGGTTTAAGCTTCAACTTCTTCCTCAGCTGTTTATCTAAGGCTGCCCTCCAGCTGCGGCGTTCCTCTCGACTGGGATTCACTCTTTTGTACACTTCCCCAATCTCATCCTGGAAGATTTTGTAGAATTCAGCGGCATTGCCGATGTCACAGTGTAATGCATCTAATGTGGGCTGCGTCTCCAGGAAGGGCTTAGCAGAGACTCCTTTGACTCTGTCCCGCAGCTCATCCACAGACTCCGAAAAGGGGTTGGTTCTCCATATTTCATAACGCTCTAGGTTCTCATCGTGACTGCGGGTGATGGAGTGTAACACCATGTTTTGAGCAGCCTCTGCACGACTGGAATCACACAGAGTGCAGATATATGTGGATCCAGAAGCCTCCAGGCCCTCTATTTCACGTACCATCTTTTCATCGTATCCTGTGCCCCTGAAGTGGAAGCGAAAGGATCGCGGCAGGCCTCCCATGGATAGGATGAGCCTGCTTTCTTTCATTGCGTCACGCTCTGCAACTATAGGCCCCAGGACGGCCGTGAGCATCTCATGGTCTGACTCATCCACAAACATAAGGCAAAGGGGTTTACAGGACAGTTCTGAGTTTGGCTTTGGCTCTCTGAAAATGGTAACCTCCTCCGTCTCACCTTCTGCCTGGACAGAAATAGACATAATAGTAAAAGAGAAGCGGACAGCCTTCTCGGGAATAACAGGTCCTCCACCGTGTTTCTCGCTGACATCACCCATGCCATCACAGCATTCCTTAATCATGACGCTAAAGCCAGAGGTGCAAGCGCTGTCTTCCATCCCACTCTCTCTCAGCCCCTCCATGACGTCCTCCTCCAGATCCTTTAATGCTGACACCAGTGCCACATCATAGCGAAAGCGCCGAGTGATTGTGTCAGCTGGGGAGTCATCCACAGAGGACGCCCATCCAGAGAGCCCATTAATTATGCCAAGATTGCAAGTTGCAGACACATTCTTGAGAGCTGGCTGCCATTCAAACTGGTGAAAACCTGGGAGAAGCTCCTTCTCTGCAGCTCGGAGGCTATGCAGGGGCTGAAAGATCTGGCGGCCGCTTGTGGCTTTGATAGTCCGGTACATCTTATGATACTGGCTGCAGCTCAAAAAAGTGTTGACCCGAATGGCCAAGCACACAGCAGGATTCAATCCAAAGCCTCTGCCTGCAGAGACATTAAAAAGAAAGGAGAAAAATTTAAGGAGAACTAGAAAGAGGCTTAATAAAAGCATAAAAGACAGAAATAGAAATGGTTGACACATGAAGAGAATTATTTAACACCACAGCAGAGAAGCCCATTCCCATTGCTTTGAAAAGAAATACCCAATGTAACATTTCCTCATTTGATGTCCTACATTTAGAGTAATTTCGACAAGGAGGCAGAAAAATAGCAAATTTAACACCTAAATGTGAATGTATCATTGTCAAAAACTCACAAACCCATGATTATAATATCCAATATTTCCTAATTTCCAAAGAGGGACAAGGGGTGAATCAGTGAAGCTGGCAAAAGTGATGTATTGGCTGCAGATGAAAACAGACACCAGCTGGCTTCTTTTCCCCAGAGAGGAGGATGGTGCTGTCTGTGTAATTTGCAGATACAAGGGCTGCTGATGTTGTTTTGATTCTAACAGCCCCTTCACAAGAGTTGTTATTGTGCATTAAAGGGACTGTGAGAATGAGAGACTGACAGACAAGGAAAGTGAAAGTGGGAGAAAATCAGGGAGGAGCTGAGTGTGTTACATCGTAGTTGTAATAGGCAGAAATGGACAATAATGAAATGTTTTTCAAATATTCTTCTCTTCCCTCAGTGGTGAACTTTACAACTCTATTTACAAGGTGACTGTATACCTTAGAGGAAGGGGGAAGCATTAATGAGCAAACATTTGCATAATATTTTTTGCGTCCCTTTTGTACAAGCATGCAGGGCTGCCGCAAAAAGCTCAAAATAGCTTCTTACCTTGCATCATGGCCTCCAGCTCATCTGCCTGCCGATGCTCATTCCCAGATCTCAGTGCAAGCAGGAAGAGTGTCAGACATACAGACTTCAGATCACCCCCCTCCTCTTTGTCTGCAAACACCTTCACCTGAGTCTTCAGATCCTTCAGCCGATGCTTCTGGGCACGACGGGTTAATGAGAGTAGGTGCTGCCGGGGTCTCCCCCCTTTATTGGCGAGCAGGTAGCTGTGAAATTCTAATGAGTTTTGGTAAGCGTCTTTCTCCAACTCGTGGCTTAGACAGTGGGCCTTAAATGAGTCAAGTCTTACATGCTGACCACATCTGTCACAGGGGCAGAGCAGAGGCAGGGAATGCAGGGCTGATATAAAGGTTTTGGCAGGAGAGATGACATCATCAGGGCAACAGGAAGAGTTGCAGGCAGGGCAATGAGGTCCCAGAACATGTATAAATTTTATAATACAGCTGCGGCAGAAAAGGTGCCCACAGAGGGACTGAACTGGATCAGAGAGCAGGTGGTCACACACCAGGCAGGTGAAAGCAGCAATGAAGTCCACCGGGAGCTTCTCAGAGATCAACTTGGTACTCAGGTGGTCTTTCTGGCAGCGCGTAATGTTCCTCACCCACTGCTCTCTCTGGATGCCGTTTTTTTTCCAGGCTCTCAGTGCTGGACCATGACGGTCCCCAAAGGGTCTCAGAGCTCTCCTCTCACCAACTACAATGCTCTCTCCAAAGTCACACCTGGTCCTTTTTGCCAGAGTCTGGGCTTTGGGAATGACTTTCCTCCTCTTCCTCCCAGTCCTTTGGAATGAAGGTTTTTTGGGGGAGCATAGGTAGCAGTGGTAAGAGTGGGGTTTCCACTCAGGGACTTTGGTTCTGGTGAAGCTACAGACACCCCCTCCTCGAATGGCAACCATCCAGCAGCGATGGCAGAAGGAAAGAGGATGGATAGATTCTATGTCCTCTGTCACGTCCACTTTAAAGACTTTCAGGATGACTTCAGGCCAGCTGGTGAACTTGCAACCCATTTTACGCAGCGCACATTTGCTCACGTCATCCAGATCTCCATGAACATCATGCAATGGTCCTTTGACTTTTCTCAGGGCTGCTCCACAGACACGGCACAAACACCTTAAAAGAGAGAAAAATCAGTATTGGTGTATTTTGTGAAAGAAGTATAAAAAAAGCGACATTAATATATCTGTGACAGAAAATCACCTGAGGTGGTCCATGTGGGTGTCCATTTCCTGTAGCTTCAAATCTACCCTCCTGCTAGGGCCCTCCACATTTTCCTTGCTTTTTCCCCCCAGGCACAATTTCATAACACTCGCTGGACCCACACCATCATCTACCTCTGAATTTGAAGCTGTAGGAGGTGAGATCCCTAATGAGGCTCTTATCTCAGGCTGTGTCTCGCAGGGTAGAGGGGCTTTCTCCATGGACTTCACCCTAAACAGCTTAAACTTCCACTGAGAGTACTTAGAGTGGGGATGGTGGAGCTCAGCAGGCATAGAGGATCTGGGACCATCTGTCTCCAGGCTTTCTGCCGCCATGATGAAAATTAGATCTAAGGCCCTAGAGGGAATAGGGGAGGAAAGAAAAGGAAAGGAGAGTTTCATTTGATGCAATACAAAAGTATGAAAATAATCCTCACTTTTCTGTGAGATAATGGACACAAAGAAAAGACTTGAGAGTTCAAATCCCCCATGAGGATTTGAACTTAGTGTGTTCTCAGTATTGAGCCTATGACACAATCTAAAGCTTTACTTGATTCCTGTAAATTTATGCATCTTGAACCCCTAAATCCCACTGAACAGAGGGTAGTGAGCCATGACCTAGAGTGTTGTATTATACCATAAATGGCATTTAGATCTTCTGTAAAACGCATGAGACAAGGACTGAAAGATCAATACAGCACCAAAATCTTAATTTCTCCTGTCTTCCTACCAATCACTCAGAAGACCAGTGTCTTTTCTTACTATTGACACAGCAACATTTTACTTATCCCTGCAAGTCTGTCAGTCATTTATATTTGTCATTTTCTTGGCTGGAGATAAAACTGGAGCCTTGGGAGTCTCTAACTGACATTTTAAACGCAAGGAAAAATCAGAGACACAACTAACTTATTTCATAATACATAGATATTGACCAAACAGAGGGAGGACAAGAAAGCAAGAAGCCATCATATTGAATAAACATCATAAAGACTGATTCTAAACACAAGATTTCTCAAATCAAAGGCTGTATTTCACCAGCCAAGTATTCTTATGACGCAGCCCTAGATCAATGATACTGTTGCCATGATGGACTCATTTTTATCTCCTCCCATACAATCTGGGTCCCATTACCAGCTCAGACAATAAAACAGTCAAACAAGCTTAGAAACTATTTTGTCATTTTAAGAGTCTTACCATTTCACATCTATGGCACGGACCCGGTAGAATCTTTTGTCTATTCATCTCTTAGTTCTCTCACTACCTTTTTTTTTCACTTGGAGGCTTAAATCTGTCAGTCTCCTCCATTTTCTGTCTCTATGTCCGCTTCATATGCTGAACTGTCATCTGAGACAAACAGCTGAGCCTGTATGCAAGTATATCAGCTGGGCTCTTACCTTGTTTTTTAGTCTTAGCTTGCATCAGCTCCCCTGGGGGCCCTTTCCGCATGGGAGCACAAGGGAAGCCCTGGAGGCTGGCCCCTGCGCACTGTATATACCAGATGTGTTTGAGTCTTTCACCGTTTGGAGGTGCTCTAACCAGGAGTTGTGGTTTCATACACTGGGAATGCTCCATGGTGTGCAGTATTTATACCCTTCCTACAATGAGATCCCAACAGTCAACTCCTGCCACCTGACACAAGCAGCTGACACACACACACAAAAAAAACAAGGTCGACCCCAAAGAGCAGTTGCAGCAGTTGCATGTACAGATTCCCCCAAACAAACAACTTTTACCACAACACATTGATCCTCAGCTCCTCACATCCATCTGCAGGCTCGCCTCATCCAGGTGTCCCTACAGAGACAGAAACACTGGTAAAGTTTTGAAAAATGTTGCTGAGACACAGCAGATTAGAGAAAGATGATCTAAAGGACAGGAAGCTGAATCATTTTGTAGGATTTGAAAGGCCAAATAAAAGAGTGCAACATAATAAAAGTTGTAGTGACAATGGTTCTTATTATTGCTGTCACTTTTTTCTGCTGTAAATCCAAACAACAAAGGAAGCCACACAAGTGATTCATATTACAGAGTGCTCACTTGGAAGTTGCATATTTAATAAATAAGTTTGCAGAAAGTGCAAAAAAGTTCATAAGTTGCATATTAAAACATAAACTTGAACAAAATTGTAGATTTTTTTTAAAATACAAGAAAATAAAAACAGTGCATTGTATTTTTGTCATTTTCTCCTTTTGTCTGCCCCTTTTGGTTTCACATTTCATTCACCTCTTTAAATCCTGCCTTTCTCTCATCTTTCAGAATGAATTTTAATTATATAGTATCATTTGATGTAACATCTCAGCAGGTATGAGGAGTATTTGCCCAAGATCATTCTTGCATGTAATTATCCAGGGGATTAATCTGGTGTATTCGCCACAGGAGCCTATTGCTATTGCATTGGATTTGCCAGCCAAGTCATTAGATACACAGTTAGTGGGCACCAAACAACAGTTGGGTGTCTCCCACTCTTGTCAGCTTAACAGGGGAGCAGGATGAACACTGGCAGGATTCACAGCTTATATTTGGTGCATATGGCTAAGCGCGACCTTAGATGGCAGTAGCAGTTTTTGTTTATTTGTCTGTTTCTATTTCTCTTTTTCTCTCTGACAGGCAAATCAATTCACTGGAAATGTTGAAGAGCAAAGTCCATGGGAAAAAAGTGTTGTTTTTTAAGGCATATTGAAATCCATCAAACACAGCTAAAAGATCTGATGTGCACAACACTTGATTCATTACAGATCCAAGAACAAGCCAATGATGGATTGTAGCAAGATGTTCCAAGCCTATTTATAGTTGATATTTAGATTTATGATAGCCAAGTAGCCATATGATTCCAAGGTAAACGACACACCTAGCTCTGTGGCCGACAGAGACGTGCTGCAGATGTCTGTCTGACAAACAAGCAGTGACCCCCTGAGACCCTCATCTCTCTTTGCCTGCTAATTGACTTGTTATTGATCAACTCAAAGGCAGTCTGATTTATGGGGTAGAGGACTTGTGGAGACAGCCACCTGGCACAGAGCGGAGTGTTATGAATGTGAGGAGTGGACCCTGGGGGCCTACAGGCTGCAGTTTAGGAGGACATACAGGAGTTTGCAATGCACCACTAAACTGACACCTTGCACTTGGATGAGATGGGGGTTTTTTTTTGTTCTTGTCTTTTTTCTAATATGATAAATCTAAACTAGATCAGGGAGCGATATGTGTATGTGTGTGGATTAGCATGTGCAGAAGCAGTTGTGCAAATGTTGGTGAGGCACTGCATGTGTTATCTAAGAAAAAAGTGGAGCTAAGTGTATGTGAGCCTTTGCTAACGTGTAAGCTATGGCAAAGACAGAGATCAAAGAAATATTTAAAAGTCCCACTAATATATCCTTAAGAGACTTCATAGTTGTTACTTGCAGGTGTGCATGTGTCAAACAAAGAGACAGGTGCGGAACAAAAAGGATGCAAGAGAAACAGAGAACAGGGATATAGCAGTGATCTTGTGTGAAGGAGTTGCACAGGATAACAGGCTTACCTCAGAATGGAGAACACAAAAGAGCTTTTGCCTGATTGCAGGCTGTGACAAGGAAAGAACGGAAGAGATCAGACCTTCTAGGCAAAACTATGTAAGCCAAGGATCCAAAAAAGGTCCTCTGACAACTCAAGTCCCACAGCGGCTTAAGGAAATGTGTCAATAGCAGACATGGACAATGAATGAATTCCGCAGCAGCATTGGTATCTTCCTCACAAGGAATGAAATGTCAGCTATGTCCACATTTGAATAGACCAACCAAAGTTGCAGCATGATATTTCAAAATGTCATAAAGAATGTGGGAATCTTTGTAATTACATTCAGGGTAAAGGGGGCATTTCGCTCTCATATTTCCACAGAGTGTCAGGAAATATATTAAGCATTCGGTGTGCAAATTTCTAATTGCACTTTCATAGCACGTTCGATAACTTCTTCAGCTTCTCTCAGACAATTCTCAGTGAGTCACCTCCCACTGTCCATTACTTCCATCCCTCATCCAGAGACATGATTTGGTAGATTAATACTCAAAGAGGTAGACTTCAGCACAAAGCTATTCATCAAAGCCACGTGCCAGAACAACCCCCATATCCAGCTACTCAAATTCCCCCTCATTCATCTCCGCATCTCTTCCACACAGTGTCTTGTTTTCCTCATTTTGCCTCTTGTCTTCCCCAACTTTTGTTAATAATCAAATATGTGATTACTCCAGCTAATTAGCTTCCCCTCCCGTTGCACCGCACGTTTGTTTGCTTACACTCGCACAGTGACAGCCAGCTTAGAGAAGCTGTCTTGAGGTCTTGCATGACCCTCTGTGACTTGGCTGCATTTGTTGTTGGCTCATGTTGACTGATGGAGCTGTAGCAGAGAGCGCAGACACACCACATCACATCTTCTGCACATTACATCCCACACATGCTGCGACAGCCTGACATAAAAATATCATCCACATCCAGCTCTCTGAATATTCAGTTTGTGGAATAATCTAGTTTTGGGACCACATTAGTTAATTCCAAGTCCTGCATTTTAACTTTTTCTGCAGCACTGCAGAGTTATTTTGGTTTTGGATTAGTTCCCTTTATCTGCTCTGTTGTGGTGAGTTATGCTAAGTGCAGAACATTTTAAGCCACAGTGAGTGTCCCTTTTAAGACCCAGTTTGGGGGGGGAGAAATAAAGGGGAAAAACTGTTCTACTCCCACTATGATGTAGTTTACAAAGAGGTCAACAACATGCAGAGATTGCTGTGTGAATAAATGGCGACGCTGCGATGCAGCATAGCTTGTTAGACGAACTTAGACCCGCATCTTAGCAGACAATCCAGATGGATGCTGATCCACTCACAACAACCTGAAAGAAATCAAACCCTCAGCTTGATTCAGGAGCACTAGAGAAAAGCTGAGGAATCAAGACCAGTGTGTTTAATCAAAATAACAATGCTCTTTAATTCTGTGTTAATTAAATGTAAATTTTCCTGATTGAAGAACAGTACTCTTAATGCCAGAGTTCCTCTGTTTACATAAGCATTTACTCACTGAGTTTGCCTTGTGTTTCTGAGCAGGTTTGCACAGATGGTCTGTTAGCTGAGGGATTATACCTTGCAAAAAACATCTCTAAACATCTTTCAAACATCTTTAAATAGAGGATTTTCAATCTAATTGTTAAACAGCAATGAGACGGTTGCTCCAGTGTTCTTTTTAAAGAAGTCGTGGGTTTTTGGGTTGTTTATTTTTTTTATATTCTTATTACCAGCAGTGTGTTTTATAGCTTTTGGTGTATATAAAAGCTTTTTGAAGAAAGCCTGAAGTTCACACTAAAAGGCGTTGTTCTCTCTAAAAGGAAACACTGAAACAGAAATGCCTGAAGAGTCTCGTTTGTAGTCCAGGCTTTTTATTCCACTTCCTAATGAAATCATAGTGAAACATATAAACACAATGCTTTGCCCAAACAAAGCTGCCTCGCACTGCACTGGATCAAATACCTGACCAATGAAAGCAGACTAGGGCAGGAGATGTAACAGAAATGGGAGCTAAAATTGAACATTTCATACAGAAATGATAAGGAGAGGGGTGGAATTATGGAGGAGCTGAGGAAAACTTGGCTCCCCTGAGACTCTAAGGGGGAGTTCTAAAAATTGTCGACTTCCAGGTTATATTTAATTTTATTTTCCATAAGGCTCCTGATGTTTATTTAAAAAAAGAATAGCATTAATTTGTCAGCCTTGTGTGTTTAATATTTTAATCTAATATATTTGCCGTATAAAGCAGCTAATCCGTTCCATTTAATCGCTGTAGACAGCAGCATTGTTTGTTGTATGCTGTGAGCCGCCCAAACAGCAACCACTTCATTTGCTGCTTTTTGTGGTTGTTAAAAGAACTTTCTGTCCCTATATGAGCTGTTGTTGACTATATAAGCAGCATACAGTACAAGCAGAATGCTTTTGGGAGCAACCTTGTTTGTTCAACGGTGTTGCAGTGCACTAATATAATTGACTTGCGAAATTGCAAAACTAAGGCTACTCCTGGAAAGGATGCTGTACGGCTTGAGAAAAATAATGTGTTTTGTTAGCATTAAGGCACTGTAACCTAATATAGTGGACCCCTGAAATTAAAATTATGATCTGAAAATGAGCATGATGTGGAATCTTTGAATTAAATTAGATGGGAATCTGCTTTTTCTCTCTTGTTTTATCACCTCACTCACTTCCTATAATGAGCAAATCATGGTCACTACAGGGAGAGATGTAGAGAGAAAAAAAAGTACCATTTTGTGTCGAACAGCCTGAAAAGAGCAGCGTGTTGCCTGTCACCTCAAACCTCCAACTGTCCCTGGTCTTAAGTTTCCACCAAACACAAAGAGGTCTTCTCACATACTTGGAGCTGCTTATTATTTCCTTGTCTTTTGTAAAAAAGCCTATTGCAGGAGACTCTAGGACAACTCTGCCCTTTTCTGCACTTTTCCTAGCAGAGCTCAGACAAGCAAATGGAAACAGTAGCTTGTGCAGATTTGGGGCTGATATAGAGTGACTTGTCCTCAACCTTATGTATAGAGTAAAGTAATTATAGTAGATGCAGGAAGGGGTTGTTAAGGATGTGGTGGGTAGGTGGGGGCCTGTGCAGGGAGGTTATTGTCATTTGGCAGCCATTCCAGTTGGAGAGAGAAATGACTGCTTCAGCCAGAGCCAGAGGTGGTGGAACATTTATCAACCAGTCATCGCAATGATTCACATGATGCAGCAGGGAGCTATTATTTTACCAATCCAGGCTCATGGTATCTTGCTGGTGGTGAAGATGATGCATCTATTGGCTTCATAAACCCACTAACTGACATTTAAAATCACGTTTTGTTATTATTATTTTCATGAACAATAGTTTGGAGAGTCTAATGTAGCCTTTGATTTGCACTACAGTAAGAAAGAATTGAGCGGTGGAGCCTAACTCGTGGGCATATGGCCTTTGTTTCCTACTGCAGAACACAGCAATGCCACAGGAAAAGGCTGGCAAACATGTGGTCCCTGTAGTTGGATGGAAGAGAGTAACTAGCTCTGAATCATAAAGATCGCAATAAACAGACCATCCACCTGCTCATGGATCTGATGGTATCGATACAGTTTTGCATTTGTTGGCCTGCCTGTACAAGCAAAAATAAATTCCTTTCTGAATGGGGAATAAGGGAAAATGCTAGGGAGATCTGGGATATTTCTCCCGTAACAATGGTGATAAAAATGTTGGTCTTCGATTCATTCCCTTCTGATGTTATCTTCACTGACTTTCCCTTTTAGCTCCTGAGGGTGGTGCATCATTCTAATTCATTGCTTTTCTTTTTGTGAAAGACCTGCAGGAGAGACAGGGAGACACAGAGAAATAGGGACTGTTTGAGTTTGAGGGATTAACTTTTAACTCTGCAGTTGGCATCAGTAAGTAAGTGATCTATGTAAGAAGTAAGCGAAGAAATTTTATGGGGATTCCCCAAAATAGAATTTCCTATGTTATAAAATTCATGTAAAAGGCTGAAGCTCTTTGACCCAAGCGATATGGGTTTGATTCTTTCCTGTAAGTCCTTTCCTTCTTTCTGACCCCTGACCTATCATGCTTCTTTTAAGTGGAGGTCTCTAGTCCCCAAAAATCCTTAAAATGTTTTTTGTTTAGATATGAAATCGAGCACATTTGACACAGGTCAAACAGGCATCCTCAAGGAAGCCTTTTTTAAGACCTTTGCAAGGGTTTTTCAGATTTTGTAGGTTGTTGATGCAAACAATTTCATAAAGAGCAGTAGTTAGATTTGTTTATTTGAAACTGAGAGTAACTGATAAGTTACACTCCTTAATGACAAAACATTACCAAGTAATGAAAACATTGCATTTAATGCAAGGACACTATATATCACTTATAAATGTTTAGCTATTGTCTGCTCATATTTTCCCCCAAAACGGCTACATTTAAGTCTTATTTCTCTTTATTCTCTCACTTCACTTTCTCATGCCATTCATTGTATGTGTGAAAAGGTGTGCAACTTCTAAAAAGTGTAGATCCCATTGTCATAAATAGGCCAATGAGTAACTGCACACAACATGCCGCCAAAGCAAGCACACTCTAAATGCAAAGCAGAAACACACTGTTAAAGAGACTGCTGCCAAGTGATTATATTTGTAATTTAATTTCCTTGGTCATACAGAGATAAGAGTGGGGAGAGGCTACAGCTGGCCAGAGATGAATAGAGTGATGAGAGCGGAATGTGGCTACAGCTTAATTGTCTAGACTGAAATGTCCAAGAAGATACCATTTAAGGACAAGGTTGGAAAATAAACCAAATATGCATTGGTTCTTGAGATTGCAACAGAAAGACAGAAGAAGGATTTTAGAGCTGGAGACAATAAACACAAGCACTTTTAAATCCAGAGAATGAGTGCAAAATTATTAAAAACCCTTTTTCCACCCTTGACCCAAAATCTTTTTTTTAGTTCTGCGAAACAAATGCAATCAGTGAAGTGGTCTGGGTGGGATGTCAGTCACAAAGAGCAACGGCTCATTGCAGATTCTACGGGCAAGATGAACTGAATCCCTGCAAGAAAAATGACTGAAGGACACAGGGTGTACTCTCCCCACATCATCATGCACCCACCCCTCTCTGTCTGCTTTTTCTGAGATTGTAGGACTGCAGACATCAAATTTCCTGACTTTTCCATTTTCAAAGAGTCTCCACTTACATTAATAACAGTGCAGTAGAGGTCACAAGACGGCAGTGGGCAGAGTCTGATTTTGATTTAGTCCAAACATTCAGATTTAGAGAGGAGAGAGATGCACGAAGTTCATAAAAATGTGACACCACACAAAGCGGTGCAGAATACAGGGGCAGCGTGAAACTATTTTGTGACATCTTAAATCCCTTCTACCCCTTTGTTCTCTCCTCCTCTGATCTTTATGTCTGTTTCTCCCCTGCTGTCTTGTCTCTCTGTGTATTTCCTCAGCATCTTCACTATGAATGTAACAGCATTAACCTGCTGGAAAAGTTACAAATGTTCTGAGTGAATAATGTAAACCGTTGAGAAATAAAACTGCAAATAGCATGGAGTTGGTGCTTTACTTCATAATTCATCTCTGCTCGCAGATCAAGCCAAGTAAAACTTTACTTATTAAGCAGTCCGACACATTCTGGCTCAAAGGCCTCTGAGATGTGATGGAGAGTATTAATCACATTTTGTCTACCTCACAAATAAAGATCAAACCTATGCATATGCACACATATATGCATAGATTAACTAACTTTTGGATTTCATTACTCATCAAATAATAGCAACATCTTCCCATTTTCATCAGTTTTCCCTGAAAGTGGTAAATTAATGGGTGTAACACCAGCACCACCAAAAGGTAAAAGAGAAAACAGCAGGTTTTTAGGTGCTATTTTTTTCTATTTCCCCCAACTTCTATGATAAAAACTTAAAGAAAAATCAGATTAAGAGGATAATTTTCCCACATGGCAAGTTTATTAATGTTAGTAAATATGAACACAGACACACAACAGTGCAGAGAAAGGAACAGAACTGCATAAATAATACATCATTTCCTTTTTGATTACTTTTTAGCCCGGGTTGTGTTTTACACACATCAACCACCAATGTCTGATTGACGTCTCTGTATCAAATACCCTCCAACAATCCACACACCCCCACTGTCATGCCACCTATCTGTGTGCAACATCTATCGCTTTCTTTTAACCTATATATTGATTTGACCTGTCGTCTTCTGAAGGCATTCTCAACCTTTGGTTTATTTCTTTTAAAAAGGTGGAAGAGCTAAATTTATTGTAGCACAAGATACAAGGTGAAGGATTTTATTATGAGATGCTGGTGGGTATAAAACACTATGCTTTCAAAAGCACAGATAGCATCTAGTGAGGGAAATAAAAGCGACTTAAAGTGAAAAGAGAATCCATTTTAAAAGTGCTTAATCTACAAAAAAAATCTAAGATGCCTGCACCTTCGATTTAGCCAATATATTTGAAGAAGCTTCTTTAAGAAAATCCTGAATTAAAATGAAAGTTTTTTGAAAGAGGTCACAGTGAATTGGATAAATTTGAGACTCTAGAACAATTCTGTTCGTGGATCACATGCTGATGCAACTCGACCTTCAAGGACATTCCTCTCATTTACACAGCAATTAAGCACTACCCTATTGGTAAATTGAAAAAGAGACAAAAATCCTCTGTGGATTTAATAACAAACTCATTACCAGGGCCCAACAGGGCGGAACTGCCTTTTAATTAGAGCAACACCTGATTAACGCCCAATTAACAGAGTCAGAGCCACTTAATTCTCCCCCACTTTGGCAGGCTAGGAATGTAAACATAGACGGTCCAGCTTCCTTTTCTCCTGGGAAGGTGTGAGAGAAAAGTAAATAACAGCTTTGTGTGAGTTTGTTGTCTGGTGACGCCAAACCTAAGCAGATCCAGCAGCTGAATGCTATGAATGCACAAGACAAGTGCTTGAGAAAAGACGGCAGATGTGGCGTTCGCTGCTCTTTCAAGTTTCACTTTTTGTTTTGAATCTTTAACTTTTGAGAAACGTTTGATTGGACAACTGACATTAAAACAGGTAGACAGTAACAAGTCAAAGGCTTGGAGACACATTTTTTTATATAAAGTTTTTATAGTTTATAGCAGCACTCAAGACTTTTTTCTGTAAAACTTACCTCCAATGTCTTAACTAGCTTCTTTACATTATCATTTGTTATGGTTTACCTTATAGGATAAATTTCTTGCCTTTGCAAACTTTTTCTGTGTTGTGTTAACAGTGTTGACATACAGGAAATCTGCTGTAGCATCTGACTACGATCATTACACCTTGTGTGGCAAGAACTCAGCTGTGCATTGGCCCATCTTTCCGAAGGTTTGCCATTTCAGCAATTTCTCAGATCTGTGAATGTTTCTTTAACTGCACTTGGAGAAAACCTGAAACACTTTGATGTACTGGCAAGGAATGCCTAAGGAAAAACACTATAAAAAAAAAAGAAAAAAAAAAAAAAAAGACCGAGAGTTACCTTTGCTGCAGAGGCAAGCTTTCTGAGAGGTAGCAGCTGTAGAAATAACAAATTAAGAGCACTTCAGATCGGAGCCCACACCGTCTCAATGTCTATTGTTCCCATGAGACAAGAAAAAAAAATCCATGTTAGAACTGCTGCTAAGAAAACAAAGATTGAATGTATGGTATTTGTAGTTTCACTTGATGAATGACACATTTTGTTGAGTGTTCAATTTTTCATATTACTCCTCAGTAGGTAAACAGAACTGCTCCAATTTGTATTTCTTTTAAAAAAAAAATAAAATAAAATGAAAATGAAGTGTATTTGCAGCATTTATGGTGCAGTACACCATAAATACCTACAGCCTAAGTTCAATTAGCTTACCTTTACCTTTACATATTATTCTTTACAAGAGAAATACTGTGAAAAGTTTCACACATCTTAAAAAGATGGTATTTGTATCAACGTATGTTAAGTTACATGCAGCCCCAATGGAAACGGTCAGGTAAGGAAACTGACTGAATATTTGGGGTCAGTGTTTTCTTTTTGATATTTTTTTTTAAGCTTAAAGCCTCCACCTCTGGATCTGTTCCTTTCTGAGGAGCAAAACTGAGAAAATATTTATAAGCATCAGCTCTTCTCAGTCTTACATTTGCTTTCCAGTTTTCCGGCTCTTTTACTTTTATTTCAGTCAAAAACAACTGGAGGACAACTGTAATTAGCCCTGTGGGAGGTTGGGAACTTCAATCCCATTTATCTTCAGGGTTCAGAGATGCTCAGTTGCTTTCAAAAACAAAACTAACCAAAATGAGCCTCTGTGTGTTCATTTTCTCCTTCATGCGCTTGTTTAGGAGCTCCATTCAAGGCGCTGACAGAACCCTCTTTAGAGCTTTCTTGTTTTTGTAGGCAACAGGTTGAAAGCCCACACTGTAAGAGCGTTTAGCATTCTCACATTGAGAAGCTATCCTCCATGACTCCACTGCCCTCTCTAAGTCAGGTAAGATGTTTGGCACAACCATTTGTTCAGCAATATAGACAATAATCTCTACAACCAATAGCAGAGCCCAGCCTAAAGCCCCCAGCCAGTAAGAGGAGCCAAGGCTGGAAAAGTCCTGGCGAATTTCCTCCAGGTGCTGATGGGTGAAAAAAGACCAGCTGAGGAGGAAGAAGAAACCTGTGGACAGATGGAATACATGAGTCAAATCAAGTATCGTTGCCACTAAAAGAAAAAGTCATTAAGCTCATTTATTATATGCCTGGAGCTTCCGAAAAGAGTTTGTATGATAATGAAGTGCAATTCCCAGGAAAGTAAAAAACCTCTTTAAAACTGCGGCCCTGCAGGGTATGTAAATTAGCAGAACATGAAAGAATTTTTGTAGGTGTAAGTTTGACGTACTACCTAAACCAAAAGGCTATTTGGAGGTTAATTCCAAGCTAGTTTTTTCTAACTACTTTTCCTGGATTATAAATACTTTTACAGGAAAACACGTGCAGCACATGTTTTAAGAAGCGCAGCCTTGTTTCATACCTGTGGAGCCCATGGTGAGCAGCAGCAGGGTGGTGGGGTAGAGAGCCTGTCCTGCCATGAGGAGAGAGCGAGTGTTGGAGTAAGAACGCGCCGTCTCAGATGTCCAGCAGAGGGCGATCACCAGGCACAGAGAACCAGTGGCCAATGCCATCAAGAAGGAAACGACTCCAAATACTCTCTCTGCTTCCAGAACTGGAGGGCAGAAAATACACACAAGGTCAAAAGTTTAAAACGTTAACTAGACTCATATTTTTTAAATGTTTCAGATTTAAACTGAAAAAAAGCTGCAGATGTCTGTGCAAACCACTGAAACAGTGTGTGTGGGTGTGTGTGTGTGTGTGTGCGTGTGTGTGCGTGTGTGTGTGTGTGTGTGTGTGTGTGTGTGTGTGTGTGTGTGTGTGTGTGTGGTGTTCTTGCTCAAGAATCAGACAGCATGTATGTGCAAGCAAATAAAGCACATTAAGAAACAACTCTCATACAAGACTACATTTCTATGTTGCCATGCAGGTGGTTTTCTTTTGGGCTTTTAACCACCAGTAACAACCACAAATGGCACCATAACATCTTATTTTTCAACTTTTGATAATAATTATTGATCAATACATACTGTCCCTCATATATATCTACTGTACTGTATTATTATGCCGTGACTGACTGCAGTAACTAAAAACACTATTCTCCTGCTATCTTGAAAAGCAGATTACTAACTTGTTACATATTGTATATATATACACACAAATATAGTGAGACCTGTGGAATTATATAACCTTGTTTCCAAATAAGCTTGAAATCTATAAAGAAGATTTTTAAAAAGAAGCAGAATCGAAGTCATTTACACACTTAGCATCAAACAACATATTAGATGGTAAAATGAAGATTTTATTGCTTTTTAAACTAATAAATAAATACAATTTTTAAAAAAGCATAAGTTAACTATAAAATTTAAGCCAGCAACACATGGCTCTGGCTCTGGAAACTTTGTGTAATACCACTTCTGCTAATTAGTGCTTACAACTAATTAGGGTTGAACAGAAGTAATAATACAACTAGTAAGAGGCTTTGTCTTTTATAAGTAAAGATGGGGAGGGGTTGTTTGCTTTGTGCAAACTGAAAGCAAGTAATTCAAGATGTGTCTCAACATAAAATTGCAAAGACCGGTTATTTAATCAGATTCAGAGTCATCTTTGCTTCGCTTAACACTGAGCTGCATGCACTTATTGCACATCTCTAAAGAAGATTAAAATGTTTTAATATTGTGGGGGAAAGATAGTAGGAGAAATTCTTTTCTTTTAGGAAAAGGTGCCATTGATGTAATGGGACTCTGACCATGCTGACACTAAGCTGTGATGTGATGTGAGTCTGCAGCACTATTTTGAAGAAGTGATATCATACATAGCTGTAGTACAGGTCCAAAGTTTGGACAGATAATCTCCATTAGATATAAATCATTATCCTGGTTGGTCATAAAAAAATAAAGAGACATTAAAGTGAAAGTTTTCTTGTCAGAGGCTGCTCAAAAGCAGACTTGGGTCCTCATGTCTGATTCCAAAAAACCCATCTAGTTTCACTTTGTGACTAAAAAGAATTTTGTGTCAAAATTATGGGGTTTTTTTTCACAAAGGACAGTTGGGTGTAACAGAAACAGAAATTACTAAGCTTGACCAGTTATCATTGGTGATTTCCCGATCATTTAAATCAGGTTGGAATCTTCCTAAGAACAACAGACTACTCAAGTGGGCTGCTAATTGACTCCAGACTCCAGAGATGTTTTTCAAATCTAGTATTTTCCACTGGCAATGAAACACACATAAAGAAGACCCTAAAACGCTGCCATCTTTTGGAGCCAATAAGCACATTGTTGGGCTGGGGTAAGGTGGAAAACTGCCTTGTGTTCTGGTGAATATAATTTTTTTTTAAATTCTTTTTAAATCTTTAACCATAAGCCCTGCATCTGCTGGGATAAGAAACCAAAGATGCCATCCAGTATAGTTGCTTTCATAAATTTGTATCCATGATGGTGCATTTGTGCACACTGAATGCTTAACTTGCAGATCTTGATGGCATCATTGATGCTGGAAAATATAGACTGGTTCTGGAGAAATGTATTCTGCCATCTGAACAAGGTGCATTTTAGAGATAGCATGGCTCATTTGTGCCTGAAAATATAAGCATCAACTTTGCGCAAACTTCAGTGAATGCCAGGAATGCAATCTTCCAGTACAGCAGCGAGTCTAAACTTGTTTACCACTGCTGGCAAGCTGCGTTTTATCAGATCTTCCTTTTTATATTGATGCAGTACAGATTAAGAGAAGTAAAACAAATCCCTTTTCTTAATCTCTAGTGGTTTCTAGCAGATCCAGTGCCTTATCGAATCAGCACAGCAAAGACATGCATTTGCCTCATTAAATATACTCCCTTCCTGAACATGTTTTATTCAACCAGCCTTCTTAACCTAACTCAGAGTGACAATTACCGACTACATTTGCAAACTGAAGAAAGATGCAAGAGAAAGACATACAGCTTTTTACTCACCAGTGAAAATAGTGTCATCTTCATTATTTGTCTCATCACTTTGGCTGTTATTCCACTGAGCCCACAGTCCCTTATTTTTGAGCCAGAAGGGTGTACAGACAGCGTAGCACACACAGAGACAACCTGTTAATCCCAACCAGGACTGAGCAAACCTGAAGCGACTGGTGGAGTCTCCCAGCTCAAGAAACTTCATCTTTCCTTCTCTGAAACAGAAAAAGAACGCAGCAGGGATTAACAGCTACAAAAGGAAAATCTATCTCCGATCTAACCCTGTTGTTTACACAAACTTGACAAGAACGGTGAGAAAGCATGTCTTACCTTTCAGACAAAACATTGTTGATAGAAGGATGTGAAGTTGCGCCGATTTTAGTCCACATTTACACAAAGATTATAAGAATCACTAAGTTTGCTTCTCTACCGGCACACTGATGCTACTTTTTCACAACTACAAGTACTCACAGATCAAACCCCTTCAGTGGTGACTCCACCTCTGCTGCAATGGAAACTCCCTCAGCTACTGGAGAAATTCCCCCATAAATTCTCCACTGTTATTTATTTACTGTGTCAAACAACAGAGAAAGTGAAATCTGTATCAACTGCAGTTTTTATATTTAGGGAAACAGAAGTGCGTCTGTGTGTTGATGATAAATAACTTTTTACATTGAAGGGAAGTTAGAAAATCCAAAATCCTGTGACATTTAAGAGGCACTATACTATAACATAACACTGGCTTTTGTTTGTCATGTACAACCTGTGTGGAGGGGTGTGATCGAGTCATAATACGTGACAAAACATGAGAGGAAATCCCACTCTCAGTTTCTTACAGCGGTCAACAACCTGTTGTGGCTGAGAGCGTCAGCAATGTTTCCTCTTCATCATGTTACTACCACCTTCTGCGATTTCCTTTGCCGCGATGGAACGGCGCCCACAGACCACCCGAACAAACGTTTAGAAAAATGTCAGATATTAGTTTTTACAGAGGATGTTCCCCACTAAATAACATTGCAGATACATCTTAAGATAACTACTGTCGGTAAATGATCGTGAAGCAAGAAAATAATTAAGTTCTTTATTCACAGATTAATAACTTGAAGCAAATTCCTTGAATAAAATAAATTGTACACAATCAAAAATAATAAAGGTTTATTATGGGTGAGGAGAAAACCTTAATGATCTTGGTTAAATTATATTTGGCATTCACTTAGAGTAAAGGTAAATACTCTGAAATGTTTAAAAGAAATGAATTATTAATTATTATTCATTATTCTTGGCTGATTTACCCTTCATACAGTAATAACACTTGACCTTGTGTCGGGTGTTTCTTTCCTGCTTTTTATTTTTTACCCGAAACGCACGGAGCAAGAAGCACTGCCTCTTGAAGTCTGGCAGCTACATTTTGAGCATGTTTATTCTAAGCTTACTTTCTGGCTCTTTGCAGCAGGGCCTTGAATACATCAAGAATTTCTGGGTCCTCTCCAGCACTAAGCTCTGGAGTGTTTTTCTCCAGCCAATCAGATGAATGGATTTGCTGCCTGAGCGTACCAATAAGTGAGTCCAGACTCTCAGTGGGCTTAGATGTTTGGCAGTCCAGCAAAACAAACTCTTCAGAGTCGAGTGAGCCAGTGACAGGAACAGGGCTATCCCTCTCCTTGAGCTGGTCTGATGACTTGCTCTGGGGTGATGATGTTGAATTGACAATCGCGGCATTGTCCGACTCTGCACTGTCTTCTTTCTCAGACTTTTTGCTTTCCTCAACAACCTCTTTGATGGTGTGTGCATGAGGGCTAGTTCTTTTCTCTTCAGCTTCTTTTAAAGCCTTATGAATTCGCTTCATGCCTGAAATGACACAAAACTTTACTATTATTCATGAAACTAGTGTAAAAAGCAGAGATGATGTGCTAGAAAAACACAAAAGTCTATAACATGACAAGTTCAAAACAGACTAAGAATTAGAGGGAACAATTTTTGACAACTTTAACAACAATAACTGGAAAAGATATTTAACTCAACACATTTCAGCTAAGGACCTTCATCAGAGGGTACAGTTTTATGCAGTGTGTATTAAAAGCAAAGACACTCTTTGTTGTGATGAAAAAGAAAAGTTGTGTATCACAGGAACGACGTGAAGGAAAATACAGCCGCAGCAGGAAGCAGATGGGACTGCATTTACATTACAACATGTGGCAGATGTTAGGTGGATCTGATGTAAGAAAATGTGTAAACATGTGAAAAATATTACTTCTTACATAACTGAATGGATAATAAAAGCAAGAATTCAGGCTCCCAGTGCTACAAGTCACTTATTACAGTGAGAACTCCTGCTTGTGTTTGATTGAATGAAAATAATGACGAACATTCAGATGGGATATGGCTTTGGGTTTTTGGTGCCACAAGCACATTTGTTGTTAAGTATTAGCATATTTTGCTTTATATAGCATGGTAGAGTACATCCCATACTAAAAAGAGATGGAAAAGAAAGCACTGGAGCACTTTCCTTCAGGATATAGTCCATTTGTTATCACTGCTGGTAAGAACTTTAAGTCATCTCACTGCATTTTCAAACTCTGTAAGCAGCCAAATTAAATTAATAAAACTCAAACATAATGCTTATTGTAAGACAATATAGCCAAAGGGCAGAGCTTTGTCTAAGGAAAAACATTACACAAATTGAACTCAGACCTTTTTATCGAAATTGAAGACAGACTGATGCTAACTGTCCGAGGAAAATATATAAAGTTGTTTATTTTTGCATCTTCAGTAAAGTGTTTGCAGTTTTTAACTTGCTTGTTTTTTTGCCCCACACTTGAATGAAATTAATGCATATAGCTCTAACTGAACAACAGGAAGAGTCCTGTAGTGTATATTATTTATATAAATATATATTTATTATTTGTTCATTTTCTAAAGGATCTAGGTCAAAGTTTTGTGATAAAGAAGATGCTAACAGTCAGGAAGTGCAGGCTGACATTCACACTTAGATCCTTTCCCTATGAGCACCATACTGGGTGGCGATGTAGCAATAGCACGAACCAATATACTAACTCAATCAAAACAAGGAAAAGTTGCACAAATTTATGGGTATAAAATGTTTTTCAAATTCTATAAATAAAAAAATAAGTATTGTACATGGTGTTTTACAGACTGACCAAGCAGAAGATGATGCTGTTGGTCTGCAAACACAATTCGGAACCATCCGGGTGTGGAGCAGGAGAATGCCTGGCCACAGCTCAACAACACCTTGTGTCTTAGGAAACACCTCCACAGAGACAGCTCCTCTTCAAACGATGAGTCCCTGAGATACTACCAAAACAGAAGTGAAACCTACAGGAACTAATCGTTTGGGGGGAGAAATCAGGAGTCCAACACAGATAAATTGTGCAGCCTGCATTGGTAATGTTACCTTTCTGAGGTCTGCCCACACATACAGTGTAGCAGGTCTGTCCAGAAAGGGGATGCCCATGCTACGCAGCTCCCCAGTCAGGTAGCTATGAGCAGCTTTCAGCCTGCATCTGTTCTCAGGCAGAAACTCACTGTTGATCCACTCTGCAGCATAAGATTGCAAAGTGACAATAGAATAAGCTTAAAAAAAAGAGACATTTATATCCATATACACATAAACCCAACTAAACACAAACACCAGCGTAAAATCTGCCCTCTAAGACACATGTACGGTAAAGCCATTGCGTACCTCTATCCTGAAGCAGTTGGGCTACCTGGTGCTGCGAGGTTCCAGGGATGCCATGGAAGGAGCCCAGCTGGGCCAAAGCCTCCACAAGCTCTCTGTTCTCCGTGTACAGAGTGCCTATTCTGATTCCTGACATTGCAAAGTCCTAGAAAGGAGAGAGCTGTGAGAGCAAACACACACTGAAGAAAAGATTGTATTGCACCGTCAGCAGGAATATAAAACGTCTCACACACTATCAAACCTCGGCAGCGCTCACCTTGCTCATCCCCCACATCACATGTGTCCTCTGTGGGTCGGGCAAACTGAAATAAAGGGCATATTATTAGGAGATAAGAGAGTGTTCTCAGTCAAAATTGCAATGATTAGGGGTGAGATGCAGTAATCATGCAGTACCTGTCCATGCTAAGGACACTGTGAAAGGTGACAGATTCATCAAAGATAGTCAGCATGTACACTTCATCTACAATGACATGGAGCTTGTTTCTGAAGAGAGAAATAAAAGCAGAAGATGAGAGATACATATTTTTAGTGCAGTAAGCTTAAATTTTTTTTATCATTCATCACTATTTATGACAAAGAAAATGCAACATAAATGTATGGAGGCTCCTTCAGCTCCTGCTGTTACTATAAAAGCCCTGAGATTTATGGTTACAACAGCTTTGTGATTTGAAGGGTCTGTGGAGGGAATTACTCTGCCAAAGATCATTCAGATAACAGCACATGATGCAGGAGACTCCCTCTTTGGCAATATGCTGATGGTTAGGAGAGGTGATAAAACTATGTGACAAACGTTTGATATTCCACACATGGGACACAGCTCCTGTAAAAGGTGTGTGTGCTGTAAAATGAAAAAGATCCAAGGTATGAAGTGCATGCAGTGACTTGGCAAAATGCTTATAAGAGCACCACATGACTGCAGAGCAGGATTACAGTGGGCCACGCGTGAGATAATGGTGGAACAAACACACCTTTTGGCAAACTCCAAGAAGCCAATCATTTCCTTCAGAGTGTAGATCTCAGCCAGAGGATTATGGGGGTTCATCAGGATCACAGCTCGAATATTAAAGCCCTTAAATAAACATGAAAGTTCAAAGTAAATATGAGCTGCAAAATTGTGTTCGCACAGTCTTTAGAGACAAAGTTGAAAAAAAATAAATCGAGTACAAAAGGAGTTTTTCTTATCTGCATTCTGAGAGGATTGTGTCCGTATCTAAATATTAATTAAAGACAAGTACTTGAGAAGAAACACTTTCATTAGTTACCTCCTGCTTGGCCCTTTTAAGACCTTCCTCTAATTTTCCTGCAGTCAGATGGAAGGGTTTGCCATCTTTGCCATCAGCCTAAGAATTGAACGGAACAGAAATGATTATATTTATATAAACATCAGGATTAAACAGGACACACAAGTAAATGCAAAAAAAATAAACAAATGTCTTTTACCAAACAATTTCAAATGTTATAAGTCTGGTTCTGTATTTCTACCTCACAATCAAGAGGAACATGGAAGAGCTTTACATCACTGTAGAAGTGCAGATCCTCCGTGATAACACCATAGAAAGGAGTAGGAATGAGGATTGCATCTACAACACAGAAACATGATGCAGTCAGAGGTAACTAAACACACACATGCTACTTTATTCAACTTGGAACGCTTGTTACATCTCTACACACATGCAATATGCTTTATGCTCAGAGGACATATGCATGATTTATTTTAAATGACCCATATCAGATACTGTTTAGATTATTAGTGGTCATTTTCATTGCTAATGCAGCAGGCTACCTCTGGCTTAGTCATCCATGCTGGCAACATCAGATAAATGTGGGCTGCTTTTTAGGCTTGGGATTTTAATAAACTTCTTGCCTGCATTTGCATTCTCCAAGAGTAGAATGGGAGGCAGGGCCTTTGGCAGAGCCTACGTCCATCAGGCCCCTCTCTTTTGGAAGCAGCTCTCTACCTTTAAGATCAGGCTTAAAATCTTCCTTTTTGATAAATCTTATAGTTAGTGGTGGTTTGCCATTCCTTAGTTATGCTGCCGTAGGTTTAAGCTGCCGAGGGACGTCTCATGATGCACTGAGCACTTTCTTTTCATCTCTCTGCTTATTATCTTCCATGTATAAACATATGACAGTATTTGCATCATTAACTCTCTGAGCAGGTCTTCCTGACTTAAAGTCTCTCTTTCCTGTCCTCTCCACCCCAGATCAAGCCAGATGGCTGCCCTCCCTGAGCCGGGTTCTGCCGGAGGTTTTTCTTTTCCACTGTCGCCTCTTGCATGCTCAGGATGGGGATTGGATCGAAGTCAAGATTCGATCCAATCTGTTGGTTTTCCTCAACTAGGCTATTATTTATTATGAATTGGCTAGAATTGATTTGCTTGTAAAGTGTCCTGAAATGACATTGTTTTTAATTGGTGCTATACAAATAAAGCTGAGCTGAATTTAATCAAAGAAAATGTGCAATTTTTGCAGCTTCCTAAATAACTGGTTTGTTTAAAATGATTTTGTCAAATCGTTCCCCGTTGCCTTGTCTCATTTTACAAAAAGAAAAAAAAAAGAAAAAAAAGGGAAACGAAAATGTCCACTTTTTGCATGCACACTTGTATTCAGTTTAGGACAGGCCGAATGTGTGAGTGTGATATGTCACTGCATTTATGAGACTACCTTTCGGATCACAAATTACTGCGGCAATACATGAGAAGAGGGATCCACAGCCATTCATCACCACAACCTGAGCACACACAAACACACATACACAATTTGTTATGAAGGATTCAGTTAATATTGAAGGGGGGGGGCTAATAAAGACGCCACAAACTCATTCACCTACTAAAGCAGCCGCTTGTTACAACTGCAAATTAACCACAGTCGGGATGCTGTTTTTATTAATTGTTCATTTGTGTGAGACTTTTTCTGCGTAGGTGGCAGAGGGACTACATCTATAATTAGGTTAAACAATCATGTGTATTATATTGAATACATTACATCTTGGGTCTTTTTTTAATATACTGGAAATTTAAAGTCATAAGGAGAAGCAGTCAATTCTGCAACATGGTTCATTTACTGATTCTCAGTGCCTCAAACTTAAAAGATGAATGAATTTGCTAACTTTTGTCTTCTGCGCATGTCAACTCTTAATATGCAAAGTGCCTACTTTCCACAGTAATTACTTTAATGGTGTATAAATTGCAATAGTTCCCTCCGGCATATTGCACAAGCCAGTGTGCCTGAACCTCAGTGTATGGGTTGCTTTCACAGCATTTCATCATTACTATTTATATGTTTTCCCTTAATTCTATTAAGCTTTAATGTATTCAAATGACTGCAGCTGCTGTCTTACACATAGTGTTCATAGTGACAATAACAGAAATACTCTTTACTCACGTTGTCAGCTTTCAGTGGCTTTGGAGAGCAGCAGTAGTGAGTCAGGAACTTTGCAACTTCCTCTCTCAGGCTGAAGGAAACAGGACGGAAAGATTTGTCAGAAGGTTCATGTTTATCTTGTAATGTTTTTACTAAAAGGAATGGCAATTGTGATCCTCATTCAAGCTGAAAAATCCTCTGAGATGTCTCACAAAGTGTGTCCCGTCCAATCCGAATACTGCAGCAAGGAGGGGGCAACGTGAATCATGTCAGGTTTAGTCAGCTGTGGCAGAATGGGAAATGGATTATTTTTATGTAGGCAGAATCCTTTAAAATACAGTTTGTGTCAAAAACATATTGGCATACATTGTGCTTGTGGCCGGAATGTCATCTTTGCTGCCAGCATTGTGTTTTATGTGTATTGACTCCATATTTTCCTCTTCATATGTTAATGTGCAAACCGTGTGTCCTTTTATGGGCTAAATCCCCCTGTTTGTGACTTCTTTTTAACCAGATCCAGGGCTTCTTGCTCAATATAAAAAACCTTTACTATATTAGAAAGAGCAATTGGCCTACAAAACCCAGTAAGCTTGTACATGGGTGTGGGTTAGCTCATTGGTGACATTTAACACAGATGTGTGCGCCACAGCTGACACTGATACTGATTAAGATCTAGTTGGTAACAACACGTTCATCTTTTTAAAAAAATATTTCAAGGTTCTTAACGGTTTGGAATGAACTCAAGAGTTCCTTTGATCATTTTTGTAGGCTAATTGCTCTTTTAAATGAAGCAAAGGTTGTTTTTTGTTGTTTTATTTTTCACCTTAAAGCACGAAGCCTTGCATCAAGTTAAAAAGAAGTCATCACACCTGAAGGATCAAGAGAGCACCTTTAGAAATCACAACGGAGGACCCAGATGTGCTTCTAAAACCACTGGTACCTCCTGTTTATGAATTTGTTTTCATATCAGGTAACCTTGTTTTAGAGACAGAACATCTATGTTCAAGAGCAAATCAGAAAAATGTATATATTTGGCTTTGTGTAGAGGACCAGTTTCCTCCTGATTGACTTTGCTGGGATTTAACCTCATTAAGGTCATCTCATAGAGTCATAAGTCCTGTATGCATGCTGTGTTTCAGGCACAAATTAACTCTGGTAGACATTTTTGAGAGCATTTCCCAGAGGTGTGAATGTAATCTTATTTTTCTTACTCTTGTATGGAGGAGATCATAGCATAGTTTGTTCTCACTGGTACCCAAGTTGAGTATACCCTGGAAAACAGAAAACAATCTTTTAAATCATCCTTAAAGTTTGTTTTTTTTAGTTCCATGCAGCACTTAAAAGTGGTACTGTATTTAAAGAACTTACATCAGGGTTTTCTATGTGGTGGTGTTGGTCCATTCCATACTGGTAAAAACCCTCCTGGAGAATGCCTTGATGCTGTCGGATGCTATTACCACGTTTGGACAGGTACGCACTGCGGCCAGGAGCCTCTGCACCTCGCAGTGTTGCCAAAACATTCTCTGACATTTGGTAGGCCGTGACAGATGCGAGCTGTGACTTTTTTGTCTCCTGAGTGGAGACGGCCTGCACGATGGGAGGTTCTGCAGGTGGCTGAGATAAAGATGATGAGACAGAGGGAGCGGCTGTGGTCATCAGTGGAGCTGACAGATGAGCTGAAGGTGACACACAGGGCTCAGCCGGTGCTGTGGCTGAAGCGCCCTGTCTGACAGCAAACAATGCCCCTGTGAGCATGCTGAACAGGCGGAGCTCGTGCTGACGTTCCTGCTCCGCCCTCCTCTCTTCCTGCTGCTCCCTGCGCTCCTCAGCCTGCATCTCTCGTTCCAACCTCGCCTCCTCCAGGGAGAGGAGACGCTCCTCTGCAGACTGCTGCCAGCTCAGAAAGCTGACCAGGGCTTTATCAAGGCTCCCCTGGCCAGATCTACAACTCCCATGGCCCCACGAGGTTTTGCCACCTCGCCGACGCTTCCTGTGTCTCATAGAAGTTGAAGGATGAGAACCCCCTTTATTGGGCTGCTCAGATGTTTCTTGTGGACCAGCAACAGTCTGGCTGGACGCTGTTGCAGAGGCAGCAATTTGTAGATCACTAAAACCTGGGTATGACAATAGTTAAGATTATTAATCATATGGATATATTGACAATGTTAATGATGAGGCTTGTATTTGAACTGACAACCTGAGGGTGAGATTCTTGTATTTGCTGAGCTTTCAGCTTGACCCAGAGTATCTTCTGTTCCCAGCAGAGACTGTCCATCAGTTTCCTGCTCATCTCCAGTCCCATAATACATCTCGGGGGGTGCAACACTGGAGTTCAACATGCTGTCCTCAACATCCTCACATTTAATATCCAATGAATCTCCTATTTTAGGGGGCTGACCAAACAAAAACCCACCCGAGGAAGCAGGACCAAATGAGCTTGTCGGAACACCTTGCAGGTAAGTGTCAGACCCACCTGAGCTCTGAAACACCTGCTGAGCTATAACAGCTCCACCGAGGGAGGAGTAGGTAATGGCAGGTCTGTTCGTCAGCACTCGGTCCATGACATCATAAAACTTCCAAGTCCTCATTTTGTGGTTATCTTTGATGCGGCGGTACTCCAGCCTCATCTTTTTTATCTTCTCCCTGCACTGGTCACCTGTGCGGTAAATGCCCTTTTCACGCAGAATATGGGCAATGCGGTCAAATACGCGCTGATTGCGCAATGAGCTCTCTAGTTCAATCTGAACCGACTCGTCGGACCACAGCTGGAGCAGCTCCACAATCTCCGGGTCGGTCCAGTTGCTGCCTCTCTCATGCCTCCTGCCGCGAAAGTCCATCATCTAAGTTATACTCTGCAAAACAGGAGCAGATGCACGTGAGATGAGCCGCCTGCCTCTACTTGAACTTCGGGAGAGCCAACAAAACATTCCATTGTTTTTTTTTTTATAGTTCGTGTAATGTAGTATGACAGCAGAAAATATGTACGTGGTCATGTATACAATGAATTCACTCTTGTTTTCTCACCGTATATCAAAAGTGCAGCTCTTCGGTAAAATATTGTTGTTGTGAGGCTGTCACTTTGATGTGACATCCACGTAAGTGATACATGTCACGACTGATTAACCTGGTTTCGACTGGTTCGTAATGGTTAGGCTTTCTCCAGCGGGTTCTAAAATATGTAATTTTGACTTATACTACAGCAAAATTGACACAACTTGGTGAAATGGGGAACGGACGCGAACAGAAATATCTACATCCGGGTTTACGGCACATGCGTGCTGTCCTTATTCCGGGATAACTTTGGTCCGTGTTAACGGCGGAGCTGCTGAAAGCGGGGTGGTTTTCATTTGTACCATGCTGTAGCGGGGTAGACTCGACCATGCGAGTCAGACTGCTAGCTCTGAGTTATGGCCCCCTCTACCGTACGGTGTGCGGTTTTATTCGTGTATGCAAGTTCACTATTTATCCACAAGATGGCGGCCACGCATAGCACTCAAATCCGTTGACAGGATTAATAGGCTGCGTGTTTTCCACACAGGTGTGACCCGGAATGCATTTGTAACACTAAAACAACTACAGTGCCTAAATCAACCGTAGAAAACATTAAATTAACATAATATAGAAATCTGAAAACGTTTCACAAGACACTAAATAGATATTTATGTAAATTAATATATGTATATATTTTTTTAAATGACCGATTTTCATTTGAAAATTATTTTTAAAAAGTATACTTCCGTAGGGGCATTTTTTATTTGATTAAAAAGATAGTGTCCAAATTAAATAAAAAGTAGATAAACGTGCATTTATATGAGTTTATCCGAGGTTCAAGCTGTTTGAAAGAGCGAACCGCCCCTTTTTAGGACTTCGGTGATGCAAATCAAGCATACACAGTAATCCACTTGGTACTAAATGTGACGTATTTCCTGGAGAAAGGGTTTTGTGGCTGTTTGTTGTTATCTCCATCCAATAGTAAACCGCTACATTGTATAGGAACGTAGTCTCTTACGTTCTTTTTTTTCTATCTGTCAGTTTATTTTACGGATGTTATTAATTAATTTTAACGTATTAGAGACGGCAGATGATCAACTTAAGATGAGTAAAACCTTTTTTTTTAAGGAAATGGGTGCGACGGTTTAAGTTATTTGGAAAAATATAACCATGGTAATGTCAAGTTCTGGGCGAATGAAAGGCGAGACGGAGTAGTTAAATTTAGGACTTTTGGGAGAAAAAATGGATGCATGCGGTTAGCTTTACAACTAATCTTCTGGACTAAGTAAAGGGCGCACAGCGTCAGAATAAATGCAAAGTTGGAAGTCAAACCACGGGAGAAAGGGGAGTCTCCGCCCGGAGCGAGAAGAAGATGAGGAGGCATGACGTATCGGTCTTTGCTGGCATCTGACTTTCTGAGGTAAATGTTACGTTTGAATACTTAAAAAAAAAAAAATGTATGATAGTTTTTATAAACATGCACGAGTTTGGTGTGTCAAAAAATCTGGGAGGAGAACTGTGGCAGTGTGGGTGGGAACAATGGGAATATTTGCGAAGAGCATTTCAGCATCTCTGCCAGCAGACTTCACCAATCCTCCCAGTCAGATGAATCCTTTCCCAGTGTGAGAGTGTGTGTAACATGTTTTTTTGGTGTTTTTTAGCCTTTCTTTGCTGAATGGGACATGTCTTGGCAAGATAATACCCAGCTTCAATCTGAATCATGTCCTCTCTAAAGTTTATTGTGGGTAAGATATTTGTTTTAATAGTTGTATTTACATTTTTGTTTCCTGCACCAGGTTTAATTTGACTCGTTTAATTCAGATTTATGCTCCACTTTCCAGCCTTATTTGTCTCTCCTCCTCACACTTAGGTTGTCTTTTTCTCTTATTTATTCACCCTGAAGCCTTAATAAGGTAAAGCCCTTATCAAGTACTTTTATCAGTGTAAGGAGAGAATTGCTGTAATATATTTTAGATAGTGCTGCCCCTCAGGCAAGGCTGAAATTGTTTAGACCGCTATACCTCTTCACACTGTCATCAAATACAATATTTGTGCCTATTTGTGCTCAGTTTGAACAACAAACGTATAGCTGGGATAATATACCGTATCCTATCTTGCCCCGAGGTAAACATTGTTATTATTGTAATTTCCACCGGGATATCAACAAGAAAAAGAAGTCAAGGTCACAAGCTGCAGCATAGCTCTGAGCATCCTTCTCAGCCGGATTACACAGTTTTACCATTTAAAAAAATTACCCTGAAAGCTCATATTTTGTGCTCCTTTTTGAAGGGCCTATGTTTAACCCAAGATCAAAGATATGAACAGGGTTTGCACGTAAGTTTATATAATCAGAGGATGTTGGACTACCTCAGCCCTAAAATACCAACTTTCCAGCTCAGAGGGTTCATCTCTCACAGTACTGGCTAATATACTGTTAATTCTCCAGTTCTTTGGAGCATACATTTTATTAGAGGAATAAAACAGGATTGCAATTGAGGAAAAAGAAGTGAAAAGGCAAACGTTTCAACAAAATAACTCATCTGTAAACTAGGGTTGAGAGTGTTGTGAAAGAAGGGAAGTTTAATTCATGGAACAATGCCAAGACATAGATGGCTCCTAAAACTGGATTGGATCTCTCTATGGGACATTATTTACACAATTGATTTTTCTCCTGGACACTTTGCTGCTTCCCCATGCAGCATTTTATCAGGCTTTTCCATTTCTGCAACCCTTGGGTAGTAGGAGTTAGGACGGATCAGGTTTTAGTGGGACCTCACGTTGTGTCTCAGATGATCATCACACCACATACATCTAGTTGTGAATTGCTATTGTAAAAGAGCACAACATGCCTGTGCACTGCCTCTTTTTTTCCGATCACACTCTAACTCGAAACAATTTTCCCTCTCAGGAGAGGATACTTGGCTGTCAGTGCTACTTCACAAATGCTACAGCTCGGTTCTGTACCTTGGTTTTCTGTGAGAGGGCAGCCCAGAGCACATGGTGGGTGTTGATTTGGCTGATGGGCTGCCTGAAATAGGGCTGGAGTGCTGCATATGGTCTGTCGTGGATTCGTGTGTTTCTAATTACCAATGTAAATTGCCTGTATATCCACATGAAAGTGTATGGAAACCCATCTCACCTGAGTGGTACCAAAATTCAGAGGAAATAAACTAAATTTACACCCTCTGTTTGACCTACATCACTTTGCATTACTCGATATGCTCGTGACATTTCACCTCAGCAGCTGGCATTCGAGTATTTTCTCCATGTGTGCAGAGGAAATTGGCAGTTTGCTTGTCTTGTAATGTGCTTGAAAGGGTGTCATGAGATGAATTCTGCTTCTGTTGGCATTTAAAATAGTTTTAGAAATAATGCCTGAGTGATCCTATTTTGCTCTGCTACAAATACTGTATTTGTAATTGCAGTACTAATATAGATATTGGAGATATTTAAAAGTCCGTTGTCGTAATTTATGATGTGACCTGTCTATTATTTCTTCTCTATGCCACATTTAAGCTACACAATGATAAACACATTGCTCTGATGCCTTTGTGGGCTTGTGGCTATTTTCATTGGGACACTAAAAGAAATGATCATTTCGTTTAGCTTTCGGGCTTATACATTTCTCTTGTAAACAGTTTGACAAGAATTCCCTCAGATGTCATCATTAGGGAGCTGTGGGAAAATTCAGTGTTTTCATCCAAATGTCTTTTGGATTATAAATTAATTTAGAAAAAAGAAAAGGGAGGGGGAAAACAAAATGACATAGTTAACAGAGAGTCAGTCAAACCTCGAAAACAAACCTAGAATAAATTAACATAACGAAGGCCTTTTGACAGACAGCATAGTAGACAACAGAAATTGAGGCTTTGAGAAAAATAGTCACATCTTTGTGCTTGTGGCAGAGTTGCCTTTACTGCCCCGTGTGTGCATTAGTAAGTCATGCAATCTTTGTACGTCATCAACTTTCTCTCTGAACTAGTTGCTCTTGCTTTTTTTCCCCCCATATTCTTTTTTTTTTCTTATTTTTGGTCTTTCCACCCAGTTTTTTTTTAATGCACAAATGCACAATATCTTAATTGCATAGAAATACAGTTGATGGCACATTTTGAGATCAAATGCAGTGGAATAATGAGCATTTATAAGCTTGATAGCAACTTTAGATGTAACATATGAAGGTAAACAACAGTAAACTTGATTTAAAATTTAATGATAAAATAACAGTGCTTAACCCGGCATGCAATAAACATGAATTAAGTGCAAATAATTTGCATATTTTTGCTTAAACTACCTAGTGACAGTCCGTCATCAGCCAGTTTAGGTTAGGACGTATACTTCCTAATCATTTGCTCAAAACCACTTTATTATATTATTTTAATAATATAATTTAATAATTATAATAGTTATAATCAACAACATGTTGGTATAGAGTTATCATTGCTTTTATGTTATGTTATAACCAAAAACATTGCAATATGTTTTTTCCTTTTTGCATGATAATGGAGCATGTCTTTATCCTGCAGAAACTGTTCACTCGGGGCTTAATGAGGTTATCAAAATGCTAACTGATATACAATGTGCAGTACATCCCTGATCTCTTAACATCTTGTGGCCATTAATAAGCACCAAGCACAGCTTCGTTGATGATGGTGAGGGTGACAAAAGGATGCTTATTATTAATTTAGTAGATTAGCTATCAGTACAAACTGTTTTGAAAGAAACTGTCTGTTTGAAACTGTCCCTCCATTCCAAAAGTAAGGAAAAGTGTAATCTTTGATCCAAATTATATACCCTCTTTATTATCATGGCAGGATGCCGCACTGAGAGGCCTCTCAATAGTTTAAAACAGAAGGCTCTGAATTATTAATTCAAAGCTCTCATGTTATTTTAGCATACTGTAGGTCACTTATCCATCTCTGCAATTCCACAGGCACATTAATTCCAGTGTGGCACTGATCTCAATAGAAGTTATGCAACTAATTTTTTTTTCTTTTTTGTTTGTTTTGGTTTTGTTTTTTCTCATTGGGGTTTTTATTCTAAAGTCTCAATTCTCCTGTGGTTTGAAGGCTAAAGTTTCATCTCATGTTTAGGCCTTTGATGTATATTGTAAGAGTAATCAGCCCCTTGATAACTCATCTCCAGGCTGTATTTTGAGTGAAGGTGTTTTGAGTGTTGTGTCATAATGTGCTCATTATTTTCCGCAATGCCATATAAGGAAAACAAGCCCCACTCTCTCTCTCTTTCTCCCCCTCCCTCTTTCCTTCTATCTATTCCTCGTCTCTCCCCCCTTTCAGCCGTCTCAATGACAGCACACCCCTGTTTTTGTGGCTTCAGTACAGCATCTAATGAGCTCAGAAGAATTGCTCCACAGGAAGAGTGACAGCCTCTGGTCATGCCCCCCCACCCATACACACACACACTCACATTCACTTAAAGCACACCTACTTCCCGTTGTATCTGTAAAGCTGCAGATGCTTTCTTAAATTTCTCCACTTTGAACACCAGGGATACATGTAACTTTCCAGAAATTGGGAAGATTGCTTTGGAAAAGACAAATTTTGAAAGTCCTTGCTGTAAGTGGCAGTCTCAGACAAATTTATTTGTAGTAGATGTTGTTAAAAAAAATCCATTTTCACAAATATAAACAGCCAGTGCTGATTTACTCTCTAAAATTAGATGATTTGTATGTCTTTTGATGTTTGTTTTAGTTAAACATTTATTAATTTACTCTTAGTTTAATCAAAAAGTGAAAATGTTTTTATTTAACCCTACGACTAAGATACTTAGAAAAATATTTAAGAAATAGCAGTCTATGAAAAACGGAATTTTCTGAAGCCGAAAAAAAGATGTTTTAGTTATCCAAGATTATGCCACTGTGGCATTTAGGTTAACCAGGTATTCCACATGTCCTTTTCCACATATACTTTCCAGTTCCTTATGGGTGGAGTGGTGGTGCCTGAAGCTCTTACAAGCCAGATGTGCTATTATATAATCCCTACAGCAAATTCTGGGTCTACCACAGGGTCTCTTAACAAATTGGCATCCTTATTAAATGTACAAAGGATACACTTGTCTGAGGCATCCTAACCACATGCAAAAACCTTAACTGGTTTGTGCTAAGTATCATAGGAGCTTGCAATACGGTACCCATCAAACCAGTATTAAAAAAATATAGATGGCTACTATTTTACCCAAGGGTACCAGCAAGAGGCAGTATAGTGGTATGCTGGATGTTTCTGGTCCCAAGTCTCAACCTAATTGGAAATCTGTCTATAAGTGTTTTGAGACTGAAGCTATTTTATACAGCTTTCTTGAATTTAAGGTAGGACCACAGATTTGTAACCAGTGTCCGAAATTAACTTTTTGACTTACCGGCCAAGTTGGCCGGAAGATGAAAAAATCCACCAGCCAAACACATTTTTTACAGGCCAAAATATTAAATTATTTTACACACACATACCTCAAAGCACATGTTATTTCTATAATACTGTGTTGCATCCAAACTGAAAGTGGAACTCATAGCAACATTAAACCAAAGCAACATGAAAAAATGGTTTTATTTGATAAAGTGTTAATGTCTGAATTCATTAAGTAAAAACCTAATCAGACTCCTCCCTCTCTACTCTTGGTGCTTTCACACAGTCCTTAAAATCTGGCCTCCTGCTCCTAACAGTCCTTGTGCCACAGCATTACAGCCTTGGTGGGATCAGACACCCGGATTTCTGCTTTTTTTTTATTGTTTAAAAAATAAAGTGAACAAAATTGATAATAAATACATTTAAAGCTTATTGATCTGATTAATAATAAATCGATATAATTAAATAAAAGCATATCAAAAATCATAAAAGCTGATTTATAATAATAACGAACTTAATAGCTGATTAACAAAATAATAAGAATCCTTATTATTGATTCCTTCAGGTTGAAAACAGCTAAGCTAAGCTAACATCACGTCCAACAGAGTTCTGGGGTGGTGACAGCGCGGCACGCCTGTGTTACCGCCTACAGTGAGAAGCAAGCGGAACCGGGCAGAGGAACCGGGCAGTGAAGCAGTGTTTGTTTGTGTACCTGCGCGTCATTCGTACATGTAGACAGCAGAGGAACATAAAGAAGAAATCCACCAAAAGGAAGAATGGAAAACATGACCAGTTTGGTACAAACATTTACTCGCCATTTGGCGGATAGCCCTCTGATATTTACTCGCCAAACGAAAAAGTTACTCGCATTTGGCGTCTTTAAAGTGTTAATTTCGGACCCTGTTTGTAACGTCTTGGTATCACTAGACCAGTCTCTGAATGCTAAGCAATCACCATAGTGGCAATGTTCACTTTTTTCTTTCTTCTCAATTCAGTGTGCATATACTAAATGTTAAATTAATGATCAGTTAAATCATTATTAAGCCTTGATATCAAACATGCAACAAAGTTTGCTTGTTGGACCCTGGATATATCAGTCCATCACCTGTGGAGCACAGCAGAGGTCTTCAACCTCCTAATTACAGGTGCCTACCCTTTATTGCTCTCTTCTGGGCCTCAGTGCTGGGTTTCACAGGGTGTGTGTGAATGTTTGCTACTGCCTAGGCCTCTCTTTGTTTTTGTTTTTCTACTAGCCCCTGCAACCCTTTAGCCTGTATCCAGGATGGTTCAACTGTTGACTGTTATATGGGTTCCTCAACAGATGACCCTGCATACACTAGTAACATCTAAGCTAATACACACACTTCCCGAGCCTTGGCTTGACATGTAATTGTGTGTGTAGGCTGCTATAAGGATTCCCCATCGCCAGCTTTAACCTGTTGTGACAGTTTTCCCCTGGTTAAAAAAATTTGCTCACTGTGGAAAAATTATATTCCACAAACCAGCGGGGGACATCACTGTGTTTATACCCATCTGTTACGACCCACTTTAAGGGTATGAAGGGGTGTAACAAAGATGGTAATAATGACGGTGGACAGATGGTAAAATAAATCCAAGTTTTTATATTTCGAACGAAATATAATGGCTCCAGTGGCAACACTTTGTGTTGGGGTTAGAGGAACGGCTGAAAGAAACAAACCAAACAAAACACATCTGATTATAACTCAAAACTACGCCAGTCAAACAAAACACAGGTACAAAAAGGTGCACAAAAACTGGCGTACTTATCCAGCTAAACAAAAGGTGGAACAGTTCCAATAAACTAAAAGGCACTTCCAGCCCAAACAAAAATATGCTATTCTAGCCCAACACGTTCTTACTTTGCGTTAATTAACACAAAAGATCAATCCAAAACCGGAACACAAAAGGAACTTAAAGAGCAGCCAAACGAGCTGAGACTAAACAATCATATCCAAACCAAAATCCGAGATTACTCTTAGCCCTTAAACACAAAACGCAGACAGGTTTAACCCTGCTGGAAAAAGCTAACTACTAAAACTGATCTACTACCAAAGTTGCAACAAAAATAGTCACACAACCACAATCGCCAAGCCAACACCAAACCGCCGAGTTGAGGAGTAAACCGTCTGAACCAAACAGTTTCTCCCTCCCGACTGAACACGGCAGGAGTCCTTAATTTCATGGTGGAGGACAGCTTGCAACTTGATTCTTGGAACGGTGAGCCAGCCAGAAGGGAGGAGACGAAGGTGTGTCCGGTTGTAGCCACTCAGAAGCAGGGAACAGGCACTGGTATTTGCATCCAGAATGACTTTCAGGTGGCAGCAGGAGCAGCTACCGTAGCACCATCCAAACAGCTATGTAACTTTCTACACAACATTAGTTTATTTGAGGATTTTTAATCAGGGTTTAGGGCGCGTCACACCACAGAGACAGCACTGGTGGAAGTTAAAAATTACCTAGACATGGAGTCCCGCAGAGTTCTGCGCTTGGGCCGATTCATTTTGCCACATAGTGTATTTGCATCCTTTAGGCAACGTGATTAGGAAACACTCCAAATTTTTTTTTATGCTGATGACACCCAGTTATATCTGTCAATGAACTCAATAAGTTGGTTAGGCTTCAAGCCTGCAACTTTCTTCTATTAAACACAGACGAAACTGAAGTCATTGTGTTTGGCACTGGACTCCTCAGAAATGGATTATCTAATAATATAGCTGCCCCGGATGACATTGCCCTGGTTCCCAGCATTAGAAACCCTGGGAGTTATCTTTGATCAGGATCTGTCCCTTCGTTCCCATATTAAGCAAATCTCGAGGGCTGCTTGTTCATTTAGGAAACATTTTAAAAATCAGGCACATCCTATCACCAACAGATGGACAAAACCTAGACCATGCTTTTGTTACTTCCCAGTGGGACTATTGCAATTCTTTTTTATCAGGCTGCCCCAACAAGTCCCTAAAGACTAAAGGGGTGTATTTTGTTTCTACTGGACTACCATTGCTGTTGGGTATTGTTTGTTATTGTTTTATGTACATTTCTTTCTGTTTGCTTTTAACATTGCATTACAATCATTTAGCTGACAGTTTTATCCAAAGCGACTTACAATGGTTAGCCAGTAGCTTTAAGGGTCTTGCCTAAGGACCCAACTGGATGGTGTTAATGTTCGTCCCCTGGGGGATTCGAACCCTGGTCTCCCACATGGGAGACTGACGCTTTACCAATTGAGCTAACCAGCCGCATATTGAGCTGACCGGTTGCTTTTAATTGTGAAGTGTATCAAGAACATGTTTCATGTTGATTTTACACTTTAAATAAAAATTGGTTGATCTTTTACATTTACAATCTAGAGTTTAGTAGTAAATATGCCATCTGATGAATTTCATCATCTGGCATGTATAATCAAAGACTACCATTTCCTTTTTGTATTCACTTAAGATAGTTTAAATGGGAAATTTAAACTCACAAAAACAGTAGAAGTGATTTTCACTGCTTTGACAAATTGGCTTACATTTTGGGCACTAAGAGTATCTTCCTTGTCTGCTTCCAATGGTTTATAAGATAGCGGTGATTGACGCACTGAATGGCATATTGATGGCATTTTGATAGCATCAGCAGTGAGGCAGAACAGACATTTAGTTCTGCGTCATCTCCCTCCTCTTTATCTTTCTTAGACTGAACTGATATACTTAGCGGATACCCACACCCTATCTCTCTTCTTACACTGACTCACTTAATTTACCTCAAAGCTTTCCTCTTTAAATGTGACTTAGAGGGTTCTTTCTTATGACTGAAAGGGCTACAAATCAAAGGGCAGCAAAATGGTCCAGGGTGAAAGTCTATTTTGTTTGAACTTCAGTTCAAATAAAGGCTTTTTTAAATCATGCTTGATGTGTCTCTGTATATACACACAGCAGCAGTTAGAAGAAGTTGAACAGCATTTTGTCATGCCTAATAAGTCGTTGGTTGAATTTTTATCCCAGATTATTATAAAATGAACAGCATAGTCTGAATGAGGATTTGGATACTGTCTACCTCCAGAAGCCCTTCATCTCCTTTTTTACCAATAGCAGCATTGGCTTGCTTGGAGCTCTTCCTGTATATCAGCAACATGCCTACTGTATGTCATTATCATACATTACCATTTCAGGTCTTTAAATGATGAATGAGGATTGGGAAATAATTTTGTTTTTGATAGTCTAGTCTTTGTTTTGATGTAATATTTGTGCTTTGCACATTTATTAAGATTTCTCCTTTTTCACAGTCTGACAGTGGACGGGTAGCAATGTTTGTTGCATGATAAGGTGTCTGAATTGTATGTGAAGTAGGTAATTCAGGCCTAAGAGTGACCCAGTTAAGAAGGCCATGTTTTTGTTTATAGCTTGCCCTGTCTTCTCATCTCTAGGCCTCTGTTCTACTTTGCTCCTGTAAGGTAGAGCAGCCCCACTCTGCCTGGGAAGCAGTGACAGACGGAAGAGTAGACCGGTCTGTGACGAGCTCTCCTTTTAATGGATGCCCGGGTGGCCCTGGTGCTCGTATGGACAGGTTTTGTCCTGGTGACAGCTATGCTGAAGTGGACAGATGCTGCAGAGGTCTACACTAACACTTGGGCTGTCCAGGTCAACGGGGGACCAGATGAGGCTGACCGCATCGCCAGGGAACATGGTTTCATCAACCAAGGCAGTGTAAGTTCTTTTCATGTTACTTTTATTTATTAGTGTTGCACTGTTAATTTTAGCAATAATCTCTTAAATGTCATACTTAATTATATGACTACACTATGGACTGTATCCATATATACAGGTATGGTATGTAAAGTAGGTGATGTCGTTTTTTACATCTCATTAAACACCAAAGCTCCTCCATACCCTCCTGTTTTTGTGGCACATTGCTGAAGTGTGGCCACTTGAACTTGAATGAATGATGAAGAAAGGTTATTAGATGTAATTTAATGTCTTTTTATTTGTAGCGTTTCAGCTTATATTTTGAGTCCTGCCACGCTGCTACAGTTACGAGAGTTGTGGCACACAATTTTCAGTTAAGAAAACCAAAAGAAATGTCAGAAAAGGCAAAGAAAGACAAGTAGAGATAGTTCTCACCATGGTTTGCTAAGTTGCTTAAACATTAAAATGCTCCCAAAGCTAAACTTCCTCATATTTATGTTAAGCACTTGACAGTGAGTCGCTATTTGGTCCCGTCTTCCCCTGTTGCTCCACTTGAGACTCAGCTTCATTTGCATGTGTCTCTGTGGAGCTGCCTGGGTGTATATATGCCACTGAACATCTTTCTTACTTCTTAAGAATATGCGTAGGAGGTTCGGCATACTCCTATCTCTACTCTACCGTCCTCAAATAAAGAAGATTTTCTGAAAGCTGTGTTTTTCTAAATTAATTTTGGCTCAGCCTTGCACTTTATTTTTTGTTTTCTTTTCTTTCTTTTTTTCAGTTATGATTTGTTTGTCAAAGATTGTTTTTTTTTTTATTTGAAACATGCTTTTAGTCCCCTGTTATCTTCGCAAACAGTAAGGATTTACCACAATCTGATTAGACGTCTGTCAGTTTTAAATGCTGTTTATCGTCCACCCCATTATATTAAATCATATGCATGTGACCTTACATAAAGCTTGTCCAAAGGACTTACATTCTGTTTGAATCGGGAGTTCCTTTAGTATTGATCTGGATGGCAGCAGTTGTTTCAGTCGAAAACTATTACACTGAAGGAAAGCTTATGTTGGATAACAGATCGATCTAGATAGAGAACCAGTCTACAGTCCTCCTGAATTGGATAAGATGACATGTTCAATATTCTGCTCACAGAACACACATACATATTCCAGACACAATGCTATAGAGCAAAAAAAAAAAAGTCTCCTCTGCACAAGGATTTTCTTGCTTCCTTCATGCCTTTCTTAAGTATATGATCACTTAACTTGGAAAATAATTGCTTTCTTTTCCCTGCTTATCTCTTACCCTCATTCCACTAAAACACAAAGACATTTGGAGCCTCTCTTCTGACTATTAAACCACCAGATTAATGGATAGATGTTTTAGCTTTATTTGTTTCCTCCTGGTAATTAATGATTGCGTCAAAGGGAGAGTTGCTGAATGCTTGAAGACCTGACAATGAATGCTCTGAGACATTCTGTTTCTACATTTCTGATGCCATGTGGCAACTTGTCAAATTAGTACAAGTGACATTAAGAGGCTCAAGTCCACTAAAGTGGGGCTAAAAAACTACACCATTCATCTCACCCCTGCTAACCATTTAGTCCCTCAATGGTTACTGTGTGAACAATGGCTTAAAAGCTATGTGTAGCATCTGCACACTCTGGGAGTTATGTGAGGGTATGGGTTAGGTGAGGATTTGTTGGGCTGGGGGCTTAAGTAAGAAATGACTTACTCATTTTCCCATCATCTTTGGTGCTTGTTCTATAAGGCACTTAAGGAGAGCAAAGAGGCTGATGTATAATCAGTAGTTAATGGGATTTTTATCACTAATGTGATTATGGGATCACCACATAACTGATTATTTGTTCATAGCAATCCTTAGTAATACCGTTTTTCTTGGCGTGTCTCTGTATTTGCTGAGTCAGTCAGTATGTTTCAACCTAATTCTCTTCGAGTGGGTGTTGGAGGTGGAGGTGTTTATTCATGTGTTGAATACCAGGGATTAAGTGTAAATGTCATCGAGACATCCTAGTGAGCATCGGCATTTAACAAGTTGTCACAGAGCATCATTATATCCGTTTCATGGTAATGTGTTCAATAATGATTTTTTTTCGTTGTTTTTTTTGGCTTTTCAGTAATGCATTGCTCTTGTGTAGGAGTTCCAGTGCAAAGTTTACAGCTAAATGTCATGTTGTCCTCTTGGTGATCCGACTCAGAATCATTGTTTTCATTAGAAAGGGCCGGCTCTGTGGGCGTTTACCGACTGAATCACTCTGGAGTAGACGTCTAACAGAGCCTTTCTCCATGTCTCTGTCTTTCTGTCGCTCTACATCTTGGTTTACAGGTCTATTTCTATTTATAGCCATCTCCCTCAAAACATGTGGCTTTACAGTCATTAGCAATAAAGGTTTTGTTATCTGCATTCCTATTCTCTGCTCAGCTGGTTGTGGTAGTCTTATAAAATAGCAGGAAAGCACTCTGCAGGCTTTTAGGTTGGCACAGTGAACAGGTCATTTCCAGGCAAGGAGGAAATGTTTGATTGCATACTGTGTCAACTCAGGGAGCTATAATATTGCCCCAAAAACAATTATTTAGACACACATAAGCTCTGTGGTAGGTGGAATTTAATGTTGTCCAAGACCACAGTCCATTAGTTGGTACATAATACCCACTAACTGTGCGACTCACACTAACCTGCAATCCAATGATTTGATCCGTTGATTGGGGCGGCATGGCTCGGCAAGGTAGAGCGGTTGTCTTGTAACCCTGTGGTTGCCGGTTCGCCAAGGCGAGTTCATGTCGAGGTGTCCTTGGGCAAGACACCGGACCCCTCGTTGCTCCTTATGGGTCGTGGTGACCGTCTGGCTAGGCAGCTTCCGCCATCAGTGCATGAATGGGTGAATGTGATGTATGATGTACAGTGCTTTGGATAAAAGCGCTATATAAGTACAGACCATTTATGATCCAACAAGTGGGAATGTCATAAAATATAGCAAACTGATTTAATCACATATATCTCATTTATTTAATTCTTTGCTGTTATTTACTCAGCTGGTGGGTGTGAGAGATGCTCAGAAGAACACATCTGCATAGAGTGCTGAAATAAGTTCAGACATGCTTTTGAGGACCCAACAAAGGTGTTTGTTCTGTCTGTGAGAAGTGTTTTGTATATAGTGTTTCTTTTCAAATGAGCTTTGCACAGTGAAGTCTGTCAGATAGGTTGGTTATGTCAGTGTCACTGCACTTCTCTTGTCTTCATTTGCCCTGAAGCCTCATTCTTGGTTCTGCATGAGATCACTGTGGAACTTACACTTTAGCCTACGCAAGGGACCTGTATTGTTGTTAATATTTCTTGCAGTAGATTAGTTTGTCTGCAAAGCACTGCAGTTGGAGTGCCAAAATCCTGGATCGTTGCATTTTAAAAAACTTAAAAACTTGAGTTTTAGTCATTACATGTTTCAACAAGGCAAAGAAAAGAAGGTGCCCTAAAGCTGCTTTTTATTAGATTATTCATCATGACAATTATGGATTTATCATTATTATCATTTTGAGGCATTATGAGCAAGTCAGATACATTTATTACCCATTACATTTGACATTTTTGTTGGCTAGAGGGATTGCATTTGAGCAAGGCAATATGCTGGAAAAACACTGCATGCTGTCAGCATTGCTGCAATGTGTGACTACAGTTAGGGTGTTTTCTGGTTTTCCACCTCTGCATGTCCCTGCCACTCTCTGGTGCCTGCCTTTTCAGAGATGTTCATGTTCTCACACATAGTCTATTCTCACTCATAAAGCAAGGTTTCACTGTTTTGCAATATGTATACGGGTGCTTGCATGTGGAGTATTTGTTGTCCTTCTTTTCTCACATGACTCTAAAGGGAAAGTAGGCGACTCTATTCTAAATAAAAGCTGTGAAGTCTCTCTGAAGGCTGTAATGAACCTCGGTAGATGGAACCCGCTGAGTTGTTTATATATTATAATGGCACCAAGGCATTATTGTAAGGGGTATTGTCTCTGACATGCAATACTGTGCTGTGTTGCGCTGTCATTTTTAGAATTTTTTTTCCTTTTTTCTTTTGTGTCACTGGAATGAATAATTACGGAGTGGAATTTTTACATCTTGCAGCGCTGATGAGTCCCCATGCGTTGGGTTTAAGCCATTTAAAGCACATCTAAAGCATCCTTGACTCATTTTTGTTTGTTATTCCCTCCTGGGCATCATCTTGACAGTATCAGCAAAATTTTGAAAAAGTAACAGGATTTGTGTCTTATAGGGCAGAATAAGAAAATTTTGTATCACAAGTTTAATTTGATCTCACTTAGTATTATATCATAGAGCGGTCGAGGAAATGTTTACTTTCACTTCCACAGTGGAAATAGACGAACTCACTAAAAGCATAGTGTTGTTCTTGGTGTTACATGCTTAGTGTGCTCATTATTATTAATTCACAGTATTAATATTTATACTTTGTGATTGACAGGGACTGCCCTAATTTATTTTATTCTTTTCCTCCCCTGCATCATTGAACTGCTCTCCTGCCTGCACCACTGTTTTAATATTCAGGTATAATTTTATTATGAGTAAGTTGATTTAAGGCTGTGCATAATCTGCTACAAGAACCTGAGGCATGCATACAACCACATGAACGTTTCATTGTTAAAGTTCATAGAGTTGTTGGTCATTTTTTTCTCTCCTCAAAGTAAGCTTCCATCTCTCTTTACTTGCCTTTATTATGTTGTGTGTGTCACTTCTGGAATATGAGGTTGATCGGTTTCTATGCCTAGTCCGTGCAGTTTAATGGTTGGATGTGGACGGCTGCAGAGGCCCCCTCTGGTCTTGGTAAGATGATAAAATTGAACTCGAAGGTTTTTTTCAGAAGTAGTTGCGGAAACCACAAATTGTCCCATGAAGGGAAAGAATAATCAAATAACTTAGAGAGACACTAAACCTTTAATGTTTTTTTTTTTTTTGCAAGGAAGTGGGCATATGAACATTCACCCACAGACTTTATTCTGTTGTTAGAGGCATTAGACATTTATCTGAAGCCTTCAGATGTTAATGAGACCTTAGCAGTATCTGTCAAGTTGGTACACAAAGTTGTTTGAAAGCAGTTGAATCCTTTAGAATGTCTTAATCTTGGGCGTAAACATCAGCAAAGATCATCAAGCAGTTAAAATGGATAAAAAAAATTTTTTGCTGATGACAAAAATCAATAACTTTCTAATTTCCTTCTTGTTTCATGTTATCAAACACTACCACAAAATAATTGTACAAATCAAATCTGAGTCCTCTTACTCCCAGTTGACCTATGGATAATTTTTATTAATGAATGAGTTACCAAAAACAATATACATTTGTATTTGGTTAATCAGGTTGTATGTATTTTTTAGATCATGTATAAAAATCTGTTGCTCTTTAAGAATTTCTTTCAGCTGAGAATAAAAACAATTGGAAAGAGTTCACACCTTTTTAAGCACCAGTGTTGGTTGCCATGGAAAAAAATTGGCAGCTTGCATTTTATTTCCAGCAGTTTGACTCCAGAGCTGGGGGAGGGGAGTCAAATTTTTTGGTCATGCAGTGCCATTTGCTTTTCACCTATATAGGCTAATCAGTCTCTAAGGCGACAGTATTCTACTTCTCTTTACACTTTGATTATTTTTTTTATTTAGATTGGACTCTGATGGCTCCTTTTTTCTGTATTTAATTTATTAGTAACAGGTGTATTTCTCTTGTTTCCTCTTTTTTATTTACCTCCTCTTGCTTTTTATCTCTCTTTCTTTTAAAAATGTTCCGTACCTGCAGCTTGTTTACAGTCTAATTGCCCTTCTTTTCCCTGCACTCTTGAACCCTTTCCTCGTCTCCATCCTTGTTTTAGTGTTTGCTGATCATAGTGAAATGTACCCCCTTGTCCCTTGACTGCCTGTCATTTAAATGCAACACTTCATTATATGAAGCCTGCAGTCACATGCCTTTTAGCCATTTTGAAAAACATCTCCAAGAAATAGGTTGGTGCTCTGCCAGAAATCCCAGAAATTATTACTCAGAAGGTTCAAAATATTTTGCGTTTTGACCTATGAAACTCCAGTTATAGCTGCCGCTACCATTGCCCTGTGACAGGTCGGCAGTTAGAGGTTTTTGGCTGCAGCAGGATAGTGAAAGATGGTTGCTTTAGTGTTAAAGGATAGCTGGATTATCCAAAATGAGTGTAAATGAAGTGTTTGGAAAAAGACTAAATCTATCAGACTCCTCTGTTCCTCTGTGATATGGAGCCCATCGTCTGTGTGGATTTCCAACCTTCATTTCATTCAAGTATCTTTTCTTCAGAGAGGGCTTTTTTAAGGCTGTGTGGATTCCTTATCTGACCGTTATTGACTTAGGATGGTTTGGAGTAAATTGAAGATGGAGCTCTGCTTTTGTTCGGTCTTTGCTTTTGCTCGAGAAAGAATGTAGATACAGTATAATTCAGTTTCAGCCACAGTGGTCACTGCTTTGCTGCCTTGTGTTTTATCTCTATATTTTTTATTTTTTCTAAATAGAAAATTCCACTCCCACAAATATTCTCTGTTGCACTTATATATTCATGTGAAATGAAAAGTACACCCTCTTTTAATTCTACAGTTTTATGTATCAGGATATTATAAAGATATCATCAGGTCTAAACTAGATCTTTGAGTATAACTTAAAACAAAAAAGCAACACTAATTATACTGATATGCCATTGCTTTAAGCCCGTTCCCATTCTGGTAATGTTTCTTAAAAGATTTATTCAGGGATACATAACAAAAGTAAATTGAGAGCTGTTGCAGAGCCATAAGGAGGGAGTACTTGATGCTTTAGTGTCTTTTGGAAGTTTACACCCTTAACAATTTTCCCTGATAGTGAGTATCAGTTTAATTGTTACTGCGACTGAGTAACAGATGTTTGAAAATGCTGAGAGAAAAAAAGAGGCATGAATTTCGAAACTATGAGCTGGAAAACAAGATCAGACTGCAAATTTTTGCCATACCAAGTCCAAATCTAAGTTTGGTAACCAAAGAAGAAAATAGGAATACTTTTTCTTAAGTATTTGCAAACTCCATACAGTCCACAGAAATGTCACTCGTTTTTCCTTCCCATACTCATCATTGTCAGAAGAGTGCAGGAAAGCATGTCTCCACTGTGTCCTGAAGAATATATTTTTTATTTTGGTTTTGATTGTGAAAAATTTTAAAGTCTAGGAAATCCAATTTCTGCTTTTTACACATGAGCACACTCAGAATGCATGAAAGGCTCGTTGCAATCATGTAGATTCGTGCAAAGCTTTGTTTGCTGGGCATTTAAAGTCAGACATGCAAACAGCAAATCCCTATTCTCAAAGTGTCATTTGTCATTGGATGCGTCAGTCTTCAACAAGCTCATTTACAACTGAGTCACTATGCAAGGCAGAAGAGGAGCATGCACTTTGATGCAATGCAGGCTGTAGTTGGCTATTGTAGCCTGTGGATGTGAAATGGAAGCTCTTAAAGTCTCAAATAAGAAATCAATCAAAGCAGTGGATGATGAATGTATTTTGAAATCACCATATTAAGAATATTTAAAATGTCAGACTTAACCCTAACCCTAAAACAGAGAATAAATGAAGGATTGGATCATGTAAATGCAATGTGTGGGATTATATTGCAGAAACATTTTTTGGGAGCTTTACAAAACTGGATTGTTTGGACCCTTATTGACGAAAAAGACAGTTTGCAAGGAAAATATCGATAATTGGATTATCATGTGGGTTTAAATGCGAGTGGTTGTTTGGTGTTGACAGTTCTTACTGTGGTCACAGTGTTATAAAATCATTAATATTAATCAGATTACAAGCCACAATCCAAAATGCAGAAGCACTGTGTGGAAAACTAATCGCTCCATTATTCAATAGCTTGTTGTTTCATCTTTTTCTATGACGTTACCAGTCTCAGATTATTGTGGAGGGATTTTAGGTCACTTTTCATTACAATACTGCTTCATTTCATTGAGGTTAATTGAAATTAGCCTATGCATTGCACAGCTTTATAAAGCTCCCACCATGGTATTTCCATCAAGGTAAAATCTGGTCTTTGTGTCACTGCAATACCCTTACTCTTTTCTTTTGAAAACATTCTGTTATAAAACTGCTGCTGCGCCCGAGTCATCGTCCTGTTGCATGACCCAATTTAAGCCAAGCTTTTGCTGTCAGACAGCGCTAAAATATTTTGGCACACAGAGGAATTTGTGGTCAACTAAATTACTGTGAAGTATCCAGCACTGTGGCTGCATGGAAAGCCCAAATCTCCAGCACTGTCAAGTTGGTGAAAGGTGTGTGTGCTCATTTTCTGCTGGGTTTTTTTTTGGCCAAGTTTCTTCAATTTTATTGTCATCTGTTCAAAAAACATTGTTGTAGAAGTCTTGTATTTTTTTTTTACAGATGACCTAAGCTGACAACCCTTCCAAACAAACCCTATTTGTTTAATATTTTCTAATTGAACTATCATTAATGTTAATTTTTAGCATGTTAATTGAGGCCTTGCAGAGTCTGAGATGTAGTTCTGTTTTGTTTGTTTTTTCAATTTCTCTGAGCATTGCATGGCCTGCCCTTTCCAGTGAAGATGTCATGACATTCTCTTCTGGGAAAATTGGCAAATATTTCAAATGTTTTACTTTTGTGAAAAATATTGAGCACATTTGCTGAAGCTCAACTAATCAAATGCATTTGATTGACGGTACTCAGCTGCTACTAACCCTCGTAATTTCTGCAGAAACATTCAGGTTTACGCTTGGTTTCGTTTAAGAATGCTGGCACAGGGTAATATGCAATGTGTTGTTATTCAATTGAGGTTGCATTTATTGAATTTTAAAACTTGATAGTCAGATTTTTTTTTTATCACATATAATTGAAAGAGTGTATGTACATTGTACATTGTATGTTGTACATCCCAAACATTTTAAGCCCCAAGATAATGTACGTTGGTGTTCATAACAGATCTAAATGTAAGGCTTGAAAACTGTCGGAAAGTTCATGAAAAAAGGAGCATTATTTGTTTTTTGTGCAATATGTTACCAGCGGTGATAAAGCGCCTATATGCCGAAAATCAGCTTCTCTTGCAAAATTTGGCTTTTTGAAATGGCACCCATGAGAACTTTGTTTCTGGATACCCAATGATGAAAAAAGTAATAATAATAAATAAATAAATGTAAGGCTTGCAAAGTACCAGAAACTTCATAAGTAAGGAAGATAAAGGGGTTTTTGGTGAATTTATTTTACTGCTGTAACAGCACCTACATGCCTAAAATCAGCTTCTCCACCGAGATATTGGCAAATTTAGATTTTATTTTTTTTAACATTAATTAGCAGTTTAGGAAAGACTGTTGTATATTATAGTATACCACTGGTTTCCAAACTGGGGTCCTCCAAAGAGCACAGGGGGTCCCTGAGGCTTTTACCATTCAGAGCCATTTTAATTAAACACACAGAGAAAAATTGAAGTGTATTCAGTCAAGTTTTTTTTTTTTCATCATCACATGGAACTGGCGTTTGGGGGAAAGTAAGGCTATATGTTGTTTAACTTTGGCTTTATCCAAGGACAGGACTCAGCCGGAATACAGTATATTTTGTGAGAATCTAGCTAATGAAAGCATTAAACTAAGCATGATTTCAGCATGGGGTGGGGCAGGTGGTCCAAAGCTTGTTATCATTTGCATGAAGGGGGTCCTCAAGGAAAACAGGTTGGGACCCACTGTGTTATACCATGGTGCAGTGTAAGCAACATATTGTTGTTTATTGCCAACTGCATTAACATTTAATACTGTTGTATTAACATAGTTTTTTATTTAACATTTTTCCTTTGCGTATCTGTTTATTGACCTTTGATTTAAAGTGGTTGTACAAGTTTCTGGTCCTTGGAGAAATTACAGGATTAAAACAGGCGAACATTAAAGTGGGTGCAGCATCAGCTGTCGATCCCACTGCTATCACAATGGACCATGAATTTTGTAATTAACAACAGGGAGGCTTAATGCTACCATTACATAAACCAAATTTAATTCCACCATAAGCAGACATCATCAGAAATAAATAGTTCATGTAAGTCATGTATAAGGATCTCGCATATAAGAGAGCTCTTTGTTCTTCAGATTTGGTGTAAAGAATCTCGCCATGTCTTTGGAATTTATCACTAAAGCATATCAATCATCTCAGCATAAATTTCAGTGTCTAATTACAACTAGCTTTTACTGTTTATGTGATTTCAATTTTTGTGAAGTGGTAATTGCCTGACCTGTCATAAAAAATCACTTTTTAGACAACCTGATCTCATGGCACAATGTAAAATAGCTTTCCTGGTCTACAATACAGAACTTTAGCTTAACCATCAAGTCTAGAAAATTATATATTTATTACATTTTCCTCACTAACCAGATACGACTGAATTTAAGTTTATCAGAACATCACCATTGTTAATCTACACACTTGTGTCTTTTGTAGGTCATAACATCCATTTTCCACATCTCACTTGATTTCATTTGACCACAATTGCTTAATAAGGTTAAGATTTGGTCTGTGTTTTGCAAAATTCATGATTACACAGTTACATGACTGCACTTAACACATTTTACTATTCATGAGTCACATTTGCCATAATGTAATGGGACATTTGCCATAATGTTATGGGAATGTTGCCTGACTAAAAACCACAGCATGGGATAAGCTACCATCACAAAATTTACAACCATGAATTGTGACTTTGTTGTGCCTAGAACGTGTGGACAGATGTACCTGCTACATGTTCGCTCCTGAGACTGGGGTGTCTCAGTGCTGTTAAAGCAGCACTTCTCTACTGCAGTCTTACATGACTATATATTTGATACATTAGGAGCAATCCATCAAAGGGCAGGAAGAAAATATGAGACTTTTTCTATAAACAATTCTAATGCAGCACATTAAAAGTTACACGTGTATAAAAAATGGAGACAAGGATTCAGCTTTTTTTTAAACAAATAAGAGATTTTAAATAGGAATAAAGCATATTAGATTAAAGTAAATGAATACAGGCCCCAAAAAAGTCTCAAATTCAAGCTATTTTTAAGTTTCCAGCCTTTGATAATATTGTAGGCTTGTTGTAGAATTTTTAGCTTTCTCTCAGCCAGTTTTATGACACCCTCACCTTGAATGATTTTCCAGCAAAATACTGAACATGTGTTGGCTGATTTTCCTTCCTTCTGCAGTCTAACATATTCTAACACATGTAAGGACAGGTCGTCTGGCATAGCACTCCATCATTCTCCATCAGGGTTAAATGGACTTTACATAGCCTGGAGGTGTGTTTTGTCTTAGCACAATATTGCAGTGGATTTGTTGGGCAACCTAGCTTTGAATTCTGAAAATAAATATCACAAAGAGCACCCCATCACCATCACTCCTCCTTCTCCATGCTTCACAGTCAGAACCACACATACAGATACCATCTGGCTTCTCCCTATGTATCTCATAAAGAAAGCGCAGTTGGAGCCAGAAGTCTCAGACCTGAACTCATCCTATTAAAGTCTAGATTTCCCCTTGTCTAGTCCATTGGGTTTCTTGGCCCAAGCCAAAACACGTTTTATTAATTCTTGTTCCCAAATAGGGAAGTAGGGACTTCTTAACAGCAGAATGGTTATTAAGGTCTAATTCAGTCTCCTTCAGTTAACATTAAGGTTTCTCTGCTACTTGCACTGTTGTCTAAAGATTCCTTAATATTGTATTAACTGAATTTGGTTGAACGCTGTGACAAGGCACTTAAATGCCCAAAATCAGATTTTCTTGCCAAGATAATACCAAATTTGGATTTTTTTAAATAACACTAATAATAATTTTGTTTCTGGACACACGATGATAAAATTGTAAATGTAAGGCTTAAAACCTATTAGAAACTTCACAAATAAGAAGGGAAAAGTGCTTTTTGGTGAACTTTGGTTCACTGCTGGGACAAGATATCTACGTGCCCAAAATAAGCTTCTCTCACCAAGATAATGCAAAAATATTTATTAATATGATCAAGCATTAATTCCACAAATTGTTGCTTGGCATTAACACATTAATTTTGACCACCCTATTTATAACTTAAAACATATAAGGGTGTTGTGGTTTTACACAATTTTAGTGTTGGGAAATTAACCATTGCATTGATAATCCTAAAATCGTGACAATCTGTAATCATGACTGTTGAGTGTCTGCTCTCTCAACTCTGTGAACTTTCTTTAACTAACATGCATTACTTACAGCAGCTAAATAAGGCTTGTCCTTGTCTGTTGCAAAGATTGTTTATGCCAACAAGAAATATAGCTGTTTGTATGACCATTGCAGCGCTTTCATCAACAGAAAGCAACAAGATAGCATTGTAAAAAACGGCTGTATGGTGCATTCAGGGTCACTTAAGTGGTGCTGCAGCAGCTCTATCTTTTAAGCTCCCTCCTGTCAAACTGTTTGCAGACATTTGTAATGTCACTGTGAAGCACTAAAAGCTCTGCATCAGAATTGCTCTCAAGCCAATATCAGAATTCTTTTGTTGTAGCAGTGCATAATTAATATGTAATACAAAATCAGTAAAAAATGGCATAATTAAAATCATCAGGTATTTAGCAGTAATTGGTATGAAATATTCAGAAACGCTCATTTGGCTGAATTGGCTGAAACTGTCATTGTTGTTATTCCTGTAATTTCTGCCAATAATATTGCTGCAGATATTGGTTAATTTTTTTGTCTGCTGCTGTTAATATCACATTTACATCTGCTGCTGCCACCAAAAACTAAAGTTAATGCCATAGAATAACTTTATACTTGGATAAGGCAACCGTTTGTTAACCTATTCCTATTAATATTTGCAACAGTTTTCTTTTTGTTTTAATTATAATAACACTTTTAGTTAATGATTAGAATGAAATTATGAGTCAGCTAGATTACATAATTTTAAAATATAACAATGCATGTTGAAGTGAATTACAAGCACAAGTATAAAAATTTCGTTGTATTAAAGTTGGCAGTCCGCACACCTATTAAGCAATGTTCATGTCTGATAAAAACTATTCTTTCATAGCTTTTATAGAGATTCTGAGCCCATCCATTTTTATGCCCACAGGTTAAAATACACCAGCCTTGAGACGGCCTTGGGCTCTCCACAGCTTCTGTATGCTAACAACAGGACTGTTAAAGCTATATGGCAAAATTAGTAAACTACCCAGTGCTAAACAATCAATTCCTATCATATACTTTCAGTTTCACATGTTAAATTCCTGCTATAGGAGCTAATTAGAGCCCACTGATAACAGGTGGAACTAATCTTCTTCATGTGCAGGCATTCTGCTTGGAAGGGAAAAACCATTTCTGACTGCCGCAATATGTTACAGTACCTGCTGTTTGTAAGTTTGATTGTCACTGAAATATGGAAGTAAATGGGGCAAAAACCTTGTTTGTTGGATGGAATGAGAAATTAATGGACAAAATTAATCATGAAGAATGTTGTGCACTTCAACTACACCTTGACAAGAAGGCCCAAAGCAGTGGGGGGTTTTATGCTTCTTCTCTTTTTCATAAGAGCATTCCTGCCCGTGCTTTGAGAAAATTGAAAATTTCATTAGAAATGTAATATGTGTAGGTATGAGGGAGGGCGTTAACAGAGATTAGAATTAGAAATAAAACTATGCAGTTGTAGATGATGGGGAATCATTACCCACAGATGGAAGTCAGAGATCAGATCAGTGTTCAGCCAATATTGCATTCTGCTGTCAGAGCCCCTGAACACCTCACTGGAGACCTGCAAGTGCACAAACACTAAATAATTTGACTGTGACTAAGGACGCAAGACATATTATTAGTAAGTTATTACTTTTTATACAGCATGCCCAGATTCTGTCATCTATCATCACGTCTCATATCGCTACATAGCTCAAATATTTCTTTTATGTGTTGATTTACCATTTTATTTTCCACTCATTATCTAAATGTGTTTATTTTCCAGCAAACATTTGATTCATCCTGTGATTTTTCTGCAAACATGAAACCAGAGACCATAGACATTCAGAATTAATTTGATTAAAAGGAGTTATAAACTCAGCAGAGGTGCATTAATAATTCTTCACTTTTCCTTTTTATTTGAGGAGATATTAATTGCACCCTCATAAACACTGATGATGCATTGGTCTTAAATAAATGTATTATTATCAATGTTTCAGAAACATACTGGCATCACTGGTTGTAAATTGAAGCTAGTGGGCTAATCCTGTGTACCTATAAATGATATGCACACGTTTATGCCTTGGAAACCTACATCATAGATTAATACAAGCTTTCTAGATGACCTAAGTTCTTAACTCTTATTTATTAAAGTCTAAATTAAGCAAGAGAAAAAACAAAGTTGGTTTGTGTGTCATGCCATAGGCCAGTTCGTTTATGGATGATCTATACAAGAATATCAAGAATTTTGTTTTTTTTGTATTAATCTAAGTCAGAAAGGAAAGTTATGCATTATCTTTCAGCGGGAGGATACAAATGGCTGTGTCCTTACCTTACTGCAGTTTTCTGCTGTGTAAAAGAGTTTGTGTGAAAGGAAAATAATATATTTTCTATTAGCAAGTGAAACACTAATCATTAACCAGTACCAAGAGAATCCATTGTCATACAGAGCCAGGCCCCGGGCTGTCCGTGATCTCTTGTTCTCTCTTTTTCCACCCAAAGAAAAGTCAGACAACTTATCATGAAGCCAGAAAAAGTTGGGCCGAGCAATGTGTACTTGGCGCCTCTGTAAAAGTAAAAGTATGACCTTTAAGGAAAGTAAAATGGAGGAGTAAAAGGTCTGTGAGGCTGGTGTTATCAGGCTCCCTCTGAAGCATGACACTTGATCAATTGCAGAGTGATGCGATTTAGCAGAGACAAGACAAAGAGTGATGGTGAAATAACAAGGCAGCTCTGCCTCCCTGACTCAGGCACTATTAGTGATCAGCTGGCTTCTTTCTGGAGTATCTAGAAAGTTGGTGGATTAGTTTATTGTCAATAACTATTAACAGAACATCGGCTGTTCTGTCACATCATAGATTTAAACACAAGTTAAAAGTATTAGTTATCTTTAATTTGTGGCTAAAACAAAGAAATATGTTTCAATGCACAAACCCTTTTATGTTATTCATATAGAGATGTGTATCAAGTACTTGCAAAATAACATTAGTTAAAAAATGAATGTAAAGGTTTTCAATCATAATTTACATTTGTGTAATTAGTGGCTAATGATCCATGCAGAGCTGTTAGAGTTCCTGTGTATGTGTGGATGATGGGTGCGTAGGTGCTTTCATGCAGCCTTGTACCCAGAAATTTGTGTTGTAGTTATATACAGCCGGATCCTTCTCACCCTAAATTATGTAGAAAGTCTCTGCCATGTGGTTAGAATACCACAGTAGAGGATGAATACCGACCAGTGTTGCAGCAGTCGCCCCATTTTTGTTCTCCACTGTGATGTTGCATGAGCAGCTCACTCTAAAATTTAAATGACACAGAGGTTCTTCAGACTGTATTCCTCAAAATAAAGCTGACATGAAAAAATGGAGCAGTTGACCCATATCAAGGGTTTCTGATATAAATGGTTCTACAACCTTCAGGCTGTAAGCTGTTGATAAAGAATTTGTCCCAGATATTCAGTAATTTAAGCTGCAGCTGTGGAAAACGGCCTCTATAGAGATTCTGTATTGACTGCATCTACTGTTTGTTTACATCCTCCCTTTTTACTGTACCCAAAGCCCGTGCCAACATAAACATACATTTTTAAGCTTTGCTTCCCAACTATGATAAAATACATTTTTCACACCTTTGATATCTGTTTTTAACCCAAGTCTAGGACTAGCAAGTTTTTTAATGGGTCACACTAAAGAGTAACGCATCCCCTGCTTAAATGCCTCCACATTAGGAGCTTGAGTAGAGTAGCAAGGAGTATCAATTTATAGTCTGTTATACTATAATATGAACAATGGCTGCCTTTTGTTATATCCCTATAAGGCACACCATCTTGCATCTAACTGTTCTAATTTTCTGGCTTTTGTAATGCAATAAAGGCTGCAGGGTATTCTGTCATAATAAACAGAAGAACTGATTGGAGTTTATGTAATACATAATTCGTAATTTTCCAGACTATGCTTTTCAGCACCGTCTTGAATTTGTTAAATTATTGTAAATTCTTGGTTTATGCTGGCTTAACACTGCAGAATCCTCATTTAGGCTTGCTTGGTTCAGAAAACGGGTTTTGGGTTATTTATCAAGCAAATGGGCACTGTTGTCACTGCATGCTTTGCATGATGTGGATACCCTTCTGAAGCCGTAGTTATTTTTGTGGAGGAGTCATGCACAATACACAACCAAGAAGTCTTAACACTACTGATGGCATTCGGTTCTTAGCGCTGTTGTTTTTGTAGCACAGCACACAAAGCTGTTTCATTCTAGTGGAAGTCTGTCTGGTGCCCTGTTATGAATGTGTGATTCAGAATCTAAAAACAAAAGGTTAAAAATTATAATGGTTCGCAGATGTTAATTCCCAAGCTCAGTTTAGCAGAAATCCTCCTCGGTATGCCTCCAGCTGAAGTGTAATGGAAAAAATCCTAAATGTGCTATTCATATTCTGTAGCTTTGCAGAATGCTTCAGCCATTTATCATTGTTAAGAAGGCTATCATGGGACCTTGCACAAGAGTCCTTTATAGTAAGTGCTCTGTTCTCGTGTTTTCCGTGCTGCCACACAACTCCATACACCCCACATTGTAAGTATGAGTGGTAGTTCAGACCGTGTGTTTCTGCTGCATTAGAGTTATGAACCCAGTTGTAATATAAGTTTAAAATCTTAAATCAAGAAAAAGCTGATATGTCTGAGCTCAGTTTTCCTGCATCACAAATTATATACCTTTACATATAGAAACCAGAATTCAAGTGCCTCTTTTTTTATTATTAAAACCATTTTAAATGTATTACCACTAAAATCCAATAATAATGGCATCTGTCACTAAAGCTTCAAAGACCTGAAAATGTTATAGAAGTGTTTCCACTGATCATATCTGTGTATTGTTGGGCCTTAAATAACAATTTGAAAAAACATTGTTGGTGGAGCTCAATGCCTTACAGGAAAAAGCTCTCTTTACTAGAGGAAGTTATGGTTGGTTGCTTTGATAATGTTCTTTTTCACTACTGTCACATCCCATGTTCATGTCTTGGTGACAATAAATAGGGACACAAAGAAATTAATAATGGAGTGTTCGAACACTTAATGTCTTCCACCCCGACAGTTTTTGTGGCTGCGTAAGTTGAAGGGCAAGAGTTTCATGCATGGATTAGCAGCTATAATTGGAAATACAATGTTCTATTGTACATGTACACTAACACTGTACTTGTGACTATATTTTCGTAATCTTCTACCAGCCTTTAAGCAAGTGGTAAATATCACCATGGCAGCAGACTTGCAGTCATATTAAAAAACAGTCCCTGGTGTTATATGCTTCTTTACAGTATTATTTACGCACAAACCAGTGACTGTTATCACTTGTGACATATCTCAGTTAAAAATGTGGAATTTCTTGTCATAGCCGACAAGTTGGGAGGTTTAGGTGTCTGCCAATCAAGGTTTAGATTGATGAAATAGGGTTTGTATTTACATTTTTATGTGTCTTGACTCTATTTGTGCTATGACTCATAATAATCCTATGCTTTCAAGTGCTCCAGTATCCCTTCAGAGTTGGGCACAAAGCCAGCTCCTTCATTGAGGATATTTCAGGCTGCCATGAGGATTTTGAAGACTCAGGTTTCTGTTCTCTGTATGCACACAATACAATTCTCAGATTGAAGACACCATGTTTTGATGTCCCCAACTCTCTGTACTTACAGGTTCAAGCCACAGCTGTGATGTTCAATGAATTTCAAGGAGATTTAGTTCAATGATGTCCACACTACTCCACTCTTACATTTTTACTTTTATAGTTTTACCTTTTAAATTCTAAAGGAGACAATTGCAGACTTAAGTTATGAGATTTTTTTTTTTAAGGATGTCTTTTAGGATCCAGTTACTTCTTATTTTACTTACACATTTTGGAACGCACAAGCAGTCTAAGAGTGTGCTATGTGATGGTCTAAATTAAAACGATTATTCACAAATGGCTACCTCTGGAAAACAGAAATTAGAAATTCTGATATGCATATTTATTACCTGTTCCTGTGGAGAGTCGGCTGTGGCTGGAGCCTGTCCCAGCTGACATTTCATGTTTTACTGATCTACAAATAAAAGACCTGGCCGGTTCTGGCAGAACCCAAAACCCGCTGGACAAGTGGTGCTTGAAAAGGTTGAATAAATAACGATTCAAAGAACTCAGAAATAGAGCACATTCTGTTTTTGTTTTTTTTGGAAAAGGAATCAAATGTCTGGCAAACAGTCCTGCATGCGCTCTACAGCACATCACAATATCAAAATTTTCTAAAGCAATTGTGATAGCAGGATTAGTTGATAATAGGCTTGAATTACAAATTCATTACATGTAAAAAATAGTAGTTGACAGTGATTTTAGACAACAGCTGCATATACAGTTGTAAGGAAATAAAATGCTGATAATGCCAAACACTATCAAAATCAGTCATTTTTCCTTTGTCTTCCATTCCATTGTCTTGCTTGGAATTTTCCCATACCTGAAAATTGATTATATTTTTCTTTGCAATCAACTATAAGCTACAGGTTGAAAACTGAGTCAATTCAAATCTTTTTTTGGGGAAACACTGTAGATGCATGTCTGTTTTTATCTATTGAAATGACAAGAAGACCAAAGAATTGAGGTGTCCTTACTGTGCTTTACCCTGAGCAGCTGACAGCACAATCTTTTCACCATGCCACCAGATTACCAGTGACACCCCTAACCTGCGGCACTTTTCCACGCTCCACAGCTTGCTGCAAAATACTGAAGCCATGCAGGAGAGGTGCGAAACATCACTGCACCTCAGGAAAAATGCTACAGAGATAGAATCCACAATGTCCTGGAACACTGAAGATAAATGTGATCATTTGTAACGTGTTCACATACAGTCTGAATCTGTCAGCAGATAGGAAGACACCAATAATTTACAGAAAAGACCCAGCGTGAGGGGAGGCAGACACAGCTACTGAACTTGTCTGTATGTATAGATGGAACCAGAGGAAGACTCACAGAGGTTGAAGGAAAAACACAGTAAAGGAGTTAAATTGATGAGAGCTCAATGGGTTGCAACTGGAACCTTTTTTACTTCAGTTCCTGCAAACTAACGCGACAGAGTCTGACTTGTGGTGGCCCCAGTGAACTCAGCATAGGTGTGAGTTCTCTGGTGCCACAGAGAGGTGTGAGTGCCTGTGTGTGGGTATGCATACACAGAAGTTATTCTTCATTATTCTGTGATGTTTAAGCAGGGGCATTGAGTGATATTTCTTTTAAGGGTTTCTAGGTTTTATGCAGTGGGGTTGCATCTTCTCTGCATGTTTGAAGGTGGTCACAGCTTCCATTTTCCTGAGCAGAGCCCTTGAAGTGAAGGGCACATACTAGATGGAGGACATTTTGCACATTTCCTTTTTAGTAGTCCATCACTTCTGCCATACACCCACAGCCCTTCTCTCAGTGCTTCTGCCTTCCCTCTTTCTTGCATTGATAGATTGACTGATCTAAGTCTATGAAAAATCCATAGGACATAGCTTTGAGTGCTATTCACATTGATTTTTCATGGACTGTAGTTTTGTTCTAACAAGAAGTAGGACTTTCATTCTTCAGGAAAGTGCACTCTTTCATGCCCTATGGACGAGATGCGCTAGAGCATGAGGGTGCTTATAACTTAAATGAGTTGCAGAGAAAGAAGAAATAGTTTTGTTTTTTTTGTCTGGTGGATGGTGTCAAGAGCAGCTTGCAGTTGCATCACCTAAGTTCAGAATTGCTTTTAAATTTATATGACATGGTGATCGAGGCTATATTCTATCTTAAGGCATAATTTAAAGGCCAACAGCGTTCAAGCTGTACTTGTAACTCCTTGCCGTTTTGAATACTAAACACTTCAACACATTCAGTATTCCATAAGATTTCCAGTTGCAGTAAAGTGTTTTCATTTTTTTTTAACTCACTCTACAATTTTTTTTCTTTTCTTTTTCTTCATTTGCATAATTCCATGTTTCATCGCCCTAGCTCTTTGTCAGATGCACTAGCCATGGTGGCACTTTTCTTTTTTCTTGCCCCCCACTGACTCTTTACATCTAAGAAGCACTGTTCCTGTTCATGTGTTCAGAATGTCTGTTTGCTCTACCCTCTCCCAACGGCTAGAAAATTAACTCAGTTTGATCTCATTCCTTTGCTTTCCACAGAAGTAGTATTCATGTTTTGTATCTTCTCTGCTTTCCCCCCATGGCAAAAGGAAAAGGCCCCTTGTGGCCCCAGGTTTAGTAAAGATTCTGTTTACTGGTGAATCTGAATGTGTGTTAGTCTGTCTTTCATCCTCCCTGTTCTTCTATTTTCCACTCTGTGTGTCTTTTTCTGCTCAGTGAATGGTAACAGTAACATTTCATAGAGCTATGCCTAGCTTCTTTTGCCTTTGGGTTTGTTAGAGCATTGCACCGACATATCAGAGCAGTTTTACAGTAGGATTACTGATTTTGCCATTACAAGGACAAACCATTTGCAAGAAGAGTATTAAAATCTTTTTTCACCTCATGAATATTGAACGGTCTGGTTTTGTTAAACTTGGTTTTTAATTTTGCATGCACATGGCACATTAAGATGGGTTTTAAGACTAAGAATCCTCCCTGTGGCAACGAGTGATCTAAAATATTCAATATCTTCTCCAACGTTTTTGCACATGCAAGGTCTCTTGTCCTTTTTTTTTTTTTTATCTCTTTCAGTCTTTAATTCTTTAGGTCAGTGTATTTGTGAGCTTGTAATGTGTGTGTTTGTGAGTGTATGTTTCAATTCTTGCTGCAAACCAGATTTCTTAAGCCCGTCCCCCCTCTTACCTCCACCAGAATGTTTTCAGTGCTGGTTTGGAGCCAAGACCTGACTTAGAACTAATTCTTTCTCTTTCTACTCTTCACCAGAAAATCCATAACAGATAAAAATGCTGTGACCACCATGTTTAAAGATCCAAGTCTGGTGAAGCCTTTAGTGTGTTTACTTTAGAAGAGAAGAACATAAAACTGAGCCACAACATCAATATGAAGTCAAAGCAGCAGTGGAAAAACTTCAGTTCATTGTTCCTCTCGTTTTCCTGCTGTTTAACGTTGTATATCACCAGTCACATCTATGAAACCCACCCGATGCACCCTACAGAGTGGCTGTCACAGTACCGTTTGAATTGTTAAAGTGTTTTCAGCTGCGTTTTAATAAAGCCAGTTGGTGTTCGTAGATCCTGCTCAAAACATAGTGGATGAATCCCATTTGCATAACTGTTTTTTAATACTGTTCAGCATTGCAGTGTTCACAAACTGCAACTGTTCTTGCAGCATTTTACAACGAGACTTGGGGGTATTAAGATAGATATTTTCTTGGAAACTTTGTTAAACAGTGTGAGCTGTTCTTATCTTTAAGGAGTTAAACTCATTCTAAAATCTTTAGGATACTCTAGGGGAAAGGTCAATATGTAGTGACATTATGACATGGCTTTGAAGTGGCTTTGTGGCTGCAGACCAAACCTAACCAGATCTTAGCTTAAACCAACTTAGAAAGGGCTCCTGCACCAGCCCTGAAGCAGCACTGAAAAGGGGCATCTCAGCCTCCTCTGCAATGTTTGAGTGATCATCCAGCTCTTCCTCACAGTGTGTGCATGTGTGTATCTTGTGTTTGTTTTTTGATAAGGCACCTCTCCTTTCTCTGTCCCTTGTCTGGTCTCTTAAAATTCATACCACAAACATAGCCTACATTTGGATTTCTTTTCCCTTTTTTTTCTGCAGCAGATGCTTAAAATTCACAAACTGCCATATAATTTTCTGGTTTAATCTCATACTAAACGCACACTATGAGGACAAAAGAGATATATAAGAGATTCACCATCTTTAATGAGCCATGGAATCACACATCCTGATCAGGATTTTAAGGCAGTAGTCATTTACAGAGCCATAATATGTTTAAATTGAGTTTTATGGTAATATTAGCTAAAGGTCATGCATCAGTAGGGACTGTATTCCTGCTCTTTTAGTGACTTATGCCTTTTGTAGTGATTAGTTTTCCACCATTCATTAATTCTTCTGTGATATATTTCTTTTGCCTGCCTCACTTTCATTTCCCTTCTTTCTTTCATATTCCACTTGTGTCTTACCCTCTTGGAATTGGAATACGTTTGATGGACAAACAATGATTCAGCTGCTCCAATAACCCCTTTATGTTTTACTGATTTTACACTCAGTAGCCCGCATCACTTATCACACCTTTCCAGCCACTAACGACAACTGCAGGGACACGCTTCATTGGCATTTTGTTAAATATTTGCTTTTCTCCCACATAATTAGCCAAAACTCTTTTGGTCGAGTGTTCCCCAAGACAACAAGTCTCCTGAGCTGGTGCATAGAATTAGAGTTAAGATGCAAACAAATAATTATCGTTCATTTGAAAAGACTCAATTAGCTTCTCTTTCAGAGGAAAATAATGAGCTACTTTTCACTAAGTGGAACCCCAAAGTTTCAGCTGTAATTACTCCAAAAGATGGCAGCCTGGTGGCTCAGTGGACATCAACAATATGTTTTTGTTTTTTTGTTGTTGTTTTTGTTTTGTTTTGTTCCTCCTTGTTTTGTTTTGTGTCATTGATATTTATTAGACGTGCAACATTCTTTGTTTAAAAGGCAAATTAAAACCAATTCCTATTATTTTTATATGCGTCCATTAGCATTCCCCAATTATAGGAAATGTGCTTAATCCTGAGTCTTCCAATATCATTATCAATATAATAGAGCTTTCTTAACAGTGAATATATTTATTCAGTGTATATTCTTATTGCACATGACCATACAAGCATTTTGTTGCCTGAGTTAATTATAGTCCAGACATGCTCACAGTTTCTACGCCTTTTGCACTACATCCTCTGAATATTGGAAGTCTTTCTGCAGAGGTACAGTTTGGTGATAAGAAAAATTTGATTTTGTTGTGTCCCTTTTTCCTTTCACGCACATTTCTCAACTATTTCAAGCAATAATTCAGTCGTCACTGGCTTGATAAGAGTGGAAAGAAAAACCTTTTTATGGTTATGGTGGTATCACTTTGTAATATTTGAGAGGTGCTTAAATGCTTGTATACGCACACTCTGCATTGTATAATAACATTAGGTTACAGCCCAGTGAAAACCTGCTGCATTTCTCTTTTCGGCACCAATGATCTGATGCCGTCCCCTCTGACCAATATTGACTTAAAAAGTGTGGCAGAAGGTGGCCGGTGACCATGGCAGCCACCATAGCGTGAACCAGAACAGGACACAGCAAAAATCTGGGATATAGGAAACACACCAGGACATTACTTTTCCAGTTGCCTCAAAAGTTTTAACAACCACTCTGACTTATAAAGTCAGCAGATTACTTGAATTCCCTGGTGGATTGTTGAAAAAATTTCTAGGGTATGACCTCTCTTGCACATTTTGCTGTACACAGTATTTTAACATTCTTTGCCCAGCACTGGTAGATAGGTAGGGGGAGAGAAAAGAAAAAAACATGCTCAGGAATCAAAGATCCAAAGGAAAAACACCGACGTGGTGAGTGGGCCGCGCCAATGGTTGATACTTCTCTGATACTTCACATAACTCTCAGACTGACAGAAAGCTTTTGATAAGCAATCTTAATGTCAGTTGCACTCAAATTCAGCCAACGTGTTAACTCCCACATCCGTCTGTATTGCTCAAATACACACTCTTGTAAGTTCAAAGTTGCTCAGATTACAAGCTTGAAATACTTGACATTCATATCAGATGAACCCGATTTAGGAAAATCTCAGTTCATAAATAATGCCATTTTAAATTCAATTTCTTCCTGTGATTGTACAGGGGGCTTCAACCGAAAACTGACACACTGGAATATTTTTCCATGTTAAATGCTAATTACCATAGTAACGGGAGACATCCATTTCTGCAGATTCACAGATGTAAAGTGTGATAAGTTGCCACAAAAAGAGGGCGGCCTCAGCATAGACGATATTGATGCATTTTTGGGCTTTTGACAATGTTTTTTTGCCTTTTACTTTTACCCTTATTATAAGTCTGCAGCTAAGCGGATGGTTTCTAAGAAAAATAAACTAGAACGACTTCCAACACTTTCAATTTCACAGAGATAAACCAATGTCATAACCTTTCTGTGTTAAAAAAATGATGGCTAGAACTGCATTTTTATGTTAATAACATACACGTGTATAGATTTCATGGGCTAAAAATCCATCCATCCATTTTTTTTCGCTTATCTTCCTGTGGTGACTTCCCTCTCCCCGGCCACAATCACTAGCCTGTCCGGGGGGATTCCAAGGCGGTCCCAGGCCTGCGAGAGATGCATTCCATCCAGCGCGTCCTGGGTATTCCTCAGTGTCTCCTCCCAGTGGGGCATGCCTGGAACACCTCACTAGAGAGGCATCTAGGAGGCATCCTGACCAGATGCCCGAGCCACCTCATCTGGCTCCTCTCGATGTGAAGGAGCAGTGACTCTGAGCCCCTTCCGGATCACCAAGCTTCTCATCCTTGGGCTAAAAATGACAAAACAAAATAGTTTTTAGAACTTGACTTCTACAGTAAATACAATCAGAAGACTTACAACTTTGTAATCAGCATAAAAATTAAAGTAAATTTTCATGTAGTAAATAAACTCATCGCCATTTGAACCTGGTTTGATGCCTTTCAACATGGTGTTTATGTGATTTCCTTAGGTTAATGACATGATAATAAATCAAAGAGGAGATCATCCAGCAGTTGCACAGCTACATTACACAGTATCCACAATGTAAGTTGTCCAGCCAGAAAGTCTCGTTCTGCTGTTTGCTTTTGAGCAGGCGGTGGATTTTACTGCCAGTTCACAAATTGTTGTCATACAATTTGTAGAGACCATCTTGCGGAGGCATCACACCAGCTGTGATGTCCATTAAAATGCTGATGTTCTGACCGGTGAGCTCTCGGTTGTCGTTATCACAAAAGTAATCAGTACTCATGAGTCAGACTAAACCCATCTTCAAATCGGGATTTTGTTTTGAGCTACACCCCCATAAAATCAGATAAGTTTTATGACTGATGCTCTCAGGCTGACAAAATCTGTCCACAGAGAAATAATAAACACCCTTCAAAGTTCTCAAAATCCCACAGTCCCTCTTGATACCCCAGTAGGTTACCTTGACAACACTTTCAGAATCACATGATGAAAACGGTCTGTGGTGGTTGGTGATCAATACAGATGATTTATTAAAAAAAAAGAAAATGACAAACTTAAAGCTCTTGAATAATCAAGGCCTATTTGAGCCTGTAAAAAATGTCCTACCCAAAACGTTTTCATCATGCTGCTTCATTTTTCATGTTGTAATCACAAGTTTTCCAAATAAAAAACTCTGAAATATTCATGAAAATTTGGCACTTATTGGATTTCAGAGTGAAAGATGAAAAACACGAACAGTGTGATCATCCCCAACGGACAACTGTGGGTTGTTTTTTTGTTTGTTTTTCTGAGAAGGGGAATAAAGTATTCCAGTTTCTCATTCACAACATCTCGTGCTTTCACTGAGTTTCGCAAGGAAATTTTTTTGCATGTATCTTTTCTTTATAAACTTTATGAAATGTAATTATGAAGAAGTTCGGGATAAAATAAATGTTTCATTGAACCCAGATTTCAAAGCCATTCATAACGAACCGCTAATACATGATGTTCCAGCGCAATATGCAGATTTGTATTTGACCAAAGGGAAACTTCTGGACATGTGTTAAAAATAGAAATAATTTGATCTCTGTTTTCTCACATAGCTTTTCAGACAGAATCAGAACTGTGCATGTACAGTATTGGGATGTACTCTGAGGTTCTATAAAAATGGAATTGTCTAAGACCACATCCAAATCTGTATCACTTTTAAAGCTAAAGTGATATTTCATTTTAATCATTGATCTGTCAGTAATCCAACAGATTATTTAAATTTTTATTAGTAGCAGATGTAACGGGTTCCAGCTTTAAGCACAGTTAAGGAAACTTTTTCATAATTTTTTGATAAATTAAAGTAGAAATGATCAATTAACTGATAGAAACCGTTCTTTGTCACATAACTTGTTCCTGGTTGTTACAAACAAAGCAGCTAACGTAAGAGGTTGCAACTTCTTGCTGTGTCCAATGAGGAGTGTAAAGGGCAGTGTGGCTCTAATTCAGACTCAGAGCATAGTGGCAGGGTGACTAATGACCTACAGTGCTCTTGGTTATTATCACTGACATATGCACACACACTCGCACAAATTCTGTATGATTCACTCTAGTTCAAGCTTTTGGAGGAGCATGACTCAGCTGCAGCTGTTTCCATCTCAATTCCCCAAACCTGTAGACTCTTGTTGGAAATGAGGACATCAGCACTCCAGGAAATAGGTTTGTCCCACTGTAAAGCTAACCCGGGGCAGTGCAAATTAGCTTTCTGCCCTGCTGCAATCAGTGGGCAAGTGGGTCTCATTAATTCCCGGGGTCTTATGTTTCATCACACCTCAATCTTATATCACGCAGTGGCCATTTTCTTTTTTACTTTGACATTGTTTTCAAGGCCAGGTGTCTTTGAGGTCATCCAGTGATTGTCTGATTTAACGATGATGTCTTAAACAAACATCAGTTTGGGAACTGACACAACAGTGTCTCCGATGGCAGTGTCCTGCTATCATACTGGCATACAAGATCACCTCTCTGTTTGGTGTTAATTATGTTACTTAAAGTAGTCTATATTTCTTATGTGGTACATCTGTATCTGTATTTTTTTATTATTTTTATTTATTTTTACTCATTTTTATGATTCAAAGACATTGATCATGTAAGATTCACTAAAACATATATATGTAATTTTTTTTTTCTATCTTTGTTTGAACCTGATTGGTATGTGGAAATTATCACAGCAAATACGTGAAAATCTGGTTTTAATATTAAATATTTGACAAATGAAGTCAAGTTGGCTTGCGTTAGGTAGGCTTTATATCAGTGCTACTTGGCTTGGCCTCTAAGCTGGAGCCTCCAGCCTTTTTCGGCTCGCAGACAGCCTGCCTGCAGCCCCAGGAGAGCCTTCCATCGTGCTGTGTCTGCTCTTCTTGCTCCTCACACACATCCATCCTGCCTGGTCAGCCTGTCAAATACTGGGTCCCTCCATAGTTCCCCCTCCTCCCTCTCTTCCTCCGCTCCACTGGGCTTGTGAAGGTGAGCTGGTCCCCAGTGACACTACTGTACAGATTGCAATGCTTCCTGCTCAAATGGAGGCAGCTCTCTTGTGGATACGCCCATTTAAAGAATGACTGGGTTGCTCATCTTCCTTTTCTATCATCTTTTTGTTTGGTTATTTTTGTCTGTTTCAGCACACTTACCTCTGGATGTCCTTATTAATTAGTCTTCATCTTGTCCTTGGGTAAGCTTTGACATGACTAGTGGCGGCTCAGGCTGCTCGGGTTGCAATATAGCAAGGCTAATAATGAGTAAGCACCCCTTGAGGTTTAAGCCCAGTTTGCTTACAGCTGTCACCCAATCACTTGTCCTTAAAGTATTTCATGAGGAGGACGTGAGAGGGAAGCAATAACATCAGTAAGAAGAGTGCTTCAGGAAAGCTCTGATGTTAATGTACATCTGAAGGATTTTTTTTTTCTTTTTCGATAGATGTCATTCATCTGCTACTGTGTAGTGGATGTAATCCGAATGTAGCTCTCTACACTGCCTCTAACATTGTTTTCATCAGTCTGCAGAGAGCTGAGGTTTCCTCACCTCACCTCCAAGTTAGCTGTGTTACTGTGATTTTTATTGTTGTGTACAAAAGAGGTTTTTTATCATCTCTTCTGAAAAGCAGAGACATGATCCCAAGGTTCTTCAAATCCATACCGAATAGGCATTTTCACCAGCTCATAACACCTCATATGAATAACAATAAAAGACACATGTTAAAGACAATAATGTACAAGTGTTTGACTTTTGCACAGGGTGTTAATAAAGTATTTGTTGATTTCTCTGTGATATGAAGAAATGCAAACATTTCTGTAAACTGAAACATAAAGATTTGATTTAAATATTGACAGGAAAAGCTGGTCTTCATTCATGAGATAAGCATGTCTGTATTCAGTCCTTTTCAGAAGAATTCTGCACGTTTGCTTTTGTTGACATGACTGTTTTGGTGAACAAGAGTTATTAGGCCATCCTCTTGCTGCAGGTGAATACACTGCCTTTTCCTTTGTGTTTGTACAGGTTTTTGGAGATTATTATCACTTCAAGCACCATGCTGTGGAGAAGAGGGCATTGTCTTGCCACAAGGGGATGCACATCAGACTGCGAAAAGAACCACAGGTAAGACTGCTGTCAGCTCTCACAGTGCTCAGTGTGGCACTCTAGGTTGGCAACAAAAGGCCAAAAGACAGATTGGATTACACAGTGAATGCGTGTAAATCACAAGAGAAAAAAAGGATGCTGGCACCAATGACAGCTTGTCAAACTCTGTATTCGTTACAGTCCACACTCGTCCTTCCATCTGTCCACCTGACCCAATCCAAGGCAAAGCATAGCTGTAAATATGCAAAATAAATGCCCAACACCAACACAAGTGAAGGAAGCATCTACAGTACATGCCTGCCCACTCTTTAGCTTCTGTCTTTTAAAATTATGACATGCACCTATGTTGGCTAGAAAGGATAGTTGGCATTAGTTACAGAAGCACTCAAAAACAAGAATGTTTTCAAAAAGATCAATGCATTTTGGAAATTAATTGGATTTCATTTATTTATTGCTGGATGTTGTTCAACACAGCCCAGAAGTGGCAACGTAGAGGAAGGAAGGTTTTTTTTGTGTGTAATAAAGAGAAATACTGTCACTCAGTGCCACAATTTTCCATATATTGTATTTCTTCTGTTGTATTTCTGAAGGTCTGGCAGTATACACTAACTACCAAGAGTCTGTTTTTGTCACAAAATGCCAAGATTATCCATTTATTAAGTTTCTAACAAACATAACATATTCATTAAATGTTAATAGGAAGGACATAAAATTAAGGAAAAAAAAAACAAAAAAAACTTATAATCTGATAACACACATGTATATTTCTGCTTTTAAATTTATCAAAGGGGTGACATTGAATGCTTTAAAAGCTTTTTTTTCTCCATGGAAGTAAATCATTGTATGGAAGCATGGGGCTGACACCCAAATAAAAAGAAAACTGGGACCTTATCATGTTATAAAACGTGAGTTCTTTTTGTCAAGGATTAATTGTCTACTCGGATTTTTTGTTGTATAAGCAGAAATGTGGGACAGTCATGAGCAACACGGTACGTCACCTGCCTGTGTGTGTGTCTGAGTTGCCATAGAGTGTGTGTGCTGCTTTTTGACATGTACCAATAACTACAGCAATGGCTGTCTTCTGAAAATAAAAATGAAAGTTATAAAGGCTATATGCATCCGCTGGGAGGGGGGGACAAGTTGCCGACATGAAGACGTAGTCCTGTCTGCTTGAAAGGTGCAACGTCAGCAATATTGCAGTGTCCTCCAAGCTACACCAAATGTGTCCAATGGACTACAACTTTATTCTGTGTGGTAAATTAGACATTTCTCTGACCATAGCATGCACAGTTTCCCCATACAAAGACAAAAATGGTTTATAGTCCACGTTTTCACCACAAAGTGTATCACGTTTACGCCTGTCGCGATAAGCAATGTCAGTTAATTGCATGGTAAGAAAAAATGGGAGCGATAAGTTTATTTATTTTATTTTTATTTACTTATTATCTTACTTTACCATAGACTGTGTATAATATGTTTCACTATGGAGTATTTCGACTGAGCGCTCTCGTTTCTTGCAGAGTGATCTATCTAGTCTAGTGTCATACAGCAGCATGTTGCAGCACGAGACCGAGGTGAAGCACCTGTGCGAGCCGGTACGCCGCATTTGTTTTACAGGGCGGCCAACTCTCACGCATCGACCATGAGACTCGCGCATTTGAGTGGCTTCTCACGCTCTCGCGCTAAATGTAAATAAGTCCAATAGAGAAAAATAGCTGCAAGTTTCTTATTTTTTGTATCGCTGCTCCCCACATGTAGGAGAAACACACACATGTAGCCTACAACGTCAGTACAAAGCCCCCACTTCCTGGTTTACCATAATAACCCCCGTAATGCGCAGGCATATTACACAAATAGAGTCAGCCTATATACTACCGTATATGACAAAATATGCATCAAGAGCAATGCCGGCTGATTGAGAGGTTCGGGAGGATTCCCAGTGGGCCGCATTACTTTTGGGCCGATGTCCCGGCATATGTGGAAAAGCGCAGCATTGAGACGCAGCAGCGTCAAACTCACTGCTCATAGATCAGTCTGACACGCAGTGATGAGGGGAGACATTTCAGCTTCACAAACAGCAACAATGTGCAGTTTGTTTGTTTTTTATCACGTTATAACATAAGGTCCTAATTTTTTCTTTTTCCATCTTTGCCTCAGATCATAAGTTGCCTGTTGTTTTAATGTGGTCTAAAGTCACAAGAAGACAGTGCTTAATTTGTAAAGCGGGAGGTCCCGGAACACAAAGGGGGGGTGGTTCTGGCGACTCAAAAGGGGGGCTCGAAGTAACGAAACACACACGCACATACACACAAACATGACCAAGGTAAGTAAATCCAAACATAACTGTGTGCGTAACAGGGCAATATTTATTTTCATTTCCCAACGCTGGCCTGACAAAAAAAAAAAGAAATAAAAGAAACATGACCACATCAGCGTTTACTGGGTGCGAAATGTAAAAAGATAAAACAAAATAAAAATTAGGCTGAAACAGTAACATTTCTTTTACAAACAGCAATAGTTTTCTTCGGACTATAAAGGTTTTTTCGGTCTGAGTGAAAGCTAACTGCAATCTCATAATTCCTCCCTCCGTTTCTGTGGCCTAAAATTCACCTTAGAATACCTCTAAATTATGCAAACACAAGATTTTTTTTGTGTAGCCTCAATGGAGAATATACAGTAACAAAACAGAAAATTATTCTAAACATGAAACAAACAATTATATATATATATTTTTTTTTTTTTTTTTTTGCCGGATCTAATAAAATAGATTCCAGATCCAACGTAGGAGGTGCCAGAAATGAGTTCTGGCTAGATCCGGCTCAAATTAAGCCCTGCAGGAAGATTAAAGATTAGGCAAATGAGCCTTCTGACTTGTTGCTGGACTTTGTTGTTGTCTGACACCTTGCACAGATAACTTTTTTTTTTTTTTTAACCAGGTGCAGGAGATTAAACATCAAATAAGACAGAAAGTAGAAATGACTCAATGGCACAAGCCCACCCTGACAATAGTATCAAATTCTCCATGGTACCCCTGCTCCCTGCAAAAGAAATCCAGGTGGTTATGGAAGTAACCCTCTGTAAGTCTCTAGTCCCCCAGGAAAAGTCTTTGCTGTTGAAACACAGCTTTCAACTCTTGGATTCTTTCATGAGAAAGTTCATGTACTGTCTAGGAACTTGATTTTCAGTTGACTTTGGATAAAACTCTTAGCACTGATGTAAATTATGAAGCAGCAACCAAATCTTGCATGAAAATAAATATCTCTAGCATATAGGTCAAAGCATATCAGTCAAAGAGAAAATAATGCTTGAGAAAAGTAAAGATATCTTCTTGGAAAAGAAATAAGGATAAATAAATAATTAAATAAATAAAACATGTCTTTATGCATAAAAATGGTAATTAGGCATAAAATTAAAAGATTATTGTGCTGCTACCTTCTGAAGGCAGCAAGAGATTGGCTGATACCACAAGTGTTTATAAAATTTTAATTTAGCTCTCTTAGAAGTTCTCATTATTTGGAAAAATTTAATTAATGAGCAAAGAACAAAAGATGTTTTACAAGAACAAAAGCTAAAACCTTCACACTAGATACTTTTTTAATTTTGCTGTAGGAGGCATTGTCCCTGCCCACACTGTCCAGAACTCCTCTCGTCTTGGTTAACCTAAAACTAGTGGTGGTTCTCTTGTTATTCTAACTCAAAGCCTGTAGACCTACTCTACATAATGGTTAGTTGTAGCACTGGAATAACCGTCATACTAGGCATGTCGCGATAAGCAATAATTCAAATAATTGCACGGTAAGATTTCTTCTATCTTACTTTCGCGCTAAACCTCCGATTCTCACACTGAATCATATAAATAAGTTGAATAGAGAAAAATAGCTGCGAGCACTTTCTCATTTATTGTATTGCTGCTCCCCACATGTAGGCAGAACACACACATGTAGCCCACAACGTCAGTACAAAGCCCCCACTTCCTGGTCTACCGTAATAACCCCCGTAATGCGCAGGCACATTACACAAATAGAGTCAGCTTATATACTACCGTATATGACAAAATACACCTCAATAGCAATGCTGGCTAATGGAAAAGTTCAGGAGGATTCCCACTGGGCCACATTACTTTTGGGCCGGTGTCCCAGCATATGTGAAACAGCGCAGCGTCGCAGCAGCGCGTTCACTCACTGCTTATAGATCAGTCTGACACGCAGTAATGAGAGGTTCAGCTTCACAAACGATACGAAAAAATGTTTTTTTCTAGTTTTTTGTTTTTTTTAGTACAATGGTACTAACTGGCAGTTTTGCAGGCTTTTCCTGTCTGAGCCCTATGTTTAAAATTTTTTTATAGATTTTTTGAAGATTACAGAACAACGACTTTATTATCCATCATACTTATTGTTTTTGGTTGTGTTTGGTTTTCATTCATTGTTAATGAGACTGAGAGTCCGTTCTATTTATTGTTTTTGTTTTGTTATTTAAAATTTCTTCCAGTTCCAGTGTAAAATGTTCTTTAGAAATTAAAGTTTATTGATCTTTGAAAGGGGTACTTATTATGGCATTGTCGTTATATTAGTTGAAAATGGTCTCAAAATGATAACATTATTATTATTTGTGCAATATTTTAGCTTATCACAATAATTTCTGAGAAACTTTATCACACAGCAAAATTTATTATCGCGACAGGCCTAGCTGCAGCAGTGCGTCTGATGTAATCGTCAGAGAGCGAGTTTATTAAATTGAAGAGACGTTTTCTGTCTGGAACTTAAGAAAGAAGAAAAAGAACCGACGTTTCTTTTTGTCTGTCAAAACCCACGCAGATGGGCAGAACATCGTGATTTTTGGATGGGAAACTGCTCCCAAAAGACAATGAGAAACTTTTTCGCAAAGGTAAGACATGTTTTCTGACTGTTTAACAAACGTAAAGCATAAACGAGCCTTCTTCTGCCTCTGGTTTGGTGAATCTTGGTCATAGCGAGATGAAACTTCCAGCTGTGGAATCTGTGAGATGTATATAAAAATGTATATAAATGGTTTTACTAAGCTGTTAGCTGAGATTCTGGACTTTCTGTGGATAACACACACCTGACACTACACCTGGAAGTGCAGATGTGCAGTATACAGTATATGAAAATATACAGTAAAAATAAGCAAGGATAAGAGAATGAAATGCTGAAAAAGACTCAGTAGCAGAAAAAGCAGGTGTTTAGCTAAGTGGTAGCAGAGTGTCTTTGCTGGGAGGGTGTCCATCCGCCCACCACACCCACTCCATCACCACTTGATTGTCCAAAGCTCACCAAGAATAGACCAAACTAATGCTTAAAAATTCAAGTACCTTTCAGCTCAGCATCTAGCGCTATTAGCTTGTGTTCGCACATCCCTGTTTTCAATGTTGTTGCCACTAGACTCAGCATCACGCGGTTTCCATGTTTGCACTAAAAGAGACAGAGCCACCAGTAGTCATTTCTGCTTTCAAAGTGTCTTAAAAGATACCTGACTGCTCTTTAAAAAAAACAAAGGGAGGGGAGGGTTATAAAGAGATTATTCCATCTGTAGCAAAGTAGATCTGCCAGGTAGGCTATGAAATGTTTTTTTGTTGTATTTTTTTTTAGCTTTTTTTGAGCTCAAGACAAGAAGGCGAAAGACTACTTGACTTGAGCTAATTTGTTGTGACAGTTGCCAACGCTCTGAGACAATATTAGAAATATATTTGACATTTAGTGAGGGCAGAAGTGCTAAGGGTGAGGTGAAATGAGCATTTCCATATCTCAATGAACATGCCAGTTCAGACGCATATACGTTTCTGCAGGGAGAATACAATGGCTATATAACTGTGAGATTTGTTTCAAGATCTCAAAATATATAGAGTAGATAAGAATTAGTTAAAACAGTGACAAACACAAGGGTTTTGTTACTAGTGAAGCTTTAATGATGTACTGGGTTATAGATCAGTATGCAGCAGTGAAGGATAAAATGCAGTCATTTAAAAGCTTATATGTTTCTGTTTAAAATATAGACAGTATATATATATATATATATATATATATGTGTGTAGATATATATA
>JBAMHW010000010.1:28050298-28072857 GCA_037177495.1 Rhadinocentrus ornatus | reverse complement strand
TCCAACAGTGGATCTTTTTTCACCAAGCTGCTTGGCAATTGCCCCGTAGCCCTTTCCAGCCTTGTGGAGGTCTACAACTTTGTCTTTGGTGTCTTTAGACAGCTCTTTGGTCTTGGCCATGTTAGTAGTTGGAGTCTTATTGATTGTATGGGGTGGACAAGTGTCTTTATGCAGCTTTCGACCTAAAACAGGTGCTTCTAATTTAGGATAAGTGGAGTGGAGGTGGACTAACAGGTCTTCGAGGGTCCGAATTCTAGCTGATAGACAGGTGTTGAAATACTTATTTGCAGCTGTATCATACAAATTAATTGTTACAAAATCATACATTGTGATTTCAGGGTTTTTTTAAATTTTTTTTTTTATTATGTCTCTCACAGTGGACATGCACCTACGATGAAAATTTCAGACCCCTCCAAAGTGGGAGAACTTGCAAAATAGCAGGGTGTTTAAATACTTAGTTTCCTCACTGTATATGTTTTACCGTGACAAAGAAGCCTTGTTTGTGTTTGTGCCTTGTTTTAACATTCCTCGGATCAGTCCAACGATGGAGTGGTAATGACATTTGCTCTTTGATAGTTTTGTTCATTTTAAATTGACTGAATTCCAGCATTTGAGTGACATGCTGCTGACTGGTTGCTATTCTGAGAGTTGTGTTAGGAAAAGTGTAAGAAACTAAGTTTAATTTGGAAATAGCATTTACAGTAACTGAAAATGTTTTGAATATTTGAAATGACCAGAGTGCCGTTTTAACCCTTTTCGCGTCTCTTAGGACCCTGAAGCAAGCTACGATGTTAATGATGGAGATGCAGACCCCCAACCAAGATATACACAGCGAAATGAAAACAGGTAATTCTGCAGCAACTTTCATGAAACATAGATTAATTAGCCTGAAATATGTTTCAGAATGACATGACCTTTACGCCGAACAACCCTTATCCAACTTCTTTTTTTTTATATATATTAGACTCCAGCTTTCAACACACATTGGCAGGCACTGAAAAGCAAGTCTACATGACTTGTGGTCCTAGCTTTGGCTGATACAATTACATTTAGAAACCGATTATATTAAATTTGAAAGCACTGGTGCAGTCATTCACCAGACTCTTTAAAGCTTGGTTCCTTTTTCTTGAGGCACTCCACAAGCCCAGCTGCTACAGCAGCTTTTCAAGGTCCAGCCCTCACAGCTTCTTTGGAGTGTATTTGTTGCTAATACAATACTTGTTTACTGCCCTCCTGTGATTCATGCTTTCCCTTTCCAATTTTTTATGACCAAATTTGAACAAGTTTGCTCCAATTAAATGATGTAACACTAAAGCTCCAGTAAGGCTGAATCCTAACCATCCATCCCCTCCCCTTTCCCCATTTCCAAATTCTACGGTCCTCTGCTTTAGACCAATTCCCCCAGAGTAGATGAGAAGCTGTTCCTGCCTCCAAAATGCACAGCAGGATTTGTCTCAATCTATCTTTTCTAGGACGCCTGCCACTAACTCTTTGCAGTTCTGTTTTTTTTTCTTTCTTTCTTTCTTCTTTGGGGTTTCACAGCAGTTTCCAGTTGAAGTTGGTCAAAGGGAGAAGCTCAATAAAATAAAATTTTAAGAGACAGTAAAGGCTGTTTTTATAATATTATTCCATGAATTCATGAGTCATCTAAGCTTCTATACATCTAGCTTTTGTTTTTCCTCTCCTTATTTGAAATATGATATTCTCATCTGCAGCATCTACTTATCCTGAAAGGCAGAGCATCAGCAGTTTTTGAGCAGACGCCTTGTTTTCTAGTCCTTGTCGACAGCTTGAGCAGCCATGCAAAGAGAAGTCAGAGTGTAGTAGATCCTGCTCCGTCTTGCTGATGGAACAAAGTACTGTTGGAGGGGATAACTCCCTGACTCTGTTTCACTTAAGCTCCCGAAGTGGACCATGCTATTACTGCAGAACAGACACATACGTTTTCTTAATAAAAACACATCGCACAAGTTTGCACACACACACACACCCTTTCCTCTACCCCTGTCAGAGGAATTGCCAGAGCAATTATTTAAGACTAGATCAATTTATGGGCATGTAATGAAAAGCAAGGGTGTCTAGAGGTTGAGTGTTTGGAATGACCAAACAAATTATATCCTGTGAGTTATGTAAATCACCAAAGGGTAATACAAGCCATCAGTGAGTAATGCGCACGTCCCCCTCACAATCAGATTATATGAATATATTCATAGGGCAACAAAAAGCAGGAGATTCAGAGGCGGGTGTTCTACAGAGTCATGAAGGCCGGTTCATTTGTACTGATGACACGCTAGGCTGATTTTTGAATTCTCATCTCAGGCATTTTCCATAAAGATGCTCTGTCTTGGGTTGACAGTTATTGTTGAATGTTGGAGGGGAGGCAGGCGTAGCCGAAGGCTGGCTGAAGTATGGTCAAGCAGGTAATCTATTTGTGATTCATCATGAAAATGTTAGCCTTTTCTTCTTTTTTCTCTTTTCTCTGCTTTTCTACCTTCATGTCAGTGTGATACAGATGTATTGGGCTGGCCTCAGAGCAGACGATGGCAGGATTGATTTCACCTCCTGCCCACAACCTGCCATGCAGAGCATAACTGTTTCTAAAAGCCTTAGAAAAATCAAGACAACGGTGCGGCATGGAGAATATCCTTATCTGGATATTAATTGTAACAATAACATATCAGAGGACATCAAAGTAAACAAAGCTCAGTACAGCGAAAACCTTTGGTAATAGTAGAATAATTCCAGCCAATTTATCACACTAGAACTACAGTATAAGGTCTAAAAATTGTCCTTTTTTTTGGCCCTTTTTTGTGGCTTACAATAACAAAATCCTTCATTTAGTTGTAGTTGCAATGTGCATGATATAAAAGTCTTTTTTTTATTTGTTTGTTTGGTTTTTTATGGTGTGAGGCTACGTTTGTACATGCTTCTGTTTGCCCAGCCGTTTGTTTCTTCTACTGTCAGTCATCCTCTGTGATAAAGTTCATATGGAAGAATGCAAAGAATGAGAACAGGGAAAAAATGTACTTTTTCAATCATATATATTCATTGTGGTACTGTATATCAATAATAATAAATATTTAAAGATCTTGTGAAAAAAAAAGTACACCTCAAGCCTCTAAAGCCAGCTTAGCCCTTGTTAACAGAAGTAGTTTTCTTTTTGAGATTTTACCAAACAGTCTTTTAGTCTCTTGACTATTTTTTAGTGCTTTTCCATCCAAAATATATCCAGAATGTACCTCTTATGTCAGGTCCTCTACATTGTATTAGCAGGTTTTTGCTCTCTACAAACACTTTTTTTTTCTCTTTCTTGGAGGATTTGTTTATTTGATGATGTTCATCATCATTCTGTAATGTACATTATGGGGCTAAAGCTTAACTTTTGGGCGGACAGCCTCACCTTATCTTGGAGGTGTTTTTGACATGATTCAGAATTATCATTTAAAGCAATGACTTCAATATGGCCAACCCCTGAGGCAGTGAACCAACTACAAACCACAACACTATTGCTGCAATAATTTACATTAGGTAGGAGGTCGTTGTCTTGAAAGTCATAAAGTAGCTCACTACTTCACTGTGTCTTCAAACTATGTCCTTTTAAATTTCTTACAGCGCCATCAGAGAATATGTGTCACCAAACAGTTCAGCTCACTGGGTTACCACCTCCTCTTCTTCAGATTTATTCAGAAACACACACACTGTCCTAACTTCCCTGTGGAGAGCTATTAGCTCCTGAAGGGAACTTTTCACAGACATTCATTAATTACGATTCACATGCCTGCATGAAAGTGTAGTGACAGCCTTTATTAGAAAGTGACTGGCATGCTGCACAACCTTGTGCCTCTTAATTTTAGTCAAACCACCATCACCTGAATACTAATGCAGGCTAAATTCAAGGCTAAAGGAAGGTGCAGTGGCTAATGTGGATGATGGCATTGAGATACACTAAAAAAAGTGTTTGCACGCTTCTCTTGCCTCAACAAATTACTTTGTCCTTCATGGCACATGGCTGTTTGTTTTGCTGACCATGAAAGTGCTTCTTCAGCAGAAAGGTGGGGTAAAATAATGGTAAATGCACCACCTGCTGCAGAAAACACATCTTAAGTTTATTTTGTTAAATAGCTTATGACTTTAGCTAAGGATGGAATGTTGTCCCCTGGAGTTCAGGGTACTGGGAACCATTAAAGTTGCAAAGAAATAAATTACATGCATTTGATGAATGATGGGGATATTTATTAATGTACATTTGCATAAAACGTTCTGTTGATTTCACATGTAAACCATTTATACTTCTTACTTAATCACACACCAATCACACTCAGTCTAAAGGTGATAAATCAATAACTTGAGGCTATACAGCACACAGCATTCCACTCTGTCTTTAAACTGTTCTTAGCTGTCGCAATACCACTCTGTCCTGCCTGAACATTTCATTCTAACCCTTGGTAAAGGAAAATGGAATAAGTGGTTAAATATCTTTTCTTTTTTTTTTAGTTTGGGAATGCAAATGAAATTGCATGTCGTGTGCCTTGAAAAGCCACATCCCTGCTGTCCATACAGTACATGGATATCAAAGACCTTGTGGAGGCAATAAATCTCTGTCTCCAAGGGGGTGATATAGGACAAAACAGTATGAAGAAGTGTAAAATCCACAGAAACATTCTTACTGTGCCATCAGCTCCTGCACTGTGCTGCTGCTTTCACTTCTGACACACATTTTACAGTATTTTGTGGAATTGGAATTCTTCACATTCTCGCTCTTATTTAAAGTGCTTGCAATATTTTTCTTTAAGTAGCAGGAGGTATTTTTAAAAAGGCACACTTTCAAGGCTGTCTGAATGTGTGTGTCTGGGTTAGCAGCAGCCATTTACTGCAGAGGATGCTCTCTGCCCCCCCAAAAAAGTAAACTTTGCTTTCATAAGCAAAGAGTCGAAAGGAGACCTGAGTGAGTCTACAGATGAGACCTTAATTGTAAGTCTGAGCCAACACTGACTGTTTTACTCTGTGTGAATTGAAACACAACAGTAAGTGGGGAGGGTGTGTGTGTATGTGGGGGGATGGCAAGCAAACATGTTTTAAAGATGTAAATAATATTTTCCACCATTTACACCCATTTTACTAATTATGGTTTTCAAAGCTGCCGTCCTTTGTCTAGCCTGAATCCTATAATTCAGTTTGCCTCTATCTTGTTTATTCTGCTTGGAGGGGATGTTGGCATGGACTTCATCCATAAACCCAAATCATCTGGCTTTCCTTCTTCTTTCTTTCTTTCTTCCTTCCATGATTTGTTTTTTGTCAACGAAAGGAATAGTGTGATTTAAAGCTGCTGTTTTCAGAACATTTTAGCAAGGTATCGCCCATAGTGATTGGAGGTGACAGTCCTGAGCTGAAACCCATCGTACAAGGCATTACTGATCACCCAGAGTCAATCAATATTACCACAGCCCAGTTCACTGGATACTGATGAATAGGATGTTAAAGCAATTGAGTCTGCAGGGCTTGAAGATGGGGCCATTTGCACATGCTTCTGTTTATTTAGCCATTTGTTTCTTTCCAGTGAGTTACTATAACTGGTACGAGGCCGTTTGAAATCATTAAACATACTTTGCTGCTTGGATGACATTGTCTAAATTGTTTAGATGCAGACCCAATAGCTGCATTAGTAGAGTATATTGCCTCTTCTTTAATGGTGTTTTATATAACAGAGTAATAAAATATATTATTTTTACAGTAGCACAGCATAAAAATAAATGGGGAAAAAACAGTAGCACAGCTTTTGCTGTTACCTCAATGTAAAAAAAAAACATATATTTTTTTGTTTTGTGGCCCTCTTCTTTTTAGACTCAGAAATTTTCCCCTGCAGGTCCACACATGTGTCCTCCTTCAAAAAGCATGCAATCAGACGGGCTGGTGAGACTAAATTGCCTCCAGGAAGGAATTTAATAACTACTTACTGTGACTACAAGTATCTATACTTACCTGATGACCGACTGATAACGGCTTCAAAAGTGCTGCCTTCTCCTCATTTTATTGATGATTTGGCAGTGATCACTGCAGGTAGGCAGAAAGAAAACCGGTTTATTCAAAGCAAAAGTATTCAAAGTTGAAATCTTTTCTACAATGCTGGAGACAGAACCTCTATTCACCCAGGCAATGAAGATATCTCCACTTGGCTCCTGTGTAACCATTTCAACAGACCTGCCTAAAGCCACAGCTGAGCAGAGAAGAGCAGAAAATAGTCTAATCCTTTTGGCAGCAATAGTCCTTCTATAACAGACAAACCAACAGAGCATTACCAAGAGACAGATTCTACAGTTTAGCCAAGCATTGGTTGGATATTAGTCACACTTGGCGATGCATATTTTAGCCCACATGCTATACAACACAACCCAAACACTACATGAGTGAATGTGCAGCCACGTTGGCCTGCTGTCTATAAACATAAATTTTCTAATCATGGTCAGACATATTTCTGTTCCAAATACTATATGAGCAGCATGGGGCGCTAATGGCTCATTCTCAGTAATCTGGTAATATTAATACCAGCTGAACTGATAAAATATAACTAACGTACAATGGCTTTGACCTGGAAGGAATGTGATGCTTAAATACTGTGAGCTTTTGAATTAGCTTAGTTTTGATGGTTTTCTTTCTAGATAAATGTGCACTGTATTATTTATTTTTTAATATACTTCTTAGAGTAAATGGTGTATGTACAGTTGCAGTGCTTATGCTGATCTGATCTGCTATCGGTTTTATTTATTTAGCATCATGTAAGCAGAAGTGTAATCCAGTTTGTCTTCCAGAACAAAGGACAAACTTATAAAGATACAACAGAAGGTAAAAGATTAAAATACTAACCAAAATTCACAAAAACTGTTTAAAAGATTCAAAAGATATATTGGAAGATTATTTGAAATCTTATCAATGTTCTGATGTGAGCAGCATCATATCATAGATCTTAGATGGAGACAGAAGAAGCTGTGATTGGGCACCATGTTTTCTCCATTTTCCATTGCCTAAAGGTGCTGCAGAGAGTAAAAACAAAATGGAAAAATGTGAGGAATGACTCTTATCTGGACCTTTTTAGACACACACTTGTATTCTTGGTTAGATTGACTGAAGAGCATAAATACCAGAAGCTATTTGGAAAAAGTCCAAGTTTTCCTTTATTGAATTAACCCTATTCTTCTGCTAAAAACCCTCCCTCAAATAGGTTATTAAAATGAGTCTCCATTGTTTATGTTTCCCTAAGATAGAAGGCTTTTGGAATTGTTTGAAAAAGCCCCAAGTCGGGTTTGATGTTTAGTTTTGGCTCCACTTGTGTTGGACTGAGAATCTGCTGCTCCAGTTCAACACAGTGTAGTATTATACCAATAAGTAAGTTTTATCCCGATCAGCTACAATACATCTGTCTATTGTTGCCAAAGTCACATCCACTGGTGGATTCAACACTGACCAAACCCCAGTACTTTAGTGTAATGAGTGTAATTTATTTTTGTGTGTTTTTTAATTGTTTTCCCTAATTTTGTAATTAGGATTAAGATTAAATGCCCTGGGTCCGTTTTGTGTTGCCATTACTCTGCTTCATTTACCTGCTCCTCCAAGTGTACAAATATTACCTTATTGGTGGGTCTATGAGGGTTTAAGTTTGCACTGGTGAATGGATCTCACTCGCTATTTGAAAAGGCCAAAAAACCACATTAGACTTCAGCTCTTCAGAAATCTACGGGTGAAGTCACAGAGGCGCCGTCCATCTTCTATATACAGTCTATGGTGAGGACCTTAAAGCATCCAGGCTGCGTTCACAACGAGCATTGCCTTTCAGGTTGGAGTTAAGGCTAAAGTTGGTTTTAAAGATAAAATAAAATACATGTAAGGTTTAACCTTCACTACGATGCTGTCCTTTGTATTTTGTAGCATGCTGTGAATATGCTGTACAAATGTTGGATGCAGTTCCTTGTATTTCCCCTCTGTATGGTCAGCAGTTATATTGCATCTTGTCCAAAGAGATTGTCTTTTATGACACGTCTACATTCTCCAATAAATGGCAGCGCAATGACTTCACCAAATAAGGTGGCTTGTCCTGGAGAGGAGAGATAAAAGCATTACCTGACTGTGCCTTTTGCTCACACTGATAAGATAAGGGAGGTCACATTGGTAGTGTGAATAGTTCAGCAGCCTTTCAACTAAGCTCTGGTTTTTGTTGGCCGTTTTGTCTTTTGTATTTTGGACAACTTTTACCAACCAGCAGTTCGCATGCCAATGTTGTATTTACTGTAATTGTCTGAGTGGGAGATGTGATGCTTTTAGTTGTTTCTCCATGTTCCTTGTTAAAAATTTGAATTTTTCCTTTTTAAACTGCACTTAAGATTGACTTTGCTTTTTGTTGTGTCTCTGACAGCTCCTCCAATATTTTCTAAATGGGTAAAGAACGGAGGCATTCAGTGAAGTGTCTTACAAACCATTTATTTCATGGACATTTGAAAGAAAAAATTGTGGACCAATCGTAAACCCTTTTGTCTGCTCTGGCATGCCAGTGCCTCTGAGGATATATTAAGCTGTCTGGCTTTTTTTAGCTGAATTCAATCCAGGTCAATCACTCATTTACACACACATATAAACATGCAGATAGTATTCCAAATGGTTAATGTGTACGGCCTCTCTGTAAATGTCTTCTCAGGCCTCTGGCTCTGTGTTTGCTCTGCCGACCCTGGCTGAGTCCCCCGCTTGGCATCACATCTGTGGCTCATGGGTCTGAGGATATGTGCTGCCTGGAAAATAAAAGCTGCTTTATGATGCTGTAGATGACACAATAAATGCACCTAAAATAAATATTTCACACTTATATTGCACCTTTTTAACCTTAACCAAGGTTGAACAAAGCACTTCATATGGGTTTCTCGTTCACCCATTTTTTTTATTGCATGCATGCTCTCTATATACCGTCTACAGAGCTTTTTTCAGAGCTTATGGGGACAGTGTTGGTTTTATTTTGCCCAAGAACACTATGACATGGGATAATCTTGGGATCAAACAACTGACCTTCTAATTAGAAGACAAAGAATTTTGAGTCATGATGTCTTTAAGTCATTTAAGTGCACATTGCAAACATGTACTTTTTTAGGACGGGCAACGCGGCTGGCCACCATTACAGGGTGCAGACTCTCCGATCTGTGTGTTTAAGAATGCCATAACTGAATTTGAAATCAATTATCTTGTTATGTACCTAAATAGTCTGATGCTGAAAAAAGCTGCACTTGTGCGTGAATGCTGAGAGTGGTGTGCAGCAGTCACCCACTGCTAATATTGAATAACTGTAGAAGCTTTTAATGTCTTCAGATGTAGATCTCATCTCTGATTGTTTTATGTTAAATGTGGACATTAAATATGAAAGAGCCATTAGTTGGACTGTGCCTCATTAGCACTAATGACCTGCTTTCATAGTCAATAAAGAGAACGACACCCTGGCATTTACCATCAACTAACACGTTTTACTCGTATTTTTCTGGTGAGGGGAAAAAATAAATAAATAAAGTGGTCTTATAGCTCTGTTTTTGCTTTATGTATTAAACTGACTGATACTCATCATTCAGCACCCACTCTCCACAGCTTCCACGGATAATACCGAGCTTATTTTTGTCGATGAGCTTATAAGGCAAGTCGGGCATTTGTCAGACACACGGTTGTAAGCTGAAATGTAATGAGTGGGCAGGTCTGTGTCTCTGATTAAACAGCAAACACTGGGCAATCACTGAAAGGTCAGATCACGTCTCCACATGAGCACAAACATGTCATGCTGTTAAAAGAACATAATATCTGGAGTCTGGTTAACCAAAGTCGTTGGCAGTGCCTCAAAGTGGGGTTTTTTTACATACTCAATGTTTCTCATCAACAAAACTTTATTTTATGTGTGTATGCATTTATGAAATTCATTAGTCCCCCAAATATTGCACAGAATTTTTGGTCTTTGAAGCAACATTTTTCACAAAAATATCCATCCCTTAAAGTACATCATCAACTGGCCACCAGTAAAGCTGTCATTTAACTTCTTGATAGGAAAGATAAGATTTTAATTGCATCCATGATGTATTGCGCCCTGTGAAAGGGCGTGCATGTCAGAGGAAAATAAGCCTTGTCTGCCAAGTTGACGTTGCTTAATTAAAAATCACTTTTAAGCTTGTTATTGTTGAGGGCTTAGATCGTGTTACCATTTTAGTTATTTTTTTCATGTTTGCCTGTAAGAACAAAATAAGTAGGTTAAGGATTTAGAAGTGAAGTGATTGATTCTGTGTTGGAACGTTTTAGAGTTTGCAGGCTGATTATATATCACGGAGCCACAGTGTGTAATCAGGACTCCAGCTGGAGGTGTTACTGTGTGTGCCTGACCCTGTGAAAAGACTCCTCCGTCTCATCATCAGTGAGGTTTGGAGAACAAAAGGATTTTTTTTCCTCTAAAACAGCTGATGTAATTGTCTTTGTTCAGATAACATGCGCCTCTCAGAAACGATTGTGAAAGTGTGCATTTTCTAATCAGATATCTGCGCTATAGTCAGGAGACATTCTTAATGACCTTTGTTAAAAGCCAAATGTTGATTCGGCTGCATGTACGTGCAGTCCGTCTGATTACGCCGCTTAAAGACAAAACATCAAGGGAAGACAAGTCCATCCAACGATTCCTTATTTTATTATTATTTTAATTTTATCTTTGTTTGTGTGAGTGTGTTTGTGTGAAAAGAAAGGATTGGAGTGGGTTCTGTTTGTGAAGGTTTGATATGTTTGACAGCTAGTCTGTGCTTTATAAAAAAAACCTCCTATCTCTGTAAATATGCCAGGAAGATTTAATCAAGGTCCCTGTGAATAATTTAAGTACATCAATAATGTCTCATATTTCATTTGGATGGCCTGTGGCCAGTTTATGTTAGGGTAAAGTTTCACAGTTCTTTGTATTCACTCAGATTAGTCTTTTTTTTTTTTTATTTGAAGAGCCTTTTTCCAGTAACTCAGTGTGTCTGTGTGTCTAAGAAAATTAGCAGAAGTCAAAAGAGAAGTTTTCTGAAGTGCTTGTGTTTACCAGAGGAGGATTTTTAAATGTTTTTAAATGTTCAGGGTTTCTCACAAGCATGTAAATCTCATTTCTTGTATACTCTAAAAAAAACCTGTCTTCATTGAAAGTGCATAAAACCACACACCTGTGAGCAAACTGGTTTAAAAAGAAGAGACTTATGTAAAACTATGTTTGATAATCAGAAACAGTCACATTAAAGCTCCTTTATTCTGACTCAGGCAGCTTTATTAGGACTTCTTTGAATGTCAGAACTGTCATCGCTTGTTGCTGCAAATGCGACTGATAAGTTCAAGAAACACATAATGTTACTTTTTCCAGCTGTAAAACTTTGCTTATTTCCAGCCAGTGAACTATACTATCATTGCAACTGTAAGATAAAAGGCTAAATATTGAAATCTGTCAGGAAGCTTTGGCAGAGCAAAGTATTATATGACTGTAGTTCACTATAAAAAGTTGATGAGAAAAATGGCTTTTCAAGGTCTTAGAGGTAGAAAAAAATCTGTTTTATTTGCTTCACATAATAATTGTTTTTTGTGTCCATGATTGCAGCACTTGTAGTTTTTGTGACTTCTATGTAACCTCTAAGTTTAATAAAACGCAGCAGACCAGCAAGCCTTTTACTGTTGATGTCCATTGTGTTGTGTGAAAAATGAATCTCTGGTGTCCTTTACATCTCTAATTTTATATCATGTTCCACACAAACGTGGGAGCTCTCTGTGCTGTTAAAAGAAGTTTTGTCCATTATTACTGCAGAAAAACAAGATTTCTATAGAGGAGAAAAAACTAAAAACAAGTGAGTTCATGTTTGTCTGTTTGCTTTGGTGGATTTTTCTTTTCTTTTTTGTCTTTCTTGGACGCCGACACAGATCAGAGATTTGATGGGAATGGTTTACTTCTTATTTTTCTTTTAAATTCTTTTCTTGACTTTCCCTCCCCCAGACATGGAACTCGTTGCGCGGGAGAAGTTGCCGCTGCAGCCAACAATGGTGTCTGTGGTGTCGGTGTGGCCTATAATGCAAAAATTGGAGGTAAGTGAGAGGACTTCATTCGGATTGTTAATGTCAATGACTAATTAGGTTGTCATTAATTTAAATGAGTTTGATATCATTTAGTTATAAATGACATGCACAATAAATTTCACATTTACATTAATTAACTTAGATGGTAATTTCTCTCTTAGCAAACTGCCGTTGTGACTTTAGTCTCAACGCCAGTTTTCCTGTGGCGCTGTATCCACGTTTTATTATGACATGGTGGTAGCTTTTAAGGCTCGTATCTGTCTGTTTCTCCTGCACCACAAACCGTTTTTTTTACTGATTGCTTGACTGTATTTTTCAGTACTTGAAGTACAAGTGAGCTGCAAAAAGAGGCAATGTATGAAGTGAATGGGCTTTGATCCATTACCACTGAGAGGATCTGCTGCTCCTGTTTTTTGTTGTTTGTCAGGGATTAAGTTGATTGTGATTTCACTGAAACTGAGAATGAAACGTCCACTATAATGATTATTGTTGAGTCGATTATATTTAAAGATATTACCAATCAAATGTGAATGTGTAGATTTCATGTTGATATGCATGACTGAATCTGGTCTGAGTTAAGATTAGCACAAACAGCCACTTTATTTGGCTTTTTGCCTAAAACTCTTTCACCAATTAGGTAAAAAGCAAGATAAATTTTTCAAGTATTTAGCTAAGTTTTTTGCTGATGAGAAAACAACCTAAATTTGGTGTAACACTGATGCCAAGGAAAGTGACTTTACAAAGCAGCGGACATCTAGTTGTAAATCACCTGCCTAAGAAGCTGCTCAATCTCTTAGTGCAGACTCTTGTTTAAACAGTAATAAAGCTGTCAGCATGTGCTGATCTGCATTAAGAAGGAAGATATGTTGATCACACATTAAGGCTGAAAGTGTGAGAGGGGGTTTTTGCGGTCACTTTAAAATTTTTGGACCAGACGCAGTATTTCAAAGAGGGTTTTAGTTACTTTTGTCATCAAGCAATCTGTCACTGCCGTGATGGCAGCCAACAAGACTCAGCGGAGCCTGTGGAGCCCGGAGCAGTCCCGATCACAGATGTTTCTCATGGCTCTCCTTCTTTGTCTTCATTACCATTCATCTCCCGACAGAGCCGCGCATTGGCCCTGCTCTCATAAATTACTCCTCTGTGAATCTGTTCACGTCATGGGGTCAGTGGATTGTTTATAAACAGCTGTGATTTCCTCCCAAATGCTCACTGTGTTGGTGTTTGGGAGTGAGAGAGCAAGAAGGGAACAGTCATGTTGGCTACAATCGCTAAAATGTGTGCCTTCTTACAGAAAAATGATGATTAGTGAATTGTGTTTAAAACTTGCAATTAACCCTACTTGGCTCACTGTGTTTTCTTTCCACCTACCTTCCCTCCTGCTCGCACACACACATTGAGAGCTGCAGCTCTACCTGTTACCTTTAACTCTGCAGCTGCAGGGAACTTTCACAGCGGTGTCTTAATAAGGAATCGTCAAGCTGCAGGAAGCTGATGGGAATTGTTACGACAGTAATCATCATTACTGCTGCATAGCGATCATTTAGCAAACATCGCTCTTTATTTTGCATCTTTTAGCCCGCCTAAAGTTTGTTACAGGCTATTCAGTATTCAAGCTTCTGTCACACCAATTCCCCTACAGAGTAATTACTGCCTTTTCTGCATTCCTACCAGCATACATAGTCTAAAATGTCTTAATGTGGATGTTGTCACTCATAATGTTACCCATGATGTCTGGGGGTCCTCTACTAGTAATGGACCTTATTTGAGGGGGTTCATTTCATGCCTCTCTACAACCATTACTGTTCAGAGGAGTGATCTGAGGCTGCAAACTTCAAAGGCACAGACAGGGTTGCGTTCAGGTATGATGAAAGGTGACATTTGGTGCTACCCTGTGGACACGCAAGACTGTTCTGCAAGCCCTCTGCTCATTTCTATGTGCGTACTGGTGCGTGTGGGTGCAGCTTTATCTCGCATGGAGTTTGTCAGATTTGCCCACTTGTCCTTTTTGTATCAGTGTACCATCTATGGGGGCCAGAAACAGCCTTTTGTGGTTTAACAACTAGCTGCATTTTTGTTTATGTGATGGATAAAATGGCATAGTGTCCTCAGAACAGTCACCATGGGTGAAGCTCTGTGTTGTCGCTCATTAAAACCCAAACAGTGTGAATTGTTTGTTTTCCCATTGAAGTCTTTTTGTGTTCTTTTTTTGTTTTGTTTTGTTGTTTTTCTTGCTTGTGGTTGAGGATTAAGTTTAACCCATTTCTTTTATGACACGTTTTCTACTCTTGTCATCTCTGTTTTTTTGGCTCCCTTAGGTTTTACATCTCTCCAACTGTCTGATCCCTACATATATACGCTCTTCTTAGCTCGTGCAGTTTGATAACCTCGTCTGCTCTGAACTGTCTGCTCATTTTTTACAGGAGTTCGGATGTTGGATGGGGATGTGACAGACATGGTGGAGGCTCACTCACTTAGCCTCAACCCTCAGCACATCCACATTTACAGTGCCAGCTGGGGCCCAGAGGATGACGGCAAGTCGCTCGATGGCCCAGCCAAGCTGGCCAAGGAGGCTTTCCTCCAGGGAATTACCAAGGTCAGTCAGTGCGTAAGCTTGGACTTGGATGGTTCCATTTCTGAAAAAGTCAGGACAGTTTGAGAAATAGTTTTGAATTTAATCCCAGCAATACATTTCAAAGAGGTTGGGACAGGGGCAACAGCAGGCTGGAAAAGCTTTGGAAAATGATACCAGGTTGAGCATCTGAAAACTAGTTTAAGGTCATTTGACACGACTGGATACAGAAGGAGCATCCCAGAGAAGCTGATGTTATATGGAGCAAAGATGTGGAGGAGTTCATTACTAACATTTCTCAATGTAAAATCACAAAAAGAGAATTGGTAATGTCATTACAGTACGTAATATCATTAAAACTTTCCAAGCAACTAGAGATATTTGTGTAGAAATGACCATGTCCAAAAACTAGGCTGTAATCTTCAGATCCTCAGATGGCATTTCATCAGAAAACAACAATTCTAAAGCTAAAATCACAGAATTAGATTTTTTTTAAAAGTGATCTAATAAAGAAACTCCACAGTAAAAATAGATATATTTCTTTTTCTTTTTTTAAGTTATTAAAGTTGCCACTTTCTCTTTGCTCATTTAAGATGATGACTTGGGCAAAATAGAAAAGTCATGAGTCATTTGAGCTCAAAAACCCTGTGTCCTGGATGTTATTGCATTGTTGCACATTGCACGGGTAACTTGCACATCTGTGACAGCACCATTAATACTGAACAATATATTTAAGTTTTGGAGAGCAGATGCTGCCAACTAGGTGACATCTTTTTAAGGGAAGGCCCTGCATATTTCTTTAGACAGTGCCAAACCACACTGAATGTATCACAACAGCATGGCTTTGTATTTGAATAGGTTAAACCTGCCTGCCTGCAATCCAAACCTGTCACCCACTAAAGTTGTTTTGTCATGAGATAAAAACTATGACAGTAGAAGCCCTGGATTGCTGGGTGGCTTAAAAGCTGTAATAACCAAGAATGGCAAAAAAGGCTTTTTTTTCTTTCACAACAGCAACAATTTTAGAGGGCTGTTACCGGAGCGGTGAAGCATGATGGTGGTAAATAGGCTGTACGTGTGCGCAGGCTTCACTAGGCTCATGGTGATTTGACAAAGGAGGGCACATGTTGAGCCATCGTCAAGCCATGATATTCAGAGTTTGTTTCTCTTAAATTTAGTAAAAATGTCAGTCTTAACACCCTCAATGATTTTATTATTATTTAATTTTTTTGTGCAGTCACGTGATTTAGTTGAAATTTAAAAATAAGTGCATTGTGGTTTTGATTGATACTGTATATCACACAGCATTCTTTTTTGTTTGTTTTGATAAGCTAATATCTCTTTTTTCCCATGTATAACAGATTAGTATCAAATAAACATCAGCTCTTTAAATTAAATAAATAAACTTGGAAGATATTTTGTCACTTTCTTGCATAAAGTAGTTAAATGAAAGGACTGATTTGGCTTAACTGGATGAGTGGAGAAATTCTGTTTAGAGGTAACAAAATCTGCGGTTTGATGGGGAGTTTATTTTTTTGCCGTTACCGCAATGAGGTTGACATTCACTGTGACATCCCTCCTCCCTCCATGATAAACTTTTCAGATAACTGTAGAGCTCGGCATAAAATAACTAGATAAGCAATAAAGTTGGGCTCTGGTTGGAATAGAGGAAACATAAATCCACAGGGAACCAACTTTAGCATAACACCTACACCAGAAGCTTCCTGGAGCAAATATGTGTATTTCCCAAATGTCAAACTATTCCTTTCAAGCTACGCATACACATTGCAATTTTCTCCTGTCAGCAAAAAAGGTTGTTTGAAATTTTTGTGTTCAAGAAGAACTATTTCAGTTTGATAAAGTGAAGGCTTTTTACACCCATACACTATATTTGAATTTAATAAGGGATTTTTGCCTGACAAGTTTTGTGTAAAAAGGACAAACTGAAGGTGAGTTTAATTGCTCATTAACTCTTCCTTTAAGGCTGAGTAGAATTAGACATTAAAGACTTGTTGAATGTTACCGTATGTCCTCATTGCCCTTGTGTCAGTTTGCGTTATTAAAGAGGGAAAGTTAGGCAGCTCAATGATAAAGATGAGATGGAAGGAAACAAACAGAGCAGCAGTGTCTGCTGCAGAACTTCGATTCGAAGGCAGTAGTAATAGGCGTGTAAATAAAGGGAACTGCAAATTTTTCATGGAATAGAATGACTCATAGATCACATCCCAAAATGTGAAATTCTCCTCCTCATGGTGTGTAAGTGAGGAAAAAGAAAAAATGACCTGACAGCAAAAACAACAGGACCTCTCTGGTTCAGCGTGTGTTCTCCTGGCAGCGAGAGAACGCTTGGCGCTGTAGCGTCGTCTGGCCTCTGTAACCTGCGTCCAAGGCAGCGTCGGGTCATAAATAGATATTATGTAGAGCTTGTAGTACGGGCGTATAGTTAGATTTTAACAATCAGCAGAAGCACATTTATCCCATCTTCTAAAGAGATTATTTGCAAGAGGAGGGGTAGAGTCCATTAAGAAAATTGAATGGATAATCCTTATAAAAGCACGCTGAACAAGCTCGTTTAAAATCTGTCTTAAGGTCCAGTTATAGTCCCTTTGTAGACTTACGAGCTTATCATTTCACTGATTAACTGCTTCACAGCAGCAGGTGGTAAATATCTCAGTGTACTTGACTTTGTCAAAGATGCAACTTCTTTTTAGAACTAGTTTATTTGGTTTGGCCATCCAACCACTGTAGGTAGCAGAAATGAGGTTTAAATCAATTTATTGCCATTTTAATATAAAAATTCACAGTGTCTGGGTCGCTGCTTTCAGGCACTGATCGAAGGTTCAGTTTTAATTGTTTAATTGACTTTGATGGGGTTGAATAAAAAAAGAGTGTGAATTTTTGAGTCAGTTAATACAAATCAAGTAAAAGTACTCTTGAGGTCGATCTTAACCACGCGGCCGTTTTAGAGCTGCAGAGCCCTGACAGCAGATGCCCCGATGCCCTCCGTCTCCAGCCTAGCCCCAGGGACAGTCAGCAAGAACTGGTCAGTAGACCTCAGGCTATAATCAGCAATAGAGAGAGAAGGTCAGCAGTGTAGGAGGTGGACAGACCAACCCATGCCTTCAAACATAAAAAGGAAAAAACTTCAAATCATTTGCAAAGGCAATTAAAGTAACCAGAACAGGGTGGGGGGGAGCAAAATAAAATAACATTGTGTACAAATTTGCCTGCAATTTGACCGCAGGATGACAGCTGTTTTGTACAAGCTTAGAGTGATCTATCAATGTCGGGGGGCTTTCTATCAAATAAAGACTTGCAGTAATTTAATCAGCTGCAAGTGCATGAAAATAATAGTCAGTGTCTTGGAATAAGTAAAGTAGTGTAATCGTAGCGCTGCTCCTGAGTCGATAAAGGACAGCCTTTGTTGCTGAGAAGGAGACATTTACATTGAAGTCGTCGCTTCCCTGCATAACTAAATGTATGTCAAATATAATGTGTATTTTAAGCGTACAATTTTGTCGCTACATAACATGCTGTCATCTGTTTCCCCTCAAATTATATTCAGCTTGAGTGCATATGTTAATTACATTTCTTCTGTTTGTTATCTGATGTTCCTTTTGGCATTATGATGTATTAACAAGAGCTGTGCCTACAGCGCTTCAGTGTTTCTGAAAGAAGGCACATAAATGGGATGCCGTTTAAGCAGTGAGACAAAACAACTTACAGGAACTTGTTGGTCTCTGTCTCTTTACCCCCTCTGCTTCTGCCAGTCACTAATATTCAGATTCCTTTATTGTCCTTGTAGATTAATACACAACAATGGGTTACCTACAGCAGCAAAACATACATAAAGAGTAGCACGAGTAACAAGATCTTAGAAATATTCCTTACTCCTCGTAATCACTCAAACATGCAAACCAACCCATAAAATTGTATCACTGTAATTAACTAATTGAAAATTGAAAAAGCACAAATAAAATAACCATTAAAATAATAAAAACCATAATGAGATATTGCCAATAGTTCTTCAGTTCTAATGCTGAGTAACAGAATTAGGTTCTCTTATAGTTGTTGGATAGAAGCTGTTTAACAATCTAGTGGTCCTGGTTTTAATGGCTCCATAACGTCTACCTTATGGCAGGTATTCAATCAAATCATGAGCAGGATGGAACGAGTCCTCCAGCACCATCTTCACCTTTTTGTGGCAGTGTGAGATGAAGATCTCTACCAGAGTCGGCAGCTTTGTGTTTATGATTCTTTGTGCCATCCTAATAACTCTGCAGAGCTGCTGTTAAACCACCCAAGAATGCTGATGATCAAGACACTTTCCTCTGAGCTTAAGTAGTAGGACTGCAGCAGGGGTGGAGATAAACTGGCCTTCTTTAGAGTTTGTTGGAAGTTCTGTTTTTGTTGTGCTTTCCTGAGAAGGCAGTTACTGTTGCATGATGATACTCCATCCTTGTTCAGGGGTTGATGATCCGCCTGAAATCAATGATCATCTCCTTCATCTTCTTGGTATTCGAGAACAGGTTATTTACCCCCAACCCAGTGTGTGAGCCTCTACACATCCTCTCTGTATGCGGTTTCATCGCCCCTGCTGATCAGACCCACCACTGTTGTGTCATCTGCAAATTTAACAATGATATTTATGTTGTGGGTAAGTATAGAGGGAATACAGGAGGGGGCTTAAGACACAGCCTTGTGTAGATCCTGCACTCCGAGACAGAGAGTAGGGGTGATAGTCAGGAAATCCCAGGCAGATGTTGTAATTAAGTCCCAGGTCCAGCATTTTTTTTTTTAAACCGTCTGCTTAGCAGGATCATGTTAAAAGCAGTGTAAAAGTGTAATCCACAAATAACAGCCTGGTGTATATTTCCTGTTTTTCTAGGTGTAGTAGTACATATATGTTTTTGTACCACAGGGGAGAAGTGGACTGGGCTCCATCTTTGTCTGGGCTTCAGGTAACGGCGGTCGGGAACAGGACAGCTGCAACTGTGACGGCTACACCAACAGCATCTATACCCTGTCCATAAGCAGCACCACTCAGTCCGGCAATGTGCCGTGGTACAGCGAGCCCTGCTCCTCCACCCTCGCCACCACATTCAGCTCTGGAAATCCAGGGGAGAAACAGATAGTGGGTGCACACAAACATGCACACACTCATACACACTTTTAATATCTGTTTTTGTGTAGGATTGCTTTTAAGCCTGAGCGCACTGTAAATGTCAGGATCTCAAAAAATAACCATGCAAGTCACACTTCCCAAACATTGGCGCTTGCACATCTGAGCCTTTTTTTGAGTGCATCTTCGCAGTAATCGTGTGTCTCTTATGTAAAAAATGAAAATGAAATACCACAGCATCTGATATGTAAGATACATCGAGGAAAGCGGACGTACTCTGAGAGCTGCCACATGTTTCCATCAAAATGCTTGTCAGATGAAAGCCTCGCCTCAGGGACATGGCCAACATAAAACAACCATGGATCTGCTACTCTCCCCCAAACACACCAGAGATGTAGCAGGCAAATCAACATGTGGGAAATTAAAGTTATTAAAAAAAACTAAAGATAAATCAGCACTTATTTTGTTCTGTTGCTTTGGCTCTGGGTAGCTGCTCTTTATTAGATTAGTGATTACATTCCAATCCTTTTGTCCTAAACTAGTATCAATGTTTTCTGTGATGAATTGTGCATTTGGAGACCGGGCTTTCAAGGAAGTGAAGTGAGCTCCGAAAAAGAACAATTATCGGACAGATTTGGTGACCTCCTGAGAAAAAACATAATTTAGGCAAATAGAAGCCAGAGGGGGGAAAGAAACTCTGTAACTTCTCAGTTTCTCAAACGAAGCAGGATGCCACTGACTGCACTCCGCTGTGATTAAATCTCTACGGTGTCCACAGAGAACAAAATGTTACTGCTTGCAAAAGTCACTTATTTGCCCTTAATTGGCCCTCAGTTCAAAACAGTATTTCTGTCTCAGCAAAGCAGTGAATCAGAGCACTGGTTTTAAAAATGTTACCTCTGAATTATGAAATTTAATTATGCTGGATGATAATTTTAATGTTATTAATAAGAATAGTAATGTAACTGGAACTGAGCGTAATGAACTGCTGCATGTAATGGTTATTTTCATTAATCAGCTTGAAGATATTTTTAAAGAAGTCATTAGAAATATATATTTAAATATATTCTAGTATTAAAATGTCAAATTTAAGTAAAATCAATAATGTAATCGTGTGAGATTGTAGTTTTAAGTCTCATAAAATATTACTCCACCTACTACTATTTTATTGAAATTGAGTATTTTAACTGTGAATATGTGAAATGTGAGTGTGTTGAATGTGTGTGAGTGTTGAACTTTGAGGTCTAACAGGTGGCCTGTGCAGACACCTGGCCTTTCTTTGTTTATGCCTCTCACACCGGTGCATCTTTCTACAGATAATGACCATTAGTGCCACAAGCTGTCAGGCCAAAAGCTGCAAACAAAAATCCCGAACCTTCACAGCCCATCTTGCTTCTGGCTTCTTTGTCATTTTTGACTTGTCCACCATCGGGTCCCAGACAGGTTCTCATTAGCTTCCTGGCACTGACAGGCAATAGGAGCACAAGCTTACCTGGAGTTCTTCTTACTCCATACTTTGTCTCAGCACCATCCGATCTGGCTGGGGCTGACTTGGCTGATATTCGCTGCCCCCGCCTGCGACCCTTTGGCAGGTATCCACAGACCTTAAACTGAACCTACCAACTCATTCCCTCCCCTGTTCTTCCTTTCTCTTCTCCCCATCTCACTCAGCTCCAGGCAAAGCTCCCGTTGTCCCTGACCCTTAGCTTCTCTCAAAACTTTCTTTATGTTGAAATGGGGAAACTCAAGATGTCATATTACTATTTTTCTCCTTCAGTATTTATTTGCTCTTCTCTTTTTTCTCTTTCCTCTAAGGTGACTACAGACCTGAGGCAGAAATGCACTGATTCTCACACAGGAACATCCGCTTCAGCGCCACTGGCTGCTGGGATCATCGCTCTTGCTCTGGAGGCCAAGTAAGTGTAAATGACACAGCAGTATTTTATAACCATTCAGCCTTTTTTCTTTTCTGTATTGTATCCCACATTCAGTTGCTAAGGTTTAGAATAGCACACTTGAGCACTCTATTATTTTCATTATTATTATCAATATTGTAATTGTTTTTATTAACGTGCTTTACTGTGTACTCGTGGGAGGTGCGTGCATTTGTGTCTGGAAATACGCAGATACCTTTGGGAATCAACGCTGGACTAAATCCCAGCAGAAAGTCTTTGCAGAGCAAATTAAGCTTTTGATTATCAGTTAATTAGCAAGATAAATCTGCAGCTACAGCCCACACAGAGATGTGAATACCTGTAGAGATGTTAGTGAAGATTTTACACACAAGATTCATACTGGACCCTGGTTGCATGAGTTTCTGTGAGCCACTATAATGTATTCTACATCTTAGATCATATCTTTCATGTGTCAAGTCAGTCTTATCACTCAGCTGCCATCCACTCTACATAATTCTCCTCATGTCCACATTAGTGATGACAGCTGTCAAATCCTATCCTGCAGCACCTTACAGCCCAGGTATCTATCCTCAGCCACCCCTGGCTTATCTCAGCTCTGTCAGCTCTGATATCATAAGAGATGGGCAGTAACTGACAGAGCTCAGGTTTTCACCACATAGACCATCAGTCAGTATTTGCCAGTGAGAAGCACCCCAGTAGGTACCCTCTGAAAGGCAGCAGTAATAACAGGACACCTAGTTTATCAGGCTGGGACCACACTGAAACTCACATAGATGGGATCATTTAATAGCCAGAGGGTTTAGGCTTTTTGTTGTTTTATTGTGGGGGGGGGGGGGGGGGGGGGGGGGGGGGGGGGGGGGGG
>JBAMHW010000010.1:28039595-28050198 GCA_037177495.1 Rhadinocentrus ornatus | reverse complement strand
TTGTGGGGAAAAACAAGGAGAGAAAGAGAGGGGGGGGGGAGGTAGGAGGAGAAGAAGAAAATGTCGTTGGTGTTGGAGGGGGTTTTTTGGTTTTTGGTGTTTGCGTCCTTTTTGTCCCCCCCCCCCCCCCCCCCCCCCCGCCCCCATATCGTTCTTGGTTGAGGTGACATTGAGTGTATTGGGGGATCTTGTCCATTAATAACACATGCGAGGATGTGAGATGTGAATACTGATGTGGAGGTGATGCACTTCGGAGAAATTCTGTGTTTCTATTTCTGTCAACTGTGGTGTTGCACTCAGTAAGCACGGTGATTCATGGTTTCATTGCCTTAAACCACTGAAGAGTTTTTCCTTCTCTGATGGATGCTCAACACTGTCTCATCACAAATCTACTGTATAAGAAGGAGGAAAAAATTTTTTCTTTAAAGCGGCTCTACTCTGTGGAAGGTGACCTCGTTCCACAGTCCCAGACCTCATTAGAAACTAGCATTAAAGAGAGAAATGGACACAGTCCTCCACGGTATTAAATCATAAGTTTTACTGTGTTCCTTGACCTTTCAACCTTACAGGTTATAATGTACATTTTATTACCAGTGTTTATGTTGATGTTAAAACCTTAATGTGAGTCAATAGTTTTTTTTATGGCAGCCTGGAAAACCCCTCCTGGTCTTTTTTTTCACCATCTCAGTATAATATTTCATAAATGTATGATTGCCCTCACTGCATGTTCTGAGATGGATCACATTTCAGGTGTGTCCACAGTCTCCTGACCTTTTCCATGTCCCGTAGCTCCTCATATTTCCTATGCGTATTGGAGAACTGCTGAGGTCAGCGAAACCTGACTTTTCTCATAATGTGCATAATGTGGAAAGTAATACCTTCAGCTACTACATGACAGAAAGTCAATACAGTTATTTCACCCTCATCCCTGTGTGTGTGTGTGTGTGTGTGTGCGTGCAGTATGAATCTAACCTGGAGGGACATGCAGCACCTGGTGGTGAGGACATCCCAGCCGGGTCACCTCAGTGCAGGAGACTGGAAAACCAACGGAGTGGGACGCAGAGGTCGACACTGGTTATCATTCTTATTTCCAAATAGAGCACAGATGGTTTTATCCAGTTTTTCAGTATATTTATCCCTCAGTCCTCCGCACAGAGAGTGCTTTTATGAAAGCGCAAAGGCTGCATCTTGTATAGATGTTATCATTCAAAGAAATATTTATTCTGCGTTTGAGAAATATTATGGCTGGTTTGTCATCACCCTAACAGGCTGGTTGAGCTCGTTCAGTATTTCCAGCCAAAAATTATAGTTATTTGACTAAATTAAGATTAAATGGCATGTTTGGGGTTTTTTCTGCATTATCATCCGAACAGTGTCAGATGTGACTCAGGAGGTAGAGCCGTGGATCCACTAATCACAAGTTTGGCAGTTTGATCCCCAACGTATTGGTGGGCAAATCCCAGGCTAGCATAGTTATAAGTTATCCTCTAAGTTGTATCATGTTAGATTGCAGCTTTTTTAGATAAAGAACGTGTTTCCACATTAACAAAAAAACCATAGGATATTTTAATTAAACAGTAACTTCAGAAGCGACCAGACAGCAGACACACACAGTTAGCTGAAGGATGAGAGGTCATCCAGACCAATCGTTTTAGGTCATGTTTTAGAGTCCTTCCTAGCTGTTCAAGAACACATCATTTGAGAGTCTAACAAATGTGCAAGCTTGGGAAAAAACATCCTTGAAAGATTACCAAAGGATCAAGGCCCTTGATAGTGTTCAGTTCTTTGGCAGGATAGATCCATCTTGATTTTGAGAAGCAGAAACAGACTTTGAGCAACCGCCTACATAAGCTTTCCTGACATTGTCTAACCCCCAGTGTAATTTCTAAACATGTCATGCTCGACACAATAAAGCAGTCATGAGTGAAGTCATTTTTTCTGTTGCATCTTCTTCATATTTTCAGCTTGGTACCTACCTCGGTACAATCTTGGGTTGTTGGCATTTTTTGGTTGTTTTCCATATTTTTCAATTAAAAACACACCATGTTATGCAGTAAGCTTTTTTTTTAAAAAGCCGCCAAACAGACACTCTTCCACACAGTGTGTTATTCATGTGAGGTTTTGCAGGAGTTTTTCCCTGTGTCCCTTTACATGGCGATGTGGTGTCAGCAGCACACTGTCTGTGTCTTGTGAGCTACAGGATAAGTTTGTTTACTCTCCTGCAGCTGTCAATCAAGCGTGCACCCTCCAGCCAGCTGAGACAAACAGAAACTGTTCCAAAATTGTCCTAAAGATTTTTTCTCTTCCTTTTATATTAAAAAAGAAAACTGGTATTACATTTTTAAAACATAATTTTGTAATTGTTGTAAATAAAAAAAATGGTTTTGAACAAATATGTTGTTAAATGGGCAATGTTTTCATGGTTATTTATTTAATAATCAGGACTGAGGCACAAATAAAGAGGATTCTACACTGTCACCTTTTTTGGTGTTATCTCCTACTAACATACCATCCTCTCATCACCCCCCTCCCCCATCGTTTTCTTTCCCACAGTGAGTCATTCATATGGTTATGGGCTCCTGGATGCAGGTGCCATGGTGGCTTTGGCGCAGAACTGGACGACAGTGGGACCACAGCACCAGTGTGTTCACACAGTGCTTTCAGAACCAAGGTTAGAAGGATGGCTTGAGTCTCTATGGGGGTGTTTATGTGTAAACTACAGCTGGTTTTAGTTTTGTTGCAAGCGCCTGCTGTTCTATCATCCCTCTCAGTCTGATAAATGTCACAGCACCCTCCTCGAGGTTGGGGGGGTGTCAGATTCTTAGCACAGTGTGATTTTCTGTGTCCGTTTCTGCAGCCACACAACATTAACCATTCTCCCCTCCACTTGTCAAACCTGCAGAGACATCAGCAACAAGCTGGTGTTCAGCAAGAGCGTGGATGCCTGCTGGGGACGACCAGAGTATGTCAGCTCTCTGGAGCACGCTCAGGCTCGCCTCACTCTTTCCCACAACCAGAGAGGAAAATTGGCCATTCATCTCATCAGCCCACTGGGCACACGTTCCACTCTGCTGTTCCCAAGGTACACAACAAAATACGCCACACCAGAAGCAGAGCCCTAATCTAAATCTCCCTTTTTTTCTGTGTCTCTGTGTCACACAGACAGATGCAAGAGTGTGCACTGTGTAAAAGATGCTCCCTAAGGCATACTCTCTGAGAACAGCACAGAGAAAAAAACAAAAACATGCCGTCTCTTCACTTCTTTTCAGACCCAATGACTTCTCCTCAGAGGGGTTCAATGACTGGGCCTTCATGACCACCCACTCATGGGACGAGGATCCTCAAGGAGAATGGACCCTAGAAATAGAAAACATGGCAGCTACTGGCCGTGACTATGGTAACCCCACTCGTCACCACTAATTGTTCAGACTGGTCACATCACATCAAACTCACATTCATGCCAGCATCAACGTCTCCTCACCAACTCACGTCAGACGGAATATTTTCAGGCTTCTCTAAATGGCCTCTTTTCAGCTCCACTTTCTTCGGTCCCATTCCTCCTCTAATGACGCCGTTTGTATCATTTTTCATGTGAAAAGGCTTTCAGAAGCACATCCAAGTTAAAAAGTTGCCAGCCACTAGGCAGAGAGCAATCTTTCAGCAAGAAAGCATCTGTCAGCAATTTGATCAAAACTTCTTGAGAATGTTTTTTCTTCCTAACATTTGCACTGGCTTTTTGCTCCAAAGACGGCATGTGGTCACAAAGAGTTAACACCTCGGAGTTTATCCTGTAGCTGTGTTTACTCAGCACTGCAGAGAAAACTAAATAGGAACACCTCTCCCCTTCTGTTTGGTGTTGATCCTCCTCCAGAGTTGTGTTTGGCCTGCTCACATCACTTGTTTCCTCTCCTTCCACCCCCATATCCTCTTGATATTTGCCTCCACCTCATCACACCCTCATCCTCACTTCTTCTCTGTTTGTCTCTAAGGTGTGTTGAGTCAGTTCACCCTCATCCTTTGGGGGACTGGACCCAGCGTCATTAACCCCTCTTCCCCTGACTTTCCTCGGCCTTCCAACAACAGCTGCAAGACGTTCGATGCCCAACAGGTCTGCATCGGTAAGATCACTCGGCCCGCGCTGACACAGAAACTTTAAACAGGAACCACTTCGGTAAAATAAGCTCATTTGTATGGGTGTCGCCATCCAGTCTCCATTAGAAAACAAGCTTTAGGACTTGTGTAAAGCAAATGTTTTGAATACAGATAACCCACTCACAAGCCTCTTGTGCATTTGTTTTATGTGTAGACAATAAATGAACACGTTGCCATATGTCATATGAGAGTGTGTGTGGTGTACTCGGAGCAGCAGGTGAGATTAAAACTGCAACAGTGCAGGAGGTGCACGTTGTCAACTGTTGAGTTCCCCCATTAGATGCAGATAAGGTCAGACACCTCTTTCTGCTTCCAGTCACATGCTTTCTTCTCAGTCAGTTCAAATTTCTTACTCTATCAGATAAAATCTACATGAGAATAGTTACTGCTAATCCTTTCATTTACACATCCCCAGTTTCCTAATGACTTCCTGGAAATGAACTCCAGCGCTACAAAAGTGAATCTAAAGAGACTATAAAAAAGGCTGTTCTTCTTAAGAGTGGTTTGCAATTATAAACCACTCACCCTTAGTGGCTTTGGGGCACTTTACAATTTAATTGACCAGTTAACATACCACTGGTGGTAACCAAGGAGGAGTTCACCCCAAGCCCGGACAGCCAGGCTGAGATATATCTGCCTGAGTCACTGCCCTGTTTTTGTTTTGTTTGTTGTGCGCTCTATACTGAACGTTCAACATTAGCATTCAGAAACGATGTTAGTCAGCTATGAGCAATAATCAGCTTTGACTGCAAATGCAACTCTTTCACTTTCGGACTCATAAAGAATCATTTATGTGGTAAAGAGTGGATTGAAGGTCACATTTTGAGACACTATTTTGTTGAAACCAGATTTTAAAAGGTATTTAAATGTGTTAGTCGTCTTAATTATTTAATATCAAAGCTCTCTAGATCAGACTAACAAACCCACATAATGCAGGTGAGGGTCAAATAATTCCTGCATTTATACACTCGGCTGCACTGAAATGTGGCTGAATTTAATAACAAAGTCAACATTCAAATGACTCAAAGACAACGGAGTGCAGAGAATTCAGCTGAACTTGCATATAAGATTATCTCCCACAGAGAAAGTTAGCGGCAGCAGAATGTCTGGGACATATGTTCATACAGTCGCAGCACTGTGGCATCATTACCACTTCAGTCAAAAAATGAATTCCCAAGTGCACCAGGACAAGCAGAGTAATCCTGTTAAATGGTCAGTTAAACTCATAGCTCAGCTGAACCCAGCATGTCACTGCTTTTAAACAGATATTTTTTTTAGTAGACGACATCGCTGCATTTCAACTTGCCACAACACAGCTGATAGATTAAGACATTAAGACTGATAAAACGGTACGATGTGTATGCTTGGACAGAATATAATGATATGAAATTTAGTTAAAAACCAAACTGGACGACAACAGTGGAGAGTTAATACCGGCTGATTTGATCTGCCACCGCTTTGTAATTAATGTGTGCGTGTCAACATGTCTCCAGTATGATTGTTGAACGGCGCAAACCCCAAATCTGACGACGACCTGCAATCCTGAATCTACCCATTAAGTCTTACTGACCTTTTGCTGTTCACACTTAAACATTGTTATTGAAATTTACATCGAGATAAATGACCATGTGTGTTTGTTGGCAGGGCAGGTGTATTTGTTTGGCACAATTTATTGACAGGTTGATTCAAAGTGCTTTACAGAGACATTAAAATATCATCACAGCAGAAAATAAGAAGCATAATTTACCATTAAAAACAAAAGAGAACGGAAGAAGAAAGAACATAAAAAAACTATTTGAAACATGATCAAGTTTTAAAATTCAAGCTGAAATGAAAAAGAGTGCAGATTTGGACGTTTAAATAAGACCTATATTCAGATGCAGCAGAGAAGAGGTGGGTCTTAACCCTGGATTGAAATAAACTTGAGTGTTTCAGCTGATCTGAGGCTTTCTGGGAGTTTGTTCCAGACATGTGGAGCATAGAAGCTGAACTTTAACGTCTATCTACAATATGGCCTCTCAAAATGTCTTTCTCAGTTTAATTAGCCTGATGTTTATATGAAGTAATTAACTTAAAAATCAGCCAATTAAGAAAAGCTGTCTCAACAGTCTCACGCAGGCTGCTCTTGCTAAGTTTTTATCTTGAAACAAGATCAGTTAACATTTACAGCAACATTTGAGATTGCAAGTTTCAAAGTTTCATTTAGTCATTCAAAATTTCAAATTCCTTAAAAAAAAAAAACTTTTTAAGGAACAAAATAAAAAAAAAGTGGATGTAATTGGCACAACTTCTAATTCTTGAATGTGGGCTTTTATTTTCTGGCAAGTTAAGCATTTTACTCGGCGTGAAGGGGGAGACAAAATGCAACGTTTGTGTATCACAGCACCGTAGTTGTAAATAAAAATGGCCGTTAACCAGTAGATGGATGTGATTTGTAACAAAGGTCAAATGTTTTCCTTACATTGTTAAAGTGGGTCTCCCTGTTGCCAGTCAATGAGATTATATTAGATTATTCAAGGTACTTGACTTGAATTTAACAACTCATTCCAGACTGTGCTCAGCTGTTAGACTTTTTTTTTCATGGTTTTCAACAAATTAGGCTCCTTTTCATTCTTTAAATAAACTTGAAATGTCTTCGGATTCATTGGTGCTGAATTTTTAATCATTTGTTGTCCGTGTCTTGTACTGTTGTCAGCTGGAATATTTGAAGTTGTGGACTTCTAGCCAACAAAATAAGCAATGGGAAGACCGCCCCGGTGGGTTCTTAGAAATGTAGTTGGCCATTTTGCTGTTTTCCTACTTTGTTATGGACGTGAAGTTTACTTGATTGATCAAGAGGAACAACAAAGCAAAGGTAGTTGCAGCTCTGAATGAGAAACTGTTGGTCAGGAGTTATGTGTGACTGGCATTTTCATTCTTTTTTATTTCTGACAACTAACCTACCTTACACCTTCCTCTCCTCTCGTTCCAGAGTGCAGCCCCGGATTCTCCCTCTTCCTTCAGGGTTGTGTGAAATTGTGTCCTCCGGGCTTCACATCGGGGCTGCAGCTTCTCAACCTCTCCCTGGAGAACTGGGTGGATTTGTCCTCCGTGCAGGCCTGTTTGCTTTGCAACCCCGTTTGCCTCACCTGTTTTGGCACCGGGCCCACAGACTGCCTGTCCTGCCCGCCTCACAGCCACCTGGTCTTTAGTTCCTGTCTGCATCAGAACCAGGTCCAGCGAAAATCCCCTCTTATGGGGGGACTCCAGGGTGATGAAGCTCAGCCGGTGACAAAGAGCCCAGCAGCAGCAGACCACAGCAGTGAAGAAACTGAGGAACCGCCGGGGCTTCGTGTAGCTCCGCCCACTCAGCTGCCTATCATTGTGGCAGTTCTCAGCTGTGCCTTCATCCTGGCGGCCTTCGCCGGGGTTTTCTTCTTGCTGCAGATGCGCTCAGGTGGCACATCTCTGGGATGGAGGACCAAAATGCCCTCTGTGTTTTCAGATACGAGAGGGATGCGAGTTGGATTTGGTTTGGGCTTCCGCCAGAGACGGGAGAGGAAGGCTCGGATATGCTACAAGGGGATCCCCACTGTGTGGGCAGATGAGGACATGATCACGTACGAGTCTGAATCAGACACTGAGGAAGTGGACGGTCACAGCGAGAGGACCGCTTTTATAAAGACGCAGAGTTCGATCTAGCTGCACTCGCCTCCAGGATGACATCAGCACTTAGTTTGGACTGTGTGGAGCTTAAACGAAGGAGAAAACACAAAATGCAAGCCTTACTGTCCCATCAGCGCCCCATCCAATTAAAGAATTGATCATTTGTTTTTCATGTATTTATTTACACTTGTTCATTTATTTGATTAATATTTTCATGTTACATGTATTTATTATATCCTTGATTCTTTGTCACCAATATAAGGTGTTATGCAACTATTGTACTTATATAATATCAGTGTGAACACGATTTGGTCATATTTATTTAGAGATGTAGTATAATTTGGACTACAGACCAAATCAGAGCATCAGTGGAAAATGTGTGCAGTTCAACCCCTGAAACAGTGAATCCTGCATTTCCCATGATGCAAATTAAGAGCCACTTTAATTCAAGCCATGTTTGCCTGTTAAATGTGTGCAGGTCGTCCTGAAACACCCTGGTTTACAAACTAAAAAAATAATCCTGTTAACGTCATTGGGCATATTCAGAGCCTGAAAACAAGGCGAGGGTATGTGAGGAGTTAATTGAGCCCGCTGTGAGAAAATAGATAAGACCTTTAAACCTAGCAGCACATTACTAAATCAGACCTGCATCTGATTTGTCACGAATACAAACGGAGCTCAGATAATTTGCTGTAGTTCTGCATCAGCTTCATGGTGGATGCTTGGTCAGGGGTTATTAGGTTGACTTGCAGTCCATTAATAATGAGAAAACTTTGAATTAAAGATTTTTGCTGCAAAATAAAAACATCCCACAAGCTGTATGAGCAGGAAGCTGTGGAGGATGCTGTTTTCAGTCGAGACATATCTGATAAATCACTCAGAAAAGCTTACTGACTTGTAGTAGAGTTACACTGTTTTGTAATGACATTAAAAAACCACTTAGCCCAAAGCTGCTGGACTGACCTTTATAACGTTGTCCCACTTGGTTTCTACTGGTAAGAATTATGATCATTTTTCTCCTCATTTTCCCCACAGAGAGTACTGTATATTGATTTCAGGGCTTCTCTCCCAGAGCATTTTCATCGAGGTGAAGCTCCTTCCATTTCTATTGTCAGCGCCATACATAAAGAAGACATGCACATCCTTTATTTTGCAACTGTGTAGGCTCACATCTACACAGCCTGAATCAAAGCCTTTGGATCTGAAGGCCAACGTAGTTACAGTGATAATAAAAAAGATTATCTTGTATTGCCTTTTCTATGTTTGTTTTATATTGCTTTTTTATTTAACTGATAATGAATGTTAATATTGTGGAGATCAGTTTCATGCTGGAATAAAAAAAAAAAAGATGTTGGCTGTTGCATAATTGTGACTGCTTTTTGTCTTTGCTGCCAGATTTGAAAACTTTCAGGGTTTTATGCATCTTAAATCCATCGCTTAAACACACAAACACCCAAGAGAGCAGATGGTTCATTACTTCTTCATGGCCATACGTCACTGTTGCAGGCGTTCGTTTCCTTCTCTCCAGACGTTGGAGCTTTAACAGGGTGCCAGCATTCTGTCTTTTCCCTGTTATCCAGTTGCACTGAGCCTGCTGCCAAAACACCCTCAAGAAACTTCTTTATTTATATATATATATATATATATATATATTCCACAAGCTCCAATAAGGCCTCCTTAAAGTTCATATGAATTTAAATGGGGAGTTTATGTGGATGCAGCAAAACAAGCTCTGCTGGTAGAAGCTTAGTTTATTAGCAGCCTCCCTCCACTGCTACAGAAGAGCAGGTATCAGGGTTCATGGGTAAAAGTGCAATTATACTGTGGTCCATAATAGATGTGCTGGGAGAAGTGGCTAAACAATCCATTGCTCCTCAGATGAGTCCTGCTTTTTATTATCAGTGCTGTATGTGTGAAAGCCTTTTGCCTCCTCAGTTATTTACACCCATGAGCTGTGGACTTGTTCACTGTCTGGTTTTTCCTGCATGCCCTTTTGCTTGTATTAATTAGCCATCATATGTTGTACAGTATTGTCTGGTAACTAGACCTGACAAGAAAAATTAGATTAATTAAAATAACACTAACAAACCTGATGGCCATTAGCTGATTTCACATTTAGATCAATTAGATGCAGTTTGTCTCATTGCAGAAGGTCACACACTATGTTTATTCTGAACACAATGCTCTTTTCCCTCAACACACCCACAGAAAGCTGAGAAACAGTGCTGGCACAGGCAGAGTTTGTGCATACAGAGTCTTCAGGAAAACCACCACTCCCTATTTTATTTTTTGCCTCCATACATGTAGTGCAGTGTTGTCCCTGCCACCGCACTCTTCTCGTCTCCCTGATCTGCTTTTATGAAGCGTGAACAAACATTTTATTTCATGTTCAACTCCTCGGTGCTGTCACTGACACTTTCAACACCTTTTGCCTCAGAGTGGTAAACATGGGAAAACTCTGCCGTTCGCCACATGAGATTTCAGATGTGAACTTTAACACTCGGTTTGATGTCAGGTTGACTCCACCACAGACCAGCTGCTGACAGGTGGAGAACTGGACGGTCCAGAAGGTGCTGATACCTCGCTGCACTTATCTGATAGCATCTGTAGGCAGGAGCTGTTCACACTGGTTCAATGTTGCCCCCTACTGATCAAGAATTACTCAAGATGAAAACAAAGAATCAATTTCTCCATACATTATATATATACATACATATATATACATATACATATACACATATATATACATATACATATATACACATATATATACATATACATATATACACATATATATACATATACA
>JBAMHW010000010.1:28018608-28033181 GCA_037177495.1 Rhadinocentrus ornatus | reverse complement strand
CAAATCAAGAGCTTTGCCTTTTGGCTCAGCTCCTTCTTCACCACGACAGACCGATGCAGCGTCCGCATCACTGCAGAAGCCACACCGATCCGCCTGTCGATCTCCCGCTCCATCCTTTCCTCACTCGTGAACAAGATCCTCAATATACATGTCACATAAATAGAAGCAGATAAAATACAAACCTCCAGCAGGCCGGTGGCTCCAGAGAAACCCAGCGTCAGTGAATGGCTACTTATGTAGAAGGTCTGAGAGTCGGCCAGCTGGGAGCGGACAGGAAGCGGATCTGTGGCCTGAGCGGTGACAGGCCGACCAGACAGCCTGAGCAGAGTATCAGATCGGAGCGTCATCGGGGAGTCCGCAGACTCGTACAGATGGAAAACAGCGAGACCAAGAGGCGGCAGACGAACCATGAATGTTGCCTGGACAGAAGGTTGAAGCGTTGTTGGGTTTAAATTCAAAAGCAGAGAAACAAACACAAAGACTTGAGCAAAAATAATAGCTGGATTAATTTTCCTTGTAATTAGAATGGTGAGTGCTGACCACCAGGCATTCATTAAAATAAAAAGAAATTACACATTAACAGAATAGCTGCAGTTAAAATGTGAACAAAGACAGCGTTAATTAGAGCGTTTGTACATTGTGTTACATTTAATTGGAGTTCTTTTCATGGGTGGATGCATTTTATTTGGGCAATAAAAATAAAAATGAACTACAAAGTCACTGGATGCAAATGGTTCTAAACTGTAGTCAATAAAAGATTTGAGTTAATTTTCCCCTTTTTCTCTTTAAAGAACAGAAGAAATAAGCACAAAAAGAAACAGAGTAAAAGGAGAAATTCATTCTAAGGATAAATTAAACTGCATATGGCCAACTCAAAGCGCCAACTTCACTCCTACCAGCTGAGCTGCTGTTTCACAAGTTAACATTTTGTGTTGAAAATAGGGCAATACAAACAAATGTGGATTTTAAATCTTAAATAAAAAAGCTAATGCATCTTAGCTTTATGTTTTTCAGTTGTATGTGTGCTACAAGCATTACCAGCCAACAATCCATCTTAAATGCATGTTTTTCTGCCTTTCTCCAAGTGAAGTCCATAAACCTAATGACTTCATATTGGGTTGTGAGCCTTTCGAAATGCTGAGTGAGTGCAGTGAACTGTGGCTGCACAGATCTTGTGCAAAGAGGGGTGCAGTGTGCAAAGCTCTGCAGAAACCTGCAGCATAATGAATTTATTATCTTACCTCGAATACCTCTGCACTCATTTGAGTACCAGAGCTCCACTGAGCACTCAGCTGCACAGGGAGGGTCTGTCCGTCTTCAGTAAGTACCCGCACCCTAAGAGTGTTGACTAGCACAGTCACCACACACAGTCGCTCCTGCTCAATGGGATTAAACAGAACCAGGTACCTGATAGAGAGAAGGAAAAAGTAATCATGAGCACAGGATGGAGTGGGAGTGGCAGGAGGAGGTGGCAGAGTAGATGAAAGATGCGAGGGGATGAAGATGATACCTTGGCCCTACTGGGTCCAGCTCGATTAAAGTGCGCTCAGGCAGAGAATCTTGAGTAGCACGCCTGTCATCCTACAAAAGTCAAATATAATGCAGTGAGATTACCAAGTATAAGATAAATCAAAAGATACACAGGGGTCATTTTACATTCTGTTAATGATATGGTCACAGAATTGTCAGTCCATGTTCCTGCTCACCGTCTCCAGGAAGGGCTCTGTTTGGTAAAAGCGATAAAACTCTTTATTTTTCATCACCAGGAAATGAGCAGCATTGATGATTACCCTCTTCAAACCGATAAGTGAACGCAGTAATCTGGAGAGGAAAAGGAAGAATGAATGGCTCACAGCTGCAGTCACAGGAGACTGTGATGCACTGGGTAGGCCACAATACAACTGACAGAGGAACGGGAATAAAAGAAGACTTGCAGTTTATACCAGTCCTTCAAAACCGCTATTTAAAAAACATTAACTTGCACTGTAATGTCTTGCTAAACCGTCAGATTCTTACTTGGTACCGTAGTCAATGACAACATTCTCCTTAGCAGTGCCAGCAATGGCATCGTGATGCTGGAAGAGGCCAACTGACCGCCTTGCGTCAACTAGCAAAGCAAAATCCGAGACCGGGTAGCGTCCTTCCATGCCTGCATGTCGAGCATTTGCAACCGCCAGGCTGTAGAGGATTTCTGCCCCCCTGAAAAACAATGAACACCTTCTTTGGTCAGGTACGTGTGTCCTTACCATTCAGTTTTATATGATGATCTATGAAATATGACAGAAATTTTCAGGACCCAGAGACAAGTGCGAGATGCAGTAAATAAGAGCATTTTTCAGTACAGGTCAGCTGTGGTGTATTTTCATGCAAATTAAAAAGATACAAACAAAAAGAAAGGTTGTCTACTGGGAAGAACTTTAAATTCCTATTTAGTTGCATTAAACCTAATTGCTCAACTATGCTGATCATTTTAAAGTAATAGCAGGCACCAAGCCTTTCTTTTAATATAGACCGGAACAATAATTTGTATGGAGGACGATACTGTTGTCACACGTTTATCTATTTATGTAAAAGGAGTACAACCAGAACACGTCCAGCTGTGAGTTTTATTAACAGTGCGATATTAAATCTGCCCCACCTGAGGTGCGATTCAATCACACGGTCCAGGCTTTTGTAAAAGGGTCGAGAGGTGAAATAACCAGTCCAGTAGTGGTCTTCACGGTCTGCGTAGGCAAAGAAATCTCCACTAAGCACAGGATAGTCAGCAGGTCTGGATCCCTGAGTCACTCCATTTGCTTTGTATACAGCATTAAAGTAGTCGGTGAGAGTCCCAAACTGAGCCTGGAGGAGCCGGATAACATGACAGGAAGATTAGAAATAAAAAGAGAAAAGAAAAAAAGTTCCAACTCAAACACAGCTGAACAGTAGCAATGAAGTCTTTCATTATAATGCGGGCCCTTCATCTTTTGTCTTACATGGCATCTTCTGAAGCTCACATCAAGTCATGACAGATTCTTTGTTCTGTCAGCAAGTTAAAATACTACTGCATAATTCATTCTCTCTCTGTAATGCTTGGTACCCTTCACACTGAGATGCAAGAAAACAATACAATAAATAAATAGAGATTTAAAAATATTTGGCAACATGATTTGTGTGACAGCTGACAAATCGTTTGTTCACCTGAACGTGAAGATCAGGGTGAGAATTCATGTAGTCAAACAGCTTCTGATAATTGATGTACTGCTGATCCCACTCCAGGGCTTTATCGTAGCGGAAGTCGTCTCCCAGGGGAACGAGAAGCACCTTGGACCTGTAGAGTTTGGACTTTTTACGGTATTGATCCAGGAGCAGCTGTGCCCTGCATGAAAGAGAGGGGAGGAAAACCAGAAAGAGGAAAAACTGTGAGGTTTTTCAAACGCCACTAAAGGTAAAACAAATCATTATGACCCTGGAAAGAGAAAGTTCAAACTGGCCCCAGACTGGCATTTTCCACAGAAATACATCTTCTAAAAGCTTCTTAATGTGGCTCCAAGACTATCAGCACTGTATGTCTCATTGCCTCGGCTCATTCCCAAGCTCTGGCTGTTGCAACTGGCACTGGCTCAAACTGAGTTGATTAACAAGCCATTACAGAAAACACAAGAGGTGCAACAGCAGTGACCAATCTACTTTGCAAGTGTTGCTGGAACTGACAACCAAATCTATGCTAAAAGTAATAAAATTGTTAACACTGTAGAAATAATCTCTGAGTAATGCTGAAGTGTTAACACAAACAACAAACAGATGTATTCAGCACCTGTTTAAATCAAAAATAGGTCATAAGGGGTGTATTTTAAAGCTATAAAATCAACTGTACTGCTTATCATCCCCTTTTAAACATGCAGTCCTTACTGCTAATATGACAGAAAATGCACATGTTGATCTCATGCCTGCATTAACAGGAGGGTACTTTTCTATAAAAATTCACATTGAAAATATTACTTAATCACACCTATTAGCATCAGTGTGTCACACAATACCCTTTTTATTCACTTATTGGACATTCAAATTAGGAAAAAGATTCAATTAAAAAACTTCTGGTGTACGATGTCTTTAACCTGGTAAATACTCACCTCTCTGCTACATTGGCCTCTACAACAGCTTTTGGTGGTACTTTCCAAGGACAGTTAATCCGTCCTCCTGGTAACCTCTTGAAGTCAAACTGGCAGCAGATCTTGGGATCAGGCCCGCAGGTGTGAGGTATATCGTAGCTGTAGAATGGCATCATGTGGCAAAACATGTCTGTGCTTGACCCAGTGTCTGACGATGGTTAAGTAACAAAACATTGATGTGAGAGTCATTATTTTTTGACAGTAGCTTCAAAAGATCTAAATGTATTTGACACAAAAGTAGTGGGGTTTTTTTTCTCTGAGTGTTATTGATCATAGGCTCATTGTGCTCACGTTTCCTCTACAAAAAAAATATTTAGCAGATATCCAATTCACTCAGAAATAAGGACAGAACTCCTCTTTGTTTCAAATGACCTGGCAAGGCGTCTGACTCATCTTACAATAAGCTTAAAGACGAGCACATGAATCAGATGACACTGCTAGTCCACTCACCCCATGCCTGTCTCCACATAAACTCCAGACTGCGTGTGGAGGCAAAATGTTTTTTTATGGAATAGTGAACCCTCTGGATGAGCATGCTGGTCAGGTTGGCCCTCTTTAGCAGATAGGACATAGTGGCGCTGTGACCGAAGGGGTCTACGGCCCACCCACTGCGAGGAGTTATACCTATGACAGCAAGCAGAAAGCAAATTGTTCAGATATATGACCGAATAAAGAGGGGGAAGCCGTTTGTTAGGAAATTGCTCTCGACAACGGGATACTCTAAAAGAACTACAAATCATTTTATCACCCATTGAGCTAGACGCCACATCTGGGATGACAAGCCTCAATTTCATTATAATGCAGTTAGTGGTGAGGAGGTAAAAGTCCTAAGGCTTCCCAGACAGCGTAAAGCCTCTTAAACATTCCAGTATCATTCTTTAGAATATAAATGAAAGAGCTTGAATAAGGAATCAGTTGTGATGTTGTGTGTACCTAGATTTCTCTCCAGCCACTGATGCCCCTCAATGAGCTGGTCTATCATGGCAAAATAGTGAGAGTTTGCTTCATCTGTCATCACCCAGCCTCCTGTCACAATCTCTAACTGTCCTCCGAGGATCAGCCTGTTGAAAAGAAAGGATTAGAAAAGCAAGGTGAAGATAATGCAGCCTTAAAGTGCTAAAGTCACATTAACCAGATAACAAGCTATTTTTAGTGCCTCCACAATCTGCCAGCAGATACCACCCACTGTGTCGAAAACTGCACTTGGGGCCTGTCTGCATCTACTAAATCTCTAAGTTTTGAAGCGGGGGGAATTATTGGCAAAACTGTGTCCTTCACAAAGCTGTGACTCACTTGCGCATAGCCTCCTGTTTGTGTACGTCCGCAGTCTCCCACCATTTGGAGAAGAATGAAATCTCAGACCAGATGAACTTCCTGCGAGGATCCTCAGCCAGCTTCACAACCATGTTGTTTAAAATATGTTGTGTTTGATCTGTGAAGTACTTGTCAAAAGTCTTGATCCAACCTAACAACACAGGAGGATGAATCTAAGCTGTCTGCACAACTACTGACAATCCAACACAACCTATGCCTGAAAGAAAACACTTATCAAGCATAAAGAAAAGTATGAAGAAAAAACAGGTAAAGAGACTCAGTGCAGTGGAAAAAAAAAGTACTGCAATGGGTCAAAAATAACTCATTTAATTCAAGCAGAGCGGGTCCCCTCAGAAAGCTATTAAACAGAGTGACTGCTTTGTACTTTCAATGTGCAGAGTTGTAGTGTATTGCATTCTGTACACAAATTGTCTAATATTCATCTTTGCTGCCAGCAGACATGATTTCTGTAGCAAAAAATGACAGTCTATAAATCCTAGAATTTAAATGCAGCATATAAATTAGTTAAGAAAACTTTGCAACTCATATTGAAGCCTATTCCCATTGTTAATGGACACAATTTGCAGGTCTCTGCAGCCTGTCAAAATATCACTATCTGTCAAGTTAGGAAACGCTTATCACACACTGGTAAACAAGTTTAATGGAAATGCCAGTCTAAAATAAAATCTCAATCAATCCAATCTATAAATAGCTACGGTTTTCCATCATCAATGTCTTCCTAATTCCATTGTTTGTGGCCAATCCGTCAATCATGTCCGAATAATGCTGATAATGACAGTAGATAAATCAAATTCTGAATGCCTTCTGCATCTGTATAACTACCCTCCCACTAAGGTAAGGCCTAAAACAATTAGATTGACTTCCGCTACAAAAACATGACCTGAAATGTAACCTCTTGAAACAAACTACTCTCCATGCTTTAAGCTCTATCTCCAGAATAAGTTTGATCAGAGTATTAAAGTCGCACTCAAATATGTTTAACATTCAATAAAGTCCTCAGGACTCACCTGGATCATTGTGAGAATGAGGGACTACAAATACTTGCAGTGGTTCATTGTCCCACTCATCAGGCTCAATAGTTATGTCAAAGCCTTGTTTCCATACACCCCCATCTGGGTTGTCAAACTTGAGAAGTGAGTACACGTCCAGCATCTACAATTAAACATTCACCAATTAATGACAAAAAATAAGCATATAGTAACTAGTACAGTATAGCTAGGACAACATATGTGTCTTGGCTTTCTAAGCATTGCGTTTGTGGTGTTGCATGTTTACCTGAACATCGGTTTGAGCACGGGTGCCTGCAACAAATTGGCAATCCTGAGGCTTGATGGTGAGGAAAGTGGGGCGACCATCAAAGGGTAGCACCCAGGAACCATTGGCACTTCTAAATGGCAGGTGTCCGCTGGGAGACACAGCTCCTGTGTCTGTGAGCTCCATCACAGAGTCCTTTATGTGGCTGATGATTTGATGGTTTTCCTCCAGGAGCTGCTCCAGCTGCTCTATCCGGTTCTGCAGGACTGAGATTTGACTCTTAAAGAGACAAAAAAATAAATAAATAAAAGTACATTTTTATCTAATTATTATTCTTCCCTGATAAAAAAGCTGTATTATAACATTAGAAATCAAACAATTTAGCGAAAAATCAAAGCGAAAGTATCTGTACACACAATGTACACAAAGATGCATTATTTTCTAAGTATTTTTATCTGTGAATAATATAAAAAAGTAGAGGAGGTGGTTTGTTGTGCACAATGATTAAAAAGATTTCAGACTAATTAAACATTGTGGCATTAGCAACATAGAGATGGTTATGCTCATTTAGGATTTGGTCCAGCTACTACTAGTGCATTACTCAAAAAGACAAAAAAAAAGCATAAGTGCTGTAAAACCAACTGCAGAAGTGTCTCCCACAGAATATGCACCACTACTACAGGAATTATTCTTACCCGTGGAAAGTTCCCTCCATTCTGTCTCCTTGCAGGGTCATGTTGGACTCGATCCAACATCAGATAGAGAGAGAACACAGCCACACAGAATATGGCCCCTCCGCACACAGTCACCTGTTTCCTCAGCTTCATCCTCCTCTGAAGCGACTTTTTGCAACCACTTAAATGTTCTTTTTTTTATGAATTGCCTTAACTGAAGTTGTTTTGTTTTTTTAGCACATAAGAGGAAAAAATGCTCAAAGAAACTGGAATGAAATCCTTCACAGTGTAAAAATAAATTATAGAAAGTATGCAGCTATGCCAGCATGAAATGTTTAATCCCACTCCTGTGATGCCTGCAGCTTCCACTCACTATTCTGGAGACCACAGTGGGCAACAGCAGTAGTAGCAATGGAGAATGGCACTAAAACAGTAATAGCTGGCAAGAAGTCTGTCAGCTATCGCCAAACCACAAGCACCGATGGTCTCCTTCAAAGTTGCCCTTGTGTTCAACCATCCAAAATGATGAGATTGCAGGAAAGAAAGAAGAAAAAAAAGCGCAGAAAGCGCTGAAACAGGGAGACTAGTATCCCCACAGCATGATGAGTTTTGCTGAAGGCCTTCTCTCCTGGTTTAGTCCCCACTGCCACAGCAAAGCTGAATCTTCCAGTACAGCCAGGGTCAGTGCCTATTTGCTCAACTGGCCTCCTGTGTCATAATAGTTTGCAAACCAGGCAGAAGTAGTGCAAAGGAACAGACTGAGAAAAAGGTCAACTTGGCACAAAGCAGCAGACGCTTTTTAATCAAGCCTCAACTCTGCCCAAAGTCACGCCAAGAATTCAAATGAGACAAACGTCATTCTTCTCTCAATGGCATGGTGACTGCATATCTGCTGTGGCAGCATGGACATGACATCTGTCCTTGATCACAAGCACCAAGCTGAATCCACATGAGGAGGTCCTCTTCAGCTGTTGGAAACATTTTCGATTAACGCAACATGTAAAAAAATAAAACATTTAGCCTCTCATTTCTAGAGACAGACTGACACAAACTGGTACTGGTTCAAAATAATCTTGTTAAAGAGCGAGAAATCCAGATGCGAGAAGTGCCCTGCATTCCTTCTATCCTTCTATAGGTGTTCATATTTTCCTCTGTGTGTAAATCCACGATCATAATCCGCTCACCTCACTGGCTGGGGCCATCTTAGCACTACCACGGGGAGTTGGGGATAATAACTTGGCACTTAGATTTGCTAAGACTGGTTAAAAAAACAGTCTCAGTGTCAGCAGGAGAAAGATTATTTCTTAGACTATCTGGGCCAGAACACATTCAGCATTAAAAGGCTTTGATGCTGATGGGAAGGAACTACAGCCCTGCATTCATATGACAACATTTGAATGTGGGACTGATCCTAAGCTGCTCTCATGACTAAATTTTCAAAGTGCAAATAATTCACTGATTTTGTAAGCGTAAATCACCCCACACTCTATTCTTTGAGTTATTGACCGAGAGGTGACAGCTCTGTTGATGTTTAACGATTGCTGTGCTACTAGCCAGAAAACACTGGGTTGCTTCAAACTTAAACTCACTGAAAGGTTTTCGTTTATTTGTACATTGTCCGGCGCAATATATAACACACTAGTAAACGTATCTATTTTCATTAAAACATTAATAACATTGGCGTACTTTGTCAGACTTAAAACTATCCCAATTATTTGAACGTTAACTAAGGATGAATGCAACTAATATGCAGCTACACTAGCTAGCGTTAGCTACCTGTATGCACCATCAACTTGCAGCAAGTCGTCTGGCTTGCAGCTTTAATTCAAGAGTCAGATATGGTTATCAAGAGGACTAAAAATCGCTTACTTGTCTGGCGGAATCTTTTCCAATCTGCACCGCGACAGATGTGTCGAACGATAAAGACGACTATAAGTATTTGTTTAATAGCATTAAGAACAATACGTGGCTGATATTTCCTGGCTAACCTTTCGCTTTTCATCTTAACCTCGACTAACATTCATGTGCAACCAAACGAACCTGTTTCCATGGGAAGTAAATTTTAAAAAAATGGATGTTACCTATAAATAGACGATAGTCCGGTAAAGTGTAAAGCCCAGTAGTGTTCCTGTCTTTCCAGCTTCTGGGTGACAGATTACCTACTAAACTAGCACAGTTAGCTTAGCAGTGAATACTGCTGAGCTGCTGCAAAGCCTTATGGGAAGAGACGAACTGCGCATTGGTTGCTGATTGACCAACAGCCTCAGCGGGTTCCACTATATATGCACCAATCTTTCATTTCAAAACCTGAAAATGTATATAATTTTGAGAGTTTGTAATGCGACACGACTTTATAAATAAGTGAATGATTATTTAATAATTTTTCATTCATAAACTGGGCTATCATACGGGCACTGCTATTAAGAACACAATAAAATATCATAATTTGCCCAGGCTCTTAAAACATGACAACTGATTGCTTTGAAAAATTATAAATAAATGTATTTTTTGTGTTTGTTTAAGACGATTAATAGATTACCATCCATGAAAATTATTGCAATAGAAAAAGCAATGCTGTGATAAAAAACTTACACACAAGTTACCAGTCTATCACAGGGCCAACTCAGAAAAAAATTTGAAAAAAAAAACAACCACTTTCATTTACATTCACTCCATGGGTCATTGTAAAATAATCTGATAACACTCTTAGTTCCATAAACAGAACTATGTGAGAGAGCTATTTGTTGATTACAGCACATCATTTAAAACCATATCCCCCTCCAGGCTGGTCTCTCAAGCTGTAAGACCTCGGTCTGGACTCGTCCTTGTGCAGGTGGGTCAACAGCTTCCTGACCAATAGACCACAAGGGGTCTGGCTGAGTCATCGTGATCAACTCCAATCCCTCTCCTTCAACACTGGATGCCCACAAGTATGTGTGCTCAGCCCTCTACTGTACTTGCTGTCGCTGTACACACACGACTGTGAAGACACTTCAGATTCCAGTGTCTTTAAGTTTACTGACGACACTGCTGTTGTGGGACTGATTTCCTACAATGATGAGTCAGCGGGCTGGTGTAGAGAAAACCATCTCCTGCTGAGTTTAAAATAAATAAATAAATAAATAAAACTGATAGGTAACTTTAGCAGGAAACAGCAGAGGCCCCATCCACTTCTCATTAGTAGCTCTGAGTTGGAAAAAGTGGACACATTTAAATACCTGGGAGTGACCATCCTACAAGACCTGTTCTGGTCTCACCACATCAGTGCCATTGTGAAGAAGACAGCCGGAGAGGTTGAAGAACTTTCCACAAGCCATTTACCAGCAAAATCAACATCAAAACTTAAATACTGCACAATTTGCACAATACCTGGACACCTTATAGAACCACCCTCCCTTGTCTTGGTCTTTGAGATATTATATCCTATATTTTTATATTTCATATCTTATATCTTGCATGCATATTATCTTTATTGTGTGTGTGGTATTTTCCTCACTTGTAGCAGGTACAAAAATACATTTCACTGTACATTGTATTATGTATAATTGTGCATGTGACAAAGGACACGATGATCATGTGTGAAGGCAAAGTTTGCCTTGCCCAGTGCTGGGGGCATTTGCAACACTTTGTCACCTGGGCTTAAGCTAACATGACCCACTTAGCCGTTATAGTTTTCCCGAATGAATTATTTAATCTTCTAAACAACTCAGTGAACAGCTCGCTGATAAAACTGAGCTGGATTGAGATGACACAAACCCTTTACCTATGGGAAAAAAAAAACGGATCCATATAGACTGTTTTTAATATTCATAAGATAAAACGTTGCAAACTTTTATCACAATTATACTTTTATTGATATCTATGTAGTTATAATGTATTTGTGAATATTTAAAGCTGTTTACTGTAATTGTACATATGATAGTACATCTCTACAGCTTCTAAACTCCATATGTTGTGCTTTATCCTGTCTTTAAATCCTGATTTAGAGGGTTTTTCTTTATCATGCTTTTGAAAAGGCTTTACTGTGACTTTGGTCTCTGAGCCTCTTGTCTGCAGACATAAGGGCTGGGACCAAATCTCAAAACCAGCTTGAATGGCGAATCCTCTAAAACATCATGCAGGTTAACAGCACCTAAAGGGTGTGAGCGGGAAATGTAATGGTGCTTCACATGTAAGTCACACTTTTGTTTGGGATTTTTTGTGGATCATCTAGGAAGCCTTTGTGTGTTTATGGAAACAAGAGACAACCTACTTTCATAACTTATTGGCAGACAGTGCAGGAAAGACAATAACAGGTGGTATTGTTCTGGTTTTATTCCAGTCACAAGAGACTAATTTTTAATGGGTGGCACAAACACATTAAATGTGCAACGCTAAAGATATATTACAGTGTTATATACTGTGGGAGGGAACAAATGCTTACACAGCTGCTTTTGATTTTGATTTCAGACTGGAGCTCTTCTTAAGTCCCTGGTGCCATCATTGAGCCTAATGGATCTCCTGCAGATCTGCTATGTATTAGGTCTTACAGCAAGTCCAGCCCAGGGCTATTCCAACCCAAACCAACTGTCCAGGATAGATATACAAAGCTGCCATAGTAATGTGAGAGCCTTTTCAGGTGTTCTTGAGCACAAGGTCCAAAGGGACCCACCTTGCCTCCAAGGCAACGGAAGACAAACAATAATAGTGTTTCACTAATAGTTCCCAGGGGATGACAGGAAATACTATACAATACACTTTCTTCAGTGATTTTAATCTCTCCAGTACACTCCAGTACATAAAATTATACAGTTGTTTATAAAAAGCACTACATGCTGTATGCAAATAAGATTAAGCTAGTTGAAAATTAAAAAGGCCAATAATCAGAGTATAACATCTAATTTATTAATTAAAAAAGTATTTTTCTGTTGTCACTGATTGAATCCATCTATTTCAAATGTATTTAGGTTTTGCTATTTACAGATACAGCATGATTGCCTCCATTTTATGTCCCTTTTTATTCTACTGTATAACATTCCAATAGCTCCTATTGTGTCTTTTATAAAACCTCCCTTATTAGAGTAGCATGTTGGAAATTTAGGCTGCATTAAGAAATTCTCTAAAACTGAATTAATTTTAAAATGAGTGGCATTGTCTTTGTTGTTGTTGTTGTTTTTTAAATGCATACTCAGCTTAATGTAAGTCTCTTGGTCTGTGTGGACTGAAGAAAGTCACGGCATGAAAATATAACCAAATAAAGAAAAGGTGGAGGCAAAGATATTTTAGCAGCTTCCTTCCTTTTATGGTAATGTACCGTGGGAGGGTAAGGGCGGGGCTTGCGTGTAACGTCATCAACGTGCTGCGGATACCCGGAAGCTTAGTAAAATGTAACATGTTTGACAGAAGTTAACTGTGTTTAATTCAAGTTAGTGATACTAAGTGACAAATTCGTCACACTGAGAGGCGCCGTATTGTTTGTAAGGCGCTGAAGATGAGTGAAGGTGATAAAGAAAAGGTAAGGAACAACAGTTAGCCACTTTACACTATACAACTTATAGAAGCTTATCTGGCATCCTTTCTCCCTAAATTCAGAACCCTGTGGCCCTGAAAGAGGAAGGGAACACTCTTTTCAAGGTAGGAGACATGCTGGGGGCTGTCTGCTGTTACACCAAAGCGCTCAAGCTTACAGACAGCCAGACAGACAGCGCTGTTCTGTACCGCAACCGCTCCGCCTGCTACCTTAAACTGGAAGACTACAGCAAAGCAGAAGCTGATGCCTCTAAAGGTCTGAAAATTCTCCGTACTTTGAAAAGATCCAACTCTTTAAAATGCCACATGGGTAAAATTACTTAAAACTGTTGGGACAATGCACCTAGTTTACAATATGTGGACTTACATAATATAAGTCTTATCTCTATAGTTTTATTGTGAATTGTAGAAGGTTGTTATCGTCTGAAGGTATAAAGATCCCCACAAATTAGATACCTGAATTCTTTTGGTTGCCACAACTCGCCATTTCATCAAATAGTTCTTCAGTTACTCAGTAGGTAGCACAGGTCAGAGGTGTAAAGGACAACTTATTTTCCTTAGACAAAAGTGCTCTTACTCTGATGAAAACTACTGAAGTAATATACCTGTGTGAAAATACACCCAAGGAAAAGTAAAAATAATTTACTTGAACGGTTCATTCATTCATTTATTTATTTAAAGGTCCAGATTGTCCTCTAGGCGTGCACACAGGACAAAAGCATGTAGCACATTTTTATTTTTAAACAAAATAAATTACATTAACAAATGTAATTTATAGGCAGGAGGCTGTGCAGTATTAAAAGCAGGACCAACAGACTGAAGAACAACTTTTTTCCAGAAGCTGTGAGATTGCTGAATTCAGGAGGACCCCTGTAGCCCCTGCTATCCGATCTCACCCCTCTCCTCCCTTACCCCGTCCCCTTCTTCTCCATCCTCCTCTCTCCTTTCTTCCTTCCCTTTCCGATAGACACCACAGAAACACACAGCCTCATAAATATATTTACATTCGACTGGGAATAGCTCGTGATTATTCTTATCTTGTTTTTACTATTGTGTTATCTTGTTTATTGTATTATTTTGTTTTAAATAGTGCATTTTCATTTTTATGTGTATTATTGGGGCCTGCGTTGGGATTGGGGTAACGAATTCCGTCCCACCATGTTTAACTTGTGTGGAATGACAAATAAAGATCCTTAATCCAAATCATATTTAAAAACTAAAAACAAACACAAGCCTATATATGTTTAATTTAGAATAACTACTGTTTGTTACCAATAATATATTTTAAAAAATCACTTTAATGCAGGTAATTGATAGCACAAATAATTATTTCACTTGCCTCTACTACTATTTCTAATATTTGGGTAAACAAATCTAACACTTTGTGTCGGCTAGCTGTGAAGGTGCTATACAATTTACTTTAATTACACTGCAACACGGCTGTTGCATTTTGTACTTGGGGGTGAGTTGGTCACTTAAACAAGGCCAAGAGATTTTAATTTTTTCGGTTTTAGCTGAATGTGACTGAAATGCATAGGATTTGTCTGCATTTTAATATTACTATCTGTTTATATCTAGTCATGTCAGTCAGTCATTATCTGTACCGCTTGTTCCCATTAGGGGTCGCGGGGTGAGCTGGAGCCTATCCCAG
>JBAMHW010000010.1:27997130-28009060 GCA_037177495.1 Rhadinocentrus ornatus | reverse complement strand
TCAGAACTGTCTGGAGTTTTCATTATTTACCGACCTCCTCCGATCCTGCCTAAACAAATAAAAGTGTTTCATTACAGCACCACACAAAGTATGATCAAAACTGTTAAAAGCCTGATTTTTTTTTTCTTCACGTGTGAGGTCTCGACCAGATAAAAAAAATCTCAAAAGATAAAAAAAAACCCAAAAACTTAATTGTGTACCAGGCCTAACCTGCCAAAATAGTAGAAGCCTTCTGTAAACACCTTTACTACAATTTTTGGGAGAAAACGTGGAAAGATTGGAGACCTGACACACATTTTCTTAGATTACACCTTAATCCAAGATTATGGGAAAAGTATAAAAGCAGAAATGGAAAAGATTTTACAAATGGATCCCTTTAGACCCACTACTATTTTTGTTGGTTTGGGTTTTTGAGCAGCTCCTAAGTCCAGACAAATAGATATCTTAAAGATATTAAAAGCTAAAAAAAAAAAAAAAAATACAATAAATTGGAAAAAGGAGGAGCAACGACCATAAAGCAGTGGATCCAAAAACTTAAAACAGGTCTACAAAATGGTACCAATGACAGCGTACCTGCAACTGAGAATGGGCTCCTTCCTTAAAAGATGGACTTGTGTTACCAAATACGATCGGGGTTAAATAGACTGTACTGTCAATTATAATGTCTTGCAAAAACTCTGCCCTACCTTGATTTTTTTTTATTTTATTTATTATTTCTGTTTGTGTAATAATGTTTTCTGCACTTAACAACCCCAACTTTCTGTGTTTATACTTCTAATGTGCCACCAAGGATTGCTACTTTGTTGTTAACTTAACAAAAATAAATAAATAAAATTAAATAAAAAAAATATGTATATATATTTATATATAAAAAAAAAGAGTAGTAGAAGCCACAATGAACTCACATTGTTGATCAGCTGTGACATTTCCTGGCTGGTTAGTCTTGTTTCATCTGTCTCACCAGTCAAGCAGTTAACCAGCTTCTCCAGATCATCACAATTAAGAGTTCCATCGTCATCAAAGTCTGGGAAAACCAAAGTAGCCATTACACAGGTGGGCAACCTAATTCATACAACTGAAGAGCCGGTGTTTTCTTGATGTATTTACCAAATATACGGAATGCATAGTGAGATTTGATTTCCAGAGTAGCTGAATCGCTGAAGGCACTCAAGAGATCCAAGAAGTCTTCAAAGGTGAGGCTTCCATCTTTTTGTTGAGATGTTGAGAACACATAGCAGATTCTCTTCCCAAAAGGGTTGGACTAAGACAAGAATGAGTACAAGGGGCAGTACAGTTTATTACTTTTATCAGTCACTTCCTTCAAAAGACAAATATACAATATATTATCACCTTAAGCTCAGGTAGAGTTAAAATTCTTTTCATTGGCACTCTGGTATCTGGATGATTTTTGTCCTCTTTAGGGAGTAGTTCGGTGAATCTCTTGTGAGCACTTAGAAACACAACAGCAACTTAAACATGAGTGATAATACACTGATAGATTAAATGGAGAAAACGTGTATATATCTTGCTACTCACAGAAGAATTTCTTGTTTTGTCAAGAAGGTCAGCTCCTAAAGGCAGATGCAGGTTTTATTACAAAGATAACGATCACTGATTTAATCTAAAATTGCCTTTTTTTTCTTGGAATATGTTAGCATTGCCATAGCGTAACGACAGGAGGTGTTAGCAAGTTGTCAGCGATGTTTAAATAAAAAATAAATAATTATAATTGCTTAAAAAAAGTTGATGGTACTGTTAATTCTGTTCTTCAGATAACATGATCACATTTCTTATTTGAATTTATTGATCTTTACATTTGTTCTCAGTGTTTACGTCTGTGAACTGATCTCTGCGATCTCTTGTCGTTCGCTTTATATCCGTAAAAGTACAACTTGTACACACTGTGAGCGCTAACTTATTGCAATTACTTACTTGGTATTCTGACAGCAAATCCTTCCCGATATGACTTGCTGTAGTTCCCATCTCGAACTTCTCGTCTTAAAAATGTTCTTCTGTTTTGTTGTAAATTGTAACTCGCTGACCTAGAACACAACTAAAGTGTTTTTCTTTGCTTACTTCCGGTTTTTGGCAGGCTCGTCCGAGTTCCTCTTGGTGGAACTACGTAACTGTTTCCATAGTGATGCACCTATAAAACTATCAATTGCTAACAGATGCTAACAGAGCATTTATGATTCAGAAATATGTTTTCCCAGTTTTTGTCCTTTTGTTGTGATTATTTAAGCTTGGTTTGCAAATCCAGTGAAAGTTTTAATGACACAACTAAAAGTTAACTTAAAATTGAATCTGAGCTTTACAAGGAAAAATATCAAATGTATCAAATCAAACTTTATTTATATAGCACTTTTTGTGCCACAGGCAACACAAAGTGCTTTACATGATTAAAAACACTTAAGCATATTACAAATGAAACAAGTCTTTCTATACATCAGATAAATAAAATAAAAACACTCATTATAATATTTAACACAGTCGCACACACACACACACACACACACCAACCAGATGAAAATAAAAATATGTGTAATAAAATGATGTAACATAAATTAAGATCTAATAAATTTTAATTAAAAGCTAAGCTGAAAAGGTAGATTTTAAGCCTCTTTTTAAAAACAGCAACAGTCTCTGCAGCCCTGAGGCCCTCTGGCAGACTGTTCCACAAACGAGGGCCGTAACAATGGAAGGAGGCCTCACCATATGTCTTGGAACAAGTAAAAGACCAGTACCTGGGGACTTCAGGGTCCGCGAGGGTTCATGACTTAAAAGAAGGTCTGATAGATAAGAGGGCCCAAGACCATTAAGACATTTATAAACTACTAAAAGAACTTTAAAATCAATCCTAAAATGCACAGGGAGCCAATGCAGCAATTTTAAAACTGGTGTAATGTGTTCCCGCCCTCTCGTCCTCGTCAGTTCTGAAGTAGCTATAGGTTTGAAAAGCACTTTTTGGGAAGACCAGAGAGCAGGGCATTACAGTAATCTATTCTACTATAAATAAAAGCATGCATCAGCAATTTTTAAGATAAAAAATCCAGTTTTTGTTATATTTCTGATGTGTGTAGTAAAATCCAGAGTATCAATACTCTTAAGTATGACACCATTGTGTCTTCACGCACCCATGCCTAATGTTTTCCTGCCTTTGTTGGCTAATTTTACTAGCATGACTTTTTATTTATTTACTAAAGTGTCCCACAGCAGTCTCTGACACTTTGGCTTCGGTAGTAATACATATTTTTTGATTTAATACAAAATCACCTGAGAAACATTGCATTGAAAGTCAATAAATTTGTCAGACTTGGCTACTTAAAGGGTTTTAGAGCAAGGTTTCACAGAAAAGATGAAGAAATTAAAATACAACGGCCTTTTAAAGATTAAATTACTAGTGCCAAACATTTCCAAGTTTTTCTATTTTCCCCAAAATATGTATGTTGTAAGGGTTATTTCAGATACTTATGACTAGTTTTAGCCTCTTCCAAATAATGGTTTACCCTCAAATTCTTATAAGTTGAGTTAAAATAAAAATGTTAATTTAAATTATTCTTTCCCTTTTTTAGCAAATAGTCTCACATCAGTCTATTGGTACAGATACACAAATAAGCAAAATATATGTATGTGTGTGCTTTATATTTATAAAAACTCTTCCCTCACTCACCCTCCCATCTTTCCTGGATAGGCTGGGTGGCTGTTCATCTTAAGCTTGGGTCATCTACCAGAGTCCTGGGAGCTTGAGGGTCCTACGCAGTATATTAGCTGTTCCCAGGACTGTGCTCTTCTGGATGGAGATGTCTGATGTTTCTCCAGGTATCTGTTGAAGCCACTTCTCCAGTGTGGGGGACACGACCCCCAGTGCTTTGATGACCACTGGTACTATTGTTGCCTTTACCTCCCAGGCTTTCTCCAGCTCTTCCTTGGTATTTTTCAAGTTTCTTGTGTTCCTTTTTCCTGATATTTCCATCGTTGGGGATGGCTGCGTCGATCACTATGGCTTTTCATTGCTGCTTATCCATGATCACTATGTCCGGTTGGTTGGCCACACTATTTTATTTTATTTTAGGTAAACACACACACACACACACACACACACACATGCAGTACTCTTTATCGTAATGTACACATTTTGACAATAGACCACCAAAACAGCACTCAACTCATGAGAGGTTATGACTCACCAATTTTTTGAAGTTTTGGTTGACCCACCTTGGTTAATGGCTTTTTTTTTTTTTTTAAATAAATTGTTTCAAATGAAGCTATTCCAATTACATAATTCTACATAAATGCCATTCATTCAGTTTATAATTTTAGTGAAGCATGAACTGGTTATATTTTCTGTACACTTAACGCAAAAGTTGAATTAAATTAACATTTAATTATATTACTCCCAACCAGTCAGCCAGTCACCAAATTTATCTATGTGAGTGTGTAGTATTTGATATGGATGCATCAATACTTTTAATTTAGAAAACTGTTTATTTTTTCACTACTGAAAAAACTAATGAAGCTTTACATCACTGTCTCATTGTTTTATTTTAGTTTTAAATAAACATTAAGGCATTTTACTCTATATAAAAAATTCCACCAATCAGAAAACTGCTTACTAGAACAAGTACTTTAAAAGTTTCTAAGGAGCACTTACTTCATATATTAAAGTATAAAGAAACCTACAAGACAAAACACATTTTAGATTAACTCAACCCAAAAATAATAAACATAATTAAATCAACAACAAAAACAAACTAAATAACATGGAGATCAGAAATCAATGGGAATCTTGTCAGATGATTAGGTAAGGATAATTTCCACACTGTTATGGAAACCGACTAAGCTCCTGGGTTTGTTTCCCACTCTGTTGTATCTGGAATATAAAAAATAAAGACAGACGGAAACTTAAATGAACATGGTGCAAATAAAAAACCAAGACTTGTGTTTTTATTTTATACCTGTCATTTTTGTTCCCTCTTTGGTCTCAGCTGGAACCCCAATGCCGTATTCATTTTCACCAGTGATTCTGAAGAAGTAGATTCCTCCCTCCTCCAGGTCAGATACCTTATAGGACAATCGGCGGCATTTGTCTGTGAGTCTTCTCCAACCTTGTCTGCTAATGTCTCGTATGTCTACAAGGTAGTTCTTCACAGGGGCTCCTCCCTCATTCTCAGGGATGTCCCAGGTAACAGTGGCAGAGTTTTTTGTCACATCTTTGACTGTAATGTGAGTTGGAGGACCAGGTGAATCCAAGACTCTCACATTCAGGGTTAGAGATGCAGACCCAGCAACATTGTGCAGTTTTACAGTGTATTTCCCAGAATCATCACGTGTTGCCCGTTCCACTGTGATGGAGGTGGCAGAGTTGCTGGTGTGGATAAGTCCTCTGACTCTCAGATCTATATCTGGTTTTTCCCATGAAACACTAGGAACAGGCTTGCCTGTAAAAGGTACAGTCAAAGTGAAGGAGCTGCCATCTTTAACAGGCAGGGTCTTTCTTATTTCAGGGCTGATGTCAAACCTGGGCTCTTCCTCTCTTTCTGTGGCAACTTCTGGATCAGTTTCAGGGCTGGGCTCACTCATACCAATCTTATTAATTGATCTGACAATAAAGATATATTCTGCTCCTGTTGTGAGTCCAGTTACTGTAAACTCTGTTTTTTCTGTGCTGTGGACACCAACAGCCCAGTCTTCCTCTGTGGACTTTCTGAATTCTACTTTGTACCCTGTAACTGGGGCTCCACCATCAAACAGAGGCTTGTTCCATGTCAAAGTGATGGAGGACCTGGATGAATCTGTTATATTGGGCTTTGCAGGAGGAGAAGGTAGAAACTTTGGATCCTCTGCCAGAGTGAGAGGGGATGGTAGACTGGGTTCACTTAGACCAGCAGCATTTTCCGCAAAGACTCTGAATTCATACTCAAATCCATCATGCAGGCCAGAGGCTTTGACTCGTAAGTCAAAAACAGTTTTTTTATTGACCCTGACCCAGCGAAGTCCTTGCTTGTCCCTTTTCTCTACAATATAACCACTGATACGGCTACCACCATCAGAGGCAGGTCTCTTCCAGCAGACAGTCATAGTCTCACTGGTAGCACTAGTGACCTCAACATCTTTTGGAGCAGATGGAACAGTGTAGGGATCCATGGCCTTGATTGCCTCACTTTCCAAAGTCTCACCCTCCCCATATTTGTTTACTGCCCTCACCCTAAACAGGTATTCATTTCCTTTGAGCAGCTTAGTTATCTTGCATGTAGTTGCCATCATGTCACCATACACAAGGGTCCATGCAACGTGGCTGGTTTCACACTTTTCAACAATGTAGTGCATGATCTCTGCACCACCAGTCTCATTAGGAGGTCCCCAATTCAGGGTGTATTTTTCAGCTGACAGTCCAGATACTTCCAGAGGTCCAGCAGGTGGGCCTGGCCTGTCCAGCACCTTGCAGGTGACAACCTTCGATGTGGTACCACCTGTGTTCTGCAGGGTCAGAGTATATTGACCAGAGTCTTTCCGAACACTTTCTCTAATTAGGAGAGAAGTATGTGTTTTTGCTGCAGATATCTCAACCCTTCCCTTTGTGTCAATATTTCTTCCATTTTTCAGCCAAAAAACACTTGGGTTAGGGCGGCCAGAGATGTCAGCATCTATTCTTAGTAAGTCCCCTGCTTTGACGACCACCACCTGTCTGAATCTGTCATCCAAGATAATTCTGGGTGGCTGCACATCATGCTGCACTGTAAAAGGTCCAGTTGTGTCAGAGGGTACACTGAAGAGCTCAGCCGCATTCTTTGCAGTAACACGGAAATCATACTGTTCACCCTCTGTAAGGCCAGTCACTTCGAAGAAGGTGTCCAGTAAGTTTGTGAAGTTGCACTTCAGCCAGCAACTCTCTGGCAGTTCTTTGCGCTCAACAATGTAACCAGTTATTTTAGCTCCGCCATCATATTCTGGTTTGTCCCATGAAAGTGAAACTGATGTGTTAGTTATATTTGTGACTGTGAGGTTGTAAGGGGGATCACACTGGTCCCTTGCTGCTACAGGTTCAGAGGGCTTACTGCAGGGTCCAACGCCTGCCATATTCTCAGCACAGACCCTGAATTCATATATCAAACCCTCTTCCAAGTTTGTCACCTTGTACTGGTTCTCTGTCACGGGGCTTCTGTTTAGCTTTGTCCATAGAATACTGCTTTGATCTTTGCTTTCAATATGATAACCAATAATAGGGCTGCCACCATCACTGTCTGATTTGCACCAAGCAATGACCATAACAGACTTTGAGGCCTGCACAACATAGAGGTTGGTTGGTGGACCAGGTGGTTTGAAGGGATACTGAGCAACAACTGACTCTGTTTCAACAAACTGGCTTTTTCCATAGCGATTTTCTGCTGCAACACGAAATTGATATTCAATGCCCTGTGTCAGACGACACATTTTGATCGATGATCTTGCAACAGTAGCTGACACAGTCTGCCACATTGTGCTCCCTGTGTCTCTCTTCTCAACAACATAATTAGTAATTTGACACCCACCGGAGTAAAGTGGAGGCTGCCATGACAGAGACACAAAGTCAGCACTCACATCATCCATGCTGAGGTCAGTTGGTGGTCCAGGTCTTTCAAAAACATTGACAAAGATTTCAGCTGATGTGGCTCCAACAGAGTTGGTCAGGGTAACCTCATATGTACCAGCATCTATCCTGGTCGCATCTTTAAAAATGATCTGAGATGTGGAATCAGATGTGTGCACATTTACCCTGCTGGTCTCTTTCAGTACATTTCCTTCTTTTTTCCAGACTACTGTTGGTGGTGGTACACCCCTGAATGGGACATCAATCGTCAAATCATTTCCTGTCTTTACACCAAATGTGTTGGACAGAAGACTAATGGCAGGTTCAGCACTAGTGTCTTTTACTATAACAGGTGCCAATAGGGACTTTGGTTCACTGTTTCCCTTTTCATTCACAGCAGTCACTCTAAAGAAATACTCATTTCCTTTTGTCAACCCATCAATGATTACATCTGATGTTTTACTCTCTGCATATTTTGTCCATGTATCATCACCTTTAGCTTGCGTTTCTATAATATAACAGGTGATTTTGCTCCCTCCATCATGATCAGGTTTCTCCCAAGAGAGCTTTGCGCTACTGGAAGTGACATCACTGACCATGATTTTTCCAGGTGGCAAAGGAGCCTCAGACACTTTGACAGGCTCAGGGGTCTCTGCTGGCAGCCCAGTGCCAAACTCATTTACAGCCAGGACGCGTAAATAATAAAAACATCCTTCCTGTAGATTGTCAATTTTGTAGGAATTCCTTACACAGCTGCTGCACACACTTGTAAAGGCCTTCCTTGCCTCCACTCGCTTTTCTACAATGTAGTGTGAAATCTTTGCTCCTCCGTCAATAAGGGGTGGCTCCCAGGAGATGGACACAGAGTCTCTCTTAACATCCTTTACCTCTAAATTTGTTGGTGCACTGGGAGAGTCCAATACTCTAACATTAATGAATGCCGATTTGGAACCGCTGTAGTTCTCAGCAGTCAGCACATACTTTCCACTGTCATTTCTGTTGATGTTCTCTATCAGTAATACAGTGTAGGAGCTTGTTACCTCAATTTGAGCACGCTCATTTACGATGCCACCTTCCTTTGACCATCTGACCTCTGGCTGTGGCTTTCCTCTGATGGAAACAAAAAGACGCAGGGTAGAACAGGCTCGGACATTGACAATTTTCCTTAAGGTAGAGTCCAGTTCGATTTCAGGTGGCTCAATTTTCTCAACCGCTATCACAGACCCAGGTAGATCCACATGCTCCCCAACACCAGCTGCATTTATTGCACGTACACGAAAATTGTACTCTGTATTTTCTCTCAGTCTTTTAACGGTGTAGTTTGTGTCCCCTACACCTGTGCTTGATGTGCATGTAATCCATTCATCTTCTGCTGCTTCTTTCATCTCAACAACAAATCCACTGATGGCTGTTCCACCATCATAAATGGGCTTTGACCAGGTCAGAGACACAGTACTGCTGGAATAGTCTGCAACTTTGGGGTTGGTGGGTGGGCCAGGAGGGTAAGTTGCTTCACATATTTTTATATACTCACTGGGTTCACTGGGTGCACCGACACCAGCTGCATTTTCCGCAAGAACTCTAAACTGATAATAATGCCCCTCTGTTAGTCCTGCACATCGGAAACGCAAGTCATTCAACCTTCTTTTGTTGCATTTTGTCCATCGGACACCCTCTTTGTCACATTTCTCCAGAATGTAGCCATCAATCTCAGAGCCTCCATCGCTCTCAGGTCTTTCCCATGCCAGCGCTACAGAGTCACCAGTAACAGCACTGGCTGTAGGTGTAGACGGTGCACTAGGTGTCGTAAAAGGATTTTGTGCAACAAAAGGCTCAGATTCCAGAAATTCACTGACACCATATTTATTCACAGCAGCTATTCTGAATATGTATTCTTTGCCAGGTATCAGTTTTGTCACTTTGCAACTTACAGCTTCAACATGAGGTTCTACTGCTGTCCAGGTGACACGGCTGGTCTCCCTTTTTTCAATGATATAGTGGGTGACAGTGGCACCGCCATCATTTAAGGGGGGATTCCAGTGAAGATTGCTTTTCTCTGCACTCACAACTTTTACCTTCAGTGGTCCATCTGGAGGACCAGGTCTATCTAAAACCTTAACATTAACTGGAACAGATGCAGTTCCACCACTGTTACTGAGGCTCAAGACAAAGTGTCCCCCATCTACCCGTGTACAGTCCCTGACAGTGAGCGTCGTATGAGTGAGAGTGTTTTTTATCTTCATTCTAGGAGTGACTTTGTCTATCTCTCTTCCGTCTTTCAGCCATGTTACTTCTGGAAGAGGCTTCCCAAAGTAATCACTATCAATAACAAATGTCTCCCCAGCCTGAATGACAATAGTGCTCTTGAACTTGGGATCAACAACAGCCGTAGGTGCTTCAATAAGATCCTGAGCAAGAATGATTATGCTTTCTGAGGGTGTACTCCAAACACCAGCCCCATTCTTAGCAGTTACCCTAAACTCATAACTTTGACCTCCTGTCAGACCTGTGAGAGTAAACAGATTCTCAATAACATTGGTGAAGTTTGCCTTCATCCACCTGCCATCTGGGAGCTCCTTCTTTTCAACAACATACCCTGTAATACTGCTTCCACCGTCATACTTGGGTTTTTCCCATTGAAGTGTGATACTCTCTCGGGTTACAACAACAGCTTCAGGTTTACCAGGAGGATCACAGGGGTCTCTTGCCACATAGCATTCAGGTGTCTTACTACATGGACTGAGTCCAGCAATGTTTTCAGCAAAGACTCTGAATTCATATTCAATGCCTTCCTCCAGCCCACTCGTTTTGAAGCGGGCATCCTGTATAACAAACTTGTTCAGCTTGGTCCACAAAATGCTGTTTTTCTCCTTCCGCTCAAGGTGATAGCCAATAACAGGGCTGCCTCCATCTCTGACTGGAGGCTTCCACTCAACCACCATGCTGTACTTTGTCACAGTGGACACATAGGGGGTGCCGGGAGCAGCAGGAACACTAAATGGATATTGTGCCATTACAACCGGAGAGGTGATTGCAGCACTTTTTCCATACCTATTTTCTGCAAACACTCTGAATTGGTATTCACTTCCTGTCTTCAGCTTGGTGACTTTGATTGTGGTTCTTACTGTTGTTGCTGACACAGTCTGCCACTCTGTACTTGTAGTTTCCCTTTTCTCCACAACGTAGTTGTCCAGCTGACAGCCTCCTGTGTATTCAGGTGGCCCCCAAGACATGACAATATAGTCAGAACTGATCTCATCAATCTTCACAGGTCCTGTAGGTGGATCTGGTTTCTCAAGAACAACAACAATGACTTCTCCTGTGTGTTTTCCAGCACTGTTGCTAGCTGTGACAGAGTACTGACCAGAGTGCTCCCTGGCAGCATGTCTGATATGAAGGACAGTTAATGATGCTTTAGTTAAAATCTCCAACCTCGATGTCTCTTTTACTGCTTGACCATCTCTTTTCCATTCAATCTTTGGTGCTGGATGGCCAACCACTGGGATCTCTACTTTCAGATCTTCACCATTCTTAGCCGTGAATGTGTTAAAAGTTATCTGAAATTTTGGTTTAACAGCATTTTCTTTATCAGTAGCAGAGGCAGACTGGTTCAATGGATTGTTTGCTTGATTCCCTGTGGAGTGGGGAGAGATGAGCATGAGCTATGCACATGAATGTAACAGACTAATTTTTTAACTGAATTCATTCTGAAATATGAAAACTTATTTCTCTGCCAAGTGAGAATGGAAGCAGGGTTAGCTTTCATCTTGTGCTATCTGTATATAAGTCAAATTTCATAAAACTCAGAGGTTGAGCACGAGCAAATGAAAAATCCATTTAATTTTTGTGGCAGATTGGGATCACTTTTGTTAAAATGGTGAACTACATCTGTTTTGGTTGATAATGTACTCTTCTATTATAGGTTTACTATATGTGCCATCCTCATAAGTATTCAGAAAATGTACTAAAAAGAGTAAAAAGAAAAATACTTTCAAACAGTATTAGAAAATGGCGTAAAACTGCAGTTTAAATCAGTTCACTACCAATAATGGAGTATCAAAGATTTTAATATATCTAAGCTACATTGTAACATCATGAATGCACAGCATACCTTGAACAAAGCGTGTGGGGGAGGATGGAGCCTCTCCTGTAACCACAGCATCAGAATCCTGTGTCATATTTAAATTTGGATCCTGAGCTTCTTCTTTAGCTTCATCTCCCACCTAAAAAAGGTTATGGTTAGAGAAATTTAAAGACAAGTAGGAACATATGCCATGACTGTAGTTAGGGGGGGGGGGGGGGGGGGGGGGGGGGGGGGGGGGGGGGGGGGGGGGGGGGGGGGGGGGGGGGGGGGGGGTGGGGG
>JBAMHW010000010.1:27957879-27992626 GCA_037177495.1 Rhadinocentrus ornatus | reverse complement strand
AACAACAACAATGAGAGAGAGAGAGAGAGAGAGAGGGCCAGGGGACCGTGCTCTGTGTATTGTATTTCCCCCAGCGTCTAGATCTTAGTGCAAACACAGGCTTTTCCACTGGGTAGCTGAGGCAATCAGATGTGCCTTTAACACTGCAGGCGCACCTCCCCTTTCCTGTGTAGTCTGCCACCCTACCAGGGGCATGGCCATGTCATGGACTGCAATGGCAGGCGTTCCACTGAAGGACGTGTGCTGCAGCATCCTGGGCAGCGCCTTGTATGTTTTCCCGGTTTTAATGTCTGGATGTGGCCTTAGAGTCGGTGCTGGTATTAGCCATCCTGCCAATGGGCTCTTCTCACTGACGAATAGGTGGGTGCCCTTTTCCTTGTGACAATGCTGGTATGAGTGATTCACTTTGTTTACTGCCGCTAGTAGTTAGGACGGAATGAAACCATAGTTACGTAGGTAAGTATGGTTCTGTGAATTCCTGGGTGACTGCCAGTCATGCTGGTTACTCAGAATTTCCTTCCCGTCTCCCGACGAGTAGATTCTGGGAGACAAGGTGTAGGCTACCACGCCCTATTTAGAGTCTGGGCACACATAGTCTACATGTCACGTGTGGAGCATGAGAAGACGTGTCTACTTTGTTTACTGCCACTGGCAGTCATGCAGGAATTCACAAAACCATAGTTATCTCCATAATTTCTGCTATGTTGTGTTCATTCATTCAAATGTAATGATTTGTTCAGCAGAACATGCCGTTGGTTTCTATCAGTGTCTAGTTTTTACCCACTAACACATTCCAGTCATATTTTCAGTTAGTTAATTTAGTAATTAATCCTTTACTTATCAAGCAAACAAGCCTGTTTATATAATACAGTATAAATGGACTTGAGCCTTATATACTAATGTTTTTGTTGTCAAATTTTTTTTAAAGAATTTATTTATTTATTGAATGGCAGTAAACACAGTTTGAGCAGTGTGTACAACAAATTGTACAGGGTGTTTTCCACTATTTTCTAATAATGAAAAACTAAATTATAAACGAAATTATTTTTCTGTCACTCAGTAAAACCGAGGACAAAATGATTAATATCTACTTGCTCCCCATTGGATAAACAATGTTTTTTAGACAATTTATCAAGATAGCGCCTACAGGAACTAAGCGGTGACTTTTTTGCCAAATCTAAAGTTTTCTTTTTTTCTGATCATGAACAGATCGAGCCATGCCACATCAGTTTGTCTACAGTCACCACGACTTTGTTACAGATGTGAGTCGGAGCAGTGAACACCATCCCGCGGTGGCACCTCCATCTACAAAGTTTGATACAACTATTCGAGCCGGCTGGAAGGACAGGATGGACAGGGGACTCTTTCGCTATCATCTGGGTGATTTAGAAACGCGTATCCTGCTAGGTCCGCATAGTTATGTGGCGCAACTGAACATTCAGCGAGGAATAGAGAGAAGAAAGCCTCAGGAGATACTGAGCATTCAACAGGAATTTAATGCCAGCCAGTTTAACTTTAACAAAATCAATCCAGATGAAATTATATTTGAGTTGATAAGAAGCACAGAAGCAGACACAACTTCACCTGATGATGAACGGTTGTCTCAATCTTGCAGGATGATTGTATTAATCAATGTCAGCCCGTTGGAGTTTGGACATTGTCTCTTTGTACCAGATCCCTTGCGCTGTTTCCCACAGATCCTGACAAGGTCTGCAGTCCAGTTCGGTATCGAGTCTGTGCTCCTGAGCTCTGACCCTGGTTTTCGTGTTGGGTTCAACAGCCTTGGGGCATTTGCATCTGTCAATCACTTGCATCTTCATGGATATTACTTAGACCTTGAGCTTAAGATAGAGACCATGCCAGTCAAACCTTTGGTGCCCAAAAGGGGATTTTATCACATGCAAGACTTCCCTGCAGGATTTCTGTTTTACACAGAATCCGAGGATGTGGACAAAGTGGCAAGAACTGTTTGCCAAGTCACAGACTTTCTTGTGGACAATAATATAGCTCACAATATGTTTTTGACCAGAGGATGTCCACCATGTGGTTGCATACAGACCAATAAAGATTGCTATTTAAGAAATGGAGTACGTATAGCTATTTGGCCCAGAATGGCTTGCTTTGGAGCCAAAGAGGAATCCGCCTTCAACGTTGCTCTTTGTGAGCTGGCTGGGCATTTACCATTTAAAAACAAGAAGGACTACGAGTCCGCAACTGAGACTGATGTCATTGGTATAGTGCAAAAGTATCTTCTACCTGATGATGCATTTGACAGGTTGGAGCAGCAGGTCTCTAGTCATTTATTAGCATTATAATGCATTGTAGAACCACTAAAGTTACGCTGAATCTTGTGCATAAGATGGAAACCACTACAATACAAGTCACAAGTTTGGACATTCATTCTTTGATGGGTGAATAAATACATGTGTCCAATTTTAATAGCTCTATATTTAAGTTTTTTTGCATCCTAAGTAAAGTATTTGGGTATTGTAACAGTAAAATGGATAAATGTTTCTTCCAACTAATTTCCAGAATGCCATATTTAGCTTCATGCAGTTATTTAGTACAGTACTTTAAGTATTTCAACATGTTAAATTTTTTTAAATAACAGAAGGGAAACACAAGCCCAAAATATAATCAACATACAACGGGTTAGATTATTTTATGACGTTCTGCACCCATGTACTGCATTCACATCTATCTGAATATGAGGGTTATGTGTTGAAAGAAGAATCAGATTTTCCACAACCTGGAAAACCATAGCATGTTCTGACACCTCTGCCTCTTAATGTGGCAGATCGGTTTATAACTGTACATTTAAAACTTGTGGAAAGTCATGCTAGCAAGTTTAACAGCGCTCTCTTTGCTAGATCCACCATTACTAATGTAAATAAAGGGAGTGGCAGCTTATATTTGTAATATTAAACCAAGGATGATGCCACGAGATAAAAACCTACGATTTTCACCCTGGAACATAATTTCCCAGATTTTCAGTGTCTGTGCCCAAAACTGTTTTTGCATGTTTACAGTTGGTGATGGAAAATACCCATGTTTGTGTTTACAAGGCCCAAGATTATTTTCAGACTGTAACATTTTGATTGAAGTGTTGGAAGAAACGGCACAGTTTCATTATGTTGTTGCAGAATTTGATGATTTTTGTCTTTTCATCAGCTGAAAGTGGGTGATACATATCCAGTAATTAATGCCCTTGTCCCATGTTACAACAATATCTCTGAGAGCTTCTAGCTCTAGGATCAGTCAGTTTGTTGGTAGATGCAGGCGTTCAAATGACAACATTAGTTACAAATTTGCACTCTGAGCTGATGGAGTCTACATCACATGTACTGGACCTTTATTAACAATAATTGTGAGCAGTAATAGGATTTTTTTCTGGAAAGTGATTTGTTCTACTGGTTATTTAATGTGATGTTACAAAGCTGATGGTAATTAAAGTGACTTTCCAAATGGCCAGTTTGTTTTATTTATTTATTTTTGGTCAGGATGTCTAAGGAAAAAAAATATGCAGCGATTATTTTTAGAGGAACATATGATACGTATTTATCCAAAATAATGACATCCTTTATTGTAATAAAAATTGTCAAGTTTAGTTGTTATTTAAGGGTTTATTTAAGGACAGCACCTCAAACATTATGATATTAAGAAAAGTTAATAAAGGCATTGATTAAGTCAAACAAAAGTTATAAAGTAAAATGTGTTTATTAAAGTGTGGCATTAGTTCAGTGTAGTCAGGTGATGGATCGGTCCTCTCATACATAGTGTGAACACGACAACATGACTCGACAAAATTATGCCTTTTAATAACACCAGACTGTACGGTGGATAATGTATGTTTTCAGGCTTTCCACTCATTATAAAATGGTCATAGGTTTAAATATATTTCAATAATATATATATATAATATATAGATGGAGCGTTAAGTCAACTGATGAAGTGAATAACACAAAGTTCACAGTTCTGATTCAGTGGCTTATAGAATACTTCTTTATTCTTTATACCAAAAGGAATTTGACAGTTTACAAACCATATTAAGTGACTTTACTTTTCTACTACAATGCACATTGAGCTGTGTTCAGTTTGGTCATATCAAGGAGAATCAATGCTGCAGATCATCCCTGAAGAGCACATCATCTGCCAGAATGACATCACCAAGGTAGCAGTATTAAGCTGAGCTGTAAGATCACTGAGCGTATATACCTGCTCACTCATTTTTAATAAGGTTCCTCCTCAGGGAGCCCACAACAATGCAGTTATCTATATGATCAGCTTTTGACTTGCTCTGCAGTATTAATTCTGTAGTTCCTTGACAAATAAAATTAACATTTTGAAACCAAAACCCACCCCAGCCACAATAAAGCTGTCTTCTCTCTGGCCCGCAGGAGAAGTTTATATCACGAGGATTTGTTGGTAGCGGGCAGTTTTCTGCATTTTTCTTTACAGTGTCAAGAAAAGTCAACAAGAAACTGACATTTTGTGAAAAGTTGTGTTTACCACAGTCATGCGCATTTGACTTCTGAGAACAGGACATTAAGGTATGAATCGTCACTTAAGTGTATACATTCTGAGAATCAGTATGTTATCTTGGAGAGAAAGTGTTCTGTCAACTGTTTACAGATAACAAATTCAAGGTAAAAATCTGCATGACCTGACTTTTAACTATGTGCAAATTGAACAGCTGTGGATCATCTTTAAAATAATCTCCAAAACGACAAAGTTCACCATCCCTACAAATGAGGGCTGCCTCTCAAAGATGTTTAACTCAGATTTGATGACTGAAATCCAGATATTGAGTGAGGCTAATAAGGATTTTTGTGTTTTCCATCAACTCACATCAGTGCTTTGTTGATGTAGCTGCTACCCAATGGATGCATAAAGCGTAATTGGGTTCATAGATCCAGCCCTTGTTTCTGCATGCAGGGGATTTGAGAATTTTTCAATCCAATCCAATTTATTTATAGAGCCCTTTTAAACACAACACTGTTGACCAAAGTGCTGAACAATAATTAAAAAAAAAACCCAGCTAATCATTTACAAAACATGTATATGTATAAACATTATCAAAGGACCAAAAACAATAAAACATAAAAGCATCACCTCAACGGGTGTTAAAAGCCAAAGAAAATAAGTGGATTTTAATAAGAGTTTTAAAACCAGACAGTGGGGAGGCCTGTTTTATGTTTGAAGGCAGCTGGTTCCACATCTTTGGTGCTTCGTCTTAAACAACCAGGAGCTGCTGGTCAGCAGACCTTAAAAGTTGTGAGGGTAGGGCTGAAGCAGCATTCAAGGATTTATATGTTAAAAGAAGAACTTTAAAATGGACTCTAAAACTAAGAGGAAGCCAATGAAGTGAAGCCAGAACAGGCGAGATATGCTCTGACTCACAGGTGTCCGTCAACAAGCGAGCGACTGCATTTTGGACCATCTGCAGGCGAGAAACAGAAACTTGGCTAACTCCTACATACAGACCGTTAACAATAGTCCAACCCTGTTGTTATAAAAGCGTAAATGAGTCTCTTAAAATCCTTTCCAAAGAAAACCGGCTTAATTTTTTTAGCTGCCTCAACTGAAAGAAACTGCACTTAACCACATTATTAATCTGTTTGTCCAGTTAACTGAGTCAACTTTTACGCCCAGACTTGTAACAATGGGTTTAACAAAGGTTGGCAAAGAGTCCAGACATGCCTGGGTTTGAAGAAAATGACTTCAGTCTTCTTTTTATTAAAACTCAGGAAGTTGGAGTCCAGCCACTCCTTAATGTCCCATAGACACAGCAGAACATCCTCCTTAGTCTTTTTTAAGGAAACAAATATGTGGCAGTCATCTGCATAAAAATTAAATGAAATTTATTTACTCTATGTGGTACCTAAGGGAAGCAAATACAAAGTGATCTATTAAAGTACTCAATTTCAACCCATAACCAACAGCAAGCAATAAATTGCGAGTGAAGTTGTATAAATCTCACTGAAAAAGACTTTTTCATGGACATTGGACATATGTTAGCCCTATGTGGCATTGTTAGCACCAAGACAGAATAATTTATTCATTAACTAATTAAATAAGTAAGGTAGGGAATTTTAGTTATTGTTCTTGTAGTCTGATTTTGTTTTATTTTAACTCTAACATCTGTACAGTAAGCTGTGTATTTCTTACTAGTTTTTCACCAAAACTACAATAAATGTACAGTAGCACCTAAGATTTTTTGCGTGGTAACTGGTTCAAAATGAACAACTAAGTGTGTTTAAATGTTTTTTGTGGCACTACATGTTACAAAATGTTTAACTATTCCTTTTAAAAAATTACATCGCACTCAAAAATAAATGAAAATGTGGCTGAAACATAATGGTTTCCACGAGCTTTAACCATATCAGTTTTAATACAAATATAACATTTTGATTTGCTTGTTTTGGATTGGTTTGGACTTATTTTAAATGGACCTTATTTATCCCAAAGAGAAGTTGGATTTTTATCATGTACTACTAAAAACAAAGCAAGACAAAAGGAAAAACACAAAAGAAGAACAAAAAGTCATTGCGGGCCAGTACGGATGCACAGTATTTACAGTTAATGCTGAACTGGGGAAGGTGTTTACAAAAGATGAGAGTGACTGTGGGTGTGGCCTGAAGGGAGGCTCTCTTGAACTTCAAATTGGGATTAAAGGTGATCAGCCCTTACAGTCTGTCACTTTTAAAGAAGGCAGCTCAGCTAAACATTTCAACTCTGAAGAGACTGACATCTTTGAAAAATAATAATAAAAGATAAAATAAGCAACAACAATGGGTGCTGCTCAAAGCTTCAGGGAGATTTGTGACCGTCAAAAAAACACTAATATCCGTCTCAGTCTTCCAGCTGTTTGTATAATTTGGCAAACAGCCATGGTCATCTTATTTGGAATTTTTATCCGGTACAACGAGGAATCAGACACGCACTGGGTAGAGCATAAGAAAGTTAAAAATATATCAAGTGATATTGAGAATGACTTCTACTACAGATATCCAAGTAAGTGACTTTGTGTTTCCTTATTTTACTAATGAAATCTCTTATACAAATGCATATTTGTTTAATAATCATTGCTATTTATTAATGTGGTACTACAGCAGCCCTTAAGACTCCACTTGTATTTCTCCATGACTGTTTTAATTGTTGTTGAGGATTTTTCTCCACTGAGTTTGTCTCATTTTATTACATATTGCTAAAAATGATCCAATACCTGCAGGTGCATATTTCTTTGAGAGTTTGACTCCACTGAGGATTTTTCTAATTTTACTCCATATAACATGTCCACTCCTAATTCTTTGGATGAAATTGTCTAATTTTGATCATGTAGTATGTTGGAATGATAAAGTTTGCGTGTACCTGATGGTATTTTTTAAGGGTGTGGTTGCATTGTGCTGTACAGCAATCTCCACAGAGTCAGTGTCAGATAATCATGAAACCATCTCCTATATGGTGTTGGGTGTCAAATGATAAATCATTGTCATGACATGTCACGTTTTAGCATCAGAGACTAATATGAGGTAAAGACGTGATTGTGAAGTCATGAAACAATGCTGCATCCAGGAGTTAAGTCTGCAGCATCTGGAGCATTTGTTGGCTGTAAAAAAACACTTGCTCCGATGTGTTTGTTGCCAATGTTACAATAAAGACTATAATGTTTCACTGTCCAGTGGGAACATTTTGTGCCCTGAGATGTGTTGAGTTGTAAGTGATACAGGCTGGAAGATGATGGTATCCACATACTGTGCTTAGCTTGTTATTAGGAGAAAAACAAAACACTTCACATGACAGCGATATTGTTTTTACAATTAACTTTTTAATGAGCAACATATTGGAACTTAATTGATCATTTGTTTCTGAAGGTAATATTTACAACCAGCCATGCTCTTTGGCAGATAAAGTTGCTTTGCAAGTATGTAATTTTGTGCCCTTGCTTTTTTAACTTTATGCACCTAAATCTCTTCATTGACATATAAAATTTAAAAAATTTGAGTGTGAAAATTAAAGATACTGTCACTTGTTTGGATGAAGATATCCTCATATGTATCACAGAAGCTACAATTAGAGATGTTTTATTTCCAGTTTCACCTTTTTCTCAGTCAAACCTGCTTTTACGTCTGAATTACACGTGAAAGCACCTTGATAAAGGTCTGTATCACCAAAACATATCAACAGATGATCAGTGGGTAAACACAAATACATACTGTTACACCTTTGAGTCATTTTCACATGATACCCCTGCCTTGTATAACATGCCCTCATGTTATCCGGCATTATGAAGGCTTGTTGTAAAAGCAAACTGATTTTCTCATGATAAGTTTTGTTGGTATCACTTCAAGAACATAATAGAAAAAATTAAGCTATGATCTCTAATTTGTCTAAGTCTTCAAACAAAGGTGGAGATGATTCTCTCTGTCTTTTATGTTTCTCTTGGAGATACAGTCAAACAGGTTCCAAAGAAATCTGAAGTATCTAAAATTATATGTGATTAATGCAATGGAAAAACTTGTGAACGCTGTGTTAAAACCTCTGCATCACAAATCATTCCTAAAGTCATGAACATGTATTCAGTTATTGCACTATTTACTACTTATGTTGCTTTTGCCCACAGACTTATTGGCCTGTACACAGACTCTAAAAATGGTTATAAACACGTGATCTATGTTACATTGCCAGTTCTGAAGGGACAGAACAAAAATATGGCTAAAAGTGCTTAAGATCAGCTTCAGTATTTCATTTCACATAAGATGCTGTGATTGGTGCATCTCTTTACAGCTCCATCCGAACCACCTGTCCTAATTCTTTCTATTCCATAGGCTTCCAAGATGTGCATGTGATGATCTTTGTTGGGTTTGGATTCCTGATGACATTTCTGAAGCGTTACAGCTTCGGTGGAGTCGGCTTCAACTTCCTCATTGCTGCATTTGGTCTCCAGTGGGCGTTGCTGATGCAAGGCTGGTTTCACCACCTGGACTACACTGATGGGAAGATTAAAATTGGGATTGAAAAGTAAATCTTCTGTTATATTTTATATTGGTTTAAAAGATTTACTTGGAAGATGGTACAGAGCTAACATTGTAATTTGAGAACATATGACATCACCCATAACTTTTGATTCTGATTGCTTGGGCTCCTATGGGAATGTTGGGGGGGGTTCAGGTGGAGAAACCAGTTTGACTGATAAAATGTCATAATGCTTTTTCCTACCACATTATGTTTACTGTGTTTGCAGTTGGAAGATAAACAGAAACTCAGGCTGCTGAGAAATGATACTGCTTGGTAGCAGTCAACGCCTGACAGCCTGCTTGTAAAATCTGTTGTAGTTTAGTGTTCTAATAACGTTTTGATTCAAGATTTCCCAATAGTTTTTATTTTTTTACATTAAATATTGTCAGTGATTGCTGCTGATCCCCTGTTGCCATGCTTTACCACTACATTTAGGCTGTTTTCTCTTCGCAGCCTGATCAATGCTGATTTCTGTGTGGCCGCCTGCTTAATTGCATATGGAGCATTGTTGGGAAAAGTCAGTCCAGTCCAGCTGATGGTTTTGACATTATTTGGAATAACATTGTTTGCTGTTGAGGAATATATTATCCTGACTATCATCCATGTAAGTCATAACAATATATTTATCTAGAATATATGTTTATTGCTTTTCAGCTACATGAAATTTACCCATATAAATTCCTCTCCTTTAAAACTACTAAAGACTGGCCTTGATGAGATTTACTGCATCCTTTAAGCAGGACAGAGCATACCATATGACTTAGCTGATCATATTAATAACTTGCTAAAAACTGAAAATGTGAAGTAGCTCTCAGACATGTGCACCGTTTCACCAAACAGCCAACTTTTCAACATATGGAAAAATCCTGTGATACACCATACGTTGTTAAAAATTTCCAATTAATTCCTCCCTGTAGTTGCTAAGTAACATGTTAGTAGCATCCATATTACAACATTGACATGGTAGCGGATCAACAATGATAAGTTATGCTTGTTAGAAAAATGCATGAAAATGGGGATCAACACAATATTTATTATGCTGAAGGAAAACAAATCTATCTGTATATGATATACATGTAATAAAAATAAAATAGCCAAACTAATGAAGCCATGCCTTTTGCAACCCATGCAAAAATTTTATCCTTGAAGGCCAAAGATGCTGGAGGCTCCATGGTGATCCACACATTTGGAGGTTATTATGGCCTTACCATATCATGGATGCTCTATAGACCAAATCTGAAACAGAGCAGTCGCTTGCAAGGCTCTGTCTACCACTCAGACGTCTTTGCAATGATCGGTGAGCCTGATTAAAGTTTCCAGCTGCACATGCGCTTGCTTTTGACTGATGCAGTGATTTTTACAATGTCACCACTATCCTTACCCTGCATAGGCACCCTCTTTCTTTGGATGTTCTGGCCCAGCTTCAATTCAGCCATTGCAGGTCACGGGGACGGGCAGCACAGAGCAGCCATCAACACCTACCTGGCTTTGGCTTCAACTGTTCTCACTACAGTGGCCATTTCAAGCCTTTTCCAGAAACATGGAAAACTAGACATGGTAAGAACAGCAACTAGATTACTACCATAATCACATTTAGCTATTCTATATGAAGGATAGGATTAACATAATAGTTCTTAAAAAGAAATGCATGACTTTTGTTTTATTCCATGCAAAGTCAAAGCAGTAATTTTTCTTTCTGCGTTTTATTTATTTTTCCGCTTAGAAAAGAGCTCCAGGTTTACAAAGTCCAAACACAGTTGACTAAAGTGCTGCACATGTTGACCGAGTACGTTACAATTCTATGACAACAACAAGTATGAGGGCTCTACTCCTGAACTGCAGTACGAGGACAGTAACATAAAAAATATTTCTTTATTAATATCAAATTATGCAAAAATAATCTAGTGGACCCCCAAAACAAAGAGACTGTGAAAGACCATATCATCAGGCAGACATTAATTGTATGTCATTTCTCATACAAACTTAAAGTAGCACAAAGTGCTTCACAGAGTACAAAATGCCAAAACCAGTAAAAACAATAAAAATAAGCATAAAAAAGCATCCCTCCCTATACCGCCTCAACTCTATTGCTCTAAAGCAGTGGTTCCCAAACTTTTGAGCCACCATCCCAAGATAATATACATTGGTGTTTGCGACCTATAATAAATTAGTTTATGTACACCCAATGATCAAAATTTTACATAAAATATAAAACACAAGGCTTGACAAATATTGAAAACTTCAGAAATAAGGAAGATAAAGTGGTGTTTGGTGGATTCTGTTCAATGTTGCAACAAAGCCCCTGCATGCCCACAATCAGCTTATCTCACCAGGATAATGCCAAATTCGGATTTTTAATATGGCATGAGTATCAACTTTGTTTTTATCCATTAAGGTGTTAAAATCACCATGCTAATCTAGCAAATTAATCACTTTGTATTAAAGTGTTCATTTTGGCAATCCTAATAAAAATACAAAATTTCTATGATAATAACAGATAACCCGGCGACCCCCTGAAATCTATTTTGGGAAGGCTCCATAAAGGACTGTATTTTGAATAACATGATGAACTAAGAAAACACTGTTATATTTAGATCTCAGCTTTGCGCAAGGATATCACACAAATTTATGCAACAAATCTATATCATGATCTCTTTTACTCTTTTTATTAACTATTTTGACACATGGTAATTTAGATAATCTTTTCATCATTTGAATTTTCCAACCCTTTTCCTCAGGTTCACATCCAGAACTCGACACTTGCTGGAGGTGTTGCTGTGGGAACTGCAGCAGAGTTCATGCTGATGCCCTATGGGTCTCTTATTGTAGGATTCTGTTGTGGTGTTCTCTCCACGCTTGGATATATCTACATCACGGTAACAACTTTGTCTTTTTTTTTAAACTGTTATGGGCTTGGGTACAGTTTAGTGTTAAGCTTTCTGGACTTTTTTTTTTTTTTTTTTTATTAACTCAGTAACGATCACGTTTCTCATTTAGCCTTTCATGGAGAAGTACTTGAAGATTCAGGACACGTGTGGAATCCACAACCTCCATGCTATGCCGGGAGTTATAGGTGGAATTGTTGGAGCTGTCACTGCTGCTACTGCTACAGAGTCAGTTTACGGCCATGAAGGGTGGGTTTTCCTCAAAAGAGACAGGAAATCAGCATTCAGAGGACATGGCTTTCTGAAAGATGACCAGCCACTGAATTAACGGAAAAGAGAAGTTGTGATTTTTGCATTCTTGTTACAAAGCAGTGTTATCCATCCTGGAAAAGTAAGATTGTGTCTTGCTTTTCTATTAAAGGCTGATTAACACCTTTGGCTTCACGGGTAATTTTGCAAATATGGTACCATCAAAGCAAGGCGGTCACCAGGCAGGAGGTCTCTGTGTTGCAATCTGCTTCGGTGTAGTTGGAGGCATCATTGTTGGTAGGCAATACTGCACTGCTAGTCAGAACATCTTGAAAACTAACTGCAATGTTAATGTGTTGGAATAAAATGGGTTTGTTTAGAAGACAGACAGTGTGTAGTCAAATAACTTTGTTTCTAATTTTCTCAGGCACTATCTTAAGATTGCCTATTTGGGGAGATCCTGCAGATGACAACTGCTTTGATGATGAGGCCTACTGGGAGGTGAGAGCCAAATTCTTACATTTATAAAGTAATTTCCTGCAGGGTGAAAACAGGGTTGAGTTCATGTAATACGTGACATGTTTTGTGTTCCTTGTCCTGTTGTCCAACCCATTATTTACATTAACTAATGGACTGCCATTATTCCATTACCTCTATTTACAAAGAAACCTTTCATAAGTTCCCAGTTTCCGGCATTAAACAAAGGGACATGAATTACCACCTTTTGATTTTCTAATACAATCGTGCAATTGTTGTGTCCGCAGGTGCCAGAGGATGAGGAGAGCATCCCAGCGATGCCTCAGTACAACAACCACATGAGGAACAAAGATGTGTGAGCATCTGTTTCTTTATAAGAATAATGCAGCACTCCCTTTCTTTTGTTGAGGAGTGTGTTGCGTTCAGTGACCTCTTGGTGGCAGCAGACTACAGTTTAAAGAGCCCACGCTGACATTCCTGCTCTTTGTGGGAAATATCTATTTCACTGTGGGTGAACATAGCATGAACACAATGAGAGGTTGTTGCTGTTGACAACATATGAGCACAGAGATGCAGAGACTGCTGCCGCCACACAGTGTGGGCTCGTTTACAGAGCACTGATGCAGATCCTGCACTCAGTGCTTCCAAGTGAAGTTCACTTGTGCTGTTTGTTGATGGGGGCTCTCACAGAGCACCCTCATGTATGTGACTCACCAAGTGACCTTGAATTTATGCAACAGCCGTCATGTTTACTGTAGAAATATAAATGACGCTGTTAGAAACAGGAGCACTGGATCCTAATCTGATTAGATTGTAATGAATAGTTCTAATTTAAGTCATATTTACCTGGTAGAGCAATTAGTAATTATTTGATTTAATTATGTTTTCATATGGCGTGTGAGCTGCAGGTTCTACAAAATGGCATTATTGTTGCTATTATCTTATTAAATATTAAATAAAGCTGATTCCTTCTTTTTGTTCTCTCTATAGAGCGGAGTCACATTTCACCATGGAGCCAAACGCTAGGCAATGCACATGAAACCCTTTTTTCCCCTTTAATTCTAATGCTGGACAGAAATATTCATCGGATGCCTTTACATCCTTCCAGCCACTCACTTTTTGAAATCTTGCTTGGTTTGTTTGTTTAAATTGCCAGTGGTGGATCCGTCTTCTCTAAGAGATCTTTTCTAGTTTAAATTGATCAGTACTCAGATATACAGCTAAATGAAGAACAGGTTTGTATGTATTTCTATACATTTCTATAGATTTGATGCCAAATCCTTTACTGAAACCCAGTAGAGCATAACTATTCTTCTTTAAGAAAATAATTTTGCTTTCTTTCAAACCCATTTGAGTCCCATAAGTGAGATTTTTCCACATGTTTCTCATCTCAGCTTTTCTTGATCTGACCAATTTTTCCCTGTTTAAGAACAGAACAGAATAGAATAGAATAGAAATTTTATTGTCTTCGTGTCACACATGACGTAACAGACTGCAAGTAAATTTTTTGAAGAGAATACAGAAATTTTCCAGCAAGCTTTTTTTAAAAAGTTTCCTTACATCTTATCCTGTCATTGCTGTTCGAAAAAAGATACGGTGAATCATCTTTTTGTGTCTTTATGGAATTTTTTTTATAATGACTTATTGTTTTACAGATTGATTTAAATGTCATGTGGGTTAGGACTTAAATATGGATTTAATTTCTGATGATTGTTATACTGTGGCATTATTAATATTAGGCAAGACTTCACCTTCAGTTCCCCTTATTTAGCATTTGCATCAGTGCTAAATATATGCTTGATAAGATACTATAAGTGCATATAGAGGAACATTTGAAATTGCTCATAGAGAGGTCTTCTACTACTCACAGTGACTATTTTGTAAGAAAATACTCAAGATAATGCTTGTGTTTATAATTATTATTATGTATCACAAATCTTTTATTAATGCACTGCTTATGAATGCCAAAGGGGGTTTAAAATTAAGGTTTCTATCCATTATATGAATTTGCAAGTTGTGCCTTTATTAAAACCTCAAATGTGTACACACTGTATACTTAAACATATTTGTCATAACAGTCTATTAATGCTTACATGATTTAAGAAATTATTGAGATATTAATAAACTATTCAAATTACATAATGTGCTCTGCCCATTTCTTTTTGATAAACATACTTTCTATACATATATCCATTTAAAGAAGTCTCAGTTTTCTATAAAAGATTTTATTGCAAATATATTACTAATAAAAAAGTCGTGCATTTTCTTCCTTTTTATGTCCCTCCATCCTTTTTCTTCAAGGGGGGTTAGAAAGGGGTTAAAGGTCAAACCCTTATTCCTCTCCTGGGACACAGTGGTGACCACAAACAAGCTAGAGACCAGCCTTATCATCCTGACTTGTGTCAAAGGGTAGCAGTTACTGACCCTGCTGAACACGCTCACTGGAGTTCATTTAAAATCTATTGATTAGAAGACTCAATCAGTGTCTGTGCTATTTTTTATTTTTTATTTTTATCATAGACAAGATAGGTTTTGTTCAAAAGAAGCAATCTTCCAGTCAATGTAATATTTCTTTGTCTGCAAATGCTTGAAATAGCTCATGATAAAATTTATTTCTGCTCTTCCTTTAATTGTTTCCTGATGGCGGTTGAATTTCCATGTTCTCTGTCTCCTGCCCAGCTGTCTGTGGTATTTTACTGGTCGAAGGCGGCACTGGTTCATGGTGGGAGTGTGGATGATTCCCACACATGACTAGCAGCAAGGAATCCATCTCCTCATCCAGTCCCCTCGCCAACAAAGGCAGGCTTAGCGCTGTTTTCTTTTGTCATCAGTAACGTGTTTGAGTAAAGGAGGTAATAGTGCCACAAGTGCTCCAATTAAACGAGATGCAGCCCTACTGGGAAGAAAGGCTCCCCCATTGCCCTCGATACTCCCCTATACACACACACACGCACGCAAACTGGGCCTCTTCTCATTCTACCCCCATCCAGTTCCTGCCCCAACTTCTCTCATGTTTATTCATCAGCCACTTAAAGGGCAAATGCAGAGGCCTGTTAAAACTAAATAAGACTTATTTTAAAATGAGACAAGGCCTTCACCTCTGAAGTTTAGATGGTCTGACCTTATGGCATCAGGAAGCCTGACTTCCTTGAGACAGAAAGATGTGACTTCCACAAGAGGAATCTATATTTTTATGCACAGTAGAGGAGGTTAAAGCGCCACAGAGAAGGTGAGATGGAGAACTTGAGGACATATGGGGGCACTAAAGGGGAAACGAGGCCTCACTTTCATTGCCGATGACTGACTGCTTGCCACCCGGGCTTAATCATGATCTTTGATTGACAGGTCGAAAGAAGAAGAGGCTGGGAACGAGGGTGTAGGATGGAAGCTTAGAATAGAAGGTGCACAAAACATACTCCCATGCAGGGGACCGATGAGATGCTCAACAATGATGAAGAACGTACGAAGAAAACCATGTTTTCTGTGCCGTGGTGCTGTTCGTAGCTTGTAATCTCCCATACATGGCAATGTGAAATGTACAGAGCGCTGCAGAGTTAAATACAACGTGGGAGGTCAGGTTGAAGAACTCGGTGGTGGCTTTTGCTGTTCTATTATTTGTCAGGATTATTCTGGGAAAACAACAGTGTTTGTGATGGTGACATCTTTTGCTAGCATATTCATGCGGTTCTTTTCTAGATATGTGCCAGTCACACTGCAGTAAAATTTCACTGAATTCCCTTTACAGTTATGAGGATCTACAGCTGTTACAGTAGTATTCAGATGTCTATGCTCGCTGGGTTATAAAGAGAGCTGTAAAAGCCCTTTTGAAAGCAACTACGAGTCCATAAAACTGTTCATAAACTATTCAGGCATTAACCCTTTTCTTTATATATACTATGTGCTCACATTTTGTAAAGCTTTCGTGTTCCCTAACGGTGATTTCTCAGCAGGAGTTTCAAAACTCTCCTGACAATTCAGATTTGGACTTTTTTTTGTGACATCCAATCCCAGGAGGTAAATCTCCCCCCACTGTAGCTCCTGTCCTGTGTTCTTTTGGTGCTTTGAGGTACTTTCTCCCTTTTAGAACTACATTATAGCTCTGAGAAAATTACTCTGCTTACTACTCTACTATTTAGACAGCCAGAGTATAATTTGTTAAGATGCAGAGTAAAATTTCAATAAAGATATATGGGAAAATTCTCAAATGATCGTAATGGACTAATTTCACCATTTGGGACTCTTATGGAGTTTAGTACAGTCATGCAGCATACAGACTGTCCTCAAGGCATTTTCAAAGAATATGGTCATGCTAGAATAAGCAAGATCAACTTTGGCTATGAATTTATTTGCTTTGCAGCAAAGCCATCTTATATAATTCAGCATTAAAGGTGCCTTCACTGATGTACAAGTAGGCCATGCCATCTGTACATCTGTGCACCTAGACACGAGTGTCCCGAAATGAATCTTAGTTTTTGATTTGTTGCACAATACGATGGTTTAAGATTTTGTCTGAGCCCCTCTTAGACAAACTTGGGACTAGAGAAAACAGCAGCAGTTCTGGACCTTAGTATATTTTTTGTTTTCTTTTTTGCATGGCATAGTTTTAACTTCTTTTTGGAAATGCAGCAACTACCTAACTGATGATGCTTTTCAAAAAGCATCTGTTTTTTTAATTTTTTTTATCATCGTGGCTTTGTCATGGATGGTGAAATCATTTTTACTTTGAAACAGTTTTCGTAATGATAGAAGTTCACAGAGCGATGGATGAGCTGCTCATTTTTTACTTAAAAGCTCAGCCTCTCGTTAAATAATATTTTTATCCACACTCATGCTACTGACCTTTTGCCAATTCTATTATTGTTTGAGATTTTCCAGAAGGTGAGTGCAAATTGACTATTTTTTCTTATTTGTTGCTCCTGTTTTATTTTTCTTCTGGTCCAATGTCTATTTTCTTTACTTGTAAGCCCAACATGAAAAAAAGCAGCGTTGCCATGTTCTGCATGTTGGCATTAAGTTGAACACCTATGTGATTTCATCTCCATACATCTCAGGTTACATTCCACTAAAATGCGTTTATATTAATTACTTAGACGGTAATAGCATAAATGTTCTCAGTACTTCTTCCACTGCTGTCCATCACTGCTTGCATCCCATGGTTCTGTCCCCTGCAGGTATCTCCAGGCCTCCCCACGCCACAGAGGCTGCTTAAGTGTCCCTATCGGACCACAGTGGAGAGGAACAGCAGATTAACCATGATCCTATCCGCTCACCGCTAGCCCCTTCATACGCTCCGTTACACCAGCTTTTAAAAGGAGGTGGGGATGCTATTCAGGCCCATGATATGAATCCCAGACGTGGGGACAAGAACAGAGCTTTCACCCCCATTTCACAGAAAAGACCCCTTTCTGACACCCTCTAATTCTGGTTGCTACGGGCTTCTAGGTTCAATGGTGGACTCCTGTTGTGAGTAGACAAAGCCTCTCAGTCATCCGGCGATGGTTGCTAAGGGAGGCAGAATGTATGGGGAGGGACGGGCTGCCGTTGTCCCAGACGAAATGTCTCTCTTAAGTTGGCTGAGATCTGGTGATTGACAGGTGGCTACACGCTCTACTGCAGATCACCCGGGAGTTCTGTGGTGGCCTTATATCTGTGAACGTGAAAGTGAGTCTGGGTGAGAGTGCGTATGTGTCTGTGGCAGATTGGACTGGTTTGCAGGGTGAACATATCTGTCACCATTAAAGAGGCACCGCTTCGTGCCTGTAGAGGGAGCTGCCTCTGCACATAGATGTTCAATCATAATGTACTGGGCTCAAAAAAAAAAAAGAAAAAAAAAGGTGCAAATATTTTGCTGAAAGCCAACGTCTTGTTTATAATCTGTCTTGTTGAATGAGTGTTACATTTTCAGAGCTATGATAGTTACACAAGAAGATTGTTTTCGTCAAGTAAAAGTTTGAATGAACTGGTAAATTTACACAATAAGAACTTCAACTTGAACAACTTCAAATGTCATAGATTATTCAGATAAAATATCAAGACCTTAACATCAATCCTGGTATTTTTAATTAGAAAAAGTATAGATATATGTTCAAGGATTTCTGTAAATGAACACATCAGAGATAGTGTATTTCAGCTGGAGGGTACTGCTTAGTAAAACACATTATTATTAGCAAGTATTAGCAAACGACAAAGATGTACATTTTCTGACGTTTCAGTGCTCCTTCAGGGGGAAAAAAGAGAAGCTTCAAAAGGATCAAAATGTGACTTAGGAAGTGGAGACAAGATATGTAAAATTAACTTTGCTTACAGAATTCATTTTCAGTTTCAGGCTTCTTTATGTTTATTTTTTCTTGTATATAAAATTACACAACTGAGGCCTTAAGGTCTTCTTAAGATTAAATGTTAAGAAGACAAAGTAAATCTTCGGACTGAAGATTACTGTTTAGTTGAAAGTCAAAACGGCTGAAAGCTACTCTCCTAATGCACTGACTGGCTTCATATGGCATGTACTTAGTTTACTTTATAACTATCAGTCAGTTTTTGTAGTGTGTTCTTAAATAAGCAGAGCACTGTTTTTGGAAAGATAAAATCATTTAGGCGAAACAGTTGAGCAGACAATAAAAAGGGGAATTTAGAGCTGTAGGTTTATGTTTATCTGCATCCAAAAGATTAGTGGTATTCAAATTGTGTGTCTGTAACAGCATAATCATATCGCTGGTGTCTAAAAACCAGCAGCCCCTGTTCCCACCTCCAGGGCTGAAAAGAGGAGTGGGAACAGATAGGGGTTCACACACAACACTGCTTCCCCTTAAGCAGACGTCTGGGACTGTCTGGGTTGTGCACTCTCAGACAGGGAGCCCTTCCACCCATCAGATGCTGCCCACGCCCATCCCTGTCTCTCCCACTTCTCCTTGACCTTGACTCTGTCATCGCAGCCCTCCAGACAGTCCGAGGTCAAAGGCTAACCCAGCAGCCACACATCAGACACGGTTCGAGTCCCTTGTGTCCTTATGAATGCTGAATAGTAAATCACCCTAAAATCAGCCTGTTGGAATGTGGCTGAATTCCTGCAGAGATGGAAAACATTGTGACAAAAAAGACAGACAATAAAACCAAAGGGAAATATTTTTATACATTTGCATTCTATTGTATTCAGCAATCATATGGATGTAGGTAAAAAAGAAAAAATATATGGATATAGGCTATGTTATCCACATCCATTTTCCCTGTTCCTGAAGTGATTCTAATACACATATTTTACCTTTCACCTTTGATTGCGGATCACATCGTCCCCAGCCAATCACAACCAAGCTGCTAACATCAGCATCGTGACATATTTGTGATAGGAGGTAATAGACCCTCACGTGGCTTTTTGAAAAATGCTTAACGACGCAGCTGTGATGAGCCTTTCCAAGCCTGGCTGTGAGCATGCGCACTGTTTGCATCTTGATGTGGCCTCGTCGGTCTTCCTTGATGCCCACACTCTCTGTTCTTCATGTTTCTAAGATTTATTTATTTATTTTTTGCCAAAATTTATTTCCGTTTTTCCAATTTTTTATTTTATTTTATTTTTTTTTAAATTATCAAAAAGCACTTTCTGATCTTCATCCTTTCTGGGTCTGATGTAAAGTGTTTTTCAGTCAGTTCTTCTCACTTTGGCCTGACAGTGTTTGGACAAAAGGTTTTGACACTATCTCCACAAACACGGACAATAGTTATTTTTTTCTTTTTTGTTTTTCTTCTTTGGGGGATGGAGATCTCTAATGTGTGTAACATTAGAAAAACGCAGCAGAAAAGCAGGCATAGATCCAAACACGCTGTTCTCATTCAGACACTCAGCTCCTGATCCTTTAAATAAACTAAAACTTTACGACTTGTTTTTCATTGTTTATTTGCTGTTGGACAAACCAAATGTTTAAGGAAGAAATATGGTATGGAATTTTTTTTTAATAGTTAATTTTAAATTGGCAAAATGCGAAATAGGCATATGAAATGAAGACGGGACATTGTTGACACAAAATAATTAATGCAAAATAATTAAGAATTAAGAATAGCATTTTACGAGTGTAAAGTTACAGCTTTCTTTTTATTTTTATTCGTCTGTTTAACAGGTTATCATGATTTTAATATTTTAATCCTTTAGAAATTCTTGGATTTTAAAATCGAAACTGAATGGACTTTGGTTTGATTTCGTTGTTATGCCCGACGAAGAATGTCTTGTCGCTTAAAAAATCCAAGAAATTTTTATTTATTATCAAACAGTTTTAAATGGATAGTGAGAGCTGCAGGCAGAAGAAAAGAAAAAAATAATATTTATTTTACAGAAATCTATGTAACACTGAATTTATAGAGGAATCTAAGGGGATTTTGCATTACTTTCCTTTAAGTACTCATAATTTACAATCCTAATAAGACTTATCTGCACCCCATAAATGTGTTTTTATTTATTTTTTATTTTTTTAACTGCCTCAATATTCTCATTTTAGAATCAAGTCATAACCTGCAATTTAATAATTCTACCTGGCAAGCCTCTGTGCAACACAGAGCTCATGACTGAGAACTGATAGACAAAACTGGCTCTCAGAGGACAAACAGTGTGTTACACAGGACGTCTATTAACTGCATTACAACCCGAGAATGAGCTGCATAGGCGGGACGTGCTGCTGCATCACGGTGTCACAGCAGACACTGCAGTTGTAAACACTAATGTACAGTGATTAATAAATAACCTGCAGCCACGAAACGAGCGTTTTAAAAAAAATAAAATAAAAAATACTATTATTGTTGCTACTGAATAATCTAAAAGCTTCACTCATTTCTCTCCTGCAAAAGCAACTTAATTTCTTTTATCTTAACATAAATAATTCTGCATTTCTTTATGACAAATTACAATCAGAAAGACCTATAGCAGAATAAGAAACTTGCATACTTACTTCCATAAATCAAAGTAAATAGAAGTACATAAAAAAGTAGGTTGAAATAAACTGACAAAACCACTTTCTAGAAAAACATCAGTTCTGTGTATGAAGTCTTTTTCCAATGAACTTTATGACGATGGAAGTTAATCTGTTCTGAGATCAGCAAAGTGCTGTTAGCACTGCTTTGTCTGGTTCAAATATCCAAACTCACTATATTTTGGCATGATTTCAAAATTCGGAGAATAATTGATTTTCTGTAAAATTGTCAGATGGAAACAGTAGCTAAACATCTGTAATCACATTTGCACGTTCAGCTGGTTTAACTGCAGAATTCAACCAACTAACAATAAGATAACATGAGGTTACAGCTCTGTGCTTACATTATGTTGTAATGCAACATACGCATATTGTCGGTGCAATCTTATTCAACATTAGCAGCTGTTTTCTTTATTTTCAAATCAGTCCTTAGATGGGAAATTTGCAGGTTGCATTTAAAAATATATGACTACAATATGTATGGTGTACATGTTTCCTTAAAACATCCACATTATAGAGCGTAAAGTAGTCTTTATTAAGCACCAGCTCCTTAGAGGAGGAACCAATTGATTATAAAGAGATCCAGACTCTGTGGAGGGAGAAAAGTCCCCCTGTTGTTTCAAACCAGCTCTTGTAGCTTCTCACAGAGCAGGAGGCCCAGAGGCAGGGCTATGCAACTCTCCAGTAAAAGGTTGCACAGTGACTCCTCTGAAGCAGCAGTGAGCCGGGTGATGAGGAGGGACTTGTAGGATGCATTAAATCAGCCTGATTAAAAGTGTAGGCAAGGGCAAGGCTCAGGTCTGACTGAAAGGCCGACTGGCAGCCCTTGAGTGATGCTATTCACATCCTGGGAGAGAGGTCAGTGTCAGAGAAGTTCACAGGCCCCCATCTCCATTCTTATGCTAAGGGATCATGCCTATAGGCTAATTCACTTGCTGGAACGACATAAACAGCTTAAACTGATGCCTCATTTCCCTCCAAAATGTTTGCTTGAGCAGTTAGGTTCTGCCTTGCTGTTTTTCTCTTTGTAAAGAAGCCAAAGTCGATCTTTGATGTGATAAAATGGACCAGATAGATGTTGTATGAAATTTGATGAAAAGAAAATGGAATTTTCACATATTTACATGCTGTCCTGTCGAATCTTTGCATTTAATTTCCTCTCGTAAAAAGAGATGAACTTGCAGCTGTTTGTGCATTTAGCTACGTATTTTTCAAGACCTTCTTTTAGTTAACATGTTTTATTAACCTCTATATAAAGTCTTCTTCATGCAATCTCCCCAAGTCCAGTGGTCACTTGGGAATAGCTGGAAATAGCCACTTAATTAGCTGCCCTTGACCCTTGGTTGTGGTTCAGGGTGTTTCTGACCCCTGCACCTCTTTGGCCTGTTTATTGTCCTCTTGGGAACTGTCCACATCCTGACCCCTGACCTTCTGCCGACCTGGGACTTCACCAACAAGTCCCTGACCAGCTTCCTCTGCACAACAAGGCATTCATCAAAAACCAATATTTACCCCAAGTTTGAGATTCAAGCAGTTACTTCTGCTGAGGGATGATATGATACTGATGCTGCCAGTAATCCTGGAGCTCTCCGATGTTTGTTTGCAGATGGAAACATATGTAAAGTACATATTTGTTGAGCCTGTGATGTAATATGAACAGAAGTTATTTTTTAATGATGAAAATCACACCAGTGTAACAGCTTTTTAAAAATTAATTAATTAATTAATTTCTTTAAACATCATCTCAACATTAGAGCTTCTCTTCTATCCAGGCTCAACGGAGGCTGATTTCACTAATTGGTTTCCTTTCATCCAGAGAGGAGAACTAATCAGCCTTTGTCGTTTTTTTGGATGAATGAAAAACATGCTGACTTCTGTGTAGGCCTCCATTAGAGTGATTTTTGATTTAAAGAAATGTGGGACAAACGGTGCACCTTACAAGTTGATCACATTTGTGTGACTGTAAAATTAAATATCTTTAATGGAACATTTTGTATTTGTTTTCTTTTAATCTAATCTATGAATGTAGTCATTCACTTCTCGATTCTTATTGTGTAAAAATAAAAAAAGCCTCATTACATGTGATAGAATTGTGTGCATCGTTTAAAAATAAATTAGTTGTGTGCAACTGTTTTGTACTTCCTCTGTTGTGATTTTTTTCCCCCTGCATAAATTTCCTGAAGGTTCTCATGTTCATCACATTTTATTTCCTCTTCTCTTTCATGACTGTGCTTTTCAGCTTGTTATCACTGATAAAAATATGTTTTCTATGATATATGTACAGCTAGCTTAACTGTACATTAAGATGTGTCAAACATTGATGCTGTATTTTTCTTTGCAAACAGCCAAGAGCCTATCAGGCTACAACACTATAAAAACTTCTGCATTGGTGTATTTTGTTCCCCTACATTAAATAAATAAACAAATAAAATAAAAAAGCTACAATGTACTGTATCAATTTAATAACTATTTAATCCGACCCGAAATTCATAAATAAATAAATTCTGCTTTCATTTGTAATAAATGCACATTTTTGTTTATACTGACATATCTGGGCGTTTTGCTTGTTTATACACAAAGGCACGAAAATAATCCCCCGTTGACCCCGCGCGCGTGTCCATCTGTTGTTTGACTCCGGACAACAGATCCGACGGACACTGACGGAGGTCCGACTGACACCAGGTCGGTAATCCCAAAATTAATCGCCCAAACTGCGCCCTGCTGTGGGGTGACACATTTAAAAGGTCAAAGTAAACACAACAATGAAAGCCTGATTAAAAATAATTACAATATTTTTCTTATTTTTTTATTATTCTTGTCAAAACGCAGTGAAAAATAAAGGCCTACTCAAAAGATTAAATGCTAAACTAAAAGAAAAAAAAAACCCTCTTTCAAGTAAATGAACTTTTACTGTGTTTTAAAAGCGACAAGAGTTAACTATATTTCCGTTAGTCTGCGGGTTTTTTCCCCTCGCTGATTCAGCTCGCGACTCTGTCTGCTCCTCCTAATTAAAACTTAATGAGGGTTACTCTGACGCTTTCTCATACCAGCCTCACGCACATTGCTGTCTACTAACTATATCTATACAATATATATATATATATTAATAGTAATTTGTTAAAATATGTCATGGTTTCATATATATATATAAAACTGTATATAACACATTTAATTAGGCTTTAGCATGTAAGCTATGTAATGATCATGGACTGAACTTTAAAACTACATTTTACACACAATCTGTGACAATCCAAAGCACAAACTGTTATTTCTAATCAATCACCTAAATACAAAGTTTCACTTAAAGACAGAGATTTTTCCATCATTTTTATTTCACTGATATGTGACTCATAATATTACATTTTTGTTATTAATACATTTATATCTTATCAAAACATTTAACTTAACCATAGGAGAAAAATTTATTTATTTAAAAATGAAAAATACACATGCATTATGGAGTGTGCAAAAAGCAGGAGTATTTAAGTATCAACTTGCAGTTTTTATCCAAACTTCTTCAGACACATTTTGAGTTGTACAGGATACTACAGTACATTGGGATAATAATCTCATAATCTCAAATTCATGCTCTGCAGAGAGTCCAGCTAGACTGATAACATTTAGTTGAATTTGGTCGTTGGTGTGCCAGCTCCTGGTTCATCCCTGAGAAAAAAAGAGAGAAAAAAAAAAGAGAAAGTCACTAGCATAAAAATAAAACTTAGCTTTGTAAAGTTAGCTGCTTCACATAGCAGTAATAATTCCTCATATTTTGGAGAAGATGGGTAAAATTAAAACAACTGTAAAGATATTTCTTTAGGGATAAATTGCATTAAAATTATGACATATTAGTGCATTCAGAACAACAAGTTGAAGCTTTATTAGAGTCAAGCATTTTCAGAACTTAGCAGTCATAAAAAAACAAACATCTACAATATATATATATAATATATTTTTAAAAGCTCACTGGGGTGTAATGGCTCCTGAAAAGCATAACTGATAAATGATAAAGGCCATTTCAAAGTAATTCTGTCAGGAACAGAATAAAAAGCTATTAAGTTTCTGGAAACTTAACCTCTTAGTTTTTTGCAAATGTCAATAAGTCTTGTATTGACAATAGACATTTGTGGTTGTGTATGTTTTTTCGTTTTGTACATCAGACGTTGGAGGAAGTGTTTCAGCAAAACAAACTTCCTTTTCATCCACAGTTATAAAAAAGGCCTCTGTGCTCTGCATGTTGTTCTTCTCCTCCATTTTCAGGCTGTATGCATGGAGGGATCTTAAGGCTTTTATCCCTACAGGGAACCGGCTCGAACTCTTTCTCTGTCAATTTTCACCCACTCCCCAATTCAGATGAGCCCTTTCTCCCACCAACCCCACAATGAAGGATTTGTCCTCGTTCTCTTTGTCCACCTCTGATATCTTTTTTCGACTGCTCCCTCTCTGCAGACAGCATGCAGCGTATGCAAATACGTGCTCTTTTATTCGCCAGACTCCACCCCTGAATGAATGCCACCTTAAATGAGGCCACACTCGCGCACGTTTACAGAGGGGCCATGGAACATGCACACATTACAATCGGTGAATTTGAATGCCCACTCTGACACACAGTGAGTCAAACATCAAAAGATGAGCAGTAAAAATGAGCAGACACAGAAATATATGGTTAACTTATATAGCCTATTCTTATTCTTATTCGACATGTTCAGCCATACAATCCGGAGAGGTCAGTAACAGGGGATATGACAGGCATCACAGGACTGCACTTACCATAATTAACTGCTATTAAATTTAGCCTTTTATTTTAAAGAAAGATGCTCTGATGACGCTAGTTCCCATTTAAATTGCACACATATTGTCTTATAATGGTGCAGAAGCTTATGTGAAGTTAAGCTTAACCAGTGCTTCAATATCTCAGCATGCACCGGTACATTAAGTATCTTGTTAGCAATAGAAACCACTTTGGTCTTACAGAAGAGGAAACATTTGCTGTGACATTTCACTATAGCGACATTAAGACTACTTCTAGTGAAATAACTTCACCTGATTGCAAGATAACGAGACCTTTGATGTGTTTTAGGATGGAAGCAAAATGTAGCTGAGAAGCTTAAAAAAACTGTCAGCTTGCAACATGAGAAGTTTTTTCATTTGTCACAATTGTTTTAACAAAGTAATTATGCATTAGGTGAGACACACACTTCTTAAGATGTGTGAGGCTGAGAACTGAGAACAAGCGGTCTAACAGAATTCACAGAGGAAGAGGTGCAGACTGTGTGACTCTGGATGAATTATGGCTGTGTCTGATGAACATAAAGCGTTTTCTTGCCACTAACATTCCCAAGCTGGCCCGTGCCATCTGTGAGTATGTGTGAATGGGTTGGAGTTTGTGTTTTGCCTGTGAGTGTGTGTGTGTTGTTGGGGAGGGGTTGACGTCCACTGGACAGCTCTGACAATTTGGCCTTTTCAATCTTACATTACTGAACCAACCGGCCTCCTTCCCATAGCAACCCTAACAGAGGTCAAAGGCTATGTACTCCTCAACCACCTCCTCCTCCTCTTCTTCTTGTGTTCCATGGTGGCCACAGACTCTGCTAACTCCCTAACTGGCTGCAGATAGAGAGATTGCACCCATGAACTTGAACTTGACTTGATTTCTGCCATTCTTTCAGTCTCATCCAGATCTTATTGTAGAATAAAGATAAAGGGAGAATATGCTTTTTCATGCACAGTCTCCTTTTAAGGTCTGGTATGAACTCACATTCAGTAGCACAGAATGCAATGACACATACAAAAAAAAGGGGTCACATCAAGGATTCCATGTTACTACCTCATCCCCTGCTATGATTACAAAGGGTTGCTGTATTAAAGGCTCAGTCACCTAATTCTCCGCTACTTTCATTGGAGCATACAGGACCCCTACTCCGGGATGCCACAGCCAACAGACATAATCTGAAAAGCCTGGGATGTATGAACTTCTCTCCATCTTTCTCTAAGATACTTAACGCTGGGCTTTGTGCTAGATTAGTCTCAGCCAGTGTTGCATTAAAGAGCCCCGATGAGCTTCGCTTGACCCACATTGGACCTCATCCAAGACTATGGGCTTTATGTATTTTGGTAGAGCCGTTAAAACATTAATAGTATCCACCCATAGTGAGGAGGTAACCCAGGAGCTATGTGGTATTAACATTTTATCACTACTATGGCAGCACCCACGCAGAATGGGAAGTGAGCACTGGCTACTGTCACTTCATCATGTCATACATTATGATTCCCTGCCACTGAAAATCTCACATAGCAAAAGCAATACATAGTTAATAACGAATAACAGAAGTAAGAAGAAGAAAGGAAGGAAAGGTAATCATCTCTTTCTCTGCCATTTTCTTCAGGGGAAATACATTTTTCTGTCAAATGTAAAGTTATGTACAGGCAGGAGGGAGTGAAAAGTGAGGAATGAATATCTAAGTAATGGTGGCTGCAGCGTGCAAAAGGAAGATTCAGGGCCATCCAGGTCCTAAATCCTTCTGTCTTGGTGTCAAAGCAGCTGACCTCATTCTCCAGCTGCTCTGGTTTCAGACTGTCTTAATTGAAGACTTTTAGTTTCAGAGCAGATTAAAGACCATCATAAAGCAGTTTTACTGAGGGTTACGACACGCTGCAGGATATCAAAAATCAAAATTAAGAGTGCTGATTTCTTTTTACTTGTTGTTACTGCCTCCTAATACTGAATTTGAGTGAGAATTTTATCTCTCAGCAATCATCAGAAAAAAGAATCTGTGTGTTTGTGCACGTCGTTCATTTTTACATCCCCTAAACAAATGGGACTGCGCTTCTTGCAGACGTGTTAAGAATGAATACATTTTCCTGACAAATGTGCTTCAGTCACCATCCCTCTTTGACCACGCTGTCTGTGCAAAATGCCGTAGCTACCGTTGCAAAGCAATTTCCAAACACACACACACAACTTCAATTCCCAGATTGGTATTGCAGGCAATGCACAAGCTAGCAGGAGCTGACTTCATCAGCAGGTAGCCTGACGCTGGTGGCTCAAACATGTCTGCCCATGTGCTACACCTGCTGCCTTTTTTTCATGCATATTTGCATTTTCTCTTTAACTCTTTCTTGGTGAGCTAATATTAGCGTTACCTATCAAAACCATCCTTCTCATGCTCTGTTTTCCCTAATGTAGCACATATAGTAGCATGAAGAAAGCTACAATTCCTCTAACATTAATTTCTTGACTTGCTTCCTCTCTTTTGTCAAATCTGCCTGAAGCAATATGCTGTACATCAGAGATGAGCAACACAAATGCAATTATGAAGACAGCTCTGAGTCTTTTATATGAATAAGAAGAGGGAATCATCCTTTGACATGTGGGCTGCACATCTTGTGGAAGCACAAATACAGTATGAGGCCCATTAATAATCATTATCTGCACAGGTTACATCACTCAGATTCTCAGGGCGTACCCACTACCTTAGCTGAGTCATTCACAGCGATATGGTGTGCCACCAACTGTCTTGTTGGAGTTTCACGATGTCTGTCTTTTTACCTCCTGATACAAATATGTAGGTTGTTTGCCTAAGGAACAATTTGCAAACTGATCGCAAATTGAGATAAAATGGACAACTACAGGGCAGATGAGGGGCATTGGAAAAATTTTAATTAGATTCCTTTGTAAAAGTGTGACCATTGCATTGCACGTCTGATGTAGTCCAGTGGCAAACCGTTATTTAGTATGACGTACACATGAACGCATGCCTAATGCCTGGGAAATCCCTCTCATTTAGCAGAAAATGTAGCATCTCCATGTTTTTCAGACATGCAGAGAAGCTTGAATGGACTAATGAACAGTCAGGTGGCACTCCAGGGTCTGGACTACCCCCCTCCCTCCTCTCCCATTGCACACATATCAAACACACATACACGTCCCCACACATTAAAACTCAGTGGATCACCCGACCCTGGTGATCCGCACGACAGTCTAATGTCTCAGGCATCTGCTCATGTCTAGTCTGGAGGGTCTTTCCCACCCTGCCCCCCAGCTCGGGCTCGCTGCACCACCAGTTCCCACAATAGTGGGAAAGCAGGCTTTTCGAAGGGAATGGGTGGGGTGGGGTGTTGTCGGGTGGGCAGCTATTGAGGGGATGTGAGTGAGAAAGTGCGGGGCTGAATGATAATGTATAAATGCACGGCACTGTTCATTAACACACAAGCACTGCAGCTGCACATGTCGGCCCCGGACACACATGCTCACGTGTCTCGCTTTTCGTCGGGGGTACAGGGCAGCTCCACGCCACGATAAGGAGAGTTGTGTCTGTGTGTGTGAGAGATAACAATCATATTGCTGGTAAAGATCTGAAGAGGTAAAAAATTGCAACGTGATTTTGTCCCTGTCAGATTTTTAAAGAATGTGACATTTTGACTTTGTGACATGTTCTGTATAAAGTAAGAAATATCTTAGTATTTAAATTATAAAGCAGAGAGCTGCAATCAACATTTAAAGGCTGAGAATGTTTGCTCAGGTTGTTTGTGTGCAGCTAAGTCGCTTTAGCAAGTGTAAAATTTCACTTTCACCATAGCACTTGTGATCCACATGACGCACACATAGGAACCTGCGTGTATGCACACACGCAGTTGCAGATTGTACACAAACATGTATGATGAAATACCTCAATTAAACACAAATGTTTGCAAAATTATGCGTTTTGTAAAAAGTACAAATTTAAAAAATGCATGATTGCAATGGGTTTCCTTTTAAAAACAAGTATTTAAGCACCCCCATCATTTAACTTTCAGCACCTGAAATTTTCAACATTTAAAGACACTACTTTAAACATCACGATTTCATGACAGAAGCAGTTTTAAAGAAATTAATCGATGAAGTTTGTTAGGTGGAAACAGCATACATCGATGCCTGGTGTGCATCAGGGAGAAAAGAAGCACCATGATAAGAGAGGATGGCAGATTTCCTTCAACCAGTGCCAGCTCATTAATTTTGTTTGCTACCGAACCCCCTCCCTTACCCGCACCACCAACTACTAACACCCCCCCCACACACACACACACACACACACATCACCCCTTAACTGCTAATTAGCAGAAGCAGAGCACAGAAGAAAAGCGAGAGGCCATGTGTGACTGGAGAAAATGGAAAATTCTTCTTCTTTCCCTTCCTCATGATCCCTTCCCCCATCACACACACAGTCACACACTTCTGCACGCCATCACCACCCCTCTGGCCACCAACGCCACTGGTACCAGCAGAAAACCATGATGCAGCTCACCTCCAGTGCCAGCCCAGCCATTTTAGTTGTCGCGGCAAACATCTCCCAAGATGGCTCCTCTGAGCGCGCCCGTACTCCTGGGATCTGGAGAGGGTCTTTGTCCTCCTCTTGGCACAGGCGAAGCGTCTCTGTTGGCAGCACAGATGGCATCAGGGGCTCCTGGGTACAACGGAGGAGGGTGGGAGGAGGCGGCAAATCCGGACCAACCGTTTTTCTCTTCTATTCTCAATTTTGTTTAATGGCGGGTCTGTTCAGGCATCCCAGATCTTTCAGTGTTAATTGGGAAGCTGTTACAGGAGCAGAATAGAGAGAACAGAGGAATACGCAGCATGTTATACATTTCAGGGTATCAACACAGCCTTTTGATTATGAATTATTTATTCAATTATTCTTTTCCTCTTTCCTTAAAGAAAACACTAAATAGTTTACACACACACTGAACCACTGCACTATAAATAAGCCCATTATAAAACTTTTAAAGCTCTCTCCAGTCTATTCAAAAAGCAATTCCCTCTCGTTATGTTAGTGTTATCAAGGCATAAGTGTGTATTCTGCTGCTACACAAGCACCAGAAGAATCCCTCGCATTTTAAAGGTACAAAGGTTAAATCAATGATGCCTTGGACTATCCCAAACATAAAGCCTTAAGTGTTTTTTCCCCATTTGTTAAGGAGGCACTGCGGGTTCACACGCTACGTATAACAGGGAAGCTCTAGAAAAGACTTGGACCACAGCCTTTCCAATATCTGACTGAAACGAAGCAATTAGCCCAAGTTGACAGCAAACTCCACTGCAATAAGCAGTTAAAAGAACGAATGAAAACTCATCTGTTGCTCTTTAAGTTTTTAGTGGCATTCTTCGGACTAACCATCTGCACCGTTGTAGTTCTGAAGTACCAAGTTGAAAAGTTCAGCTCCCATCCACAGGATTGCCCCGGCCTTCTCATTGAGATGAGACACAATGTATCCCAAAGGCCTCAAGATTTGCTACCGCTTTAAATACAGATGCCAAATGTGTGTGTATTTTTTTTCTTTTACCACTTTACTACATTAGAGGGTCTATAGGACAAGAACAAAGAATTGGCTTCCTCTTTCTTTCATCCAAGTAAAGTTAGAATTCAAACTGGGTTTTCTTTTCTAAAAGCAAAAAACATAAATCAAGAGCATTTGAGCTCTGACTAGGCTGGAAGGTAACATGCTAATGTGTCCTGAAAGAGTTATAGCTTCAGAAGTCTTTCAGAGGGATCCTGGAGGCTCAACATAATAGTTAGCCTGCTTCTCTTTCTAAATGTGACCGACTTAAACCAAGAGCTGTGACAGACCATTTTTTACTAAAGTAATCTTGTCAGTGCAGGAAAAGCACAGGTGTAAATAATAAATTACCTGTATCTGAATTCCACTTATTGCAAATGCAGGTTTTTGTTCCTCTTCCAAATATTAGGATATTCACACCTTGAATTAGTTTGTTTAATACTAGACATCCTGTTGCAGTGAATGTTCTACTTTGGGCCCTCGTTCAATCTGTGAAGCGCATACAAATCCTTAGAATACACTGAATTTAGAACAAGTTAAGGTATTTGAGACAAGAAAGTAAATATAAACACATGCACAACTTTTTCCTTAAAAAGACTCCTTCAATCCTTCATCACATAACATGCACTGCAGCTGATGATACATTTTGGTTATGTGAAGAAAAAATGTTACTATGTTAAAAAAATTTATAATAATAATTTTCTTGTATATATCTTATATATATGTGTGTAATGTTAGTCCATCTACATTTTGAACTTGCCATTGGGTATTTCTTGCATTATTAGCTAAACTTTTTCTTACCTTTTTTGGTGTAAATCCACCTGAGGAGCCTCCTTTTCTCTTGGTAATGAACACAACGATACGGAAGTCATTTCTACTTTCGGTTATCTAGCTTTATGACAGGCATTTAACACTCATACAGCTAGATAACCAAAGACAAAAACAGACCCCCTTTCTCACATTAGCTGTTGCCCAAAATTATCTTGGTGTGATCTACAAGGAGGCAAAGCAACATCAGAAGGCCTGTAATAGTTACACATATTTCCATTTCATTCAAGCTGTTTATTATTAAAATAAAACAGTGAAGTTATAGAAGAAAGCAGATGCATATTACTAAAGGCAAAAAAGAGGATGTTTATATCATTTGCTGGTTGAACAAATTTGGACATTTGTTTTATAATTCTGTGTGATATGTCACCGCTTACCTTAAATTATACCTTTAATCTATGTATATTATACGTAAAGACATATTGAAGACACAAATAAATAAAAACATTAGTATTTATGTGCAGCTACCAAAACGGGATCTACAGGCTTTGTCATTCCCAGAAACTTCTGCATATAAATCCATAATAAGATAAATCCTTAAAACAGACAAAAAGACTGCATTTTGTTTTGGTTTTCTCTAAATTTAAAATTTAGTCTGAACTGCCATTTAAATATTTGCGCACTAAAAAAACCCAACAAAAAACAACATAATAAAACCCACCTACGGCACTGCAATTTATTTACCACTTCGTGGGCCTGTTCAGTTGTGTAACACGAACCTCTTTTGCTTCAATTAAGCAATAATCTTTAATAAAAGGAAAACATTATAGATCGAAAATAGGACTAATTTGTCACCTGTCGCGACATTTCATCCGGAGAAGCTCATTACACGTAAACGCTCCTAACGAACGACTGGTGGTATTCTACTATAACTTGATTTTTTGCTCTAATATCATAAAGACGTTTTAAAGTTGAACATGTGTCTCCATAAAAACAAAAACATTGATCATACCAAAGAGCTAATGTTCCAAAAACCGACTATGTTTTCTCACATGAGGCCAAACTGACGGCCTGAAAACATGACCATGAACCTGACATCGCAGAGCAGGAGCCTGTTTGATGCAGCATGCTAAATGATGCTCAACAGCTGACTTCTAAAACTAAATTAAAAAACACATCAATTCTTCTTAATTTAAAATGAGGTGGGGTTTAATATTTTTTAATTTGCTCCTGGCTCTTTAGTGCCCCTGAGGGCAAAGAATCCCTACTTTTAATGAGAGTTGTGATTGGCCTACTTCTTCTAAAACTAGACTATTTCACATCACAAGGATTAATCCGCACAAGCCATTACAAAAGCAATTAGTTCCTAATCATAATAGAAGGACGAGGACACTTTAAGGTTCTGGCAATTTATATAATAGGAGGTTTTGTCTATTTAAAGACCATTCACATATGCTCTCCCTTCATTCACACGAACCAAAGGGCGTTTCAAGCGTTTCAATAACACCACTAACAGGTAAACTTAACATTTATCTCCAGTATCCTTAAATTCTCTGCAAAAGACAAATGGACATAGCTTTTGCATAAAATGAAATCTGGTGAAACCTGATCATGTTTGCCCACTTGTCCATTTCCAGGGGCGTTTCTTACCTGTTTTAGAAGCAGAGTAAACTCTGACGGTAAATGTCCTCAACTTAAGCTCGTGCTGAATGTTCCAGGACAATTTTTCTGCGTTTCCATCGGGCCCTTGTTGAGAGTTAGCGGCAAAGCCCTCACGTGTGACCAGCCCCATCCTCAGTCATCCAGCTTCTGTCTCTCCACCAGCCTGCTCGCTTCTTCTACTGTCTGACATCCAGCTCCTGCACTGACGTCATGCCAGGACCAGGGAGGCAAACTGACCAATCACAGAGCCCTCCAGTTCCAGAGAATCAGTGCACACGAAGACGTGTCACTCCTAGATATTTTACCAGCTTTTTAATGTATATTTATATATTTTTTTAATGATTTTTTTTATGTATGTATGTATGTATGTATGTATGTATGTATGTATGTATGTATGTATGTATGTATGTATGTATGTATGTATGT
>JBAMHW010000010.1:27934928-27957448 GCA_037177495.1 Rhadinocentrus ornatus | reverse complement strand
TTATTATTATTATTATTATTATTATTATTATTATTATTATTATTATTATTATTATTATTATTATTAAATATTATTATGTTTTACAGGTTGAGGCGCTACGGTGCCGCAAGAAAATAAATCACATAAAAACTAAAGGCTTATAATAACATGTATAAGGCACGTAATATAAAACTAAATTGATATTGAATTTGCCCTAGAAATGGTAAAGATAAAACATTAAATAGAAAAAAACTATATTAATAAGAAAACATGTAAAAAGCCTTGGCATTAAAAACAGAAAAAACAAGATAAAATGTGTTAACCTAAGTTTATGTCAGTTACAAAAATAAACTGCATGGCTAAATGAGCATGATTCCTTACTTAATAGCATGATCCTGTGGGAATAAATGGAAGTTTGAAGCAAGTGCTTCCACACTTACAGGCTTAGCCTAACTGGTCAAATTTAGAGAATGTGATGTGAAAGGAGTCATTAAGAATCCTGTGAGTTAATCTGAGCACAGTATACCTTTGGCCTTAAAGAATCATTTTTAACAGTTTCATTTGGAAGTCCCCTTTACTCACCACATTTATTGCTGTTTTTACTGCATTTGCTTGGACAGTTAAGAATCCTGTAGCATCTAATCAGACCACACTGTGCCTTTAAGAATGCAAATGTCCCTGGGACCAGGGATAAAATATTAGATTGACTTCCAGTATCAACTCTAACAGCCTAATTAAAAACACAAAATTACTAAATTTAAGATGCAAAATTTGGATAAAGCTGGACTCCTTATCCTCTCTGAATATTCCATTTCTGTGCAGCTCTCATAGTGTTTAGCTTGCAGATAGATTCCAAATATTATTCAGCAGCCATTTATATATGAAATGACTGTCTAGACCAAAGTATGGAGTATGCAGACCTGCTGGGTGAGGTTTTAATATTGCACAACCAGGGAAGTGAAAACTGGCAAATATTGAAATACAGAAAGTGGAAAACCGCATTTTGGTTGTAATATATGAGCAATTGGGTATTTAATGAAACTTGTAGAGTATAATTTCAGAAAGTTTATAATTGAGACTTTCATCTGTCCTATATTTGAATTATGGTTAACTAAGAGTAATTTTTTTTAATGTTTCTCATTCCTTTGTGTGCTTCCATGCTTGTATACTTGTTTATTCATGTTCACATGGCACTTTAAAAGCTCCATGGCATTTACTGCAGATTGTAACTGTGTATTTTCCTCTGGGAATATTAGACTAACATCAATAAATGCATGCTTTTATTGACATAATAGCACATGCAACATGTGAAATATATAATCCACAGCATGAGATCGAGGCATGCACAAAGCACAAAGCATTTAAGTTGGTGTGGAAATTCTGAAGTCACGGCAGCTCTGCTTCTCTTTCTCACACACAGACGGAGTGGAGTGTCTGTAGAGACTCAGCAGGCAGCCTTCACAGCAATCCAAAGATGATGTCTTGCTGAAAGAGAAAAATATATGATTGTAATGTCCCCTAGCATATTAGCAGGACAAAAAGAGTTGCTGAATGATGTAGTCACTCAAACACTGGAGGAGGTGGATTTTATTTAGGAAAAATTCTGGTAGATACTGAAGGAAGACAGAAAGATGCCTTTGAGAGGGAAATTCTGTGACCTGTCTATTCTGATTATAGAAAGGATGCACACGGGCATCTCACCAGCCACTAAATCTACAGTGAAAGAAAAGAGGTGAAGAAGAATATCCAGAAAATGACAATACAGATCATTTACAGATAATGTACAGCCTGGGAAACGCAGACTGTTCTCATCATTGTCTTACTTTTTTTGGGGTATTAAGCACCAACAAGTTCTTTCCTTCATTAAAAATTTGCTGACTGAGTGACATAACAGATGGCAATGGCAAGTGGAAGATAGAGCCCGGGGATGTCTGGAAAAATAAATAAATTAATTAAAGGGACAAAAGAAATGGTGAGAAGCTGGCTATTTTTGGTGAAAAACCAGAAACTAGAAATAAAACAGAAATAAAAAGTCAGAAATAGAGTAAAGCTCGAACCAGAAAGACCTTCCAATAATATGAATTTAATTCTTTTCACCCCCTTGAACTTCATGACCTTTCAGTCAGTATGTTTCAGGCTTATGACATCTCTCTCTCTCCTTTGTTTATTCTTTCTTTCCCCTCCTTTATATTAATTTTCTCTCTCTCTATTTCCTTTTCACGCTCTTCAAACTCCTTTGCTGGTTTTGCTAAGTGAACCAGATCAAAATCATGCTTGTCACTTAAGCTAATTCATTGTCCTCTAAAAGCCTATTAGCCTAGTATCTATGACCCCAAATCCTGAAATGTGGACATGTTTCCCAACTAACATTATAACATTGCTAAATTTAAAATAGAAACCCTCTATACTCTGCAGGTTTGAGTAACTTTTTATTGACTGAGATTTGTTCTGCAGCTTCTGCAGCAGTCATCCGTAATTGTCTGTTATAACCATAAAAAATAACTGGTTTTCTGATTCAAGGTACTACAAAACATTTTTTGGTAATTAACAGGCTTTGTAATGAAAAATATCTGTATCAAAACAGTCCAACATGATTACAGTAAACGTTGGCCCTTGGGTGACCTGTAACGCTGAAATGAGGTCGACTTCCACACCTCCATTTCACATCTACAGTAGGAATCTGAATGCGGTCAATGTGTATAGTGAAATGACATGCTATATCCATACACAACAAATGTTGTGGCAAGCCCTCAAAAATAAAAAAAGCGACCGCGGCAGGACTCGAACCTGCAATCTTCTGATCCGAAGTCAGACGCCTTATCCATTAGGCCACGCGGCCAATCACGCTATAGTACAACGCGACATTCTCGTCTTAAACAGCACACCAGGAGCTTTTCCTGCTGCCTTTGATGGCTCTGCAGAGGGAAAAGGTGGATACGAAGGTATGATGATGCTAACAGAGAAAGGTTGTACCGCTAAACACACAATATTCACCCCAATATATATTCTTGTTATTTTACAGTAGCTGCATTCATCCAGACCGCGTGGGGTCGCTAAAGTTTGGCCTCAACGCTATCGTGTGCTTCACGCAGGCCACGGTTTCTCTCTGGTTGTGTTTTACTTACGTGTTTAGTGATCCATTTAACATTAGCGGTAAAGTCAGCTCATAAATCAGGCAACCGTGGGTGCTCTTTTGTTTTGTTTTCATAAAAAGTATTACTAACATAACTCGATAGTGCTACTAAAAATAGTTTGTTTCGTTGCACACAAATTAGCATGTGTTTGTAAACACGCGGGGGTTTGGTGGAAGAGCAGTTAAAGGGATGCAGAAAAGTGAGTCAGGTATTTAACCACTGACGTGATTACTTTTTGAGTAACATTATCTGAATGATATATTAGTGTTATACACTAAGAAAGGATGAGTGATCAAATCTGAGAAAATAACTAGAAGCCCACAAGACCTATAATATTTAATTGAAGACACTCAGCACGACTACAACAGGTAAGTCACACATCATGAGATCATAATTTATTTGTAGTATAAAGATACAGTTGTTCCTCATGTTACATATTATTAAGGTGCAAGCTAACATAACAAAGCTGAATGATGTATCTTTGTATTCCAGCTGTTGGGAGAAGTTTCAATGAGGTAATGCTGCATTTATTACGTTGTCCTCTGCAGAGGACTTTTTACTCTCTACAATGGAGGTGTCCACGCTCCTTCTACTCCACCAAGCCTCACTCATTCCAGGGCGAGGACTCCACAGAAACTCGCCTGAACCCCCTTAACATCCAGATGTTGTCAAGAAAACTCCATGAGCAGATCTTTCGTGGGGTGGAGCCAGAGTACAGTGAGGAAGCTGTAGAGCGCAGCATAAAGCACTTGCAGAAGCATAAGCTGTGGGGAAAAGAAGCTTTTCTCTTGCCAGATGTTGAACTTAAACTCCCTCGAATGTATGGCAAAAATATAGATGAGCACTTTCGCATCTTGGCTGAGAAACAGAATATTCCCTACCTGGAGGCTGCTGCCAAGCTGCTTCGGGCAGAGCTACCACCCATGCCTCAGGAATGGAGCTGGGAGATTGGCTGGACGCGCTACGGATCCAACGGGGAGATGCAGAAAGTTGATTTCCCAGATGAGTCTACACTAGTGTTTGATGTGGAGGTGTGCATGACGGAGGGACATTGCCCTACACTGGCTGTTGCTTTGTCTCCAACTAACTGGTGAGAAACAGAACAAAATTGCAAATATCAGACATGTAAAGTTGTCTTGTGCTTACTCTAATGGGTTTCTGTTGTTCTACTGATGCTACCAAATAAGAACATATGAAATATGATGTGGATGCAAAAATGCAGCAGTGTGATTACAAATCTCTCACTTTTTAGGTACTCCTGGTGCAGTAAGCGTTTAATTGAGGACCGATACTCCTGGTCAAATCAGCTGACTCTTGCTGACCTGATTCCACTAGAGACACCTTTCAACTCTGCCCGTCCTCCAGGTGGTCAGTGGAAAGAAAGGCTCATAGTGGGCCACAACGTCAGTTTTGACAGATCTTACATAAAGGAGCAGTATCTTCTAAAGGTTAGTATCACCTTACTTTGATCATATATAGCATCTCTGGTTGCACCTGTTTGGTATTATTTAGTTAACTAAAAATAATGTCCTGTAAGGGTTCAAGGGTACGCTTCATGGACACCATGAGCCTCCATATGGCCATCTCTGGGCTTACAGGGTTCCAGCGCACACTGTGGATAGCCAATAAGCTGGGTAAAAACATCGGTCTTCAGGAGGTCAAAGAGCACATCAAGAAAACTGGACAGAAAAGGGAAGGCCTGATGGTTTGTGTCATTAATTTAGTTACAATTTACCTGCATTCCTTTGGAAATAAGCTTATATTGCTTCTGATATTATCTAAACTCAGTGTGACAGTATGTTTTATGCACAGATTGGCTCATGGGACTGGGTGAATATTAGTAGCATTAATAATCTGGCTGATGTCCATGCTCTGTATGTGGGAGGCCCGCCACTGGAGAAAGAGGCCAGAGAGATTTTTGTAAAGGGAAGCATGACAGACGTCAGGAACAACTTCCAGGTAATATTTGTACACAAACATAGTTAGACCTTCAAGATTACTTGTACTTTTCATGAAGTACAGTTATGCAAGATTTATTTGCTTTTGCTGCCATCTACAGGAATTAATGAAGTACTGCGCTAAGGATGTTCAGGCCACACATCAGGTCTTCACAGAACAGCTTCCCTTCTTCATGGAGAGGTTGATAAATACCAACCCACAAACATTTTCAATTTTCACTGTCTTGTATTAATTTCTGCAGTTACGAATATGACATTGCATGTGTGTCAAGTTATTCTAATTTTCTGTGTTTCATAAGGTGCCCTCACCCAGTGACACTTGCAGGGATGCTGGAGATGGGTGTGAGCTACCTTCCTGTCAATCAAAACTGGGGTCGCTACATAGAAGATTCTCAAGATGTTTACGAGGAGCTGCAGAGAGAGATGAAGAAGTCTTTGATGACTCTTGCGGATGATGCCTGCCAGCTCCTGCAGGATGACAAGTGAGATGTACCATGTTTTTGGCTGTATTATACAATTAGACATTTGTGATGTCTATTTAGGTGTGACAAGATAAAACTTTTGATGTATTTATGCAGAATATGCAGCTCTGTAAGTGATTTAGAAGCTCTTGCAAATGTTGCTTGTTTTTTTTCAAGGTACAAAGAGGACCCCTGGCTTTGGGATCTTGAGTGGGATGTGCAGGAGTTCAAGCAGAAGAAAGTGCCAGCTAGCAAAAAGAAACACTCCAAGGAAGGAGCTGAAACACGAAATACCACCCCTATTCCTGACTGGGAAGATGGTATATGTTCAGACCATTAAGCATATTTAAGAGGCCAATTTTATGTTATCTTCTTAAGCTGGAGTATTAACAAAACATATTTAAAAAAAAAAAGATGTTCATGAATTTACAGAGTACATCGGTCATCTGAGTTGTTGTGATGTTAGACCCAGGTCCACCTTCTGAGGAGGAGATGGCTGGCCCTTGTCCCAGCAGGCTGGCTGTTGAAAAACTAAAGGAAACAGTGAGTCGACTTCCAAAGAGAAGGCAGCATCTACCTGGACATCCAGGGTAAGACCACTCTAAAGCAATCACCTGATATTAATTGTCCTATATTTTCCTCCATTCGCCACTTCAGGTGCAAATCCGTGCCTCTTTCTTGTGACGTTGTCCTTCAGGTGGTATCGTAAACTGTGTGAGAAGATGTCTGAGGAGGACAGCTGGTCACCTGGAGCCAGCGTCATCAGTCTCCAAATGCGACTGACTCCCAAGCTGATGGGTCTAACGTGGGATGGTTTCCCCCTGCATTACACAGAGAAACATGGGTGGGGCTATCTGGTACCAGGACGTAGGGATAATCTATATCCACCCGAGGAAAATGCGGGACCTATGTGTCCACACAGGTATTTGGCTGGCTACTCTGAAAGTAAACATGTGCTTCGTGGTGAAAACCTAAGCCAGGTGGGATAAGTCATCTTCATACACACACTGTAGCCTTGAGAATATCTAGAATTACCAGTAAAAGTTGCTTTGTATTTGTCTTCACTGGAGACATGTATGCATACGGAACAGATTTCACTTCAAAAAGTTATGTTTATGGGCAAGTGGGGGCCTCATTCATTATTATTGATGTATTTCAGTAACATTTAAATGAAAGCACATCTCACGTTGAGTACTTGCTGTCAGTTGTGTGTGTGAAAATGGTAACTGCATTTAAAGTCAGCGTTTAATTCTGTTGCGTTGCCCTGTTGTCTTTTCACAGAGCTATAGAGTGTATTTATAAAGAATACTGTGAGCAGAACAGCAAGGTGCAGCCTGAGTATCTGGATGTCAGCCCTTTAGATGACCTCATGTGGACTGACAGCACAGTGTGGGCAAAGGTGCATAATATCATAATATAACTCAAGTATTGTTATGCTAGGCATCATTTGCATTTCTTTGTACTTATATACTATATATACAGTAGCAGTGAAATGTTTGGACACTTTCCCATTTATTTCAATGGGCATGTGTGTCCAATCTTTTTAACTAATTATTCTTTCCAATTGGTGGTATTCCCATTATAAGCAGTAATTACATTTTCAGCTATGTTTTCAATACAGATAGTAATTAGCAGTAAGTAATGCAGTTTGATTTGTATAGGTTTACCTAGTCACCCATGTGTGACTGCAGGTGGTTTACATAATTTTTTTCTGTATTGAATGTTGGAAATAATCAGGCTTTGAAATGTGTTGTGACAGTGATATGTTTCTTCGTGTCATTTTAAGGTGGAGGAGATAGGTTCCTTGGAAAGTCTTTCAGAGGAAAATGGCATCAAAATGTTAAAAAATGAGAAGAAAAAGAAGGTGACCATCATTTCAAAGCCCTAAACACTTCATACTGGATCATTATAAGAGCTCCTTATATAGCTTTGTTTTTATCTGGTCCAGCTTGGTTTTTGTTGTTTAATTCTTTGCTGCGTGGGATACTTTCTAGTCTCAACAAAAGCCCCAAGATCCACAAGAGGAAAAAAGCTGCCATTATCACCATGGAAACGGACCCTACAATGATGTAAACATTCCAGGTTGCTGGTTTTTCAAATTGCCTCATAAGGTGAATGTCCATTGTTTGCCTGTGTTGCTCTGAATAAAAAGCACTTACCGGTACATAATGTTAATTTAGTGATTTTATTTAAGTGAATCTTTGTGTTCACAGGATGGTAATCACAACAACGTTGGAAGTCCATTTTCTAAGGACTTCTTGACTAAGATGGAGGACGGCACTCTCAGAGCAGGAAGAGGTGGAACGAATGCAACACGGGCACTAGAGATTAACAAAATGATATCCTTCTGGAGGAATGCCCACAAACGTATCAGGTACCCGCCAGTTTCCACTGTAGCTATTCTGATCATTAGATTTATATATTCTAAAAATAGTAAATACCTATCTTACCTCTTGTAGCTCTCAGATGGTGCTGTGGCACAGAAAAGGAGAGCTTCCTCGTTGTGTCAGCAGGTTTGTGGCATTTTAGCAGCAATCATGAAATGAAGTACTTTTTGTGTGTAACAAAGCAAGAAATGCTCTTTCTCTTAAAGACACAAAGACTTTGACGAACAGGGCCTGTATGGTGCCATATTACCTCAGGTCATCACTGCTGGGACAGTAACTCGAAGGGCTGTGGAGCCGACATGGCTGACTGCCAGTAATGCTCGGGTAAGAGGAACAGAAATAAAAGCTGAATGACTTATTTAACTGTCAGTTTGGGTGACAATCTTGACTTTTGAGAGGGGAGGAATTTAGTTAGCATTTACTGTATTTTATCCTCAGAGGGATCGGGTAGGCAGTGAGCTGAAGGCCATGGTACAGGTACCACCTGGGTATCACCTGGTGGGATCAGATGTAGACTCTCAGGAGTTATGGATAGCAGCAGTACTTGGAGAGGCTCATTTCACCGGCATGCATGGTAAAATGAATCCTCTTGCATTCCAGAAATCAATATTATTTACTATTGGTTACAAATTCACTTAGCAGGTATGTTGTTAACTGTCTGTTGTTCAGGTTGTACAGCGTTTGGTTGGATGACCCTTCAAGGAAAGAAGAGTCAGAGCACAGATCTGCACAGCCGTACTGCTGATTCTGTGGGAATCAGTCGGGAGCATGCAAAGGTGTTCAACTATGGACGCATATATGGTGCAGGACAGCCCTTTGCTGAGAGGCTCCTCATGCAGTTCAACCATCGCCTCAATCAAACCGAAGCTGCCAGTAAGGCCAGACAGATGTATGCCTTGACAAAGGGTATACGCAGGTAAGCTTAACAGTTTAAATCAAGATGACCTGTTAGCTTGCTGAGAACTTTATCTCTAATCCTGCACTTTTCTGTTGTTTCTTTTTTAGATACAGTCTGTCAGAGGAGGGTGAGTGGCTGGTCAGTGAACTGGGCATAGATGTAGAAAGAGAGGAGGATGGAAGTGTTTCACTGCAGGAGTTGAGGAAGATCAATCGGCTGGCATCACAGTGGTAAGAAAGCAAGTAAAACAAAAAACAACAACAACTCAACTACCTGTTTGGACCCTTGTCATTTTCTGTGTTTCTCACACCTTCTCAGCTCTCGACGAAGAAAGTGGGATATTGTTGGCAAGCGTGTCTGGGCTGGAGGTACAGAGTCAGATATGTTCAATAAGCTGGAGTGTATAGCTCATTCAGCCCAGCCAGCCACTCCTGTTCTAGGCTGCAGGATTAGTAGAGCACTGGAGCCCAAGGCAGTAAAAGATGAGGTGAGAGCACTAACTACTAACATCAGGGTTTTTTTCATAGTAAAGGGCTCACTTTTCCATCAGATTTGGGATCAAACCTTTCAAAATTATATTATTATATTTAATGAATACTAAATGTTGGGTGATGCACTTGGTCAACTATGTTGTTTTAAAGTGCTCTGAAAATAAAGTTGGATTGGATTGAATTTCATAAACTCCCAGGATGGGAGACATTGTTTCTCTGAACTTAAGAGAAACAATTACTGCTTTGTCTTTAAGACAATACTGCCTTTTTTCCCCTTCAGTTTATCACCAGCAGAGTGAACTGGGTGGTCCAGAGCTCTGCGGTAGACTACCTCCATCTAATGTTGGTGGCCATGAAATGGCTCTTTGAGGAGCATAACATCGATGGCCGTCTCTGCATCAGCATCCACGACGAGGTGCGGTACCTCGTTTGCAGTGAAGACCGTTACCGAGCAGCACTGGCCCTTCAAATCACAAACCTGCTTACAAGGTCTGCTTACAGCTCACTACACGTTCAGTCAAAATATCTCCTGTAGGGTAATAGTTTCCATTTCTATCATTGTTCTGCAGGAGCGTGTTTGCGCATGCACTAGGCATGCAGGACCTTCCCCAGTCAGTAGCTTTTTTCAGTGCGGTTGATATCGACCAGTGCCTGAGGAAGGAGGTCAACATGGACTGTGTGACTCCATCCAACCCCACAGGTCTGGAACAAAGATACGGCATTCCACCTGGTGAGGTTTGGGCACCATCATGAACAGTTTTTTTAAAATTAAATATTCACACATTTCTATCAGTTTCAGACATAATGAAACTCATTTTAAGTATGTTTAACACGGAGACTAGAGAGGAAATAGTTGCAAAAATCATTAAGATAATTAAAAAAAGAGCAACCATTGCCATCCAAAAAAAAACTAAACCAATCTCAGTAATGATCAATAACATTACTCTAGTAATTTTACTCAGGCTCTAAAAATTCCACGTATGCTGTAAATGAACTGGATAGGAAGGATTAACAAAACACCTCACTCAGCTTGGGTGTAAATCTCCCAGGATGCACGTTCAAAACATACACATTTCCCGTTAAATTCAGCCCTGTTAATCACGGTCTTATACAAGAACGACTGATCTTCACAATTATAAACAGTTTCAATCTTGAAAGAAAAGCTTCTTCAAGGTGATTCCTGATGAAATTGAGTCAGGACATTAAATTAGTTGATTAATCTTTATTTTAATCTAAAGTAGAACTGCATGTGTTGTATTCAGAAGTGCATTTTGTGAAAAAAGTGAATGAAAAGCAACAAAATCATTTTGGCTAATGTGTGCCAACTTTCCACAGGAGAAGCCTTGGACATTTACCAAATCATCAACATAACTAAAGGCTCTTTGAACAAAGGAAGATAGCTGTTTATGGACCAGACTGCTATTCAAACACAGAACTGCTGGGACACCATTCATCTAGTCAACTTAAAGATGCAAGGAATTTGGATTTGTCAAATGGGAGATCCTGACATCAGCTCACTGTTTTCTCTTCTTCTGTTTGGGTTCCTGTGTCTCCTCTGTGTCCTGCGACTCTGTAGTCTCCTAAAAAAAGAAGAAGAACAAGCAGACACTAAGCACACCAAGCAAAAGCGGGCAGCTCAGACCGCTTTTACTAATGTAAAGAGCTAAAAGGAAGCTGCATTTAAACTGTGTAAGACAGTGTCCCGTCGAGCCTTACACTGACCTCCTGACTGCAGTCCCGTTCCTGTAGAGCTGCATCCAGAGTAGCGGCATTGATGCGGAAATCTCTTGAGGTGCTCAGCTTCATGTACTGCATCAGATTTACCTAGAGAGCATTTGTACAAACAGCATACAGGAAACTTTTGCTAAATACTTTTGAATTTTTACAGTATCTCTCAACCATCTTATGTAATTCAGCTAATACAGACCTTTGATTTCTTTGAGAGTGTGATTAGATACTTCTCATACTGTTCAATGCTGAAGATCAAGTTAGGGATGGCCTTCGTCTCACGCAGAAGCTTTGCCTACCAAGACGGAGAAAAGGCCAGGTTTATAAGAAGCGATATCATCAAATGTGCTTCACACAGATTTGCTCAAAGTTGGCAGTTTTTTTTTTAATCATTTTCAGCTAAAATAAAAAAAAAAAGAAACTGTAGATGTCTTCTGATAATCACCATAACCACTGCATTTGAAAAAGATTACTGTCCTTACAGAGGCAGTGACGTTCACTTCATTCCTTCTTTTTTTCTTCTTGTCATCTGCACCTCCACTCATGTCTCCGCTCTGACCACAGAATTAAGCAGCTCTTAAAAACCACAGTACAGCTCAGGTTGTTTCTCATGTCCATAAACAGCAAAAACTCACAAGATCATTGAACTGAAGCTGACTTTACCTGCGCGTATGTGATGAAGGTGTAGCACTGTGGTGTAAGGTGGGAACCAGATAGTTTGATCTGCACAGAAGACACATTTAATCAGCATGACGTTAGAAATTACAAACAACAAAGAAATGCAAATGATGCCTAGCATAACAACAAAATACAAACAAAGGGACAATACGGCAGACTCACCAGCTTCTCAAAGCGAGCCGGTAGTGCACCGGGCCAACTGGCACACTTCTGGATGTACTGAAGATGGAAAAGGGAAGAAAATATCACACCAGGTAAATGACATCAATGTATTCTCTGAGATTATTGACTGGACAGGTACATACATATTTGACCAGGGTGGTGAGGGTGGTGTAAGTACGACTCAGCTCTCTTAGCAGTGAAATGGTGCAGGTTCCTGGCAGGTGGGCCGTCTGGACCAGCTCATTTAATGCTGTCAAGAGAGTTCCCAGCTGTAGCGTCACAGCTTTCTCAACTGGATCCTGTTGGTCTGCAGCCTGGGTGGCCTCATCTATGCATCAAAGACATAAACATCACAGAAATATTCATTTCATCATCTCTAATAATTAATCCATGTTAAAGGTCTCTTACCTGTGCCAGACTTATCAGAAACTGCCTGATTTTTCTTTGTGGCAATAAGCCAATCCACTTCATCAAGCACTCTGTCAACTTGAGACAAAACAAGCAGCTGGAACAAGATATTTAAGAGACAAGGTGAGCAAAAGAAATTTACACAAATAATATTGAAGTAAACCAATCATCTCCAGTTTAGGAAACACTTACTGCTGCTGTTGCTGCAGTTTTCATGTTGACGATGGCAAAATGGGACTGGTTTTCCACCTCCACATCCTAATTATAGAGAAAGAAAAGAAAGCTTTAAAGAAATTACCTTAAAAAAAGGCACATGAACGTTTGCTATATTGTTGTTTGAAGATAATTGCAAATAAATCACTTGTAAATATATTGTTTAACCTTCAAAATAAAGGGTAAAAAGCAGAGTGGCTGTAAATGGTCATTGATTAAAGTTGGAAAACTCATTTTTACTGGAATAAATTAAATCTGAAATCATGACATTCAAAAAGTGTCAACTTCAAAAGCAAACTTAAGTAAAAAGTTTCCTATAAATCATGGTGTTAATGGCATCTTCACTTTACTCGACCAGTTATGGAATATCCCTTATGGTTAAACAGATTTTGACTCACAGAAAAATTTACCCTAAGTTAGGGTTAAAAAACAAAAAAAGAAGGTGGGGACGGATAAATGCAGAATTCATTTTAAACTCTAAGTCACAAACCGCAGTCGCTACATCTACTATAATACGGTGAAGTGTAAATATCTACCTGATCAATATCTCCCAGTTTGCTGTGAATGTCTTGGGACAACTCCAGTAAAAGGCTTACAGGACTCTTGTAGAGGACGTGCAGGTTGAAGAGAAGAGAGAGCAGCCCCTTAGAGAATGCAGAATCCTCTAAAAAGAGAAAATACACTTGAAAAACCTCATTACACACAAAAAAAGGCACAAAAATAAGATGCAACTGACCAAAACTAGTCTCCTTGCAGATTTTCACAGTCCAAGTGATCATCTGAGCAAACTGTTGTCATAAGAAGGACTCGTTTAGTTTTTTGGGTTGTTTTTTTTAACAAACAAAAATGACATGTTACCTGTTTGGAGGAGGGATTTAGTTGGCGTGAAAGGACACTTAAAATGCTGACCAACAGCTGAGCTTCTTTGCTGTTGAAGTCCTCCTCACCTCCACTTAACTGGGTAAACAGCACCCTCTGTTGACAAGCAAAGAAAGCAGAAAATCCAGCTGCTTATACAGCCTCCACATTTACGTAGATTCTGGTACAGATTTTTAAAAATAATATTTTATCTGATAAATGTTAATACAGGAAAAAATTTGTTTACATCTGTACCTGAAACTGTCGAATGTAAAAGTAGTTCATCTCTGTGGCATCACCTTGCTCTGGATCATCTTGTGCAATTTCTGTCAGAAATGTAAAATATAATAAACTCCTGCCTCTTTTTTTACTTGGAAATTTAAGAGTTTACAGTTTCAACAGTTCATGTCCAACCCATAGCAGAGAAGAGTTGGGCCATCTTGTCTGGGTAGCGCTGCTGGCTTGTTGTGAAGATTCTCAGCAGACCCTCCAAACACAGCTGGGCCAAGCTGGAGCGCTTCTCTTTCTTCCCTGCCTCTTCCACCACACTGGGGATGTTGGTGTAACGCCACATCAGCACACTGGGAAGACATTTGGACAAACATGGTTACTGTAACATACCATCCAGGAAGTGTCCAGGAACAGTCAAACTGAGGGATTTAAACCTTGTCATGTCACAGAGGAAGCGGAAGGTCCTGTCTGGGTTCTGTCCATCTGGACCGTCTGTATGTCCAGTTTCCTCCAGCTGCTGTATTTTCTGTACAACTATACTTAGTGCGTAACGCACAAACTCTCCATTTGAGCGGAGCACTGAAAGAGCCTCCTCTCTGCTTTGACTATTGTCTCTGGGGAAAAAAAAAGATAAAATAATTACACTTTTATATGGAATTAAAAAAAGTTTCTTTGCATTTTCTTGGTAGTTTAAATAAATATATGTAATACTTAAAGTATTATAATTCCACCAAACCATTGAGTCTAAAAGCTGCAGGGAGCTTATACCTGAAGAGCGCAGTGATGAGAGTCGATATGAAGCCCATAGAGAGCAAACTGCGGGGGGTCTTGTATGAGGGCAGGCGACCCTTTCCAGATTTCTCCTTTAAGATTTCAGACAGCTTGTGGTAGCGGCTAAATAGCTCAATAATCTCCTCAAAGCAACTTTTACTGCAAGACAGAGGAAAGTTCATATACATTTTAAAATAATCCCCAATGTGACAACATTGCTGCAAAACGCTCTTGAAAAAGAGGCGGTTGTTACTTGTAGTTGGCTTTAATGAAGTTATACTCCATCAGGACCTCATAAACACCCATCACCAGCACAGCATAGATGTTATTCTTCACTCCAACGCTTGATCCCATTGAGAACTCTGCTGATTTGTCCTATTAGAAATATAAATAGCTTAAGATTATGCTTCCAATTGACTACCACAATACCAAGCTCTAACATGGGTAGGGATAAGTGTATAATAAAACACACTGGATCTCTAAAGGCAAATTTTCTTGTTTGTTTTTCTAATGCATGGATACATCTTTGGTGAAAACATGCACATTTGAAATGAAGCTCAAATTTTCCTTCCTCAGACTACTTATTTCAATAAAGTAACATATTATCAGACCATCTTACACCGTATTTCCAAAGTAAATGTAACTCAGGTGAATCTGAGACGTTTTAATGTGTAAATAATGATCTCGATCAGTTACAGAGTGGATTCAGGATTTTACAGAACCATCAGTGCACCTAGTCATGTCCTGTTTGTTAATCTGCTGAAACTGAGATCAAGCAGTCGCCCAGGACACACGTGGGGAAGGATTCTAACATCAAGCGTGCACACGTATAATTAATGCTGTCCACTTATAATTGGATCATCCAGGACAGATGTTAGCCAAGTGTCCATACCAGTTCAAAGTCCTCCAGTTCACATTTGATCATGCGTCGTGTTGTGCTCTCTACAACTGTCTGCAGGTCAGACTGATATCCTTCCTCCTCCTCCTCATCATCATCACTGTCACCAGCATTGGGGTGTGCAGAATGGCTCGTGTTCTGCAGCCACAGCAGGCAGTGTACAGTACAGCTCACCAGATGAGCCTGAAGCAGAGCAAACAATTAAAAGTGCACGTCAACAAAGGGAAGCCACTACGGGGGAGGGGGGATCATACAGAGCAGACAAGATTACCAGCGGCTCCTGGAGGTAAACCTGGTCTCCATGAGCAGTGATGCATGGCTCCAGTTTCACAGGGGGCAGGAGATCTTGTTCAGGCTCGTAGTACCGCCTTAGCTAAAGATACAAACACTTGATATACAGGTCTTAATGCAAACTAAATGTATAGATAAGTACTTGCAAAAGCACTTCATACACACATACTTGTAAGAGGAGGGTCTGCATGATGGAGCTTGCAAGCTGGGAGTTGCGACGGAGAACATCATAGAAACCCTGAAAAGGACAAAGATTTGCTTCCTTAGTTCAAAATATGACTTTTAATAACTAATTATTCCAGGCATTATACCGTTAGAGCAGTTCCTTCAGTCTTGTGTGCAGTTGAACTTTAAATGATGCTTATGGAAAAGTTCACTAAGTTCTTCTAACACTTATCAAGTTTCAAAAGTATCAAAGTTAAAACAATCTAAAGAAGAAGAAGGACCTCTGACCCCATAGAGCATCAGGCGCACATCGGCCTGCTGGCCAAGGCAGCGACGCAGGCTACTGAGGATCTCCAAGCAAAATGCTTCATTGGCAGCAGAGTTGTAACGAGAATGAACATCCACTTGGACCTATGCAGGAGTTGAGAAATGCAGTTATTATTTGACTAAAAAGGTCTAATACAGTGCCTCAGGTGTGGACACGCATTTGTAGAGATGATGTGGAGTTAATACCTGGCTGGAGGACACTGCCTGACTACACTGACTTGAAGCCAAGCTTCCCAACACTTTGAAATTCTTCAGCAACAACAAGAAGCCAGTCACTGCAGACTTTCTGCCATCCAGTTGGCTGGTGAAGACATTTAAAACAGTAATTATCTTTAAGGTTTAAAAATACCCTTTTGTCATTAAGCTTTCAAACGCTTTGTTTAAACATAATTCATTGCGGGTGATGAAATTTATCTGAATAAGACCAAAGTAAAACATACCTGGAAAACATGGCCTTGCGAAGAACCAGAATTAAAGCATCTTTCAAGGACATGCTGACTTTGAGAAGGGGCTGTAGATTAAACATAGGAAAAAGATTAAACAAGAAAAAGATCTACACTGTACGCATGTATCCATCTGTCTGTTCATTTACCTGAACAGCTTTTAGAAGACCCTGAACAGTGGTCAAAGGCAAGTACGACAAATTGTCAAATGTCTCTGTAACCTTGGAGGATGACTCCAGGAGAATCATTGGGGCAGACACCGCAATGTCTGAAAAAAGCTCTGGTGGTGCAGAAACATTAAAACACTATAATTATTGTCATACCACTGATTAGACACTTATTGAAACTTCAATCTGTTTAAAAGCGGTTTTACCTAAGTAATGACTGACAGGCGAGGCCGTCTTTGTGACCAGTCGATTTAAGACCTGCTCCAGTATCTCTCCTCTGATCGCCTCATGCATCTATTGTAGACAAAAACAGGCCCCAATAAGAAAGCATGACAACATCATGTGGTCAGTATCAAGCATTTACATGGTGATAATTATATCAAATGTAAGTGAAATTTTACCTTAAAGCCCTGCAGGAGAACTTGTCCTCCCAGCTTACATGCCTGCTGAGTAGGGGTCCGGGCTACACCAAGTGACCCGTCTGTGCTCTTGCCAAAAGGTCCAGGTTTGGGTCCAAATGTGTCCATGAGGAAGAAGCCCAGCTGCACTAATCCCTGAGTGACATGATCCCATCCAAACACACTGCACAGGAGGTACGTAGAACCAAGACAAGTGGATTAAATAATCCAATTGTGGTTGTGTTAAAGTAATGGTTCACATAATGTTATTTCTTTTAATTATATTGTGAAGGATGCATACTTTTTATATTATTATTATGACCACCATTTTGTGTTTCTTTTTTGTTTATGTAAATGAATTGGTAGATCTTTAATTATGCAAACCTGTTCTTCACTGTATCCAGTATCATCTGAGCCACACTACAGTTTCCCAGCAGCAAGCCCTGCAGGAACTTTGACCCTTGTTGCAGCTGCTCATCCTTAAAGCTCTTGATAACTGCTCCTTTTAAAAGATCAAACACCTATCCAAAATGGAAAATGAGAAAAAAAATTTAAATAAGGATTAGACCTCAAATGAGCACAGGAAGAACATCAAAGCTTTCTCACCTGCTCTTCATAACGCTGGATACGAGCTACCGAGAGCAACAGGGCAACACTGAAAGGACACAAGTCTCCATAGGATGTCTGCATAAAAATACATTTAAAGGTTTATGGCAAAAACCAGACAACTTTTGTAAATAAGCACAATTGCAAACAACCTTAAAGCTTTTAAGGAATTCTCTCCCGAGCTCATGGTCCAGTCGTATGGCGAAAACTATATGGAGGATAACAGTGCCTTCCACGTGTCTTAGCTGGTCCTGTGGAATAGACTGGACTTCAAGATCCAAGCTCCTGTAGAAGAGGGAATAAAAAGCTCACAATCAACAAATGACAAGTGTGTGTTAAGATCTAAAGTCAGTAAGCTATGTGTTATTTAAAGAAAACAAATTACTCACTCTCCATGTTTCTGCTCGTTCTCTTGGCGAATATCTTGATCCCTAAAGTAGCTGGTGATTCCTTCCAGGACCTGTTTCTTACAACCCTAACAAAAAAGCAAAACAAAAGCAACCAAAATGCAGGAGAAGCATTTAGGTAATTAACAGAAAAATATAAAACCAACAACATAAAAGAAAGGAAGGCTGTTGTCTTAACACACAAACCTTAGCAGATAAAAGCAGCAGCTGGTAAACCAATGGTGGGATCTCCTGCAGATCCATTTTGGTAAACATCCTCAGTACTTTCTCCACCAGAAACTGCAGCTCCTCTGATGACAAGGGGACATCCCTAAAATAAGGCAGACCCACAGAAAATTAAGGCAAAGAAAACAAGTAGTGGCAGATATTACATTGTGATGTCTTTATTACCAAGCATTGTATAAGACACAAAAAAGGGCAAAAGATGGGGGGATGTTGTGATAAACTCTTATTATTCTGAGAGAAACTTGATGCAAAAACATGAAATGACCTTATTGTTGTAAAGTTGTTACCTGAACATGGTTGTCAAATGTATAACACACTGTGGGTCCCATCTGAATGGACAGAAAACAAACAAGCAAAAAAAAGAAAAATCATCATTTTTACCTGCAATGATTTCAGCTTAAATTGGTAAAACTCTGTTAAGTATACATTCACAGACAGTTCAGATCTTATATGCCCTCACCTGCTTGAGCAAAGGCTGTTAATCAGCTGTTTCTTGTATTCCTCCCCGCTGAGTTCCCCTATAATTAAAAACAAAGCATCACTTTGTAGATATTTTGAATTGCATTACACTTTATTTGACACAAAATCTGAAACGAAGGTTAAATATCATTTACCTTTGCCATATGACAAGCTTTCACAAGCAGCAAGGGCAGTAAGAACAGTAGGAAACAGCTCCAGGGATTTCCCACTGCCCATTTTTCCCACTTTAATAGCGTCAACAAACAGAGCTGCCAGTTGTGCAAGAGATGGACCAGACAGTGCACGAGTCTGTATATTAAATTGATAAGCAAAAACTATAATTAAAATTATCTAATTTGCATTTGTGCCCTACTGTACATGTGAAAAAGGGAAACTGACCTGGTCTTACTTATTTAACTCAGTAAATTGATATAAGATCACATGTCAAAAAGTGACAAGAAGGTTTGTGTCCCCCAAAAGATATGGTTTAAAAATCCATGTACATGTAAAAAAAATTCAATATTTCTTTGTATAATGAAGCACTACAGTACCCTACTTTAATTTGAACATCTAACTTGTGCATTTTCCCCACTCATTAACCCACCTACAGTGATGACTTGTGTACATATGTTATCATATTATAAGTGCTTTTTCTTTTCTTTTTTACTACCTCCAACATCAGCAGTCCGATTATATCAGCTGCCACCTCTGTCTGAAGGTCCCCTGACTCACATAGCGGAATGCAATGTTGATAAACAAGTAGTCTGCGATTTGATCCTTCAGTGGAATTAGTTGGGGATCCTAAAAAAAGAGGAACACAGACCTTACTCTTACTGTACATCATGCTTTACACATTAAGCAATCTCATAAAATGAGATTAAGCAAGTAAAGGTGTGATGGTCTTGGAAACAAGTGACATAAAACAGTGGAGGGATACACACCTTTAAATATGCCTTTAATCACGGCCCCGACCTTGCCCTTTAGTGCGCTGTTGGTTATCAATGTAATAAGCTGGAAACCAGGTAATAGGGAAGAAAGATGTGATAAGCAATCAATTACGACCTAAACCAGAGCAGTGGCTCTTGCAATGACACAGCAAAATGCGTTTTCTCCAGTTGCTAAAATGACTTACTTTGTCATTTTTCAGGGAGGACAAGTACTTCTGAAGTTCAGTGGTACTGTCTTCATCTGATAGAGAGACGATTTTATCCATTTCAGCCCGCGTTGTTCCACCTAAAACTGACAGTGACGATTAAACGTAGAGTAGATGAGAAATCAGCTCAGTCTATGTTGAACTTCGGCAACTTTGTCTGCATCTCAAGTAGAAATTAACCATTCTATTACTTAACCAGTAAGGAGAAATAGTATTTCAGTGTTACTGATGTCAAAATGTTTACCAAAATTCCCGCCAGTGGACACTTCCTGTTTTGCGTCGTGGTTGCCAGGTTCAACTTTGACTGTCCCCTTCACTCAGTTTTAAAATCCAGACTGTATTCGATCTATTGGCCACATTTTCAGTTAACGGAGATATTTAACAATATATTGCTGAATTGTGCACAAATTATAAACCAAAGCGATACACATTGTAGTTAATATTTAATATTATTTAAAATGCTTGATTTCTTTAAAATGCTTGATTTCTTCGGACCTGCCAACCGCATTTTATTGGCACGGCTCTCTGCCATCGAGTTAATACATCTAAATGTACACTCGAACAACGTGCACTTGCTTATTTTGATATGCTATTCGTTAATTTTGAATTCTATAATTTATCACTATTTAGATGTGCAATTTCTTATTTCTATTCAGTTGATCTTTCTGTCTTTTCTAACAATGGGTCCGCACCATTCTCCGCCCGGACGACTCGACGTGTGTGGGCGGAGTTAGGTGGAACAAATGAGTCGGTTTGCCGACAAAAACGAATGTTACAGCTTAATAAATAATGTCAACGTGTGGTCTTTATTTAAGTTCAGTTGATAGCTTAGCATTAATATGATTGGGATCTAAAATGGACGATGTTGTACTTTGCAAATTACAACTTAAAAGAAATATGCACATAATTATGGCTTTATTATTAACTTTGTTATTATTATTAAGAACAATTTCGCCCTGAAATACATTTTCCGCTCCATATGAGCCGCGAATAACTCCTCCGCCGCTCGTCATCGCTTCCCGGGTCATCGATCCTCCACAAGCTGCACAAACATGTGAAAAGAGTTTGACGTCATGCACCAGCTTATCTCGGGCCAGTGGCGCAATGGATAACGCGTCTGACTACGGATCAGAAGATTCTAGGTTCGACTCCTGGCTGGCTCGACGTTTTTGCTTTAACATCGTTTAGGCTTCACATACCATTTCAATCCAGTGATTTCTAACCTGGGATCCGGGTCCCTAAAGCTTTAAACATTCAGCACCACTATGATTAATGTCCACACAAGGCTATATGTTGTTAAAACGTTGGCATTATCGTTGTACAGGACTCAGCCAGAATACATTAGAATCTCACTTTTGAAAGCATAAAAGCAAACATTTTTTAAGCACAAGGTTGGGCAGGGGATCAATGACTTTCAAGGAAAATAACTTGTACACGAGGCCCAACAGGCAGCTCCCTCCAGCTTACATAAAACTGAGGTTATGGTCTTTGGAGGCAAAGAGAAACGATTAAGTGTTACGACAGAGCTTCAGTCTATACCACTAAAAACCACCAGCCAGGCCAGAAATCTGGGTGTATTGATGGATAGACCATCAGACCTAACTTTGAGAAACACATTAAGGGAATTACAAAATCGGCCTACTATCACCTTAAGAATATATCAAGGGTAAAAGATCTGATGTCTCAGCAAGACTTGGAAAAACTAGTCCAGGCTTTCATCTTTAGTCGGCTTGATTATTGTAACAGTGTCTACCTAAAAAATCAATTAGGCACCTGCAGCTGATTCAGATACACTGTAGAATAAATCTCCATCTCTATTGAAATTTGGTTAAATATTCATAGGTACAGGGTTAGGGGATATTTGTTGCGCCTACAAATGACACAATATTTTACCAATATTTTAACAACCATGTCCTCCCTTAACAAAGAAATAAAAAATAAAGTGATCAAAGTCAAGAACAATTTACACACAAGTAAATAGTTGTTTTAATTGGTTACTGACTAGCTTACTAGGTAGCTGACTAGGTTACTGACAAACAAACAAACTAGTTGCATGGCTTTGATTAGAAAAAAAAGAAGTGTCGGTCCTTTTCTTCTTTCCTAATTGCCAGACTTGTTTTTTTAATTGCTCTCTCCTGTATGTTTACATCGGTCGCTGCTGCTGCTATGGAGGTGGATGCCTCGGATCGGGGAGCTAAGTGTTGGACTGCAAGCCTCTGCATGTGGTTTCTCTGTGTGTTCTGAACCAGTATGGGAGAACAGTTGCTTCCCTGACGATAAATGTACAGGATCATAAAGATAAAACTGAGGTACAAGCAGAACGGGTTTAAAGGTTTCATGTGTGTGTGTGTGTGTGTAAGTACACATTACTGGGAACGAGAGTATAGAGCTGAGCTGATTACATGTTGCTATGGTGAAAAAGAGGGGTGCGGCCTTACGTCACATCCTGCGAAAAACCTTTTTTTTTTTTTTTTTTTTTAAGCATCATTAATGAGGAAACACTGCCACATACTGCCCACAAATTATGTGCAGGACATCTACTTTGTATCCTTAAACTGCTGAGTCACACTCATGCCTAATACAGCTTTACTCCTAAACTTGTTATATTGCCACAAATGCTGGTC
>JBAMHW010000010.1:27876480-27901326 GCA_037177495.1 Rhadinocentrus ornatus | reverse complement strand
GTACCCTGCCTTTCACCTGAAACACTGCTGGGATAGGCTCCAGCTCACCCCGCGACCCCTAAAAGGAACAAGCGGTATAGGTACTGACTGACAGAAAGAAAAAGTTCAAATAAAATAGATAAAATGCAAGAAAAACAGTTAAGATTCCAGCTTAAAAAAACAAGATGCAGATCTGGACTTCTAAATAAAAACTATTAAAATGCATCAGCGAACAGGTGGGTCTCTAAATAAACTGAGTATTTATTTAATGGTATGCATTCCTGTTTTTTTCCCATCTCTCTTTATTGATGCAAGCTCTAATTAGTTGTTCAAGGTTTTAGAAGATTACTTCAGTGTTTTTGACTGTGCCCAGAATGAATAAGCTCATTTTTGATCGTGCAAACCTAAATGAAGTCCACATTGTTTCTATATTTGCTTTGATTGTTGGTTGAGTCATTTTTTTAGTGAAGTAAAAGGTTTTGGTTAAAGGTTTTGGAAATGTGGTAGTCAGCATTAGTTCAATGGTACCATTGGTCTCATGCATTGTTTGTGTGGTATTGTTAATAGCTGACATATGCTGTGAGAAAACAGTTTTGGCTGGAATACACTCACTTCTTTTGTATAACCACATGGGTGCGCTGTTGTATTACATCACCATACCCAGAGTCCGTACCTTTTGTAAAGTGCTTTGCAACCTGTGAACCAAACCTTTCACAGATTGGATGTATTTGGCTAACAGGCTAAGATTTTAACATCTGCCCCACACCACACTGACAACAGATTTACTGAAAGAGAGCTTTGTAGTTTGTGCTTGAACAAGAACTGTCCCTTCTCTGTTTAATAGATGATTATCCAGGCGGTACCTGGTTGGGAGACGAGAACAACGCAGAGATGCGAGTTCGCTGTCCAGTGTCTCCTGCTGATATGCTTCACATCAGCACTAACTGCCGCACTGCAGAGAAAATGGCACTGACACTGTTGGACTACCTGTTTCACAGAGAGGTTCAGGCCATGTCAAATCTCTCTGGGCAGGGCAAACATGGAAAGAAGCAACTAGACCCGCTGATGATCTATGGCATTCGCTGTGAGTATTGAAGCTGTGACCTATCACTTCTTACAGGTCTTTGTTTCACTTTGTTTCACATTTGTTTGTTTATTATTCTTAATCAGGGTACAAAAAAGTTTCTTATTGAAAACCACCTGGGGTATTAAAAAGGGTTATAGTGCAAAATAAAAATGTAAATTGAATTAAAGAATACATAATTGATTACAGGATACAATCTTAGAAAATAAGAACTTAGAGAGAGTGCTGTTAACTCCAGTTTGAGTTGAAGTAACCCACGAAAAACCCCCAATATTCCATAACTTTTTATTTACGATTTTGGGAAAATTGATCGGTGATACAGAGAAAAATGTCTTTTCGTGTTCATAGGAGCTGCTACAATATTTTTCCGTCCATTGTCTAAAACTTATTATTGCAATACAACTGAGCTAATTGCTCCCACAACATTAGCAAGTGAGCTATTTAAATTTGCCAGTATGTGATGGTTAAATTGGTGAAATGACCCTTTTAGTAATTGCAGTTGTTGTCTAGTAATGATTGTGTATCTCATGATCATCACCTGATGATGTCTGTGTCTTTAAAATCAACCTAAAACATTTGATCTGCAGAGGTTTAAAACTTTCCCCCCTTACAACAATAAATGAACTATCTGAGATTTTCCCACAGTTCATCCCTGTTTCATTACAAAGCCACACTAAATAAGACACAAATAGACAACAGTCTGTATTCCCAAGGTAGCTTATAACAACATGCATTCATCATTGCACATAGTCGTTAATGTACAACACATTTTAGTACATACCAGACTCTAGATGACGTGCACATGTCTGGTAGAAAGATCTGAATGGAGGCAGTCTTAATTTAGTGCAGTCTTTGATTCCTGATTAAGAAAAGTCGTGGCTTAAATGGCAGACAGATTGATCTCTAAGTTCTTTGGTCATATATTTTAAATTTACTGGGCTCATATTACAGTGTTAAAAGAGGCTTTGTCAGCTGTAACCTTTCCTGCAGAGTTCGATTTATACCCCAGAGATTTTTTGGGAAAATATGTCCCGATGGTTTAAGTAAGCATAAAATGGATTTAAACTCTGTCTGAACAGCATGTCACATGGTCAGATGGTGCTTGACCATTTGAGTCCGGCATTGTGCTTCCCTTTTCTAGTGATCTTCATTTTGTCTTTCATTATCAGTGTTGCTTTTGTAGGCATCACTGAAAAATCTTGCTTTTTTCCCAGCAGGACAAAAACAATCTTGACTTTTCCCTCAGGGTTTCGGCTTTCCATTTGAACTGTAAATAAATGAGTTTGTATTCTTGGTTACCTTTTAGGAAGTTTGTGTCTGTAGTTACTAGGGTTGCAAAGGGGAGGGAAAATTTCCTGTTAATTTTTCCTGTAAATTTTCAGAAACTTTCCATGGAAGTTAAGCTTGGGAATTTTGGAAATATTCCAAATTGGAAATATTCCACAGTAATTATAGAAATTATTGGGAATTAACTGGAATTTGGGGATAATTTCAACAAACCATTATATCCAAAAATAAATATCAAGATTTTGTTTTGTCATAAGTAGACATCCATGCCAAATAAAAAATTAAAAACGTGGCATTTTAACAGATTTACTTCAAAGTAGAACTTTAAAGCTTTAATTCTTCTACTAAACAATAAATTATTTTTCAGTTATTCAATAGCAAGGCTGTTTAATAGCTCAAAGAGCCTTAGGTTTGCCCACATGGCCACCAGTTTTTCCACTCTCACCTTTGTGAGCCTGTTGCGAACCTTTGTGTGCGTGTTACCAAACAGTAACCTGTTGCGCTCAGAGGCAGCTGATGATGGTGGGATTTGAAGGATGAAGGAGTCTACAGGTGCAAAGTCCGTTCCACCAGGTGGATGCAGATATGTGCTAGCATGACTGCCAGATTCCATTCCCTTCCTAAAGGCCTTGCTTGGTTCAGTACTTTGCCAAACTGCCCAGAACTTTGCCTGAATAGTATAGATATTCAAGTGTGCTTGCTATAAATCTGGTTGTTTTAGCCAAGATTTTGCAACAATATATTTTCCTTAACTATATTTAAGTTCTCTGTTAAGTGAATAAACCTTAAATTTAGTAAATTTCCGGTTAATTCCCAAATATTCCCGTTAATTGCCATGGAAAGTTTCTAACTTGGAAAATTCCCAGAATTTTGTCATCCTAGGAGTTATGTGCAGATTTGAGCTGACACCGGGGTATGTAGAGGCAGGAGCAGAGCCAGGTTACTTTTAGGTGACTCATTCGATCTTCCTTAAAATAATGAAAAGTAATGAAGGAGCACCTGCCTTGCTTGCCTCTACAGGACCCTATAGGTGCAACAAGGCCGGTGTATGCTGGCATCTCCATAACATCACATATCTTTTAACACTCCCCCTGTCTTAATTTCTATCCTTAGGTTGTAAAGGTTGTAACTGCATTGCAAACTTGCATAGAAATGAACTGTCAAGTGGCTCTTGCCCTCTAAACAGTTTAGAATGTGGGGTAGACAGCTACTAAATACACCTACATATATCTTCAGGGAGAGGGTGAGGGACAGTCAAGACTTGTGTTAACTTGCCAATGGGTGTGGAGAAGAAAACACAGAGGTTTCCTTAATCTTTTTAAATATAAATTTAGGCATTGGCTGCAGATGGGGCAGCTCTATTAAAAACATCTTGTTCTATATCCAGTTACAGTAGACAGCTTTAATATGTCTAGTTTGTATATCTGCTAGTTCAAAGATTGCATTAAGTCTACTTTTATTTTTACCTCTTATTCACTAATGCTTTTGGTATTTAGCAAGTATTATTGCAAATTACTACTACTGCGAAGAGTGAGCACTATAAAGCATGCTGACATTGTAAATAGTTTGCCTAAACCTACCATCAAGCTTTCTACACAGCTTATTTTTTTTTTAAAGATATAGTTTATGCACAACCCTCAGATTTTATTATTATTTACATAACATGTCCGCCTTTCCTCGTATACCATTTACTTCTTAATATCCTCACAGGTCACTTATTCCATAAATTTGGCATCTCTGAGTCGGACTGGTACCGGATCAAACAAAGCATTGATTCAAAATGTCGGACTGCCTGGAGACGTAAGCAGCGTGGCCAGAGTCTGGCAGTCAAGAGCTTCTCCAAACGTGCACCACGCGGTACATCTGCAGGTAAAGTAGATATATTTATTCAGGGTCTGTTGAAGTGTAAAACTTTGTCAAGACCATTGCACTGGTTATTTTGTAGCCTTATATTTACAACCCATATATGGAGTGCAACTCATTTCTGTGAATTTTGCTGCGTGTATGCGCAGGTATGGCTTTTTCTTCAAACCACTGTTCATGCTTCATATACAGTTTTTCTCTTATGACACTACCAGAATGCTACTCTCAGTTGTCTTAACCAGCTTGTAAGCTTTGCTACATTTCTGCTGTTTTTTTCTAACTAAACAAGGTGTATAGTTGCGAAAATCAGATACAGACCCACAAAGAAAATGGTGCTTTCTGTTTTTTGCTGTGCTAAGATGGTGCTTGCAGCACCCTTGGTTTTTAAGGTTTTGTTGCTTTTAGTGAAGCAGCCCGTGACTTATGGTTGTAAAGCTCCGTTAATCTTGTGTTGTCAACAAAATCAGATCTGATTTATTCAACTTTAAACTGGTGCAGAACCAATATCAAAGTAGCATGTGTGATGTGTTTTCCTTTTTCCAACTTGGAGGCAGTCCCGTTAGCCTTTTAACTTAATTTTTATAACAGCTGAAGTTTTATTATGGTTGTGGTCAAAAAGTAGTATAGATAAGCAAAGATTTGTCTATTTTTTTAAAATACTGTTTATGGTTTAGTCCACCTAGAGGCTGTTTATAAGTGTTACACAATGGAAACTACATGTTATGAGAGCTTCGAGTTACTCAGTTTACACACACATGTTTTTATGATAAACTGTCTTCTTTGCACAAAAATAAATTTTTAAATTGTCCTGCTTTTCTTTTAACTTCTGTTATTTTTGAGCAGGACATCGGTTCATGCAATTAGTCATGTAGAACCCAAATCCCCTTTGTTTCATCTATATTAAAGCTATTTCATGATCTGAACCCAAAGTGCAGCAGATGTTCAGAATCTGCACACAATGCCTGCTGTCCTTCCGTCCCTGTGAGCTCTCACCTCTCACCTCTGACCAGGGAACAGTTGGACTGCAGGGGAAACCCAAATATCCTGTGAGCACACACAAGAGGTGGATTGTCAGGCCCTGCCTTTTCAGGCCACACACCCCAGAGTATTCAGCACAAATACTCGTTCAGATGGCGTATCCACCAGCAGAGTGGACAGCCATTGTGTCCTTAATCAGATTATATGTTAATGGTTTGGAAGGATGCAGGTTTTCTGATTTTAAAATCATAATTTATCAACAAACCATAACATGCAGAGGAAACCAACTTTTTAGCCTCTACAAGCCACTGGACTTTTCCCTCCTCATTTTGTAAATGCAAGTGGCGAGAATTATGTACATAATGTAGACCACAGCCATAACAATGAAAGATTTATAAAAATGAAAACTAAATTCTCCTGTAGTGTTCAAAGGTAATCGTGCGTCTCTTGTTTGCGATATTAATCAAATTGCTCTTAAACAGTGTTTTTTATTCTGATATCTTACAAGAAATGGTGTGGTTATGTGTTGGTGTCTCACCCGATTATATATCTTTGGGTTGGCGTGGATTTGTAGGTATTGATGGAAGGCCCATGACACATGGATTAGTGGGTGTTTAGACTGAACACTGGAGTTTATGTTGGCCTGCTCGGTTGAATGGACCTTGAAAATCCCTCTTGTATATTTAGGTACTGATTGAATGAAAACAAGACATCACCCAGCAACTGTCATGGAAATTAGCCAGATTGAGTTTTTAAAAAGGTTTATTGTGGCTTTTTCTATAACTGTTTGTAGTGTCTGTTCTAGAGACTTTTGTCTTTATTTATTTGTTTTTGTTTTGGAATCAGTTGTGTTTTATTTTTCACTGCTGACCTGATTGCCTGTCGTCCTATGCAGAGGAAAACATTACAGATGAGGCGGCTCACATTGAGACTGCTACCCAGCAGACCTTGCACTACGCGCTGGCAAATCAGCAGGTCCAGTTCCACCGCATTGGTGAAGACGGCCAAGTTCAGGTGGTGAGTTTCAGACATTTCATAACCCAGTCTTCATCTAAATTCATGACAATAAAATTTCATTTATCAACAGCAGATTTTTTATCATCTTTTCTCACAATATTTTTTCCATGTATATCTTAACCTTATCTTCCCCACACTTCCCCATTAGATTTAATGGGGAAGTGTGTCCAAACCTTTGACTGTTCTGCTTGTTGCTGGCTGCTACATGATGGCTGTGGATAAGATACACAGAACACAAGAGGAGGAGATTACTGTCATTGTGATGCATTTAAATAATGCAGCTGAGCCTAAAATGTATTACTAAATAAGATGAAATCAATTCCACCAACAAGCAGTGGTTTTTGTTTTGAATAGTAATTTTTCTTTCTGTTATAGGGTAGATCAGTCATTGGCAGCTTATAGTACTTGTACCTATACCATGCACTTTCAGTACATTGCAGTTTAATGGTAAGCATGAAGAGTGTCACAGTGTTTCAATTCTGCTTTGAAACTTTTGTGATTATTCAAACATTTCCATTTACCACATTACTTGTGATTAGCAGATTCCTGTTGAGTGAGATTTCAGTGCATGGAAAGAACAACAAAACGCTTCAGCCTTCATTTTCTCTAAATTTCTACCCAAAGTTGTGGCTACCTTTCATTATTATTGCCGGAATTCTCTCTTCTTGAAACCAAACTTAATAACTGTTCTATAACTAGAGCAGATGTTACAGAAATGCTTTTTCAAATTTTTTTGATAGCATATTCAAATTTGTGTTATTGTTCCTGCTTCAGTTGCTGTCCTTGTTTTTCACATGCTTTGCAGATTCCACAGGGTCAGTTGCACATTGCCCAGGTACCACAAGGAGAAGAGGTGCAGATCACACAGGACAGTGAGGCAAGTGTTGATGTGTGCACATGTAACAGAGGAAAGAAAACAGTTAACCAGTTTTCTTGAATTATTATTATTGTCACTCAAAATCAATTGTTTGCAAAGAAAATATAACTTTGAGTCCATGCATGCTTAACGTTTGTGGGAAAGAAAATGAATGGCGTCTGCATTGCTGTGGGGAATGCCAGTTTGTGGATGGTTTGTAATTTGGTAGACTTATGACTACATAGTGTCTGGTGTTCTTTGACTTGAACTTGAAGGTTCATGCCTCATCCTTGAGATTTATTTTATTTTGTTGGTTAGAGTACTTGTTATTCCTTTTTTATTTTTCCAATAAAACTTTTAGAATGAAGTGTTAAGTGACTGAAAAACTTTTTTTCTTTGGAGTGGCAGGAAGCATTGAAAAGAAGTAATCTATCTGTGGGAGGATTTCTATTGTTACTGTTGCTTTCCATCCTCTAAGTGAAAGTGGAAAGTTTGACCAGCGGTTAAGATTATCTTCTACGGTTTTGGGATGTGGACAGTAATAAAATGAGAATAACTCAATGAAGAAAGAGAGAAAAAAATGGTAATAACCAAGTGCTTGAAGTTTCCAACCCTTAGTGTGGGAAGTGAGGTATGAGCTGCATAATCCACATCATTATTTGAAAATGGAAGCATGGTGGATTTATGTCAGTTGATTGGATATTTTTGAGAAATTATTAATCATTTGAATTGTTTGCTGAACTTAATCGGGTGGGTTTTAAAACTGGAACAAAATATGATCATATAGACTGATTTACAGGTGGTGTGGTGGTTAGCACCGCAGCCTCACAGCAAGAAGGTTGCTGGGGTGGGGGGAGGTTCAAACTGTGGCCTTTCTGTGTGGAGTTTGCATGTTCTCCCCGTGTATGCGTGGGTTCTCTCCGGGTACTCTGGGCTTCCTCCCCCCATTCAAAGATATGCATGTTAGGTTATTTGGTCACTGAGTGTGAGCGTGAATGGTTGTTTGTCTGTCTGTGTTAGCCCTGCGATGGACTGGTGTCCTGTCCAGGGTGTACCCTGCCTCTCACCTGCTAAATGCTGGGTTAGGCTCCAGCTTCCATGTGACACTTAATGGATGAAGTGCTATGAATAATGGATGGACTAATTTGGCATTAATTCGCATTTGCATTGAAAACAATCTCTTGGATTGTTCTGTCTGCCATATTGACTGTATAAGTGGTTACAGAACGCTTGCAGGTAGGAAGGGAGATACTGTATGTAGATATGATAGTGGCTGTGGGTGGAATGTGTGGAGTTTTTATTATTTTGATAAACAACTCCTGATCTGTCAACCTTGTTAAATGCTTTATTGGCATCCTGTGATGCAGAGGTTATTTATTTGAGATTGAGGAGAGATTTTGATTGGGGTAAGCAATGTGTTAATTTAACTGTTGTGTTCTTTTAGTGGAAGCCTGTGTGATTGGGGTGGATTAAAAGAAGAGGTCACTGTTTCTATTATTATAGTCAAAGCTTTTGTAAGGATTTTTAGGTTTGTGTTCATTAATAAAAGGAGTCTGTAGCCAATAAGATGAGTTTGATCTTTCTCTGGCCTAAATGAGATGGTCATCACAGCTCTGTTCATGTGGGGTGGTATTTGTACTTTTAATTTTCATAACTAGTTTGTTGGGTAATGCTGAAGGGTGTGCCAAAAGTGTTTGTAGAATTCTGCAGGAAAAAAAAGACATGAGGCTCAGGTGATTTATTGTTTGGCATTTGAAGAAAGGCTTTATGGAGTTTATTGTTTCTTTTGACAGTTGAGGTAAATTTAGATTGTTTGATCTTTTTTTACCATTCTAGTAGAGTTTGCTAAATATTTTCCTGATTTATTTTTTTTCAAATGTTTTGATATATCATCTGTTATAAATAATCTGTCTTTTTATGAATGATTTGTTCCAGTTGGAGTTTGCCTCCCTAAGTTCAAATAAAGTTTGATCATTTGGGTCTGTACAAAAATGTATGAAAGTACTTAAACCTTTCAAACTGGTTCTAAAATGACATTTTTTAATTTTCTTTCCAGGTGATGAAATGTAATTTTTACAATTTTCATTACAGCACATAATGAAACCTGCCAACCAGGACTCTACATAGACAGAGAAGCTTACAGGATGAGAAACTAATGCCTAAAAGTTAATTTCTCAGACAGCGTTCAGATTTATAAATGTTTTATTTAAAGTTCAGATTGTAAGCTAGTCTGCCGCTACATAAAGGAATAAGTCCATTAATTCAGTCAAATAATTTAGCTAGGAATCATTGCCTTTTACAGGATGTGCCTTTTGAGCGTTGCATGTTCCTGTTGGTTGACAGCATTGTGTACCCAAGCAGTACCTAAAAGCTTTTTGTTAGAATTAGTGGATGAAAGCAAAAGTTTTGATGAAATTTGTTTTTGTTTATACAGTATATCTAACAGCTTATGCAGAGGGTTGTGTTTCCACATAAAGTGACTCATGTCTCCCATCAGATGTCAATGCCTGCACACACAACCGGTTCATAAAATCACAATTCAACTCTATACCAAAACACTAACTGCATAAGAGGAATTCCTGCACCAGCATCAATGTTAATGATTTTATTTAAGGATGCTGGAGAGAGATTTATTTCAAGACACAAGGCTGTGTACACACTCGTACATGTAACCAAATACTGGAAATGATGCATGCCACACATGTGTGACAGATTGACATTTGGGCTAAAGCAATCGACACCTTAACCGAGTGTGTTTCTCATTTCTTAGAGAGAGAGAGAGAATCTGAGTCTGAGTAAATTGGAAGCACGAAACCTCGAAGCTTTTCCTGTTCTTTGTGTCTGAGCCCATATTTTTTTTCCCTCCCTTCTTCCTCCTATTTCATGTTATTTGTTTTTTTTCTTTTCTTTTTTGGGAGTTCAAAGCTTTGCAACAGAATCCCTCTTCTGCCAACTGCCACTCACAGAATGTGTTTTCATGAGGAATAGGCCTCTTTTATAGAAGAAATTGGGTTTAATGTGCTTGCAAAGGAAATTAGCTGTTTCAGGGATTGCACTGCTCTCTGGCCTTATGACAGCTCAAACAGTATTACATGTATATATGAAACGTAATTAGCAAGAGAAAAATGTTAACTTGAGGCTGGCTCGGATGAGGTCCTTCCCTCATATGTTTCTGTTGACATCCCCACAGGCTTCCAGATTTTTTAGAACGGTCACTACAATGTAAGCAGATTAGTTTTGTCTTAGTTTAGCCAGAAGAAATACAGCTGTTGACATGAATACAAATGCATGTCATTCACTTCTTATTACAAATAGTGTAAACGCTGCCAACTTCTCCATGATCCGTAACTAAGTGCTGTCTGAGCATGCAGGGATTGGCAGAAATAAATGGATCCAACACTTCTCAAATGTCAACAATGGCATTCTGCTTTTCATTGATCAGGAGATCTGCTTAAAACTGTTTGTCACAAGGTGGTTCAAGTCAAAGTTATTAACCTGCCACGCTGATTTATGCTAATAGAAAAACCAATTGGATGTGTCTTTATATATTTATTAGTTTTTTGTATTTACTTGTGCAGGTTAAGCTGGCAATCTGAATGTGTGCACACAATAATGCATCAATAGGTAAACTAATATGTTCTTTTTTCCATTTTAGGGGAACCTCCAAATTCACCAGGTGCATGTTAGTCAGGATGGACAGGTAAGAATGCATTTGTTATGAACAGATGTTATAAAACAACCATTAATTCATGATTTTAATTATTAAATACATGGCAGCACGATTGGAATCAAACCTTTGCTGTGATTATTAAAGCTATAGTATGGAACTATTAAAATACGAGCAACATGATGGAGCAGTCGTTTAGTCTTTGTGCAACACCTTATTAATATTTGACATTATTATTTTTTTAAATATGTAAATATATATATTTTGTTTTTGTTTTTTTCTTTGCAATTTTATGCCTCAGCACACTCTTCCATTTAGTTGAATATAATAAAGACACAGTCATGTGAAAGCGATATTACACCCTCACTTATTCAGGGCTAATTTAAAACAACAACAAAACAAAACAAAAAATTTTTGTACTTACCTGGTTATGAAATTAGCAGGGCTTTAAGTTTTCTAGCACCATTCCTGATCTCAGTAACAGTTAAATTCTACAACAGTACCATTAGAAAAAGACTTTCAAATATGGCTTGTTTGAAAGTGAGGCCATCTGTTAAAAGTGAGGCCACCCGTCTCACAGCTATAGCTTGGCCCAAACTGGCTCATAGAACCAGACAATGATTCTAAGCACAGGTAAGTGACCTTTGGAGGACTGTGTAGAAATAAAACCAGTTTGATTCTACAAAAAGAAGTTGTACTTTTGGAGATACCTGATTGTACACAAGTTAAAAATGTGCAACCAACAGCCCTTACAACTCTCACTCATGGATACATACACCTACATGCACCCACTAAGGGTTTTTGTGTCCCTGCTGTATTCCCTCCTCCTTTTTTTTTTTTTGGACTGGAGGTCCTTCCTGTTTTTCTGTTCTTTCCTCTGGGATCCAAGTGAGTCTCGATCAAAGCGGAGCTGGTCTGTGTACGACCATTTCAGGCCACATATGGATGCCTGTAGACGGCTATAATTTCTCATTCATGATCTGATCCTGTTTGTCTAGAAGCAAGGATTTAGGCAAGGAAATTCTGTCTCACGCTGGCTGTCTGCTGGTGATTCTGTTTTCTGTTATTTTGGAACAACAGGTGTTTTATGTAACAGCTGTAAAGGGTTGTTGTGTCATGGATGGGGCTACACATATTCACTGTTGGAGTCAATGCTAAAAATATACACAATTTGTTCCTAAAGATGATTAATTTTATGCTTTCTTTAAGAAAAGGAAGTCAATGAGTCACCGCCCCCTCTTCTTTTGATATTATGCCACATTTATTACCACACTGGCATCATGTTGGCAGGGTGGTGTTGCCAAAACAGTTGGCTACAATCTGTTCAAAATTGGATATAATTGATATACAGCATCATTTTACATTTACTCAGCATTCACTGCTGAGTGTAAAATGGCAACATAACTTTCCAGAGTTACATTATTGCTCCGAATTGCCTTATTAGATTAAATTTCAATGTCTTTGCGGTATTGTACAATACACCCTCACATACACAGCCTCTTTTGTTTGAAGGCACCATAAGATCACATTACTACTTACTGTCAAGGATTTTACTGCCTCCTATCCAATAAGAAACATTTCTCTGTAGATATGCCAGTAAGGAGACTTGAGAAGCTTGATGACATAGTGAAAGTAAAAACCTATTTATTCACTTTGTAAATTTCTCTTTTTTTTAAATTTGCTAAGTAGTGAAGAGAATTATAAAGTCATTACATTTTAAGGAACAAGTTTAACTCTAATGATAAACTCAAAAATTAAGTTCATCATCCCTATTTTTCTAGAATATGTAAAAGAGGGAGAGGAGTTGCAAACCACCCACCAACTGGAGCCATGTGCTTTCAGCAACTCAGTCCTTTATTTTAGTCTGATTATGATTTTAATCATTAAGTTGCCTTATAAGTTCAAGATGCTACTGGCCATCTTTGTGAGCCAAACATTTGTGATGTGTGAATACATCTGCATTATATGGGGGATTTTTGTGTTTTTTTTTTTATTGTTTATTGCATGTTAAGCTCTGTGCATTTTTTTCATTTAACTGAGATAGTCGCCACACATCTTCAAGCCCCCTCTATCTCACACACTCAAACACACATGTATGCTCATGTCCTTGGATGACCTGCTTGCTGAGCCTGACGGCAGCATTCCTCTGTCTCTCTTTAGGATCTTAAACAAGTTTTGGCCCGAGTTTGGCTTAGATTTTGTGCCACGGTACACATTTCCAGCAGTTGTTAGTATGAGTTCATGAACTGCTCTTGCAGATTTCCATCTGTTCTGTCAGGTTTAGCTGCTCTGTGAGGTTTTTGCCTGGGCAGAGGCATTTTGCATTAACAAATTAACACAGCCTGAAGCTATAATTTCTGATATGTGTTAGCCTTACTTCTTTGGTAAACAGACACCACCGTGTCCCAGGGTATGGGAACTAAAGACTGAAGCAAGGCCTCTGTTATCTTGGTGTCTGGAAGTTGAGTCCAGTAAAAATGTGTTTGCCTCTTTTTTTTCTGAAGCTCATACTTTATATTTGTTTTGGCAATATTCATTTAACTTTGCACATTTAGTCAGAACAACTTATTCTTTGAACCTCTTGATGCAGGTCGACTTGTTCAGACACATGCAGTAGAACACATCAATAGCAGTGTCTGTTATCCTCATATTTTCATAGACCAAAGACCCTTAAAAAGGGTAAACCAATTTTAAGTCAACCAGTGCATCTAATAAAAACCCAAAAGATCACATAGATACTCAAAGGACATGGGTTTAAAGTAAGCATGATGGCATTAGCACTTATTTAATAAGATAAATCACTTGGATCAGGTTTGGTACAAATAACACACAAATCTAATGCAATGCCCTTATCATGACTATTATTATCATGAGTGTATCTTGGAACAGAGTTCCTTTGGAATACAAGACAAACAATAAAAGCTGGTGTTTTTCATATGTATGTTTTCTTAAATGTTTAATTTATTTTGATTACACAGAGACTTAAATAAATTAGTCCATGCATGATGTCACTGCTTTTGTAAATTGGCAGAATGCTGTTGAGGTTATGTTGGTATAACCTAGCGTTCATACCCTGCCAGTCCCCGCTTTCTTTCTTTCTCTGAGACTATTTCCTCCTCTTTGTTTAATTTTTCTTGTGTGGTAAACTTGTGGTTATACCTGTCTTTTAAATGCCACACCAAGTTGCTTTAGAGTACATTTACCATCACATGTGTGGCCACTCAGGTCAAATCTTGGCTTAATTTAGATCCACTACTTAAAACACATATTGTCACATTCTTAAAATATATGACTTCTTTAAGGATCTTGTAAGCTGTGAGCATGCTTCTTAGTTGTCATGTATGTGTCATTCTGCAGTATTTGATCCACTGAGATCAAATGTAAAAAAATCCACTCTTATGTGGCCTGAACGGCTTTCCTCTGTCAGAACTTTTTTCCTTATGTGGATGTATCTGGTCAGAGACTTTGTCTCTTTAGACAAAATTTCAATTAAAGTATTGTTTTTCACAGAGAAGATGAGTCAAAATAGAATTTACAACATTTAGTAGGAGCAAAATGACAGGTGCAGATAATTGCTTTTTTAATTATTTGTTTTGGTGCCAAATCAGTATTCTGGTCATGGGACATGTAATTAGGTCTTATATTGTCAACAGACAATAGTGCTGATGTCTCCCTACATTATCTTTATATTCTAGGTTTCCCCAGCCAAAATAAATTTATATAATGAAGAGTAATGTTTATTATTTGGTTTAGGTTTTCCAGAGTTTGGAGTGCTCATAATGCAAGCTTAAGCACAAGATTAAGTATTACAAAAGAAAGTATAGATATTTATGTGTTGTCTTATCACTAAGACCATTCTGCACAGACCAGACTGCTTTTTTAAAGAGATTTCATGTTTGTATTAATAAATACTCCTAAAACCAGTACATTTGCCTTGAGAAATGTAGTGTGTGAAATCTCATCTTCATTTCTGTGCTTTTCCAGTAATCTGCTATTATTATTCATGCTGTACACAAAGTAAACTAGTAATAAGCATAGTTTTCTTCATTTTACAATGTTCCATAACAAAACTAATTTTTAGCAAAAAAATGAGTGAATAGACTTTGGGGCCTAAATAAAAGACAAACAGTTAAAAATTTGATCCAGCATCTTGAAGAAATTGATGTTCTTTTTGTTAAGGAAACAAGCTGTTAAAAGGGCTGCAGACCGACCTCTACTGTGTTCATCTATCGTCAGCTCAATAGCCACTAGAGACTGTTTGTATGCAATGAACAGAGCAGTGTGTGGAACACATCTCACTAGTCACTTTGTGTATTTGTCTAAGTGCGCATGAAGACAGCAAATTTTTGTAGTATTGCTTCAGATATTTGTGTCTGTTTCCATGTGAATCTTTGGCAACTGAACTCTGGATTTACTGCAACTGTGCCAGTTGAAAGTTATCACCAAAGTGGTCCAAAGTTTCTCATAAAACCATCTAATGCAGACGGAAGAAAGAAGGCAGACCCATGAAACTGTAAAATAAGTAGTCTTTTACTGCACTCCCTGTCTTTCATAGCCTCTTATCTAGTGCCTTCCTCTCTGTGCTGTGATCTTACCCTGTGCTGATGCAGACCAAATGAGGGATTGGGAGATGAAAGGAGTCACTGATGAGAAGGAGGGGAGAGGGGGGAGAATAAGGGGGAGAGGAAAGTAAAAAGAAAAAGGCTGTCTGGAAGACACGTTTTGTCCCATCGATGATTAAAAACTAATTCCAGCTGAGCTAAAAATCGCACAAAAACTGGTAGTAATACGGTACCAGGTGCAGCGTAAAAACACAATTAAGGATTGTACCCTGGATTGATGGAGCTTTGCTTGGCTCAGACAATGCCCTCAGATGACCTCTTTTTTTCTTACCACTCTTTGCTGCCGGTCTGGTTTGTTAATACAGTCAATACAGAGAATATTCAGATTTGTCCAGATTTTTTTTCTTCACGTTTTGTTTTAAATGTGTAGATGTAATCAAACTGAATATATAATCAAAATATATCTGTATACCTGTAGAGTAGCCTGTGGAAGCCTTTTCTGGCAGCAGTTGGGGGTCTTTGTAGGTAGGTTTACCCTACACTATTTGGATTTGGACAGCCTGTGCTAAACAAAGCAATGCTCAAACACTTACTCCATGACACAGAGATTATTAATTTGCAACATTTTGATCCAAATTGGATCGTAGTCAGGTCAAAAGTTTTGGCAGTTCATTCCATTTTTCCGGAACAGTCAGAGGCTCTATCTAAGCCACTTTAACTCAAGATCCTGAGTTTGGCAGGGTTTATAGTTCTCCTTCATGCTGACAGGTCTCATAGAGCCTGTGTTTGAGAGGTAACCCCATGGTGATATGCTGCCACAGCAATACTTCGCTGCAGCTATGGTGTTAGCAAAATAATGAGAGGTTTTTGGGATTTGCCAAAAATGGGACTTGGAGTTCTTCCACAGAGCTCAGTTTTTGCTCATCAAACCTGAAAATCTCTTGAGTCATTTCAGTGCCATCTGGCAAATTCCAAGTGGGCTGTCATGTCTTTACACAAGAGTTGTTAGTGTGTAGCCACTCTGCCATACAGACCTAATCGATGGAGTGGTTCCATCTTTGCAGAAGTGTCCTGGAGCTCCGTCTCACTGAGGCCCTTTTTGCATGGTTCTTAGTTTTACATGTTGGCCTTCTATAAGAGAAGTCCTCATTGTTCCAATCTTTTTACTTAAAATTTAAAAACTGGTTTCATAACCATGACACAGCTTTGACACAGTTGACTGTTGGAACTTGGACTCATATGCAGGAGGTATGTGGAGTTTTAAACTATGTTCAACCAACTAAAAGATGGACTACAGTTAGCTTTTAGATACATCTTAACGATATTTATAGCAAATAAATAACATTTTAAGTACCATAACTATGAGTCTGCCATCTATGGAAACTCAGTTTGTCCTTTTTCCGCAGAAAAAGTAAATTCTGGTAGTAAATTGACTACTGCACACCTGAGTAAATCTTATTTATTAAAAAACACTACTTCCAGAAGAAATAACACGTGATGCATATTATTATAGTTCTAGTTTTCTAACTTATAGTTGGACCTATTTGATGGATCCTGATGTCTAACACTACAATCAGGTTTGAGCTGACACAAACTTTAGTAGATCTGGCCCTGGAGGTGTAAATTGATGTTCAAAAATTAGGTCTGTGAAAATTATATACAAAAGCAGGAAATAAGAGAATGGATCCAATAAAAGCTACAGAGAGGCAGATACTGGTGAACCCATGCTTAACCATCTAAGGAATCTGGAACATCTCAAGAGAGCTGAAAGGCTTTACCAAATTCACTGACCCTGTCATCAGCCTGCATCATTTATCGATGATGGACTTGAATGTCGGCCATCAAGAGCTTAAGATGTGTTTCTCTAACGTCTAAACACAACCACACCACTTCATTTCCTTTCCATAGTTGAACCTCTGCCACCCTTTCTTGTCAGCACATGATTCTGTGCATCTGTTGCACCATTCCAAGTGACACTATTCATGGTCAGTGTGGGAACTGGGTCACAGAAGAGAGTCCAGCTCGGCACTGGTCCCTCTTGCCTTGCTGCCAGGACTTGTAAGCACTGCACCTGGAAGAAAACAATACATTTTGTGTTCAGGTGAGATGAAAGAAAACAAGAAAGTCTTCATCAAAGTAAGACTATAAGAGAGAGTGAAGTAACGTAATTGAGTTGAAGAGATAACAGATGGATTGTTGTTTTCGACCTCACCTTCAAGTGCTGATGTTTTGTTTGTGTGAAAACAACATCGGCTACATTGACAAAACTCTGGCAATGTAAAGGCTGTTGGTCCGGATTTGTCATTTCTAAACACAAAGCAGATGAGCAATGTGGAGGCTTAACCTCATAAAATTGGGGTGCAATGTGTGGTGGAGTCAGACTGCTGGCCTGTGGCCTGAGTAGTTCACTCGGTCTCTTTCTTTTTTACTGAGCAATTTTGCTTCTAATGTGTAAGCAGCTGTTATGATGCCTGTGATTCACAGCATTCAGAGAGGATGGAATAAAATGAGAAGATAAAAAGACGATGCTTTATGACCAATCTTTTGTATAAATGGGATCAATCTAAAAATTCAAGGATTTAGAGCTGTGTATCAAAGGAATGTTTTGCGTCCTGGTGGATTTTATATATATTTTAAAGAGTCAAAGACCAGGGAATCCTTTAGTTCCAACTGTGAACGTGTTTGTGAGTCAGCTTTTCAGAATAATGCAGATAAGGGTACCCCCACTTAGGTTTCTTTTGTATTTATAGGCAAAGTTGAGGTTGATGGATCTCCAAGTAAGAGAGACCAGATGTTTTTAAACGTATTTTAGTGTGAGTCATCATCATCATCATCAACCTGATATGACCCCGAATGCAGAACTCCATCAGCAGCTTCATTGCAGTGTGTGAATAGACTTCTGATTGGTTATAAACAGTCTCAAATCGAATTGTTGTCATTCCCACTACCCATCTTTCTGAATGTCATTGTGATTGTGATACCGAGGAAAAAATTTAGATAAATAGAGATGGGAGTTGACCCAAATATCATCCTACTAATGCCTGAAAGTGTGCTGGCAGCTGTGAAAATGAATGTGCCCAATAAATCTCATGTCTTGATGAGTTAAAGAATCCAGTGAGCTACATGCTGATTTGGATGATGGATGCAGTCCACAGCAGATCAAACCCAGAAATGTTGAATTCCTGGCTGTGGTTTTGTTAAAGGTGCTGAATGTGTTTGAGTTTGCTTCAAGAGCTGTTCTTTGGAGGTTTAAGTTTAGGTCACGCAGTCACAATGCATTAGGACATGTTGATGCTATTTCCAATACATTTCTCTTAATTACTGTTATGTAAAGGGAAGTGCCAGAAGTGAAAGCAGAAACAAGTTTGATGTTTCAGGAAAGTGATTTTTGATTTAAGAAATGCGTTGACCTCTGACTTTATACTATATGCCTTGTTGTGATGGGTGTTTTATGTAGTGTGATATTTTGTCATTTAAATTTTACAACCCACAGATATCATCTCCTCTGGCTCCACTGAATCAAACTGAATAATTGGAAAGATGATAAAGTCAACATCTTAAGTCATAAAATCTACTGACATTGTGAAAGCGCTTTAGTTTGGGACACCAAGTCTGTATTTGTGCTAGAGAACAGAGACAGCTTTCAATTGCACTTTCTCACTTTTCATTTTTAGGCAGCCGGATTTTTAACGATGGTTGTCATTTTTGTCTGATTTGCTTCTCTGGATCAGAAGTCAAGTCAGGCTGGTTATCTTGTAAAAGCTTTGTGAGCTCTTTAAAACACTTTTCTATACTTTAGTAGAAATATGACTAAACCAAGTACATTAACAACACATTTGTTAAACGGTAGCATCAAATTCTGTAATATTTTATATTTGTGGAATTTTAAGTGGGTAATAAAGTGTCTATCAGCTAGACAACAGCAGAGCCTCTATTACTTGGTCGGTGTTAACGTTCACTAAAGTGTCCTATGATAAGCAAACAGTCATTTCAGAGGTTTAAGTGATTCAACGTCCTACGTTGCTTCTATAGGAAATTCTCATTGGCTAGGTAGGCTGCCCCATTTCAAGAACGTTAAGCAGACTTTAGAGTGTGCAGACTACATAAGACACCCCGTAGCCTACAAAGTCTGCACACTCTGAGCTTGTGTTTGCTGGTTGGAGTTGCAAAGGATGCAAGGGAGCGTTTGATTCATTGCAGGTGTTGAGCTGTGATGCAGAAACCGTGTTATGGCGTGGGCGAAGATGGGAAGCTCTCACAAGTTCATGTATAGCTTTATAAAACAATCATGCATTTCAAATTAACATTAAAGAGCTGGATGCAAAAATACATTAGAGAGAGAGAGAGAGGAAGAAAAATACTCTCATTGTCAGACTTCTAGTTTAACTACTGCCATTATTCACTGTTACCACAAACTGTTTTCCATGTAGTCATTCAGTTTTATGTGCCAGCTATAGAATAGCCTACTAACTCAGAGGTAAAATAAAAAGTATAGGCAAGAGAGTAAACTACTACATCAATTATTCATTTTTTCTGCCCACACAAAACAAGGTCTTTAATAGTTTCAGTTTAAATGTTCATTTTCACAAAGTGCAGCCAGTTCTCCTCACTCCACTTGGACCACACCTACCTACCCAGAGCTAATGTTTCTGCTTGGACATCTGTCCAGGGTTGGCAGTTGCAGATGTTGTTGACGGCTGTTAAAGCTGAGAGGAAGTTCCAGGCACTCCTAAGTCCAAATGTTTCTTTTCTCATTTCCCTGTTTTGGTTTAGATTTTTTTCCTAAGATTTAAAAGAGGAGGCGGTATTCCTTTGGGCATGATAGGAACCAGATTTGTGTGGGTCTCTTTTCTTACAACATAAAGTGTGTATGGATTTTGCTTGGTCTATTTGGAGGATCAATTTCCAGTATACAAAATCTTGAAAAGCCCCACTCGGACATGGGTGCACAAAGGACAGCTAGGTTTATATGAGACCTCTTGCAATGTCATCCTGCACCATTTGGTGCTTTGTTTAAGCTGATTTTCTGACTGTTGTGTTGCTATGAGACTATGACTCAGCGAAGAAGGAATTCCGAGTCATGTTTCTGAACAACCATTTTTGAAGCAGTCATTATTATTATAGTTTACTACTTCTATGTAATGTGAAAGGAGAAAAATGACCTTTTAAGCTTCTCTGATGTATTAAAATGGAGACAGTTTAAGCCTTGCTTATCCAGGGTTATTTTCCTGCACTCTTTTAATCATAAACGTATTTTTTTTATTATTTTGCTGGTGTTGTTTTTCCACTTTTGTGTCTTTTCTTTCCAGTTGCTGTCTTTCTTTGGTGTCCTGGATCCATTATTGAAAGCATTACAGCATCAGCAAAAGATTTATTTTTTTCTTTTTTATCCTCAAGGCAATGGCTGCTAACAAATTTTGCAGAGAATTTAAGATTGCTCATTTCTCTTTCTACACTGCTGTTCTGCAGTATTGTAGCTCTATATGTGCCTGTCTGATCTGCTATTTGGCTTTAAAGCATGGTGATCACCAGTCAATCCTTCAAGGGCCCTCAGCAGGCTTTTCTGTTTTTTTATGGGTTATATGCAGTGCTAAACAGTGTATCACCCAACCCTCACCCCCCAAAGAATGCATGCATGTTTTAGTATTTTATTGCGCAACCATTTCAGAAGTGTAAATGCAAAGAATGAGAAATTTATCCATCAACACTTTTCAGAGCAAGGCACCTTGTTTTTGTTTTGGAAATATCTTTGAAAAATGTGCTTTTGGTTGAAAGGACAAGTTGACCCTTTTCAGCTTCTTCAAAGACCTAGCAATCTTGCAACATCAGGGGCGGTTTGTTTTCTCTTGTCAGAAACCAATAATTTGTTCGATGCATTTCAGAAATAACCCTGCCTGGCTTTCTGACTTTGCCAGAAGACTAAAGCTATGAGTCAAATTATTTCAAACGTGTGTGTTGTGTTGGCATTAGATGTATGCACAGATTTAAGTGCAAACACCATGGGTTTACTGAATGCAAAGGCAGCCAAGGGGGGTTGACATACTTTTTGTTAATCTATATGTTCAATTCATTTGTTGCTTCTTCAGCTGCTCAGATACACAATTACGCAAGCAGCTACTGTTTGCATTTACCAACTCCCACACATCTCACATACATTATTATGTACAAAGAGAAGCTATTAGCAATTTAGCCTTTGTTAGCAATGAGGGACTTTGTAAGCATCATTAAGGCGGATTTATGCTTGCATGGCGTCTGCGTGCAGCCGGCTGCGGCTATGTTGACGCTGGTGAGTTAGCTTTCGCACTGGAGCGAAGGGGGTGCGTGTCGTCATGTTGCAGTTTCTCCTCCTAATCTGAAGGTGGCACCAAGGGTGGTATCGGCCGGTAAACTCACCGGGTCAGAGTTATTTTGATGATTAACTTCAGTTAGGTAGATATTTTCTGTTTTAAAACAACAATGGCGTCCAGTATGGTTCAGTGTCTTTATTAGTTTGTTGAAGAATACGAATAAATAATTCAATCAACCTTTCATCAACTTGATCCACTGGTTATTGTTTTTAGAAAGGAGGGTTACCACACAAATTCAGCCACAAGATCCAGATATCCGGCAACACGTGATCCCAAAGTGACCAGTCACAAGGGAAATTTTAAATAACAAAACAAAAACAAATAGAATAGACTCTCAGTCTCATTAACAATGAATGAAAACCAAACTACCAAAATCAATAAGTATGATAGATAATAAAGTCTTTGTTCTGTAAACAAAATTGCCCTTCAAAAAATATATAATAAAAAAATTAAACATGGGGCTCAGACAGGAAAAACCGGCAAAACTGCCAGTTAGTACCATTGTATTAAAAAAAACCCTACAACCTAGAAATAAATATACTGCACATCGTTGCTGTTTGTGAAGCTGAAATGTCTCCCCTCATCACTGCGTGTCAGACTGATCTATGAGCAGTGAGTGAACCATGCTGCTGCGACGCTGCGCTTTTTCACGTATGCCGGGACACCGGCCCTAAAGTAATGTGGCCCACTGGGAATCCTCCCTAACTTTTTGATTAGCCAGCATTGCTCTTGATGTGTATTTTGTCATATACAGTAGTATATATACTGACTCTATTTGTGCCTGCGCATTACGGGGGTTATTATGGTACACCAGTAAGTGGGGGCTTTGTACTGACGTTGTGGGCTACATGTGTGTGTTCTGCCTACATGTGGGGAGCAGCAATACAAAAAATGAGAAAGTGTTCGCAGGTATTTTTTCCATTAGACTTATTTACATGATTCAGCGTGAGAATCTGAGGTTTAGCGCGAGAACATTAGAAGCCACTCAAATTCCCGAGTCTCACGGCGGATGCATGAGAGTTGACAGCCCTGTAAAACAAATGCGGCGTACCGGCTCGCACAGGTGCTTCACCTCGGTCTCGTGCTGCAACATGCTGCTGTCAAGTCTGACACTAGACTTGAGAGATCAATTTGCAAGAAACAGGAGCGTTCAGTTGAGATACTCCATGGTAAAGTAAGATAGAAAGACTTTTCGCCCTCATTTTTTCTTACTGTGCAATGTTGCAACAGGCCTACTAATGATGATTATGTCTTATAAGCTGAATGAGAGTCAATTATCATAAGTACTCACACAATTACTTAATTGAGCTCAGTTGTCTTTTAAATTAACTTTCAGCCTTGAAGTAATTATAGATTGCATATTATATATATATATATATATATATATATATATATAATTTGTTATTAATATTTTTTTTAAGCTCTTGATTGTACGTTGTTGGTTGTTTTGAACAGACTCATACTTTAAAGTGTGGCAGCCTTTCAGCCAAAGAGTGGAGGCAAGTTGTTCTGTCAAAGAAAGTCGTGGGACAGGATGTGAAGCCGAGAAGTTCCTGTGTAATCGCTGCAGAGATCTCACACATCGTTCCAACTCTGTAAATGCTTTTGTGAGTCTCTGTGTGCTGCTCCTCACAGCTGAGAATGCAAACGGCTCTCAAATGGAGGCTGAGTCTTTAATTGAATGAGACAAGTGTTTACGATCTCAAATGTCAACCATAGCATCCCTTAAACCCCGGTAATTGTACACTTAGATACACCACTTGGATTGTACTGAAACATGCTTAAGTTTGCCCTCGTACTCACGGATTGCACAGATACAAACAATTGGCAGAGGTGACTTTTGTTGCCTGATAGAACAGCGTGATAGAGTGGAGATAAAGATGCTCTCTACATGTCTCCCATGAAGATACACTTAAGCAGCTGGTTTTGAGTTTAGTTTTCTCACTGTTCTCAATGAGCTGTCTGAACATTGTTTGCATGTATATAGTCTCTTAAGGGATGTGGCCTGTTTTAAGAATGCTTTAACATTTTGGGAAATTCACTGTTTTATTTGTATGCTAAAAAATGTATCAATATTGTCAATGGCTTCTTTCTAAATATACATATTGCTGAAGCCATTAAGGGAGGGTGGGGGTGGGATGGGGTGTAGCCAGATTGTGTCCCGCTGTGTTTGTGTGCTGATAGCAGACAAGCTGTACTGTTATTCTCTTCTAAATATTTGCAAGAAAACAAGAGTATTTCTCAACTTTCTTAACTGTATATAGGTGTATACCACTGGTGTAAATACTTACACTCAAATTGAAGGTCAAAAGATAAGTTCAGGGGTGCCAGATCATTGTAAAAGAAAATATATATATATATAGTCTACATTTATCTAATAAATTTGGGATTTTTATTATTAAGGCTGTCAAAATGTTAATGCAAAAAGATTACCAGCAAATGTTATCTTGGAGGTAGTAGCACTAAAAGTTTGAGAACCACTGGTTTGGACCAACACTCTAGGGCATACGTATGTGTCAAACTCAGGGCCCGCGGACCACATCCGGCCTGTGAATTAATTATTTTTGGCCCGCATGATCATATTTAATAACTATTAGAGCTGGCCCGCTGATAGAGCGCATGCATCACTATAATACTACAAGTCCCACAATGCACTGCCAGCGCGCTGGCGCATCAATCACGGCCGCGAGTGCACACATTGTTCATTCTCTAGCAGTCTGACTGAGCTGCTCACTTTTGTCAACAATGCCTCAACCCAAAAATCGGCTACATGAAAATTTGGCTTTGAAAACAGAGAATGTGTTTGCGGATGTAAAGGACAAAGCTGTGTCTTAAGTGTGGAGACACCAAGGCTGTATTGAAGGAATAAAAAGTAAGAAGACGCTTTAAAACGAACGACCACGACAGATAGAAGCATATGGACAGGAAAAAATCTATCAGTGGAAAAGTTATTAACTCTTTAAGCACCAGAGTTTTTTGTTGAATATGAACCAGAATTTATGATGGCAGTACTAATATAATTTGATATTGTGGCAGCCGTATTAGATTCTATAACGTTCATAATGAACTATGATACACACACACACACACATTTATATGTATATATATGTATATATATGTATATATATGTATATATATATATATATATATATATATATATGTATATATGCATATATATGTATATATATGTATATATGTATATATAT
>JBAMHW010000010.1:27858211-27876380 GCA_037177495.1 Rhadinocentrus ornatus | reverse complement strand
AATGAATAATGTTGTTTTATAGGCAATAACTAATACTTTGTTAGTTCCAGGTACAATGTGGGCAATAAGGTCATTTTTGAAAAAAAGTTTTTAAATTAACATGGACCCAAGCCGGCCCTCAACTTGTTCCAATTTTTTTCATTTCGGCCCGCTGTGTTTTTGAATTTGACACCCCTGCTCTAGGGTAATGTTCCAAATTATCACGTTTTATGGGTCACCAAAAGCTGATTAATTTGATCCTGCTGCAATAGTCCCCAGCTGTATCAAGAGCCTAACCCAAGCTCCTATCCAGTTGGTTCTTGGAAGTGTCCTCGTTGTGTGATCGGATGAGTCAGGCAGACCTCTTTCACTAATGGCTTCCATGAGGCTGAGTGGGCCTGGCACATTATGGAGATGAGGCAGTAGAATTTGTGGTGAAGCTTGCAAATTGTCTCCCTGGTGGATTCAAACCGAACCTTTGAGGTCCATCACCACCTCAGAACTTCAAAGCAGCAGAAGGACGAGGGGTCGTGAGACAGTATGGGGATCAGGGATCAAATGGGTTACAGGGCTACAAACATCTTCTGCATTTGAGGTTTGTGAGGTTGGGTTTTGTCTGTCGAATTTCTGTCTGTTAACTGTGTCTTCCTCAGTCAGACCACCAAACAGCTGGAAAGTGTCTGAGTGGAGACAGAGAACTCACATAAAAAAATGCATATAAGATCTGCAAGATTTGAGATAGTCGGACAGACCTGTGTTTAGTTTAAAGGCATGAAATGTGGAAAAATATCATTGAGGTTATGCTTCCATCACGTTTAAGAATGTCTTACTTAAAACAGTTATCATTCCCCTTTGAGAAACTAAATGTTGGAACGCTCTGGGCCACAGTGGTGTACTAGTAACATGTACTAGTAACTAGGGTTTCCTTCCATCTGTCTTTGTGTTTTTACGTTGACAGGATAATTGCATATTCATTTGTATGACTATTATCACATGGCCGTTACGCACTTCAAATTAACAACAGCACTCTGCTAATCGCATGTCCATGTGAATGTTTGCGAGAGAAGATATGTATTTGTGGTTACAGTGCATAAATATGAATAACCTGCACAAGCTAAAGGAATAACCATCAACACCCTTGCTGTTCCCCACCGTCTATGCAAGTAGTGGATCAAAACTGTAGTGCTCAAATGCTGCCTGGCTGGCTTTAAAAATGATGGAAAATGAAGATCTCCTGCAATGGCTCACAGACCATCTTCTACCAATTTAATCTATTTCTTTGTTAAGTATGACTTCACTGAAATGAACACAATTTAAAACTAAACAGCATATCGGGTTTTTGAACCCTGAAAACAAAACTTAATTGAATTGAATGGATCATAAAGCATCTCTTTAATTTGATGTATAAACAGAGGATAAGATGTTGGGAGTGAGAAAAGAAGAGTGGTAATGTTTATGTCATTCACATCCCAGCATATGGCTCTCGCCTCACTGCAAAATGTCTAGCTGCATTTGTGTCATTTGGCTTGTGCTTAATTATGACTGTAATAAATAAAACAAAAAAAAAGGCTTCTGATGAGATATGCATGAGATATTTGGTGATTATTTTTATTTCACTTTTGAGTTCAATGCATTGTAAATATAACTGGAGTTCATCTGATGTAAATGACCACATGCAGCATATTAGGAGTGACTCATTCAGTTTTATCACAGAGCAAAGTATCTCTACTGAGAAAGCTGACAATGGGCTAACAGTTGATTCTTCTGCTCTCCTTTCTCTTCTCCACTTCTTTAGGTGCTACGTGGAGCTCAGCTGATAGCTGTTGCATCAGCTGATGGAGGAGCAACGGCAGTAGAGGGCTCCTCTCTCCCACCTGATATCCAAGTGCAGTACGTCCAACTGGCTCCAGTTGCAGATCACGCAGCAACCATTCAGGTAAAGAAAAAAACAAAACAAAGACTCTTATGTTCACCGATTGTTGTTCCTGGGAGGTATTCCGAGTGCCAAAGATGAAACAGACCCCCAGCAGTAATTCAGATCAGTCCAACCTAACATTTTTCAGCTTTTTCATAGGGAACTGCTGTGTTTGCCACCTATTTTGCTAGTTTAAAACAAATGGAGTAGATCAATAATCATATTAATCATAAGTGATACCATTTATGTGAGCAGTGCTTTCCAGATTTATATGTTTTCATGGTGTAAAATTGAATTTGAATGTTTAGTTTCTGAAACGTGCGAGCCTCTTAAAAATACTTCAGATTTCTGTTGCATCTCAGTTTTGCTCCTGAGTTATCACCTTTTTCCGTTCTGTTGTGTCAAGTGGAAGTAATTACACAGGTTTATCTGCTGTTTCCGGTGAAGCCAAAAAATTATTTTTGAAGCCTATTCAAAATATTTTGTCATTCAAATTGACAATAACGAACCAAATAACCTCAAGTAATGAAAAATGGGCACGAAAACCAAATAAGATTTGAGTAAACTTGCTGATCTATGCTGCAATTTACTTTTGAGTTCTTAGTTGTTGCCTGAAATTATGTACATGGCCCTATATCTTTGATTTATTTATTGGGTTGTAATGAACAGATCCACTTTTAAAATTCAGTTCTTGTGAAGAAAGGATCAGTAGTACGATTCACTTCTCAGTTGCTACAACTATCCAAGGTAAGCTAGCTTAGCATACCTGCTAAAATCACCTAGTGGGCGCAAGTGAAAGCCGGATCCTTTCCCATTAAGGGGTGAGGATAGGCACCACTCATGAACATTTAAAGGTTCAGAAACAGCCCGTTCTCAGTAGAGCTCACTAGAGCCACTTTTGGAATGGCTAAAATTAAGGACCAAGGTTGAATTTGGGGCAATACACTTTAAAAACAATGTTATTAGACCTCTGACACCCATAACTCTTTAAAAAATGTATAATATTGGACCTTTAAAGAGCTCAAGATACAACAAAGCAATAACCCAAAGCACAAAGAGTTAATCAATAATGAAAGGGCTAAAAAAGAAGAAAATGTCTGAGTTGATTGCTCAAAGGTCATCCAGTTAATATGCTGTGGCAGGACCTGCACAGCATCCCAGAAGTATTAACTAACCAAAACAGCTTTGTTAGAAAGAATAGTCCAAAATTTCCCCCAGTATCTGAGAAGTATTGACTCATAAGCAGCTTATGATGAAAACAGATGATGGATGTTGCTGCTGCTAAAGCAGTTTCTAAGAGTTAAGAAATTCCATATTTCACTTACTTTAAAGCCTTTACTGTAAGGGATGACTCACTGTGTTCAGTAAAGTGTTGATGTGTTTTACAGTAATGGTTGTTTTTCTGTACAATTACTACTTGGATGAACCTCATATTGATGGTATAAATCATATTGAAATATTTCACATAAAATTATTGTAATGTCATAGAAAAGAGTGTAACTAAATATATTTACTTTAACTACTTTAAGTTGAAGACATTTCTTCTTTTGTTTTTGCCACATGACTGCTTAACTAAAGCACATTTAATTTCCAGTCATTGTGACAGGTGCTTAAACAAACCATAATTAAACGCAAAGAAGTACACTGGAACTAGTAGAGTAGTAATTAGTAGAAATGCCTACAATCTCTTGATAATTGAGGTTGTTGAGCAAGAACCACATGTTGAGTCAGGATAGTGTGCAGGCACATGGCGGGCCAGCCTTTGAAGTGGTCACTTAAACTCTGCAGGGGATTTAAAACAACAGCACACACCCATTGTTCTCTCTTCTTTTCTCCAAATATGTTGAACATTAAATTTTATTTACTTCTTACTGCTCCTTTCACATAAGTACATGCTACAGGTGTCCTGGGAGCTGAGTCTCTGTTTTAATTTTTAAAAATAGCAAAAGGTGATTTATGGCTGTTAGAAATGCTATTCCTGTCCGTCTGCTTGTAGATGTTGAACTTGAATTCTGTCTGGCCATATTCACCTCCTTGTCTGACATGTGGACCACAACTGTGCTGACCAGCCATGCAGCACATCTTGGAATTTCCCCCTTTTCCCACCGAACTTCCCACCGAGTTTGAGCCGAACTTGTTGTCTTTTTGTTATTCACGGTTGTCTAGGTATCTGGTTCCTTGCCTGGAAGAGTTGGAAGATACTACATTGATGACATTTGTCTGTCTAGATCGCACACTGATAACCTAAGGATGCTATTTGCATATTCGTGAACTTGCACAACAAGCAGCACCCTATGTGCTGTCCTTTAAGATGCACGCTCCCTCTTGTCAGCAAATTGGCAATCACGCTGTTTGTTTACACAGCTGATTTGTTTAAATGGACTTTTAGATTTGAAAGACCTCATGTTTCCATGTTTTTTGATTGTATACAGATCTCGACAGAAATCAACAAAGCTGAGGCAGGTCTGATCAGTCATCAGTGTTTATTCAGTATCGCCTGGATTTGGACCATATGGATGCGCTTGATGACAGAATAACGGCACTTGATAACATTGAAGTGTCTGTTGCCCAAATGAAAATGTATTACTGCAGGAGTGGGATGTTACAAGATGCACCACATCTGCTCAATATGATTTGTTATTCTTTTTTCATAGGAATGGGCTTAATAAAAAACCACAAAACAGTGGAACAGTGGACAAGACACAGAGCAGTGTTGACCAATTAGAAAGACAGATGACTTGGCCAGCCTGGTACAGGGTGTGCTATTATCTCAGTTAGGTTTTGTTGTCCGAGAATGTGCTCATTGTTGACTGTCAGGTCAAACTCAGGTCAGAGAAAAGTTAGCCCCGTTCTTTTAATTTTTCAAGCATTCTGCAAAATGTTGAATCAAAAGACCGTCTCATCAGTTTCCAGACATGTGTGAGCATTTGTGCAACTTACTGAAAATTACTCAGTCTGATGTATTTATTTGTCTTCGTTTTCCTCACTTATTCTTTAATTGTTTCCATTACTTCGAGCAACCGTGAGCTAACACACACAGTTATATTTTTGCACATCAAGAGGCATTTCTGCAAGTTGGTGATATTCTCTGGCTAATTTGTGACAGATGGTTTACCATCGGCTTGACTTTAAAGAATTTAAGCAACTATTTTTTTAAAAGCACACAATTACACGTACATACAATTTTTAGGTGTATATGGTAGAAAGAACAAAATAAGCTGCTCTGAACTATTGTCCACTGATTGAGTAAATGCAGCTGACTTCTTTTTATCTAAACTAAAAAGCTTTGGATGAAAACATTCAGACCAGGTTGAAATATTTTTGGCATTTCACACTTTGACACATGGGTAGACTATCTCAGTCTTGTTTTTAGCTATTATCGTATCTCATTTGCTTCAGACACTTCCAGTTTGACCAGTTATTAATCACCAGTTGTAAAGTAAAAGGAAGGTCCTCGCTGTGACACTTTAGCATGTCCAGTGTTTCCACTTGTTATGGATAAAGTTTGATTTCACCTAGCCCCTTTATAGCCTGTGCGTACAATATGTTGTTATATTGTGTGAACTGCTATGTTGCAGCTGCACTCCAGTCAGAGCTGTTGCATAGTGACAGCATGCGGGGCTGGAGGGAGGATTAAATGTTGCAGGTGTCTTTGAGGAAACCTTTGGCATGTGTTCGAGGAAGGAGTGAGTCACTCTTCATGGTCCTTATCCATGCCTGAGTCATGAACCTCACATCTTTTAAAGGGTTTTTACACATAAAATACTTCATTCTGGCTGACAAGAACCACAGAGACAGTCAGAAAGCATTAGAACACAAATAGCTTGTTTCTTGCCATGTCTGACACTACTGACCTATCCTATTATTATTATTATTATTATTATTATTATTATTATTATTATTATTATTATTATTATTATTGGAATAAATATATATTCCTAGTAAATAATACTAACAGCATCTGGCTTTCAACAATGGCTGATTCAGGAAAAGCAGGCGCCAGACAGTAGTTCACATGTTAAGAGCTGTTTACTGGTACACACACATAAATGTCATGCATTTAAAAGCAGAAAGTTGCTGAATGTGGACAGCAGAAAGGAAACGGGGCTGACACATTTTCATGCACATGGTGCTGTTATAACTTTTTTTTATTTTAACTTTCTACTGAGTCCAGCTCAGATTAGGGGGAGTGGGCTGGTGGTAGATATACATGCTGTATGTTCGGGTTTCCACCTTTTTATTGTCATGCTCTGCTGTTCACAAAGTATTTTAGATATTAGTGTTTGTTTTTTTACACGTCAACACATAATGTAAAAGGGGTCATCTTTATGGAGGGTTAAACAAACATACCAGTGCTCCGTACAGTGATGGTGATGAGTTAGGTGCTAGCAGCAATTTAAAGGGTAAGTTCACCCACAAATATATTACATACATGTTTTTTTTCTCTGTTCTCTCCTGCTAATATTTTGAGTCATTGAGAATGCTCAGTGAAATTAATAAAAGTTGCGTTATTTATTTTAACTACAAGATGAGTACCACCCAACCAGTTATGTTGAAGAGAAGACAGGTGTTTTTACTGATGGGAAAAAATTCAGTTCAAACAAGATGTCACATAATTAGCATGTTTTATTTTTAAGAATTCAGTATCTTCTAATTTCTTGTCTCTCCCCCCCCCCTTTTCCTCTTTTACAGGCTGCTGAATTAACCCCAGCCCTGCAGGCTGACATGGAGGTGAAAGAAGCCATCCGAGGTGCCATCCATGGAGAAAATGGCGAGGTTGTCCAAATTGTCACCTCTATGGCCACCTGAGAGCCCACTGGGTCCATCACAGACCTGAACTCTGTCATTCAGCATGGCCTGATGTGTCTGTTTAACAGTCTGGCAAGTGGTCAAGTAGAAAGTTTCTCAAGAACCATTGAAAGTTACAGATGAAATAAAGGGAAGAAGCCTTTTTCTTTTTTTTTTAGTTTAGTTTTTTCTTCCTTACAAACTTCCCATTTCATGGTCAACCAGGTATCACAGTGTGGAAAAGTTCACAGAGAACTTTAAAAGACCATGATACTCCAAGATCAGCTAAGGTTCGTCTGGTGTTTTCATTACTAGAAGGGCCTGGCCCACTGCAGAATATACAGCAAGCCGTCAACCCCAGCACTTAATCAGCTCAAATGCTTGTTCACATAAGCTTTTTGGATAATGGTGAAGATATTTGGAGTCAAGCTGTTTGGCAAACTCAGAAATCCCCGCAAGGGTTTGCAAAAGCCCAGAATCCTCACTTCAGACAAATGGCATTTTGCTCTTTCTCGTCATTTCTGGACACAGTGCATTGCAGTGGAAAGTGGATTTAGATAAGGCAAGCTACTTTTGGTTGTAATCACAGTAATTAGATTTCTTGTCACTCCTCATAATTCAGTCCATACTCTGTCTTAGCTGTGAATCCCACCTTCTACTTTGTTCATCTTGTTTTCATATTCCCTCAGCCCAGCTGTTTTTATTTTTATTATTATTATTGTTCCGTTTCATGTATGTAATTGTGACATGTTGAAAATTTTGGGAAGCTGTAAGTTTGGAGGTACAAAACCATAAAAAATTAGATGGTGCCAGTAGTAGACAGAATGAGATGCTTGTAGACTGCCAGGAAAACCTTAAAGTTGTTTATTTCCCTCTGTTTTGTCTGTGTGACAGATCCATTCATGTGAATAAAACATTTATGTGGTTGCCATAAAAGTGTGCTTTTTTTCTTTTGCCATCTATCTGTATGCCCTAATTTCTAAACTTGGTCATCAATTTGGCTTCAAAGTTTTCTGAGACGCAACTTTGTTTTGATGAACTACAATAAGACAATTGCTGAGTCTGAAATGCTGGTTTTGGTTTGAGGTCCTTGAGGTTACATGTTGAGCTAAACACTGTTTTTGAAGTAAATATGTATCACATTGACTTCAGTAACCATAATATTAAGCTACTGTATTGGTGACAACAAAATTGAGCTCATCAGGATATATGTTAAAGCTGCCATTAATATGTATATATCATTTTGTTTATTTTAATTAAATTTCTTTTAAACCCTTTTTGTGCCCACTCCATGGTTCAGTCTTTCTTTGTTTTAGGACAGAAGTGTTGTGTTGGAGTGATGCTCCGCTAATGATGAACATCCTTGCGGCCAGACAGAAGAGAGATAAGCAAGACACTCTTGAGTCTGAATGTGTTGATTTGAGTACATTTCCCATGCTTGGTATGATGTAATAGTATATTTTGGAGTGGGATAAGAACCAGGCGACAAAATGAACTTGATAAAACAACATCCATGGTCTTGGCTGCTTCCTCTTGTTTCCTTTGAGTCTGTGATTGCTGTCTCTTGACTCTTAAGCTGCCTCCTCATCTTGTATGTTCCCCTTACTGACTTTTCTACATTTTCCTTCTCTCCCACTGACCTTGTGTTTTCCTCTTTCTCTGTTGGAAACCCTGTTAAAGTCCATTTACTTCTCATTAAAATTATACACAAAGCCAGGATAAAATTTCTTGGGATAGTCCACTGGACCCATCCTTTGCTGTAGCTGAGTTCAAATATTGTCACGCTGCCAGTGATCCTTCCATTACATCTTGGACTTGGATGGGTTTTACAACGCTGGGCTCTATTCAGGAATGAGAGTGATAACCATAGTAACCGGCCCTGTCGCTGTCTACCTCTAAGATAACCTGCTGAAAACAGCAGTGAGTGATAGAGGGAGAGATGAGATTGCTTGGAAGCAAAATGCATGTTTGGAGAGAAGGAGTGGATTGACAGGCTGAGACTAGTCAGGGTATCATTCCCTTCCTTCTCATCAGCTCTGCTCATCATATGCAGCATACAGGTTCAGATCTCTTCTGCTTGACCTCATCTGCATGCTTTACCTTTAATGAGGTTTGAGGAGTTCTGTTGGGATTTGCAAAGACAAGTGAACGTGTTTGTTAGAGGAAAAATATCCAAACACAATTTGTATCTAGAGTCATAAATCAGCAACTGTTATTGTTAAGGAAATGGAGCTCTCCAGAGCCAGTATTTATATGTTTCAGGTCAAGAGATGGATTCCACCAGTGTAGCGTTGTTGCAGTAGACACGTCTCACAAGAAAAACATTAAAATCTTATCCCAAGAAACATCCCAGCACTTTGGTTTTGTTTCTGTGACATGTGAACATGATATTATACTTTTCTAGACACTGAATTCTGGGAATTCTGAAAACATGTGGTTGAATTAATTATAAAAGAAATAACAGAAATAGATGAAAGCCTTGAAACGTGTTGTTACAAGCATCACTTAATGCAGACATCAAAAAGTGTTGTAGAAATTTAACTGTTCATTTGGTTGTTTAATAAAAGATAGCAGGTTGTTACATGTGTTAATAAAGAATGATGATTCATATAAAAAGAAGATGTGGTGTCAGAAAGTAAAAGACATCAGCTGAATCAAGAACAGCCCAGTATTTACTAAAGAATATTCAGGTTAGAGCTAAATTCAGTATTCGGTACAGACTCTTTGCTATGATTTAGAGGTATTCAACTGATAATAGGAATCAAGAATTTTTCTCTTTTTTACAAACTGCATGTAATTTTAAATCTTTGGTATATACATCTATCAGTATTTAAAGATTTCTGTGCTTAAAAGGATTTATCATGCACAAGATTTATCGAACCACTGAGTAGATGCAACAACTGCTTTAATTCTTCGTCTTTGCAAAGTATAAAAATAATAATCGCAGGTGCATCATGGCAAAAAAAAGTACTAAAAACAAAAGCTGAATTGATGTTTTCCACTTCTTGTTTTAGCCACTGGTTAATGAGAGCTAATGAGATGAATAAGGTGTTGGGTTCTTGGTAAAAATGTAACGTATCTGTGGTTGTTTTCTATGAATGAAAACCATTCTTTTCTAATAATTTCCCCAGCATTTGAAATTAAATTAAAAATATTTTACCTATCCCTAAGAGAAATTGCAGTTGCTGCATTTGCATTGCATTTGTTCCCACGCTTCTTTCCCATTGGTGTTCAGTCAGGCAGACAGTAAAATTTGCAGATTATGACCACCACAGCTTTCACACTCATCAGACCATTCTATTGAGAAAGAAATAACTCACATTAAGAAACACATTCACCTACAGGATAAAGCGTTGTAGTGATCATTCCTTTTAAGAGGATCATGTCATATCCAGAAAATTATGATATAATGTGGGGATCCCCTTACTTTCGGGGTCACGCAGTCATGAGTTTTCCATTACATAATAATAGTCTGTTTTTCATTATAATTGAATACTGTGTTGTAACTCCACTCAAACATCTACTATTTTTTGTTCAAAACTCTTCATTGATTCTTATATAATATGTATGAAATATAAATATAATTGCTAATAAATAATCATGACAATTCCCCATATTGTTTTTCCTCTATTTTTTTTTCTTGTTTTTGTTTCGTGTTGATGTTACAGGGCTTTTTAGATAGATGTGCACACGCTGAACGTGTATCACACCTAAAAAACAAACAACCTCCGAAGAAAACTATGCACTTGCAGTTTGTTTGTATAGCTTGCTGTAACCGAAGCTTCAAAGACAAGGATGATAATTCACTCGGACAGCGGAGGGAATCCCTCTCCGCGTGGAAATCAGCTAAACTCAGAAGAGGGTGCGCAGAGTCCAGCTGATGAGAGGAGGAGGAGGGGCTCCTTCAGTTTGGGGACCAGATGTGTAAGAGAGGAGGGGTACAGTTATCCCAGGCAACGGCTGCAAAATCCTTCCTGGTCAACAAGTTTTCCAAAACAAACTGCAAGATTATAGCTCGGACTTTCGACTCAACTGGTTTGAATCGTCTGTGGGTAAGTTAAAAATGCATTGACCGTAATTTATTGAAGCGTTCATCAGGTCGACGTCCCAAGTTTGAACCTCCTCGCGTGATGACGTAAGAAGGTAGCTGCTTCTAAAGATTCAGAGATCATGTCTGATTTGCTCCCTTTTTTTTTCTTTCTTGGTGTTTACTGCTCTCTGACAGCCCTCCAGGATGTTTAGGTTTCTCATTGTGCCACACACCGCGCCTTACATAATAATCACCAGCGCGCAGCATGACAGGAAGCAGGTGTACCTTGTCAGGGATCCTTTACTTCTTTAAATAAAACAAATCAAGCACAACTAAGAGCTCAGAAATGTTTCAGCCTACTGTATTTCACCTAATGTGATATACAATAAATCAGATCAAATCAATATTTTGGTCACATGAATTGTTATTGAAAAGGACTTATTACCTGCAAACAAGTTTCCCTTTTTATTTATTTATTTTCACTTGTGAATTAAACATAAAGTGATTTACTGCGAAGAGTTATTAACAGTATAGTGGTATTTGTGATGTGGTGTTAATATGAGAGCGTGGTTTATAAGAAATCATGACTCAGAGGCCTTTATAATGAGCCACAATACTATAAAGAACAAATATTTACGGCTGATATGAAGTGTCATAACTAGAGGCATGCATTCCATGAGCTATGTGGTCTGTTCAAGCAAATTTTACTTAACTTTACTACTGTAGATTATTAGCGTACAATACTATAATGAGCACATTTTGTTCTTTCAAACATAATGGGGGTAACTGCTAGTGTTACACGATTCATTGGAATAACTTCATACCATTCAATGTTTTTGTGGCCTTAATATAATAAATAATCAGATCTGCAGCTAATAAATTGACATTGGTAAGTTACTGAAAAATCCAGACTGATAACCTGTGTGATCGGTTTAGTCATAATATCTCTTTGTGAGGCAAATTAGTTGGAGATGGAAATGACTGCATCCTGCTGCATATTTTAGCTCACACTTAGTGAGCTTTGACAAGAATGGTCCTTTGTTTACAGAAACTTTAGGGACTTATTGAGGTTGTCCAGCTTGGACAGAATCAAACCCTTGATTCCATGGGAGAATGACTGCTTATTTTTTAATGCCAGCAAGTTCTCACGTGATAAAAGGGAACTCTAAAAATATGTTTTTCATTAAGAAGTGAAAATACTGTTAGAGAGACTGTATTTGATTTACCTCTTCTTATCTTTGTTATGGTTCCAAATATGATTATGCCAGATGTGGCGTGTGCTACAAAGCTTTGTCTCAAGCCATACATGGTTGATATCTAAGAGCATGTTTTCCTCCGGTCCGACTGTACCAAGAGGTCAGCCCAGGAAAACAGGGACTTGGAGGTTCCTGGAGTTGTTGAGTACTAGTTTCTGACACTGGATCACACCGCCTTTGGTTATATTTACACACCAACCCATCAAGATTCCCACAGTGTCATTCTGTGTGAGCAAGTTTGTACTTAGCATTATTTTTCTGTGTTGTAGAGATGCTCACACAGTGGAGTTTTCTTCTTATTTTCTTTGGTGTGCTAATGAGGCTAAGTACATTCATACTGGCATACACAAACATATTAACATATGGTAGACCCAAAAGTCTCCCTGTGTGATTTACAGGATGTACTCTGTGCTATAGCTAAGCTTAGACTCTCAGACTTAGTCATTTGCTGGCTCATCTAATTCCAGTCTGCTCAAGGCAGCATGCAAACCACAGTCACTAGAGGACAAGAGACAGTGAAGACTTGGCCAGTCATCCAACATGTCTAGGTAGACAAGAAAAAGAGGAAGAGATCATAAAAAAGCTAAGTTAAGCTGAAATTAGGTCTGATTTAGCATGTATAGCTTAAATGAAAGATGTAGCTAGGTGCCCTTTCTGACACAAAGTAATCTGTTCAGTATTTAGGAGAATCTCGCATGGAAGAATAGATTAAGACAATTTTTGGTAATGTGAAAGAAATAACAAAAAGTTCAAGAACAAAGGACTGCTAAAACACATGTTTTCCTGTTCAGAATAAGAGTAATCCAAGGCCCACAAACCATCATAAAACCAGCGATGGCAGATGTTTACTTAACAGTTGACAGATGTTTAGCAGGAACATACTTCTGTAACAACCAGTCGGCCATTACAAATCTCTGTGGGTAGCCATTGTCAGCTAATTAATATTTCATATATATATGCTGAAAGTCATTTACAAATCACTGAAGGGACTTTTGTTTTCCCCGGCTCATTAAAGACATACCATCAAGAATATTTTTTGAATGTGAGGGAGAGATGAAGTGACAGACTGAAGCGCTAGATTGAAATGATTATAATGTATTTTTATCTACTGTATTGAACTGGTTTAGTACAACGTTATTTTTACTATTTGCTTTGAAAAACAGTCTAGATTTTCCTTTAATGTTGAGGGTTCTGGCTTTTGTTTTACACATGGGCAGTATATAAAAAATGGATGTAGCAACTGTGAGGTAAACCACTGGTTTGTTAGCTGCCGTTTTGTAGCCCTGACTTCTGCATTTGATTGTTGCCACTTTGGTAATTTTGTAGCCAAGGTGGTCATATTTGGGGGAAAAAAGGTGAAGCTTTAGTAATAAGTTGCACAGATATATTTGTCTTTGAAGTCTAATGTGTTCTTAATTCTATAATTATTTTCAAAATGATCACCAGCAATGTAATTGGACTGAGTTGTGGCATAGTTTAGGAATTTCTTTATGTCATATTTGATGAGAGAAGTCTATTGGAGTTTATATGAACTAGTAATTTAAGCTTGCTAATTGCTGCTGGTAGTTGCATTGCATTGCATTTTTTTCATTGCCGTAATTTATTACAATGACTATGAGCATCTTTGAAATAGAGGAAATGCCCATGATGTCATCAAATATGTGAGCTATGCCTCTTTACGCCCCACTGAGTAGCCATAAGTCAGCTCTCTTAATGGCTATGCACCGTTTGACTGGCTCAACAAACAAAGCAAAAAGTCTAAAATGGGGAAAAGCTGTTGTGCAGCTGTATCAGAAGATTCAATGAGAAGTTGAGGTTTTCTTTTTTTAAACTTGAAAAAAAAAATATAAATAAATAAATAAATAAATAAAGACGAAAACCAAATGGCTTGTTAAGAAAATTCAAATCCGGGGTCAGAAATGTGGATTCGCAGTAAACACACTCCCATGTATTAGATTTTTATTCAAATTCATTATTGTAAAATACTATAAAATATTGTTATCCATAAGTGAAATAAACATGTTTGCATGCAGTGAACAGAAGTCCAGAACGCTGCAAGTATACTATGTTCCACCCATCAGATTTCTTCATGATATGGTCCTGCCCCTCAAGAATTCTGGTAAATCTAAACATTTTTACCTGTCAACTATGTTCTTTTTCAAGGGAAAGTTTGAGGACCTGAGTTTTTTTTAAATCCTAGGTAAATGAAAAATATTCCTGCGGAGGAAAAGGGGCTCATTATTTAGCAAAGTAAGTCAAAGGGGCGTTATTAGAGAAAGGAAAAAGGAAGAAATGTGACAGAGCAAGAAATAAGATAAGAGTAAACTTGGAACTGGCTTTTACTTGCTGGAGAGAGCTCAGAGAAGAGACAGGATGCAAGACAGATGCTGAATTAACCTTTGTTAGGGGATGCCACAGTGTGAAAAAACAGGAGAGATCTGTCAAAACCTTTTTATCAGGTTGCAAAGATCCCTGTCAATATATATCAATATCATTTTCAACTTGATATTCGCTTGTTCTTCTCAATCCAAAGACTTGCAGCTTGTTGGATCTTTTGCCACACGCGTATACATGGTATAAGTGCATTCCTTATACAGTCTATTGTTTCACAGAGTAATCCAGTTTCATAGACTGTTGCATTATGGGTTTTTCATTGCCTTACCATTGCTAAGCTAGAAATTATACCTCTCCATTCCAATTCAGCAAAATGATAATATGTGATTTGCTTCCTGCATGGAAGGAGCTCATTAAAAAAATATTGGCATCTATAGCGGAGATGTGGCTGATAGTGTCTTCGGCTAATGTATGCAATAATCTGCCTGGCCCCCCAAAAAAGTTGCCACCACACAACAAGGTCACACACTCTAATATTTCATTGGACTGACTTTAGCTTTGATTATGGCAGCATTCGCTGTGATTGCATAAAAGAATGATCCCCGTTTTTTCCACACAATGAAGCATGGCTTGTAAGGTGTTTTTCTGTATTGGTATCACATCGGTATCAGCTAATACTAAACCTCAGATATCGGTACCTGAAGAAAAAAGTGGTGCATCGGTGCATCTCAATTTTCAGTGCAATCTATTGGTTTTCTAAACTAGGTTATTATTTATTATGGATTGGCTTGAATAAATGCTGATTGGATGACAATGGATTGGCTCAAATTGAATGTTTGTAAAGTGTCCTGAGATGACATTGTTGTGAATTAGTGCTATACATATAAAGCTGAGATAAATTGAATGATAGGAGAGTCCGACCACTAAAAACATCTCTAGCACACCCCAATGATTCTCAATGGGGTTAAGGTCTGGACTCTGTGGTGGCCATTTCATGTGTGACAGTGATTTCACATGTTCCTTTCACAATTTAAACCAGATTAATCCTGAATGAATAAAATTTTTGGACACATAATTTGTTGCTGAACCTCGACCTGATCAACTGCAGCAATCCCAAATCACATACAGGCTTGCACAGCAGGAACTAGGCATCACCTCATCCTCCTCTCCTCTTACCTGATGCACCCATCACTCTGGAACAGGGTAAATCTGGACACTGCGCTTTTCCGCACGCCACATATGCCGGGACATCGGCCCAAAAGTAATGCGGTGCACTTGGAATACTCCCGAACCTCTCGATTAGTTGGCATTGCTCTTGATTTGTATTTTGTCATATACGGTAGTATATAGGCTCACTCTATTTGTGTAATGTGCCTGCACATTACGGGGGTTATTACGGTAGACCAGGAAGTGGGGGCTTTGTACTGACTAGGCTATATGTGTGTGTTCTGCCTACATGTGGGGAGTAGGTATGGGATGTTCGACTCTTTTCAGAGAGCCAGCTTCCAAAGAAAAGCCGGCTCACATGTGATTGGCCGCCTGTCCATACGGGCCAATCCAAACAAAGCAGTGCCATTCACTACCTGATTCGCTACCAAACATCGGCTCTCAGAGCCGGCTCTTCTGCGCATGGCACATCACTAGTGGGGAGCAGCGAAACAATGTGTGAGAAGCCACTCAAATGCGCATGCGCAAGAGTTGGCAGCCCTATAAAACAAATGCGCCATATCGGCTCGCACATGCTGCTGTCAAGTATGACACTAGACTAGAGAGATCACTTTGCAAGAAACGAGGGCGTTCAGTCGAGATACTACATAGTGAAACCTGCTGTCATACACAGTCTGTGGTAGAGTAAGATAGAAAGAAAAAAACAAAAGAACATTTTTGCCCTTTTTTTTCTTACTGTGCAATTAATTGACTTATTGTTTGTCATGACAGGCTTAATCACATGATCTTCTTCCATTGCCCCAGAGTCCAATCTTTGTGCTCTCTAGCAAACTGAGGCCCTTTTCTCCAGTTACCTTCAAAGATAAGTGGTTTTCTTATGGCTACACATCAGCTGTTAAGCCCCAATCCCTCGAGTTCCCTTCACATTGTGCATGTGGAGATGCTCTTACTTTCACTATTAACATAGCCCTGAATTCTGCTGTTCCACAGATTAGAGTTAATGCTAACCTTCAAGTTTATAATAGTACATTGGACAGTGGTTAACCCAATTTTAGTAGTTTCTGCATCTCCTTAAATGTTTTCTCTGCTTGATGCTAATGATTTGACCCTTATTAAATAGACTAACATCCATATCTATATCAACGACAACAGAATGTGCATTTCTACATGGAAGCTTAAGAAATGAGAAGCTATCATTGCATCAGTTGGAATTAAATAACTTACTGCCAGCTGAAAGATAATTGCCAGTGCATTAATTATCCATTAGGAAGCTTGTACCTATTTGCTTAATTAAATCCAGGTGGCAACTTTTTGGCCCAGTCTATTTAAGTGTGTGTATTAAAATGAATGGGTTGAGCTGTAAAGACATGTAAAGTATTTTTTTCTAAGTTTACAAATCCACCTGAAGTTAATTTAGAATTTCCTGGGATGGGTTCAAGAAAAAAGACTAACAAAAAAAAAAAAAAAAAAAAAGAGAGCAAAAACAAACAAAAAATACACAACATAACCCAAACCCACCCACAGTGAATATGTTACGTAGCAGACATTTTGAAAAACTTTTATTAACGACAGCTGTCAGAAAGCTAGCATGGGGAGACCACCTTCATGATGCTGTAAGAGATTATTTTATTATTATAAATAACACATTGTTTTGACTTAATGCAGTGAAGGAATAGTGAGGGAGTTTGGTGGCCTGTCTATCAACACATACCCGCTGGATCATGTAAAACTGATGGTGCTTCGTGTGTTGACACAAGACCAAGAGAATGACCTGACACCTCACAATTTAATGGTGATATTTCAGAGTGCAGTTTCCAGTGTTTAGATGGTGGCAACCTTCCAGATTTCCTCATATCAAAGCTAAAAAGACCTGAGACAAAGAGATTTACAATTTTTCTTCCTGAAATAGAGAACCTAATGACTTAAAGGGACCGTAGAGACTCATTGATTTTGGTTGTTTCTTCTGGTCTAGGAAAATGGTGCTTCAGAATTAATTTGGCTTTGAATTCTAGTATTTCTTTAAAAGTATAAACTGTTATGATGTGAATGACAGATGTTATAGTCTGGTACCTCCAGACATGGTGATGGAACTGGACGGTGATCTGACAGCACTCATGTTAATTTCTGAGTTGTTTATTTCTAAGAAATAATCCCAAATCCAGCAGTAAAACATTATAAATGCCCCTACTACATGACGAATTGAAGAATGTTGAAATCTAACTAAAAATCAAACAAAAAAGTCGTAACTTATCATTCACAGCATGTAGACTGATAACTTGGGGATTATTTGTTGTTCTAGTGATACGGAAAACCACAAACACAAATGGATGAATTACTGTATTTTTGCATTTGTCTATACTAGATAGAAAGAGAGAGGAGTGTCTGAGTCCTGATTTAGAACTAGGAATTATATTACCGTACAGTAAAGACAATCAGAAAGACTAATGTAGAAACACAGAAATTTATCTGGAAATAGATAATAAATAAATACATTAGGGAATAAATAAATCCATCCATCCATCCATTTTCTGCCGCTTATCCGGAGTAGGGTTTGGGGGGCAGCTGTCTAAGCATGGAAACCCAGACTTCCCTCTCCCCGGCCACATTCATCAGCTCATCCGGAAGGATCCCGAGGCGTTCCCAGGCCAGCCGAGAGATGTAGTCCATCCAGCGTGTCCTGGGTCTTCCCTGGGGCCTCTT
>JBAMHW010000010.1:27809444-27851165 GCA_037177495.1 Rhadinocentrus ornatus | reverse complement strand
TGTCAGTGTCTGGAGCAAATAAACACCTGGATGAGGGAGAATTTTCTACAGTTAAATGAAGACAAAACTGAGATTATCCTGTTTGGTAGAAAAGAGAAGAGGGTCAGCGTTGGTAAACACCTGGAGACTCAAGTTTGTAACTCAGATCTGACTTTCAGCAGCCACATCAAAGCTGTCACTAAGACGCTTTTTACCAGCTCAGAAACATCAACAGAATTTAAATTTTAGTCTCCCTGAAAGACCAAGAGAAACTCATCCATCATTCATCTCCAGTAGGCTGGATTACTGTAAAAGTCTTTTAACAGGGCTTCCTAAAAAGAGCATTAAACATCTGCAGCTCATCCAAAACGCTGCCGCTAGAGTTTTAACTAAGACTAAGAGATCTGAACACATCACACTAGTTTTCAAACTAGATTTTAAAACTCTTCTGATCGTTTACAAATCCCAGAACGGTTTAGGCCCAGAATACATCTGTGATATGTTCAGAGAATATAAACCTAGCAGAGCTCTTAGATCCAAAGATTCTGGTCAGCTAGTCCAGACCAGAGTCCAGACTAAACAAGGAGAATAAGCATTTAGCTGTAATGCTGCAAACAAGTGGAACAAACTGCCAGTGGAGACTAAACTTTCACCAAATGTAGACATTTTTTATTCCAGGTTAAAAACATTTCTTTTCTCATGTGCCTATGAATGAATTCTGCACTGTAACTTTTTAACTTCTCCTTTTAATCATTTTAATGTAATTTATGATTTTATTGTGATTCTTTCTGTTGTTGCTGCTATTTCTTACTATTCTTACTTACTATTTCTTAATATCTATAATGTTTTTTTGTTTTATGTAAAGCACTTTGAATTGTCCTGTACATAAAATGTGCTATACAAATAAACTGCCTTACCTTGCCTAATATTCCCCTCTGAGACATTCACCCACACCTATGAAATCTCTTCTTATGCTGAGTGACTGTATTTTGATTAGACATCAGATCTCGGTCATTACTGATCCATCTATGTAGTTGTTCTGTGTATCATTTCATCTGAGTCTACCATGATTGCTTCCACAGGCTTCTCAGGCCCACACAGGGCTGTAGCATCTGTGGTTGCGGGGGGACCGAAAGCAAATATAAATGAGCTTAGACAGTCATAGAGTCCCCGAAGATTCATCAGTAGAGGGGACACAGAAGCCTGCTGTTGAAGAAGTGGGTAGGTAGGATCATGTGAGGACGGTTAGAGGAGAATAGATGCTGGGCAGACTGTGGAAACAAGGGGATTTAGGCACACACATCCACGGATTTGTTTGGCACTGATGAGAGAAATTTGGATCATGTGTGCTTTGATCAGATGCCTCCATGTAGAATACCACATGCCTGTGTAAACATTTACTGCATACACACTAAAGGTATTGTGGGTATGTGTGTTTCCTGTTAAAAGAGCTTATATTTGTGTTTAGCTTCTGGGGAGAAAGGATCACTCATCAATTAGGGTGAATGAGATGGTATGTTATTCAAGTGAATTCAGAGGGGCCATTCACACATGATAGTTCTTAAAGACAGGATATGTTTCATATCCAAAAAAGCACAGGGGAGCTTTGGTTGTCAGTTCTACTCCAGGTGGAGTGTACATCTGCCTAAATGATCTGTGTCGGGGAAAAGCATGGGAGAAATGGGGAAAACAGCTGTGGGTGTTTGTGGACACACAAAAAGCCATACCATCATTTTCCACTGAAAACAGTTTGATCAAACGGCAGACAAACAGTCTGGCAACTTAAGCTCGTCGTTCTGGCTTGCTGCTCTGATGGTGGTGGGAGGACAGAAGCCTCAGTGGTAAGGGAGATCTCAAATTTAAGAAAATGAATTTCAGTTGCCTTTTGTGGATTCGTGGCATTATTCTCAAGAGGACTTATGTTTTCTCCAAAAATATTACTTATTAATTTGAGACAGGTCTCTAAGCCAACTGGGAACTTTCCTATTCCGAACTTGCACACAGTGACGGGATGTTTCATTCAGGTGCAAAGAAACTTTCACATCCCACATGCTCATCCCAGCTTTTAAACCATGATCAGTTATTTTGTTTGTTCTAGTTATTTGTTCTTCACATAATGCAGAACAGTTGTTGGCACAGTGCTTGTGTTGAGTCTGTTACTACTTTGTTGGGTTGCAAAGTTAACCCTGGGAATATCATGTATGTTTGACTAGGCTCCTGATGAAACTGCTGAGAGCACAGCTCCATTCTCAAATAACAGTGCTGAACTATTTATCCAGCCAGCTGAGACAAATGTGTGAACATTGTCACCCAAACTCACAGCAGGAGGCTAGAGATATTTGAATAAAGTGTCTCTGCAGTTAAGTTGCAATGACCTGAACTGCAGATTTGTTGAGAACAAATTGCATCCTCATGTATTGCCGGTGTTTGTGCCAGTCTTCTCTATCTTTTCCAGGGATTCAGCCCTTTGTTTGGCCAGGGAAAGTTATGCTGTGTGTTGCACAAACCCCAAGACTGGAGCGCCGTGAAAATCACAGCTTTTCTCTACTACATGCTGAGCAAATCCAGTCCACCTTAATTCAAACCATGTGCATAAAACAAGATACTTCTTTTTCAGAAGTTGTTCACAAAGATAATTGTTTGCTGTGGTACAGATGTCTTGTCATTATGAAGTTAGGCTCTCATCAGTGTGAGTCTGGGGTCTGAATGGAAACCTCTAATTTTCTGTAGAAGACAAATTTGCCCATGTGAAGTTGTAGATGGGAAGACCACAGTGATGAAAGACAAACAGCCCCTGATTGTTTCAGTTCATGTACGTATCAGAAACAACTGCCTAAAGATGTCACAAGATTATTGTGCACAAAACACAATACATGAGAGAAGAGTTTAATGACTGACCTCTGACACTTTTCACGCTCCACACATGCTGTGCTGTCAGCTGTTTATTCTCAGTAAAATAGTTCTCAGTTCGGTCTGTGAGGTCAGCAAACTGCTAGAAACCTGCAAAACAACTTAATTTATTTAGCTTGTCTTTATTGTTTCCTCTTCTTCATCTGTTAGTGATCTGTTTTATGAATCTCACGTGTCTCTCAGGCTAATCAGTCTTGGCTATTGGCACAGAGGAGCACGTTTTGCCCGAACCTTTGTTTGGCAGCATTTAAACACACCCCTCCACTATTAGATCTAGATGCTTGCTGTGGTTTTTTACTGTGTACATATTGCATAGCTTAAATAAGTGTTCAACTACTGTACTGTAATTTTCAACAATGTCTTCCATATGCAGCTGTTTTATCATATCATTGTAGCTTTTTCTTTAGGATAATCAGCTTCAGAAACAGAGATGTTTTGGGATTTCAATTACAAAGCTGAACATTGTTTTGACTCGATACTGTCCTTGCTCCTTTGTACAAATATTTAAAAAAGCGGCATGTCCACATGTGGGATCAATCTGAAAAAATTGCAGATGATTTGCTTCAGAAAGAAGTGATATGTTTAATTCTTAATATGCGGTATAGTCTTTGCTGCATTGACTTTTCAACCTTAGATTTATCATATTTTCTCTACCGAAAACAAAGTGAAGATCATCTTCATATATCATGTTGAGTGTTGCTGCTGACAGATTCCAGTTAATTTAGCTTAGCATCATCCCACCAGAAAAAAAAAATAAAAAAAAACAGCTGCAAAGTGTACAGATGTGTAAACACAACCATGACATATTATTTATTAAACAAAATCTAATCCTTTATGCTAAAGCTCTAGAAGAAGTTTTGGAAAAACAAAGTAAACCCATGATTCAGTGGTTTTAGCTGTCAGATGGATGGCTTCACAATTTCCTCTGTAGTGCTGGCGAACACTTCCAAACAAGCCATTATTGTTCATTCTTTTTCTAATTGAACTGTCATGAACTTTAACATATTACATGCTAACTGAGGCCTGCAGTCTGAGATGCAACTCAAGGGTATTTTATAGTTTGTTTGAGAATTGCAGGGTCTGGTCTTGAGGTGAACTTGCTGAAACATCCACTCCTTATAAGACTGGCAGCTATCTTGAATGAACTCCTCTTGTAAATAATCTTTCTTAAAAATGGATTGAAGACTCCAAATTGTTTGGAAATTGCGTTATTGTAGTTTCCATATTGATGGGGCAGCAATAATTCAGTTACTAATGTCTTTCCATCTTATTCACAAAAAACAAAACTGAAATAATAGCTTTTGGAGCCAAGGAAGAAAGATTAAAAGCCAGTACTTCAAACATCAAAGTTAAAAACTAACAACCAAGCCAGAAATCTGGGAGTTGTCATGGACTCAGACCTGAATTTTAGCAGTTATATTAAGATAGTTGTGAAGTCAGCTTATTCTCACTTAAAGAACATATCAATGATTAAAGGACTGATGGCTCAGCAGGATTTAGAAAAACCTGTCCATGTATTTTTCTTTAGTAGACTGGACTATTATAATGCTGTCCTCACAGGTCTCCATAAAAAGTCCATCAGACAGCTGAAGTTAGTCCACAACGCTGCTCCTCGAGTCCTCACTAAGACCAAGAAAGTAGATCATAGAACTCTAGTCCTCAGATCCGTACATTGGTTTCCAGTCTCAAAGAATTATTTTCAAAATCCTGCTGTTCGTTTACAAAGCCATAATTGGTTTAGGACCAAAATACATTCAGGATCTTCTGGTTAATTATGAACCAACCAGATCTGTCAGGTCATCAGGGTCAAATATACTTTCTGTTCCCAGAGTCAGAAGTAAACATGGAGAGGCAGTGTTCAGCTTTTATGCTCCTCACATAAGTGTTAAGACACTTGAATGCTTCAGATTAGCATTGAGGTGGTAAACCTCTGCTTTAGCAGAGGTGCTCACACCTACTGATCATCAAGCACATTTGATTAGCAGCACCCTGCTTCCTCACTTTTTTTTTGTTAGTTTTTTTTTCTTTTTTTTTCTTTGTAGGACTTAATATTTTTCTTGTTTTTATTTCTTTTTGTCAACCCCCCTAGATATAAATCACAGATTGTCACCATCCATCTTGGCTGATTTCAACTGGAAATAAGACTGGGTGCCTAGCTCTTCTCTAAAATGAGTCATTGTCAGCATTCCACTAATACATCACTCAATGCTGGAGGCTATGATGGAAGGTTCCACTGCTACAAGTTGATTCAAAAGACCTTGCATGCTCACACAAATAAATGTGTCTGTGCTGTTTGTATCTTAGAATTCTGCTGTCTTCTGTTAAGAAGTCTTTAACAACTTTTACCAATATTTAGCTGGTTTTAGCAAGCTCAAGCTATATAAAGCTGGCATCTGTTGCCAGACAGCCTTTAATATTCTACTGGATATGTTGTTATCTTGAAGTAAATCTGCAAATAAATGAAAACAGTGATTGGAGCACTTTTTAGGAGCACATTTCCCTCCCCCAATTTAGAGAACTGGCACAGATTTAGAGCAAACATTGCAACCCCTCAGTTTAAGCCACTGTGTTTCCATTGGCTATCTCAGACTTTGTGAGTGTGACTGACAACATTTGGTTACCATTGCTTTATGCGCTGTTCCAAAACATTCCTAAGTTTGGCTTTTATGTTAATACTAAACATGGAAGCCACATTTGTTTTATTAGCTGTTGTTGTGCATGAAGCACACATGAACTGTTTTGTGTCTCATCAGAAACGTGTGATCTCAATGTTTGAAATGGTGTTTCCTATCGCTGCAGTGGTTGGGCTTGGCTGTTCTGCTGTCATTTTATTGATTACCATGGTTGTTTTGCAGTATTTATCTTGCCAGAGCCTGATATTTTGTATTTAAGTCTCAAAGTGCATCCAAGAGGCACTTACATTTAACCGTTATTTGGATTTAACCAGTTATTTTATTGGCTATTTTTAAAAAACCCTTTTAGCAAGATTTCCGTGTACCCACATTCCTCTTCTCAGTTTTTTAAAAACGGTTATTTAAATGTATTTAAATTTTTTAATCTCTTTCATATGCTATTTATTTGAATCGTTTTTTAATGTTATGTATCACTTTGTTCAACTTTGTTGTTTTTAAAGTGTATTATAAATGAAGTTGCAGCTGCAGCTGCACAACCACTGTTGCTATATACCAAAGCTTTTGACCTCTGTGATATATTTTATAATTTTGCATTTATAACAATAGTAAGTCTTTTCTTTGTGCTCTTTTCTATGGCAGGGTGTTCTCAGTCAGCAGAAAGCATTTCCAGAAAAACATACACCTGAAACAGAAAATTACACAGTAAGTACACAATTATCTAAGCAACCCTTAAATAGCTAGTTATGCAAAGCATATAGTGTACGTGTCATTAGTGCTGCATTTTATGTATCTTAAGACTATTTTTTGCACACATACTGTACACACATTACTGCTGCATAAAAAGAAAAGAAACAAAACATGACAAAAAATATCTTAAAATGTGTTTACCCAAAGATGTGCTAATGTGTATATTTAGCGTGCATTTGCAAATGTTAGAAATATTAATATTGAATATTTTTGCACAAAAAAACACAATAAAATCCCACTTGTGTTAAAGCAGTTTTACATTAGATTACTTGAGAAAATAATTCACATATTATTATCTTATTTATGTCCCTAAAACCTTAAGAGGCTTAGAACATTTTAACCACACTGAGATATTATGAAGAATGCATATTATAAAGAAACCCTTGTGGTCTGTGAACTTCTTACCCACAAATATCTGAACACACTCATTCAGCAGCATCCAGTTCTCCACTTTTCATGTAGTCTGTATTTGACAAATGTGTCCCAATTAAAAACTAAACATACAAAGAAGCTATATTATTGAGAAGCTGTTGGTGTTTGAATCTGGGCTGACAACACAAAAGCCAAGGCTGCTGCAACTTTGGTGCTTTGACTTACATTATTGGCATTGATATTTGGTGAAGGCCCTTAAAATAGATAGTTACAATAAAAAAATGTAATATAATTTTATCTCCATTATATTTTAATTCCTTCTTCTGCAGAAAAGCTAATATCACTAAGTTTAAATTAAATCTCTTTTGACAGCTTTGTGTCTGACTGCCCACAGTTCAAATTATGATTTGTTGTGTTGACTTGTTAAATTAAAACAACCCATTTAAAACCAGACTGTGACAAGAAACACCATTAACTTCTAATGGGAAATTCTGTCAAAATATCTTTTCATTAGAAGTTTTTACTTGATTTCATGAAAGGTCTGCAGCTTTAGAGAGGCAGTGAGTATGTCTAAATCCATCGCTGATGATTGAAACGAAGTGTCAACGGCCTATTTACCGTTCATAAAGATGACAGCTGCATGTAGCCACATATTAATTCCATCTCTTAAACATCTTGAATTTTTGTAGCAGGTAAAACTTACAACATAACATTATTTAGTTTCAAATAGAAATTGTTTTATGGTAGGTAAGATAGAGATATTATTAAGCAGTTTTATCTCTTAAAGTCCATGCTAATGAGCAGGAAATCACATCTTATAAAGGTAAAGTTATTCGAAATCATAGGATACAAAGAGCTAATGAGAGAGGGCAAGTAGTTTTTTTTCTTGTCTTTTGCTGTGGTCTTGCGCTTGTTTCTCATGAATGTTCATAATTTGAGTTCAGGAATGCAGACTTCAGCTTACATTCCTGAACCAAAATTATGAGCGTGAACAACATGAGGAGTTTATGTTGTTTAGAAAGAGCTGCAGGGATTTTTGTAAAGCTTGTGCTGGATTTTATCGGCAGACAGCCTCACACAGTGTCAGCAAAGCTCCACAGCCCTCCTGAGTATACTTTACTGTAGAAGCTGGAGAAATTCAGAAACACTAGGAGAGTTCTGCTGGTCATGTGTTCACCACAGCAGCAGCCTGGGAATCCAGTCCCAGCCACCAGGAGGCACTTGTGCTGATGTGCTAAAATTGTTTATATAAATAAACTTATAACTGTTTTTGTTAATTTCAAGATAATGTCATGCATTTTTATCTGTAATGTGTGTTTAACAAAAACACATTAGCCGACATGCTCCATTTGATAACTAGAAAAGAATTCACTTTTCCTTTGAATCCAGTTATATGAGCATCCTCCATCAATCAAGCCAGCCTAAGCAATCTGAATATCTGGATTGCTACCAGGTTGGATGTATTCCTCTTCCTCTGTGAGGGACAGATAATCTTCAGATTACAGGTAAATACATAATTGATTCAATTAAAATAGAGGAAATCCAAAGAATAGTAACACCTAGTTACAGAACTGTCTCAACATTTACTTCCCTCAGGACAAACGCTGACACTGAAAGTGTTTAGCTGAAAATTAACATCTTTTGACAATATTTTCTCACTTGTAATCAAAATTTACTACATTAGTTTTCTCTTGTTAGTACCAGAAGAGTTGTCAGTAAAATAAGTAATTTTCTAATTCATACAATTAAGTGAAGTTTATAGTTTGTTTATCCTTTTTTTTTCTGCACAACGGGACTGTGAACATAAACATAAAGTATCAAAGCATGTTGACATACGCAAGGGATTGGGCTCTGGCCTGGTCTTTAGCAGTGCAGATTTATTATACCCAATACAATGTAGAAAACACATAAATGAAGCATTAGCAGCAAAGATTACTTAAGCATAACATGAATTGTATATTATAAAATAAAGCAATGAGAAACATCGCCACCACAGGATCACTACAAATATTACAACCTTGATCCAGTCTGCTGCATTGCCTGTGTGAAAGTTTTGTCACAACAGTACAATTATAATCATATTGCACTTGCAGCATTGTCAGGAAAGAGTCAGAGCTGTGCTGGGGTCTTTTAAAGGGCTGCGCTGTTGAGGTGAGCTTCACCTCTCTCATTCTTAATGGATCATTACCTCAATGTGTGCAGTGATTTATGGGCAGCGCTACAAATGCTGGAAGCAGTTCCTGTCTTGGGGCTGTCATCCACCCACTGATTGCCTCTATTTGTCTGTGTGTCTGTGTTTGTGTTTGTGTATGCGTGCAACATGTGCAACGTGTGCGAGTATGACAGCAGCACTGCTGGAAAGATTTTTTTAAGGCCAATGCATGCTTTTCTCCTACAGTCTTTCTAAGGGTGGCCAATTGTTTTCCTGTCAGTGTGTGTGAGACCTGTGGCTGACCAGGTTCAGAGTTTCACTTTTGGTAACAGGATACAGTAATGTTTCACTCTGCTGGGTGCAGATGGATTTTATTTTAAATGCAGTAATATGATCATACAATCTAATAGCTTCTTGTGCATCACTAAAACACCACTACCATTACTGTGTATGACTGTAGGCCATTTATAACCTGATTTTAGATTTTTTTTTTCTCTGATTGAACATAACATCCAGTGTAAGAGAACACCTGTAAAGAGCAGCAATGTGTTTGTTATATTTTAGATTAGTCACTGTAGATCCAGTTTTGTGCCTTTTGTGTGGGGATTAGATCCGTACATCTCTTGGGCTAGGCTGAACACGCTGTTTGGATAGCCTGTGTTGTACGCTAGCCATGGTGAACCTCTGCCAGCATCACCTTTCATTCACTGACAAACTACTGTGGAAACTATATTAGCCTGTAGCATCTCCCTGTTAGTTTGTATGTGCCTGCATTTGTTTTGAGATTTATTGTTAAAATGTCATCATTACACAAACTTGCCCTGTGTACATGTGTTATTATAAAAAGTTTTTATTGGTTACAAGGGAAAATGCATTGCAAAGGTTTATTTTGTATATAAAACTGCGTGAATGCACTCGGTACAGTAATGGGTAATGTGTCTATGTATTAAGGATGGAAATGGAAGGCGTTCAGATAACTTGTATCACATCATTTTTCTGTTGATATAGTTTCATGTTTCTGCAGTCCCTTTGTCCCTTTGGTTTTCTCTGTCTTTGATTGTGTATAGTTCTGAATGTGGGTGTGTGGACCACCCAAAGCCATTGAGGTCATAAAAATAACAGGTCCACTTCCTTCCACTGATAAGCTACACACTGATCAGTCCACTTCACAGCAACAGCAACCCAATTGTTTAGTTGATTTGACACAGCTGTATAGAAGGTTATTCCCCTTCTCAGTGCTTTCTATCTGCATTTGGAAATTACCAAATACACACTCACAGCCCTGTATTTGGTTTTAGAAGTCTGGTGCTCCTGAAAAGTACCAATGCTGTAGCTCATGCAGCGTGTGTTAATCCATCATCTAACAGATGAGCAGAATTGAAGTTTATATCGAAAGCCTCTTCTGCAAAGTGTGTTTTGAAAGAATTAAACTGTTTCATCATGTACCTGTACTTTAACTCTTCAGCATCAACAAACTCCTATTGTTAGACAAAAGTTTGAATCTTTGTGATTCTTTGTCATTACTTCTCCGCCTGCTGAGTGAAAATACACTGTGGTGATTAATATGCTAATATATGTGGGGGTCTAATTTTTTCCAGACATCTCTGAGAGCAATTTCAATTTGAGGTCTGAGTGAAGTTTCATCTGGAAACACTGCGGAAAGGTCTAAGATGGCATGTCTCCGTCGGTCCCTGGCCAGTTAAAAAGGGGAAATAATACTTGGTTTTGGAGTGAGGAAAGCTTTACCCACAGCCAGAGCTTTTCTTATGTGCCCAGATAAATGCTTAAAATGTATTCACCATAGTGCAGTGGTTAATGACTGAGGAGCAGCACACGTCTTAAACTGCATTTCAGTTCACCTTCAACCCAAATACTATTCTTTTTGTCCACAAAATAAATAAATAAATAAAATAAATCAATAAATAAAAATAGGAATACATGAGAACCAAAGCAACTATTAGCAGTTTCAGCTTAATGAGGTATTTTATAGCACAATTAAGCCTCCAGAATCAGGTATGTTTTTGTGCTTAATCAAACAGGCTTTTATTCACTGAGCCCTTTTTCGGTTTAAAGAAAACCATTGTTTTCAGATTACTCTAAAGTACCACAACTGTTTATCGCTGAGGGGTGATTTTTGTTGTTAAATGAGAGTAAATAACTTATCTGTGGTTAAACAGTGTGCCGTATACCATCAGATGCTCATGGACGCCAGCCCTCCAGTCAGTCTAGACTGCATAGATACCAGACTTTATTGACAACTCTCAGTCACTAATGAATAGGTTTGGAGGGAATCTGCCAGGCCAGGTTACTTAAATTGATTGACAGCTAATGGCATGCTAATTGTGCGATTGGCGGGTTTGATTGGGGAATGGGGTGTATGATCTGTAGCAGTGGCTCCATTGTTTTATAGCTGAAATATAGCATTCTTTTAGTAAGGTGAATTAAAGGGCGTCACCAACACAAGTTGTTATGAAATGATCAACACAAATAATCCTCCAAAAGGCATTTGTCTCTGCTGGTTTGAGGTTATCAGAAGTGCTTTTCTCACATTAAATAATGACATCCATAATTCAGCTCATGGTTTATGCTGGTTTCAAAGCAGATAACAAAGATGCTGGGACCTTCCCAGGAAAGAGTTCTGGTTTTGATTTGCTCCTCGATTGCCAGATCCCATGTCTTCCTCGATGCACTTGGTGTGGTTGCCTTTGAAATTTGTAACAAACAAAATGTAGTTGCTATAATTTTTGTTCTTATGTATTAGTTTTATGAATTTTTGGGAAATCTTGGGAATTTCCCCATGGCTCCCTTTTAGAGCACTGGTCCAGGATAACAGGTATTTATATTGAAATTATTGCATAGATACAGGCATAAACAATAACACAAAATCTGTTTTAACCATCCACACCAACACCTACATTTAATTTAGTCAATGTTGTCGAACATTATAACTGGAATCAAGTTTGATGATACTATCAAACCAAGTTTTACGTTTGCTTGGCATTTTCTGAATGTCGTGCAATTGTTTATGTCTTACATAAACATCCACAATAATACTAATGATAAAAATAGTATAACTGAATAATGTGTTTGCACACACTAAAGAGAAAACTGTGTGCATGTGATAAATAGCACCACTTATATTTTCTTTATGAAAAGGAAGGTTTTAATTGCCACTGAATGGAATCTGTCTTTATCTGATTATATCAAGATGGTGAAACACAAGCTGGTTCTTTGCAATATGGTCTTTATTTTACATTATGAGTGAGCCCCATTACACTAACCCTGGGTCAACAGTTGAAAGAAAATGAATGCAGTTTTAGAGTAATACAACTTGCAGTGGTGCTTAAAGTTTGTGAGTCTTTGTTTGCGAATTTTCTTCATTTCTATATAAATGTGATCTATAACATCATACAGTCAGATATGATCTATCAATCACAGATCTATAACTCACAGAAGTTCTAAAAGTTTAGAGAACTATAAACTCTGGGACACTGGGAGTACCCTTAGTCCAATTAAAAGTTTATGAAACCCTTTAATTTTGTGTCCATACCTTGCAAACGAGCATGCACTGAATAAACATGCAAACTTGACACAGAAAGGTGGTCACACAGAAAATAACAAAGTAAGTGTGAGTTAAAGTCAGTGAGGGATGGGGATGGCAGTGAGGTGTGAGTGAGACCAGAAAGTCTGGTCTTCAAATTAAAGAAGAAGAAAAAAGTAATTAAATTTATCCAGGAATCGTCTACGATCAGATCAAGATTTTCATGCTAAAACTGCAGCTCTGATCCTTAACAGGCAACTACTGAGGCTAGTGTATTATAATACCAAATATTTGGACATTGTTATGAGTGAAAATGGATAGTTTGTAACTCAACCAAAAAAACTCCATGAGCACTCCATATCTCCTTCACCTCAGAAACCACCAGTGAAAATGCAAGTGGTGAGACGGCACCTGCAACTGATTTAGCAGCTGATCAGGGTAAGTGCAAATAACAGAAGACCCAGAAATATACATATAAATATCCAAAGTTTGGATTATCCTTTTAAAAGACAGATGCCATTGACCATTTGATATTTACCAATGTATGCCAAATGTATCACACTGAGGGGCTGTTTTAAAAAGTGGACTAATCATCTTGTAAAAGATGCGACTCCACAAGTGATTTGGGTCCAGGGCATGCTATGCAGGGAGTCACTTGTTGCCAAAGACATGAGTGCTAAATTATCAGATTTCATGGACATGGAAGTTTTTGCACACTGAATATCAAAAACATATTTTCATTTAAATGAGAAGCATTGTGTTAGGAGAAAAGAAAACTCAGCTTTCCACCATAAAAACCTTTTCTCATTTGTTAAACATGGTGGTGGTAGTTTCATGGTTTGGTGCTGTTTTACTGCATCTGGGTCAGGACACTTTGTACTCAATAATGGAAAAATGGATTCTTAATTACATGGAAAATCTAATGCACATCTACTGTATACAGAAATATGAATATTTTTAAAGGGAATTGCTGTGTAAGCAAAAGGTCTCAAACACCACCGAAAAATGTTTTGTACTGTATATGAGCCTTAGCATGTAAGATGCCGATGCATTGCACCAGTCATGTTTCTAATTAACTACATTTTTCCCAGTTTGTGTGGACCTATCAGGGTTCAGTATCAGTTTTAGAAAAGCAAAATCCTTTCCTGTCTCCTTTTCCCTGCCGTTGTTTGTGTCAACATCACTCTGTTTGACTGATTAAAAGAGGAAAAGTGGAAGTGAGAAGGAAGTGAGAGCTGAATGAGGAAAACTATGCATGAAAGAGAACGTGGAGACACTTCTGCTACAGTTAATGTAGAATAGTAGTTTAGACCGGATGCAGCATGTGTTACAGGCCTGAAATGGCCTTTGTGCATTCTCCCAGAAGAAGCCCTGCGTCTGGTTTGTCTTCAGTTTTCATGCACAGAAATTACAATTATTTTTTTTATATTAATGATCCAAGTCAGATATTTATAAAGAAAGCTAAGAGTTGAAATCTTAAATGTCTTTTATTTAATATTTTCACTTTTTTTAGAAACTGAAAAATAAATCCTTTAGTTGAAAGGGACAGTTCTGTTTTCAGACAATGCTTGGTCTGTAAAATTGTTTTATAAACGAAGCCTTGAGTCTAACAATGTAGGATATTTAGGTGGCAGAAATATGAGTAGGATTTTTCTTCAGCTGAAGTTTGGCAGGTTAATTGCACATTGAAGCTCTGCCTACAGTGGTGCCTGTAGGGCCTGGCAGCTTCTGCTGCTTGGCATAAATAGCCAAACCACATGTTCATCTCCTGTTAATAAAAACTTACCTGACAGTTGTATTCATAGGAACTGCAAGGGCAAAAGTAGGGTTTGGTGGGTTTACATACCTTCACAGTTAGCTAAACCTACTTCTCCTTTTAATCTCAAATTAATTTCCAAGTGTATGGATTCTATTTTTTAAGGCAATTTTTGTTCCAGTCCTTTTATGTGCTTTTGTTCTTTGGTATATCAGACAAGATTGAGCAATATGTCTTTTGTCCACAAGGGGGTAGACATTCGGCACATATAGGGCTTCCTACACTGTAACAGCCTTAGATCAATTATAGAAAGTGACTGGACACTAGCAATCTGACATTGTGGACTTTTAATATAACTTTTACAAAAAAAACAAAACAGCATCTATTATACAAGGCCTCTACAGTCACTCCTCATCACATTAAACAGTGCTTCAACTCAAAACAGTTTGACAGGAAGGATTTGAGACTGAAGAGAATCCAGACATCTGTAAAGGTACAAACAGTATGTGCATTTGATTATATGTCCAAGTAAATAGTGATAAATGTTTCGGGATAGATTAAAAACAAATTATGTTGCGAGGGAAATCAGTCAGCAGCAGCTTGCAGCTAACGTTATGCATTCATATTATATGAGTTTAGTTCAAAGAGAGGATAGGATTCAGTTAGATTTCACCATTTTAAGAATACCAAAAATTGTCAGTCTGAAGTCCCAAATTTTTGCCTTTTTTAAGGTTGTTCACTCAAGCACAATGTCTTTGTTAATTGTGATGGCCTTCACAATCACTAAAAGTAGTAAAAGTACTAAACTCACAATGAAACTTTGTCACCATTGATTACATCATAAATACGTTTTAATTGGGGAATAACAGTAGAGCAGAAAGTAATAAAAATGTAATAAAAATCTGGAAGAGCTTTACCAGATTAACAAGTTTTATTGGATGGATGAGTTTTAGCAATGGGGGCATTTTTTTTTTTATTTCGTGATAATAATGCATTTTGTGTTTAATTTAAATCTTTGTGGGAGCAATGACAACACTTGCATAAATATTTCTGTAAAGATGTAATAAGCCCTATGTATCCACTCTGAAAGGGCTCTCAATGGATGTAGAAATTACTTACAAATTTACAAAAAAAGTGATGACACTATAAAAAAAAATCAAAGATGTTTTACACATGCCTTTTATAACATGCCTTATAACTGAATGAATGATCTTTTGTTGGTAAAGGCAGTGCAATCTCAAATGACTTAGGACAGGGGCTTGCTTCTTTCCTCTGGATGTTTAGTTTATGTGGCTTTATCAGTCCCTACCTTTAGCCTTATGCTCACAATCTTCCAGCAAGTTCATACATACTCCTCTTTCCTTTGTCCTTATAGTAGTTATTTCTCCACCAAGATCAGATCACACAAGCAAAGTCTCACTACTTTATTGTGTGTAGTCCCAAAACATTTTCGTCTTATTGTTTCTTGAGCCACAGTTCTTCTATTGTCCCCCAACTGTCAGGCTATTGTCACACTTTCCAACTTTGACTCTCAAGGGAAATTTATTGGCTTATATTGGCAGCTTTAAAGCATGTGTTGGAAAAGACTACACTCGCGGTATGCTGGACTCTTCAGTTAAAAGTAGGGACGATACTTTCAGAAAGTTGAGGTATTCTGTTTATTGTCTTTAAAAAAGAGAGGCTAAGAAAACAGATAAGCTCTCTCAGCTGTATATTCTCCTTTAGGGTCCTGGATCCTCATAGGTTTATGTCTGCCATCCAGTTTTATTCCAAAGACAGGTGACAGGGAAAATTTCATACAAATCACATGAGACTTGTGCTTTCTGCTACCAGGTTTGGTGATTTCATATCCATGAATAAAGTGTTGTTATAGCTGATGAAAGACGCGCTGCAGTGTATCCTACTTGTTTGAGTTTGAGCTATCACTGTCAGGCCAATCTGTCTTCATTTGTGTTTGAACTTGCTGAACTCCACTTTCAGATTCAAGCTCCACTGATTCACTCATCAGAGGGCCTGGATGGATGTCATTTCTAATTCACTCAGCTTTTCCATTCATGGTCCCCATTATAAGGTGCTTTTACAACATTATTTCAGTTAGGCACAAAAACAATCCTTTTTCATTTTTACATCTGCATGTGGACATTTTACTACCTGTCAAAAGGGAAGAGTAGTAGAGTGTTTATTTTCAGAGATTGAGGCTGTCCCACTCGTGTCTATGACAATTCTTTGTTTTCTTTCATTGCTGGATCAACACAGATGACTTGTCTATTTGCATACATGAGCATGTATATATTCTCTTTTTCAGTGATGGCAAGGGTTAAAGAGTCAGCTCATCTCTGACCATCACTGCATTTGTTAAAGGACTCTTGTTTGTAGCTGCTGAGAAGGTCACCAGTGAATGCTGGGTGTTGGTTGACCTTGACCAGGGTGTGTTACACCACTTGGAGTTGATGTTATTTGAGAGCAAAGAGGAATGGTAGATATGAGGGAGTAGGGTAAAGTTTAAAGAACATGAGAGAAAGATGGACAAGGCCTGCAGGAGAAAATAAAGGTCATGAGTAGGGAAAGTGACCTGCTGGCTCTGGTCACACTTAATTAAATAGAATGAATAATGATGATTATTGACCATCTGCAGACAAAATACTGGACATATTTGAGAGTGGACTGCAGAGTGTAGATCACCTATGTTTGTTTTGGGGTGCAAAAGGAACAATACCTTCTCTATGCTCCTGCAGATGGAATTTGGAGTCAGGTTTGTGGCTCAGGAAGATCCAATCATTCCATTGTTATCTTGGCGAATGATGGTGATGTAGTCGTCCTTGAAAACAGAAGGGAGGGCAGACTGAGTGCACCTGGATGAGTGTAAAGTCATTCTACAGCTACAGCAATCCGGTGGCCTGCTGCATTTTTAACAAATATTTCTGGAGCAATGTGACAGTGTGTTATGTAAGAGGTGGATGTAGCCTTTGGGGATTAATATCTGCCAGGGCAAAAATATTCCTTCCATAATGCTGAGATTGGGTGGGTGGGTGGGTGAGTGGAGTATGTTTGTCATCTGTCAGAATTTGGAATAATGATAGAATTCACTGAGGCAAAGATTTGAAACGTTTTCATGCCAGAGGAACTTTTTTTTTTTTTTTTTTTTTTTTTTTTTTTTTTTACATAAAGCAGAGCTAGGTAAATGGAAAGTAAATAGACCAACACAGTTGAAAGAGGACTCAGCGGGGACATAAAAGTGTGTTTTCTTGTGTAACCATTTAGCATTAAGAGTGGATATCCATTTCCTCATCATTCATGTGAAGACTTGGGCAGCCACATTGGTCTCTGCTGTAATCCAGTGTAGAGAGTTTAGGGTAAATTCTTCTTGCCTGTGGGTGTTAAGTAATGAAGAAATGGAAAATGTCATTTAAGTCAGCATTACTTGCTTCCCTTCTCCAGCTGGCTTTCATGTTGATGCATATAAATGTCAACGTATGCAATTAAATTGAAATGCCGTTTTACTTTCAGTTATTCGTTTTGTTCTTTCCTCCGGGGCATGACATGTGCTGAGGCTGTCCGTCACTTTGACTGTATGACTGGTTTGGGATGCAGCTGTTTAGGAACAGCGTGATTTTGGGGGAACAGAGGAGAGGATTAATGAGGAAGACATCAACACTGGAGCTGGATCTGTTACTCCGACACAGATGTGGCTTTGGCTGGACAGTGAGGTCCAGTCTTACGCTCTGATATCATATGTCGATAAAATAGGCTGACATCAACTCCAAATTCTCTTTTGCCATAATGGACCCAATCGATTAATAAACTCATGGAATATTGCATCCATACTGCAAAATATAATTTTTTACTCTCATCCTCATACAAATATTTATCAGTACGGCTTCGGGTCAGACAAAAATATGGATGTTTGTAAGTTGTCACTGACTTTTATTTCTAAATAGCTTCATCTTGTCTAAAATGAACCTGCACATTAAAGGTCAGGGGTCAGAACAGTTGTGCAACATAATGTGTATCTCTGGCATACACATGCAGTTCTTGACATTTGTCCTACTCCTCTTGTATGATTCGAATCCAGACTGTAGCTGCTTTCATTTCATTTTCATGGCTCTGTGTTGGAACTGATCACAGGCCTGAGTTAAACCCAGAGCTTTAACTTTTAGTGGTGTCACAAAATTTTCCAGCTGTTAGTGAAAACGCAGTTAAGAACCCTGTTGACAACTTTAGTCCGAGGCAACTTCATGAACTGTTGTGTCTCAAGCCAGTGAATTCTGGATCACTGTCAGGATAGTCGTTGTTGTGCTGTGGTAAAAAAAAGTTGGTAATTTAGCTTGTGCTATTAGGGTCCTTTATGTGAGGAATCAGTGGAGTGCAGTCAGTGATATTGAACAGGGAAAGCATGTGTCTCCCAAACGACAGTGTTTTGAACATAGCCAGTGATTCAGATTTACTTTGGCAAATCAAAGGAAACTTATCATCTTCTTGAAAATTTTAATATGTCCTTACTGAACTAGGTTTGAGTACTGGCACAGGTGCGGCTTTGCTTGTACTATTTGTGCAAACTCATTAGCAGGAATGTTTTTTCTTTTGTTCCATTTACTGGCAATATTAACAATTTGCTGCACTAGAAGCTTTTGGCAAAATGCTAGCTTTGGTGGAAGATGAGGACTTATAGGATCAAAGTGAGAGTGTGTTTTTGTTGGATTTGGATGATTTTCAATTCCATCAAATCTGACACAAACTTGTCTGTTATAGAACATCTGTATCCACTCAAGGTTAAGTTAATCTTTTGACACAGGGTTGAAAAACAAAATGCTATTAGAGATGTCCCAGTATCAGAAATTTAGTAGCCAAGACCAATAGTCTACCACTGAAATTCTGACATTCATTATAGACTCTAACATAAAAGCACTCTTGGGGTGTTTTCAAGCCTATCCTCCACTCTAAAATGTGCCCATGTGCCATGTGTGCATGCAGAGCAGTAAGGTATATAACAGAACTTCTCTGCAATATGACATCAATAATGTCTTATCTTACAAGTGTGTGCGCACATCTGTGGTGTATATAATATGTGTGAAGAGAGCAGGAATATGCTGAGTGCAAAAATATCATTTATATTAGATTTAGATGCAAACCAACTGTTGGAACATGAATACCTGGTAGTTGAGCACTAAACAGAGTTTGCAAGAATTCAGTAAAAAGTAACACAAATGCAGAGGTAGCTCTTAATCAATAGCACCAAAGCACCAAATGATAATCTTGACTGTCATATGGATCAGAATTTTTACTGAACTGATATAGTGATTTATTAGAGTGGTAGTCCCTTGGGTTTTGCATCACAGCCAGCTGACAGTCATATTTATTTCTTTATGGGCATTTAAATCTATCCAATTCAACCATTATCCTTCACCTTTTCAATTTGTTGATGGAAATGATTGTTCCAAGAAACTGTAGTTTCTGCTTTCTAAGGTCAAAATAATTCAAAGCACAAATACATAAAAGCAAGTACCCCATGCAAAGGCACTATTTTCCATTCCTTCAATCCCCTTTAGCAAGGGGGGATTGAAAGGATAGAGAGTAAGAATTTGCTTGACACAATAAAACACACAAATGCTCTCCAATTGTATTAGTTAGATATTGCCCATGATTTGCTTACCTCTTGAGATTAAATATGTGCTTATGTATTTGTAGTTGGGTGTCTTTGAGACAGCGAGATGATGTGTTATCACTACCCTATCTAAACATACACAACATTAAAGCCTCAGCAGACATCAAATATGCATCTCTTAGACAAGCTAAAATGTCATTCTTTGAAGATCATGACATGCAATGCAATAACATCGATCTTTTTTCCTGTTGTTATCACAGTTTTGTTTAGAGTGCAGAAGTTCTACACATGGAAGCTATTACCCCGAGGGCTTAGGAGAGCTTTTCCATAGAGAAAAAGGTGGGTGTGGATACCATCTATACATTATACCAAGAGCATATTTTTCCCTGAAGCCCTGTGATGGAGGGGAAGGCCTGGCTTCCTTTTGAGGTTAGCCATGAACAAAATATGTGTTGTCTTAAAAGAGAATGCTGCTTTAGTCTGTGAGAAGATCGTGTAGAGTGAGAAAAACTCATCTGAATCATTACTTTCTAAGGTAAACTTTGGGGAAGTGCAGTCCAAAATTGCGTTATTTCTATAGGCCCAGTATATCTAGGGGGTTTAACTGACCGCTCTGGTCACACCATCACCAAATTTATCAAATCCCCTCTAAAAGCAGGTGCAGAAGGACAGGAAGCCGTCTGCTCTCTGATTGGACAGTTTGATTGGTCATCATCCAATCCAACTTCAGAGTCTTGCACGCAGTAAACAAATATTTGCAAAAGTACTTCTAATTTTCTTCACAAATACATACCCTAATCAAGAAACATCTGTGCTATTCTTTGCCCATTTAAAGATGATCTACCCAACTCTGACTGGCTGCTGGAATCAGTGGTCTAGACTTAACAATCCTATAAAGCATAGGAGAGTCATTGGAAGCCCATCTGGACTCCATCAGGACTAGATAAACAGAGCCAGATCTACATGGAGCAATAGAGCCGAGCCTCTGCTCCCGCCCACCATCACAAAAGACACTGACAATGGCTGAAAATTCAAAATGATACTCACATTAACTCAAATAGTTAATATTAATCTATTCAGTGTTTCTCACACCCATTGACATTTTAAAGCAGAGGATCGAAAGACAATGAATAGAAATCCTGTCCAAAGCAAGGTGAATGGTGTATTTGTGTTATATTAAAACTGTTCCTTTTCTAGCCTGTTTCTTTATTGCAACATGTCTATCACAATTTAGCAAGTGCTAGTCAAACTCTACCTCATATCAGAAAAGTCATAACTGAAGAGTGAGAATGAAATAGACATACTACAATGGAGGATAGTAAGAAAGAAAAGAAGATTTGTTTGCAATTTTAGTTTTTCTTATGAGAAATCCAACAATCTGAAAGTTTTTTTTTCTTTTTTAAGCTTTGTGACTCATCTCTCACTTGAACTTTTAACACCCTGTTCATACGTATGTCTTGACAGTTGATTTAAAGCCGCTATCTTGGAATTTCTCTCTCTCCACCTGGATATGCAGCTTACATTAAGCTGTGAGCTTATGTAAGAAAGACGCTAAAGAAGAGTGAAGTAGTGCAGCAAGTTTCCACATGTGTTTGGATCGTTCACTTCGTTTGGTTCAATACTGTCATCACAAAAACAACAGCCTGGGTCCCTTTACGCTCCATCTCCCAGCAGCCAGCCAGCACTGCTAGCATATATTAGGGTTGCTTAGTCTTGCTTTGTGCTCCATCAGCGCCGGTAACCGTTGCAGACCTAACGTGGCCTGGTTGTCCCATTCTGCTTGGCCAGATTGTTCCACTGGCAGAATGTGAACTTTACACTTAATTATTTCACTGTTTTATCGACTGGGACTTTATTGAGATGTTTCTCTGTCCTTTAGATATAGATTAACTGTCCTGGCCTTGCAATCGCTTCACATTTGATCTTTTCTTTGTTGCGGTGATTAGCCTTGGAAAAAGGACCAGTTGCCATAAAGTAGCTAACTGCTTTGTGTCCTGTTTCTTCAGAGATTTATTGTAATGATCAAGTTGTAGGCAGTCATGGTCAGGGCAGCGACACATGAAAAGACAACACTGGAATCAGGAACTAGGCCTCCTTTATGAGCACTGACATTCAGCCATGTCTTTGATTCCGCTGTAGGAACCCCCGGTGGTTTGTGTTGCAGACATCATCAATGCTCCACAGTTGGAGGTAGAAGACAGCTTGGATTGTGGAGTAAAGTTTGTTGGTCTAATGCTGTTGTATTGCAAGTCTGCGTGCAGACTTCAGATGGTTTGAGCGTGTTCTTTCCGTACATATACCTTAAATCTCATTGCTTCAGTCTTCACGAAATGCAAAGTGTAATGACTGCATGATACCACACACCTGGATTCATCAGACAACCATAAATACCGATGTTTTACTAGAGTTAGATATGTCTGCTATATCTTTAGGGTTTGTGTGTTTCAAATTAGTTCTACTTGGGTTTCATAGACGGTACATTAGATATAGAAGTCACCACTGTGGCAATACCCACTGGGGTGTGTGGACTACTGTTTTAAAGTTTCAAATTCAACAATTATTTGTCACCTCTTTGGACTGAAGGAGCCAGAGTCGGTGTGCAAAATGTAAATCTGAACTTAAAAGTATACATCTGATATTTGAAGACACTGCACATCCATTGAGTAACAAGAAGGCTAAAAAGTGATCTGTCTGCTGTATAACTGCATAGCTTTAAAAGAAATTGGGTTATTTCTCTCTCACAAGTTAACTTGAATTCCTGAGGGCATAATTGAATTTCTGTGACATACCCTGGTCAAAAACACCACAAGAAGACAGTATGATAACTACTTTTTCACATTAATTTGTGCACCTTTTCAGAGTACCAGTTTTATGGTGTGGCATGACACACACAACTCCACGCCCCTCCAAGCCTCTTGAAAGCACATTAGAACCATATGACAGAACATGTAGTAGCCCACACAGTAAACCGAGCTTAGCCTAAGCTTACAGAAAATTACTTTATCCTTTTATTTCCATTGTTCGCAGTTTGTCAATGGGTAGTTAACCCCCTATTAGACACAATAGCTGTCCTGCTATTTAAAACTGCACACGGTCTGCACTGTTTGCAATGATGAAACCAGTAAAGGCAAGTAGTGGTGGAATGACGAGTTGCATCATTATAATGCCATCTTGTGTGAATAGAAATTTTGTTGGTTTGGGCAAGGCGTATAGACGACTTTTCCATTGTTTTGACTTGGAAATGATAACTCAAAGGCAAATGTGTCTTAGTCTCACAAATAAGTCCTTGTTTTCTTTCTCAGCAGATTTGTGGGGATCTGCTAATAAACTGAACTTGTCCTGTCTTTTTTCATGTGGGAGATACCTGGGAGTGTTCCAGACCTGTCTTCTTTCTCATTGAAATGTAGGTTTAGATCAAAACAGAAATTCAGAGAGAGTGCTGACAATTTAGATTACGAGTATATCAAAGGTGAAGAGTGTAAAAGAGACAAGGGAACAGAGACAGTGAGTGTGAGAGAGAAGTTGTCTGACTGTGGATGCATAAGTTCGTGTGTGTTTTTAATTTTTTTGTACTGTGGGGATTCCATTACTTTTATAGGAGAGAGCATTATGTCACTTATGAACACCATGTGTCTGTCCTCCCTGTGTACACAGGGAAACTGAAATTAAATCATGCCTGTTGAAAATGAAGACTGCACCACATGAAGGTCTACCGTTGCTTGAAATTGACCAAAACTGAGTTTGCCAGTGTTACTGTTCTATACCATGTAAAACTTCACTCCAGCTGTGAGTCAGTCTACAGTACCACCTGATGCAAACTATACAGGCCCTGCTGGATGTTTCTGGCTAGGCGAGGTTGATTATCTGTTTTATGAGCTGCAGATGCATTGGCTGAGACTGGGCTTGGCTAAGCTTCAGGGCAACTTTAGAATCTGTGAGATTTTGGACATAAAGTAGAATGTTTCACACAAGGCTTGCACCTACACTTAACCCTACTTTAAAGTTTAATTTCTTTTTAGTCCAACGGTACTATTTAAGATGACATAGAAAAGAAGAAGGTCATAAAAAAAGAAAAATCATTCATCCTCGGCCAATTTTACCAACACAGACAGTGTTGACATTTATGTAGAAATATAAAACATATGTCAATAATTATGCTGTGAGAGTGATGAATACTTAAATCTTTATTGCAAAACTTAATCTTCAGCTAATGATTTATATCTAAGCAATTTTAAAGAATTCTTTCCAGAAGTAGGTTTGTCTTCTGTATGTGTGAAAGGTGATAAGAGCTGGAATTTCACCTCATAATTGAACTATGCCAGTAATCGTAAGTGCACCACAGCCCTATGTCCTCTGCCACATAGACTCCAAATTACAGTAAACTAAACCAAAGCCACACCATGGCAACGGAAGGGTGTCAATTTGGACAGGAAAGAAGTTATTTGAACGTGACTAGAGTTTCTCTGGCTCAGCTCCCTTGTGGGGATGTGGAGAAGGTCTGTCTCTGGTTACTCCGTCCCCTTGACGTATATGCCACATGTACCCTAAACAATAGTCAATTCATACATCTTTCTATCTGTTCTTGCAGACAGAGAAATGAAAAACACCTTTACTCCCATCTAATGACAGCTTTTTCAAAGAAACATATACATCGCCTTACTGCCTTACTGACAATTGCAAAATAGTGTTAAATTACTCGCAATGACTTGAGTGACTAATTATTTGCAAAGTATGGTTTAACCGATTTATTTTCACCTGTGGGAGTATGTTATACTTTTACCCTTACATCAAAGGATGAAATGATCTGATTCACCAAAATTAGCACTGATTAACACCGATACCGACTCTGCTGATGGATAAAGGCTAGAAAAAGAAAAAAATAAATTAAAGAGCTCTAAAATGAATGGATTCCCTGCTGGTCCAAAGGTTAAAGCACCAAGCCAGTATTACAGTACAATGTCCTTGGTTTGTATCCCACAGAGGGCCTTGGTTTGATGTATCCCTTATCTACTTTACTTAATTTCCTGTCATATTTCAACATTCTGCTATCAGTAAAGGTTAAAATAAATAGCCACTCAGTTCCACTGAGTAGTCTGCAGAGAACTGATCAGATTTTAGATGTGGTAAAAAACTTCATGCTGGCAGTGAATTTCTAATTAGTGTCAGAGGATACCCTGAGTTGAGCTATTGGAACTGTGAGGGAAAATATTCCCAGTTTGAGTACCTAACATGACCTTTTAGTGGACTGATTCTTATCAGTTTCATATTTCTGTGTATCAGAAATTCTTCTGAGGCTGAGTGATGGAGCTGTGACACAAAATGTCATGCCTTTCAAGTAGGGGAAGCAGCTAGGTTTGTTATGTTACACACATGCACAGGTTGTGAAGTTGCTTTTTTTAAAACCTAGGTACTATATAGAAGGATTTGATTCACAGCATCTAGCATGGACACATACTGTAGGTCCTGTAGATGCCGGGGCAGCTGGCTCAGGTCACACTCTAGACTAATAAACCCCAAGTATTTTGATGTGTGTGAAACCTACTAGACAGTTCCCCCCTTTTTTGCTGTATTCTTCCCTCCCTCAGTCTCCCTTTCTCAGCCTAGTCCAGAGAGTGGAGGTGATGATGGGCCCCCAAGTTCCCCAATAGGCCTCTCTTACTGGTCCCACTCTCAATGGATGTCTGTTCCCTGACATCTTCATCTTTCATCACCACCCCATCAATCCCATGCCTCTGTGACCATCCCTGCAGAGACAGGGCTCCACTTTGTCCCAAAACCCACCCAACTTCCCCAGCGGTCCCCCTGCCACATAGACCCCCACTGTCCACGGGGTGTGCAGCTACCTGACAGCAGAGGCCCCCAAATGACAGAAATTTTATCCAAAGCCTCCTTATAACCCCCAATGAATCAAAACCATTCCTACAAACATCAGCATCCTGCAATGTGCCCAAATACCACATGTGTGTCCAAGAGTGAGAGACCATCCCCCTCTAAGTTCATATTCATAATGGAGCCTCTCTTACCTTGCTTTTATCCACATCAAGGTTCTCTGACCCAGTAAACGCCTGCAGGATCAAGGCCCCCTCTGGGAATAGAGGTGGATGTTATCATTGCATTCCAGCTGATGTGAAAGTATGCCAATTAGCATACCTGAAGAATGTTGTTTTGCTAGCTCCTTTTACTGAGCCCTCCTTCCCTATAGCAGGTGGGTGTCTATGTAGAGGCTCGTAATTGTCACTCAAGTCAAAAAACATTTTTTATTTAGCAGTTTCTCCTAAATTCATGATGCCATTAGATAACTAAATACTGACATCTAAAATGAATTTGTTTTTATTTAACACAAATTTTGTATAAATGTTAATTATTTGGAGAAAAATAAAAAGGTTAACTCTGACACATTTCTTTCTTATTTGCAATCTAATCAAATCAAAACCACTTGCCCAAAATTTAACCAAGTCACCTTCTTCTTCTATTCTGTTTCTCACATGTGTGATCAACAGAAAAACAGCAACCCTTGTCTGATGGCAACCAGTGGCATGGCAACAACATAAAAAATATGGAAATAATTTCCTGCATGGCCACAAGATACTAAGTCATGGAAATTAGGGAAATGAGGTATTATTGCATAGCCAGAAGTTTGTAAAGCATGGAATAATTAGGTCATGACCAGGCTGTGTGCAGGAATGTGATGACTAAATTGTGAGCATGTCTCAATAATGGATGTTTGCTACTCAGCAATCACAGTGTTATTACCATGTATAAAGCTAAGAGAAATTTATTCTCACAGGATTAAATATAATGATGTCCAGCTATCTGTTGCGGTTAATCACGACATCGTCATTAGTAAAAGCCACAGTTTGAACAGACTGGCCTCATTGAAGTGAAGCAGTAGAACAACCAGCCTTGTTGCAAGTTATTTACTATCCATAATTCTTATCTTACTTGTCTATATGATATTCATCTTACACTTTAAACAAATATTTATTCATAAAAGGGATGAAATTCCCCATTTTAAAAGTGTAAATTATATGTCTTCATTAAAAAACTCTGAATTCCCCACATTATAGATTTAAATTTGTTTTAGAAGAATAATCCTTTATTTACTCAAGCTAGGTGGCCTTGAATAAGACACGAAACACAACAACTGCTCCGCAGCCACTGTGGCTGCCACTTCTTTGGCTGTGTGTGATTGCTGTCTCAAAGGTGTGCTTGATTGCTCATTGCCTTCACTGTTTATTCACAGCTTACAGAGAACAAATTGCTAAGTGTGCTTTAAGGTATGTAGTGAGGTGGCACAGCACTGGTCATTTACTGCCCCAGTTCACATTTTTCCAACCTGTAAGAAAAGCGAACTGGTGACTTTCTATTTCCAAGTGGTTTCTGTAGCCTCTTACCCGGAGAGTCAATGTGAGAGACATAGACAGCTGAATTGTCAATGTGTGCTAGACCTCTGTTAAACCACATGCACTTACCTCTAACAATATGCTTCAGCCCAAAAGCATAGTTTGAGACACAAGATACACTCTTCACATTGGCTTTGGATGCAACAGGACCGACATACCAAAGGCCTTTCACACTCTCTCAGAGATGCAGGTTATACCTCTGTCCAATTCTAGATCTTTCTACAGCAAATGCCCACTTGACTACATTTACTGTGAAATTTGACTCTAAGCAGAAGTGCTCCTCTCCTCTACTTTCCACTGAATATCCCTGTCGGCAAAATAAAATCCGGTATTCTCGTTTCATGGCACTTATAAGAGTTATTATAGACGAACCCTCTCGTAAATTGAATACATTTGGCAGAACAAGTTGCAACTTAAAATAATGTTGTTCAGTTCTGACTTGGTGGGGGTCAGTCATATCCAGTAACCAGGCGGGGGCTAGAGGGGGTTACTGGGAGATGTTGGTTGAGTGGCTGCTTGCTGCTGTGGGTTGAACAATGATCTGTCTTTCCAAATTCTGCTTTGGTCCAGCAAGAAAATGATATCACTCTTCTCTCTATAAATCAGAAATTGCTGGCTGGAACCACAAAACAATAATTTTGTCAGTTCACAAACTAATGATTTATTTGTTTACATTATTACTCCTAAGTATTTTAAGTTTGCAATTTCAGACTTTTCCATCTTTACCTCTGAATTGACCACTACTAGTACTCCTTTTTTAAACCTATGAGAGCACAGATCTCGAATAGTGAATAATAGTGCTGCGTGTGTCTGGATTTCCATTCATTCTGCCCTGAATCCCAGCAGACTTGTGGTTTGGTGGACGTTCTTGGCTTCGCTCGATCTACCGTTTGGAGAGATAGGTTGTGGTGTGGCTGGTGACAGTGTTTGTGTTTCTGTACTGACTTGTGCAATATTTTTGTTCCTGCGTAAGCGTGATCTGGCTTCATGCTGTCAAGGCTACTGGTTTCATGTGGGACTTTGGTTTGGATTACAGCATGATCTAGATTTAAGATGCTGGAGCTTCCTTCAGATTCACTGTACACATAAACATTTCATCTGAGTGCTTGATTTCTCCGTGTGAAACTACCATCTATTAACTGAAATCCCAATACATATATTGGGATACATCTTTGAAAAATCTGATTGTAGTTGAGCGATTGAAGGTCAGATATAAATGTCTTGAAACACTTTGTGGGAAAAGCTTAACATTGAAAATGCACATGTTGCTTGTGGCTTTTACAAATGTGACTAAAATTTCTCTTGATTTTTATCTGTGAGCTAAGTAAATCAGGTTCATATGGTAAGGGGATCATTTTAACAAGCTATGTCAAGCGTTGCATTAAATCATCCCCCAGCCTGTAAGACAAATTACCAGTAGTTGATAATGTTGTAGTAAATCACAGACTCAACAACATTTGAAGAAACTTCTTATACCTACAAGGTAAAGTTGTTATTTGCACATGTAATGGGTTTGTTTCTTTCTTATCGATTTGAAACCCCAGAGTCTGTTTTCAGACCTTCATTTTCAATGTGTTTACAATTGTGTTTGGAAGCTTGCAGCCATATTTGAATGTTAATGGTGCAGTGAGGCCATGACTAAAAGGGCTACAACTAGGTCTTGGGAATGCATAGTCTGACATTGGATTTAAAAAAAAAGAAAGATTTTTGACCCAGTTGGAAACAGGAGTAACAAAAAGTCATGGTGGTTTAGTCATGCTTTCAGCTAGTAAAAGGAATTTCAGTTTACATCATGGTCCGACCTTTAGGATCACTTTTCTGTGATCTGATTTACACAAGACTTTTGTTCAGGTCAGTACTCATGTTACATGAACTTGTAACATCAATTTATAATGTACAAAATTGAAACCGTTTCAATGTTAAAAATTGAAATTCTTTGGCTGTTGCCCAAACTGTGCAATGATGACAAGTGTTTTAAATTCTTGCACACATTACAGGATTCTTCACAAGATCTTCTGATCTTATAGTGCATGGTGTGCACTACAGAGCACAGCACACACTAACCAATTCTTCAGCAGAACATCGGGTTCTTCACGCTCAATTCCAAATCTTGCGTTGTCAAATTAGACTTCGTTGTAAAAAAGAAAGAAAAACGACAATGGAAAACGTTCCTGCAATCTACCAGTGATGGGAATAATGCCGTTATTCCCGGCAATTATAACGAGTAATCTAATTGATTTGCTCTTCCCATCATTATAATGCTGTTACTATTACTTCCAAAAATGTGGTGCATTACTATAATTGCGGCTGTTTTTTCATCAGACCATCTCAAGCTGAGCTGCATGTTTTTATTAGTTTTTACTTCCTCTTCCTTCAGTCAGCTGAGTCAGCCCACGCCTTGATTGGCTTTTGTTCTGGTACACGTGACATCACCTGCTCGGCTCCTCTTGGAGAACACCACACACACTACAGGATTTCTAGTCGCAAATATTTAACATGTTTACTATTTCACGATCTCTCCTTCCGAGACCGAGCGGATCACAGTGGGCAAGATCACTCTTAACACGACCCGCACCGCAGGAAAACCAGACACAATGTTGTTTGCAAACATCCAACAATCGGGCCTTTGCTGGCTTTGATTGTAAGGGGAGATTGAGACCTGATTGTCCTGTAGTGTGGACCCGCCTTAACTTACACATTGCCAAGGTTTATTTCATTCTGGTCACAAAGATTGGTTGTTAGAATTTCTGTCTCTCTGGGTTTGTCTAAGTGTGAAGACTGATAGTTTGTGGCATGGATGAGATGCCGGGACGACGAGAGGAAAATATTTGTGTGCCAAAAAGAAATAAATTAACAAGAGGCACTTACTCATCAAGCCATGGTTGGCTTTTTCATTTCTCTCTTCTTCTAATCACCTTCCCTTGTTTTAAATAAACCTGACTAAAAGCCACTGTCATATGATGCAAAGCCAAAACCATTTATTTCTTTTCTATCAAGTCATTGCACTCCACCACAGCCATCTCCTCTCCAGCAAATATTAAAATTCTTCATACAGTAAACGTCCTTGAGTTATGGAACGCATTAATAATATTTTATGTTTTTGGGACAATGTTTTTGTCTAAGCAGCAAAAAATTCTTTCAAGCCAGAACAGGCCTTTTATATTAACACTGCTCTATTCATTATGTGGAAAAACCTACATTACAGCACCACACTAACATCAAATTTTCTTCAATGAGATGCAGTATATTGGATACATTTTCAGAAACACTTAATTTGGATAGATTTGTGTTTACACTTACAGTTCTGTAAGTTTTCACACACTGCTTCTGCATTTTAGCTTAGCATTTGTTTAATCAAAGTGGACACAGTGTAATGCATCAGTTGGTGGTGTTCATCTGGGGTTTTATTTACCTCAGAGACCAGAGGCCTTGCACAAAGCCAAGATAAGGGATTAAGCCGGGATAATCCCATATCATGGTTTTGAGGCAGTTATTGTAGGAATTTTGTTGCCAAAAAGAAAGTACTAATAAAACTTTCTTTACACTGCAAGAGAGCTTTCCATGTCAAAATGTCTCATAACTAAACCAAATATACCTCCATTTGTGGTTCTCGTTGTTTGGATGGAAAATAATATCTCAAAAAAATGTAATTTTTTTTTTTTTTAGTTATGCACCCACTTCACATAATTTTTGTCATTAACTTCTCAGTAAAGCTTAAAAATAACAAAAACAGTGAATTTGTAATTTTATAAACACTTATAAGGAGCTGAATGTGACGTGTAATGGGATACCCAGCCCTATAAAACACAGGAGTTTCATAACTGAGTGAGTAAATATTTTTCCTAGTTCATTTTCACTTTGCACATATTATCAGAGCATAAACACACACACAAAAAAAGAAGAGTTGGTTTTGTGTATCATAATGTTACTTGTTTGTCCTTGCAAACAACCATTTTAGCAACTTTTTTTTTTTGCTATGGATTATTTTTCTGTAGAAATACACAAGTTCAAGACAGCTTTATAGATGCTGTTTTTGTCAATGCACTTACAGCTGGCTTCATCAGACATCCGATTCTACGTGTCGCCATGTTTTCACAATTTCCACATTGTGCTGGCTACATAAAAAGTCCAAGAATGTCAAGATCAAGCTCCAAATGATATAAATAACATTTAAAAACATAAAATGCAGTTAGAGGGCAGAGTTGACTTTTATTATTCATTAGCTCCATGTAGATGAAGAAATCAACAATGGTTTGGATAATTAAAACTTTCCCACGGAGTGAGTAAAATGAGATATGTTTTGTTGATTGTGGCAGCCAGCTTGTAAAAAGCAAGTAAAACTTAAGGCTTGTTGACACATATGGTTTATTTCTCTGGGGCCATTGAGTGTAAATCACAGACTTTGTCAGTCCTTGTCTGGAGTACACATTATGTTTGTGTGCATGTAACTTTTAGAGTTAATATTAGGAAACTTACCATCATGCCACTGACTTCCCTGCCTTTTGGTTTATGTTAGCATGTATTGCATCAGTAGCATCCGGAGGTAGGCTGAGAAGCCAAGCGAAAAGAAGACTAGCGGTGTGTGGATACATGGTTGTGATAAACTTATAAAACTGGGATCACAACACTTGTCCATCTTGGCAGGAGATATGTGACACTGGAGAGGGAAAGTAGCAGCAACAGGAGCAGCACCATAGCCAATCATTGTGCCAATCTCTCTGTCTGTCTCACTCCTGGAAACCTGTCTTTTCCACTCTTTATTGAAACTGATTTATAAGTTTGGCAAAGTATTGAACAACACAGGTTCATGACATATTGTGCGGTTTGGCACAGAGAGGAAGCAGAGTGAACACTCAAAGGGACTAACTAAATAAAACCTCTGCAAACAGAATGAACGCAGCGAGAAACGAAAGCCTATACCGACCTCCAGCTTTTATTACTGTGCCAGAAAGCTGTCTAGATCCAGAAAGAGACTGTTTCTCATTCAATTACGTGTTCCATGTGTACGTTCCAAGGCTTCATGCACAGCAGCTTCTGAGCAGGCCCCATCTTTCACACACAGCCTCATCTCCAACACTCAATCCCTTGCCTATCAAAACAGGTCTGCACAGGGTCTGTCTGAAACCAGTGTATGTACTTATGTTTGAGTATAGTGTATATGTGTGCTATTTGTATTGAAAGAAGAACGCGGAACATAAGTTCAGGCACGTGCCGTGGTGTTTACCATCTCTGCTGTGCAGTATTGAATTGTAGACATTTTCCATAAGCCATGTTGAAGAGGAATGTGCACAGGTGTTTGGGATTAACACCTCATCAAATTTTCTGAGAATGTAAGGACACTGTAAAGGGGTCCAGTGTGCCTCCTCACTGGGACTTGTTTGAGGCATCGTTGACTGATTTAAATTCATTTTAGTTGCAGTTTTATAGCACAAATTTACAGCAAAAACAACTCAAACAATAGTTGCATTTGAACACTTGGTTACAGTGAGAAATGAAACCTCCCGTTCAATAGGAAGATGAATAAAATAATAATAAAACCAAATAAGACAAGGGGATGGCCATTTGTCACTGGTTTGTGGTACAGAGACAGGAAGAGAGATGATAGCAACAAATCAACTCTGGACAGTGTAAAATGAAAACCATTTTTGAAAGCCTTATTATTTTACTTTCATTACATAAACTTTTTTTGGGCATTTCTGTGTTTTGGCTATTTGGATCTTAACTTGTTCACAGTACTTATTTAATACGTGATGCTACTGATTTATTTGTTTGTTTAGTTTGTCTACAACTACTGGCTGCAAAGCAACTTAGCCCACAGGAACAAGACACCACACCGCACCATTTTATGATTCCTGTTTCTTGCTCAGTCCTTACTAAATCTTCATAGTTTACCCATAATGAAAACTTTTAAAAAATTGTTTATCTCTCATCCAATGTCCAGTTAGATGTTTATTACTGCCTGACATGAAACTTTCTGCCTATCTCCACACTGAGACGTTGTTTGTGAAAGGGAGGGAAAATGTAAGTAGCTAAAAGGCAGGATTAAAGGATCACTGTCTACTACGAAGACCAGTGTTTACATTCTGCTAACTTTAAAGCAATGTTATTGTAACTACACTTTGATCCAGGCCCCTTTTGGTATTTGCATTCCTAACAGGTAGGAAACATTAATTTTGCAGCTGCAGTAGGATGACTTAGTTCATTGGCAGTGTTTGTCTATAGCTGTGTAACATATTGTTCTTTTGTGTTTCCCAGTCTGGGTTCTGAACATCGACTTGACTGATTTATCAAACCAAAGGCTACACAGGTATGTAGTGAAATGGATGTAGATCTACAGTATACACAGTGCATGCACCCTCACTGTTTCTGTCTGCCTGTCATTTCTGGATATAATTTTAATCCATAAAATGCTTCCTCCATACATCACTATGAATTTAGAGCTGTAATTTTAAGTGCTCGGCTTTATATTCGGTTACATAAAGACTATTAAACTCTTTAAGACACATCACTGTTTCACCCTGCTGGAGCCAGCATTTATGAATGGATATGTGTTTTTTTGTTGTAGATGATGCACAAATAATAAGAACGCAGTCAGAGACCTGCTTTCAATGCAGCTCAGTAAGCAGAGCTGTGCTGCAGAATGCAGGCTAATGAGACATTGTACACTTTCTGCTGCTTACCCACATTACAGGCCCTGCTGGAGCACAGCATGTCCCTTTTGAACTTCCGTCTTCTCACCCTCACAGTTAATCATGGTTCTGGCCTTCCCACTTTATTCCTGTTTCTACAAGGCAGTCCAGAACAATTACCAGAAAATTAGACTATTGAGGATGGGTTTGTATGCATTGTGTGACTTGAAGGTGTGCATCCTCACCGAAGTGTGGCTGTAACGTAAAAGGGTCTTTTTCTAAAAGTGAGTGAGTGAGCCCTGGAGGCTTGTTAATCTCCAACACTTGGTATCACAGTGGGGCCATTAGGACCTTTGTTTTCCTGGAAACAAACAGGCACAAAGACAGCCGAAGTGTGATTCTGCTGAAGTGGGTAATGGATTGATAGTGTCATGCTTGACTGCTCTGTCCTGTTACTCAGTCCTTGACTCAGAAGAGCTATTAGGAGATGGATAAACCAAGGAGTGAGGTTGTTGAGTTTGGTTTATTCTCCATCACAACTGTGCTAAGTAAGATAGCTCCTCATCGACGCGTCACGTGGAGCAGGGGCAGCCATGGTACAGATTGACGGGGTGAAGCAGATTGGGAGGAACACAGGAAAGAAAGCAGTGAACAGATAAAGGGTCAAGCCCCTGTAGAGGCAGCACTAAATCTGGCATTAATGTCACTGGCGTTTGGACTGAGCCTGAGGAGGAGGATGTGAGAAGGGTGGGTTGAAGTGAGAGCAAGAGAGATGAGAGGGAGGTGTGGAGACAAGTCTGGGTTTGAGTGGAAACTTGAATGGAGTGGAAACTGGGCTGGAGGCCACTCAGCAGATCCACCTGAACCCTGCCAGAGAAATCATCTATCAGGAGTTTAGGGAGAGAACCTTTTTGCCCCCCTAAGGAAATTCAGTAGGGTTTGTAGGGATTTGGCCAGCTTTTTAGGCTCTAATGCAGGGATATTTTGCTAAGTGAAGTCCTCTTGTTTGCTGGAGAGGGTGCCAGAGCCTGTCTGCCTTTTAATGGGATCATAGCAGACAGCCCAGGAACCACCGCCAGGTGAAGCCATTCTGCTCCCTGCTTCCAGCTGTATAAACACTCACATGCACACACACGCACACATAGTCTCCCACCCACACACCAATAGACACCAATAGACACTTTTTATAAAACGCCTGCTGGCTCACATCGAGGGAATCGTGCTCACGTTCTTCTTTTTGCTCACACAAAAAAAAAAAAAGCGTATATTTTTGCCTTTGGCAAAGTTTTTGGCCTTGTTAAAAACAATGAATTGCCTAAAAGATGTAAACAAATTTAACAAGAGTTGGTGTTGTCTTTTCTCATGCCGGGAATGTTCAAAGGAGCGTGACTTTGTCCTTCCTCACTCATTGCCTCTATTGCTTTTGTATTTAATTTTCTCGTAAATCCTTATTTAGCTTTTCTGTCAATGTTAATTCTGTTTGTAACCTTTGTTTTCTTATCTGCCATTAAGTCTCTCAACCCCTTTCAAAGCTTGTTGTATAAATCTTACACTACACAGTTTTTCATATTTAAAAGTACAATGTTTATATAGTTACAAACCTACTTAGAAATTTGGTTCTTAATCAGTCATTGTGGCCTTTAGCGTATTTGTGTAGAGGGAGCAGGAGAAAGCAATCTTAGTGGCCAGGCAGTAGCTCCACTGTTAAAGGCATTTGGACTTTAAAACTCCATTGTTTATGTAACCAAGAGAAAGTCAAGACTCCCCTATGGCCCTTTTAAAAAGCAGATGCCGGAGATTTTTGCCGCTACATTTAATGGCTTATTTGCTACCAAGGAGATTCTGAAATTTCTTTTGGGACTCAGCCTTCCTTTCCTTTTTCCCATGTCAGGCAGAAGTTTTCTCTAAGAAGGGGTTTAGTTGCCACCAGCTTGGTCTCCGGTTATTGATTACAGCCTATACTTAACCTGCTCACTCTTAAATCTTTAAACCTTTAATAAATGCTTTTGATTGGAATGTCCTTGGAAGCATACATCTCCTATTCAGTAAGAGTTAAACCTGCAACAATACTCTTAACAGTTCCAGACTGATTTTCCAGCCCTTGTGATGACTTCTTTGTGTCATTTCTCAGCTGTTTTTACTTTGCCATCAAGGCTGCACACTCTGGAGAAAACACCTCTCCTTAACAAGTCATTTAGTTTCACATTCAGCTTTGAGAGATTATTTTTCATTAAATAAGGCAAATATTCCATCATTTGGTTTGGATAGTCTCACTTGCCACAGCAGATAGTTGTTCTAGAACACACACCCACACACACACACACACAATCAGCTACTAATGGCCCCTTCAGTCTCTGTACCTCTATGCTGATATTTTGGAGCAAAGCTGTAATCATCCAAAGCTCAGTGGAGCTGTAATGTTGACAGAACTTTCATAGCCAGATCGTGTTATATAATGTCACAGATCTTGCACAGTGTGTGAGCATATTTTTAATGTGTAATGTGTTCAGCCATGGGTGAAATCCCAGCTGGAAAGTATAATGTTTTTAATTATAGCTAATCCATTTTGCCTCACAGCGACAAAAGGAAGGTCCAACCTTGAGCATTAATCTAACAGTATTTTATGCCAGAAGAGACAAACTAGTCAGAATAACACCACTGTGACCCAAATAATGAGTTTTTCTGCTTTGCTTCATGTGTGCCTAACTGTTGTGTTAGCGTTACTTTTTCTGCAGCAGGGTAATTGTATTTTAATACGAATATCGACTTGTTGTTTGCTTGTAAAGTTTATAAAAAACAGGTCTTGCAAATAGATGGAGTCTGAAGAAAACAAATTTTCTTGAAAGCCATCCCATCTTGTTTCATATTGACTTCTCCAAAACATTTCATTTTAAAAAGTTACTGCAGAACAAAGCAGAATATTTACCCCCTTTTGACATAGTTCAGAGGGACCAGATGTATTTTCTAACTAATATGAGCACACATTACTTACTGATAATTCTACAATGTATTTGTTCTGCTTTATTGTCTGTTTTGAGATATTTCTGGGCTTCTGTTCTGAATTAGACTGTGTGTTAACTCAGAGCTCTTCTTTTAAAAATTTCATCTTCATGTGTTTGCTCAGCTGGATTACTCCAGTCAGCTGATATCCCTCTGGATGTGCCACCAAGTCCCCAAACATTTTTCACCAATTTTTGTAATTCCTGCTTAGTCCACATACATAAATTAGTGTTGTGTTTTATGTGAATATAAACTGGTTTTGTCATGCATTAAGAGCTTACATCTGGTTTATGTATTGCAGCAAAGAGATTTAATGTACTGCAGCGTTAAAGCTATAGTGTAGTGTTAATGTGGTGTTAATGTGCATATGTATATTTATAGACTAGTGTTCTGCACTACCAGATTTTAATGTTGGGCTGGGTACCTCACTGGTACTGACCCAAATGTTTCATTAATACCAGCATGCTGCAGAGGCAAACAAATGGCATTTTCAGTTTTGTTTACTTTTCCTTTGATCTAAATCCGAAGTACAGAATCAAACTTTTAGAGAATTAAAAATATTTTACTATTGTGTGTTTAACATTTAAGAAATGTTTTAACAGTTGCATATTAAAGTAATTAAAGAGGCTCTTTTTTACCTATTCCAGGTTAATTTATTTTAACATGTTAGTCCAAAAGGGCAGGAATTAATCAAGCATTTTTTACAAACCCCTTTATTTATTTTATATCGATCATCTCAGTAGGCCCCCAGATCAGCCTCTCAAGCAAACTCCTCCAGCCTGAGCCCCGCCTCCCCCTGATGTGGCCTGCCTCTGATTGGTCAACTGCCGGGAGTAGTAGTCGGGAGCGCATGCATCAACTGTTTTCATCATAGAAACACTGGCAGAACTCGTAAACAAACCAAAGTATTATAAATACTCAGTAAACAATTTCAACACAAAACACACAGTCGTTCATGTTCGAGCCTTAATCAGACCACAAAAAACGAGGGTGAACAACTCAGCAACCTGCAGCAAGGAATACAGCAGGATGTATCTGTTTGGTAAATACTCTGCTTAGCAGCTATAGTCCGATATAACGTACACGCCCCTGTTAATAGGTGTACATGTGGCAAATGTGCCACAATGCCTACAGAGGTGGGAAACGTCTGCAGCAAAGAAATAGATAATGGCGCTATTTGCTGACACTTTCATGTATTGTTACAATATAGTTACCTGTATTTATGGCTACTCTTGGTAAACTAATCTCTAGGTTTAAAGATTGGTGAATGGGTGTTTTTAGACTGGTCATTGTTTGTAGCATCCCCCCATGTACTGTTTCATGAAAGTTACAAAACAGATGAAAATTAAATATGGTACGCACTGCAGAGTCTCAAATGCCATAGTTTCAATAAAGGGCATTACCGTCATTTTGTTCTACCGTGTTGATCGCTAACTTTCTGGTTATTACATGTGTGTTACCTGCTGGTAGCAATCAGGTAAAGTAAGTGTGGGTAATTCATTTTAATTTGACTGTTACACACTAACTATCAAAACAAAACAGACAACTTATTCAGTTTTACTTACAGCTTGCGTGTCCTTGATTGTAGGAACAAACCCTCCTTTCAGGAAAAGCCTTGTCGCAAATCCCTCATTGTACTGTGGTCTGCCAGTTAGGAAGCTAAGGACCCATCAGCACAGAGTTCAGTTCAAGGTCACTCAGCGAGGATGTGATGGAGTTTTTGACCAGCCGTTAAAAACGCTTCATCACCACAGATGTCAGGGCAACCGGGCCGTAGTTGTTTAGGGTGGATGTTAACCTCAGTCCAATTTCCCTTGCTCTGAAATGTGACCTGTTAAAATCAAATGATCAACCGAAAACCGAGATAAATTGATATGAAAGGTAATTGTTTGTTGCAATTAATAAACAGCCTTTGTCACAGGAAATGCTAAAAGAAACTAAGCTCTAATTTTATTTGATGGCAGTATTATGTATGCATGTGCTACACTCACACATATCAAGGTTAGTAAGCATTCATTTCTATGATTTATCCTTTCTGTAGTTGAAATCCAGCACTCTTAATGCCCTAACTGGTGACCCCTCCTTTAGTGATATTCAGGGCTTCCACCATGACCCACTGGCTCTCTGGCCTACTAGATTAGTAGTGCAGTGAGCTGAAAGGCAGCTGAGTGATATATTGTGTGTGTAAAAATAAAGGGCGTTAAGTGGAACACAAGCCAACAGCAGTAAAAGCCACAATATATCTGGCAAGACGTGTCTTTTCTGCAGCATTCATCCTTCATCACAGCAGAGGTATATTTAATATATTTTTTGTGGGTGGGTGTCATTGTGCAAAGGTGCACAGTCTCAATTCCCCAAACTAGGGTCTTGCCTTACATAATGACCCCGTAAGCTGATTTATGTTTAGATTTTATTCCTTCTTTTATGCTGGATGGGTTTTAGTAGGAACTGTAAACCAGTAAATCACCCAATGAAATGTGTCTCACATGTAGCTGTTGTTATAAGTCATACATCGTGAGCTATACATTATTGGGAAGGTGAAGTCCCTCATGCATTCAACATCTTGGGAAAAAAAATAAATAATTAAAAAGAGAGAGCCAGAACTAGAAACATGCATGTGACTGTGTGTGAGTTTGTTTGCTGTGTGTGTGTGCAAGAGGGGAAGAAAAACAGCGGTAGTCTAATTTGTGGAGATAGTGGAATCGTTAAGCCATGTCTCGATAATGGAGACTAATGTGGGATTAGGCAGACATAATGACATGCACTCGTCTGGAATGCTTCAGCAGCAATCAGTGTAGAAAATGGAGTGATATGGATTTTCTTTGACAAGCTTTCATTTATATTCATAAATGGATACTAATGTGGAAAAGTATGAAGAAGGAGCCTACTTAGGAAAAAATAAGGATTTCATTTTGGAAAATGATCTAACTTATCGGATATCTTTATGTCCAGCAGGATTTTAAAGTGACCTCAGTGCCCTTTAACTAAAATCAGCTTACCAATGATATAGGGGATCCCAGATCATGCATCCCTAAAAATGTATAAAACCTTTCTGCCTTTTTTTTTTTTTTTTACAATCAATTCGTGTGCACGAACAGTTGAAGTGTTGTAAACAAAAAAAAGTTGAAAGTTGTATTTTTGTTGGTTTGTGACTTTTTGGTAGTTTTTATTTTACTTCTCTCTGCTTTTGTGCATTTCTCATTCTTGTGATTATCAGTTTTGCTCAAAATGTGTGTCCTCTATGTCTCTTGTCTTTCCCCTCCTGAGGTTTGTCTCATTTGTCCAATTTCAGCATCCTTGTTTTTTCTCTCATTCGTCATCCTCCCTTTGATTAAAAAATCATTAATCCACAACAGTGTTCAGGATGTGTCAATTCCTGAAATACACCTGCAGGAGGGAGGAAAAGGACAGTGGAAGATTGTTGGAGGAACTATGAAGTGAGGATACATCAGTGTACCCTTTGCAGATTTCTTTTTCTTTGTCAAAAACAAATGCAATCTTCATCTGACAAAAGATATTACATATAGTTTCAGGCTGCAACAGAAGAGTGGTCCAATGATGCAACTTTATCATATATCAAATTAGTTTGATTTAGGTTTAAAATGATGGCACAGAAACAAGGATGTCTCATTTTGTTAAATGCCTGTCATTTCGCTGCCTCTTTGCTTTGTGTCTGTCCTTGTTTCCTCTCTTCACATCAGGCACTGTGATGTGAAGAGAGGAGTTGGAAAGAAATGAGTGTTTATAAATTGTGAATAGGGGTGAAGGTGCGTGGTGTTTAGACTGTGTACTCATTTCTTCCTCCACTAGACTGACCAAACAACATTAGATAGAAACAATCTGGCCTCAGTAAGTTCGCTTTGGTCATGATTAGCATATTTATTTTTCTAATCTTTCTTGCTTTCTGCCGTTTTCAGATTTGCCTGCCAAGTTTTTCCGAACTCCTGACGACTAGCCTTTGCTAGGTTAAAGGCACCAGTTTTTGGTCACTACACTGTACAACACTGGTTCTGCTACTGCCTTCACTTTAAACAGCAGTCACTGATCTTGTCCTTGGTTAAGTGGCTGAGGGCCAAAGCATCAGGGGAGCAAGAAAAATGAATGGGCTATTTGTGTTTTTCTCAGAATCAGGGTTTGGAGAGGACTCCTGGAGCTGCATTTACCCCCCTGGACTGACCCCCTTGACTCTGGACTGTACCCCCTCCCTCCAGCAGTCAGACTAATGTGTGTCCCCATGCTGTCTCTGACTGGATGCACTTAACAACGGAGGTCTCCTGTCCAGATGTTCACGTTTTGTCATTACATTTCCATATTTGCTTCCTCTTCTTACCTTTATTTTGCTTCTCCTGTTCTTCTTTTATCCATCCTGATTGACTTTGTACTTTTTCCATTCTGATCTCTTTCCCCACCCTCTGCCCCCCAGTCTCCTTCAGATAAATACCAGAAGAGGCATGAGCCATCTATCAAAAAGACCATTAATAAGAAATACAGAGACAAACAGCACCTTGAATACCTATGTTCTTGTTACTCTGACCTATCAATAAAGCTGTGTGAAAAGACAAATGAGAAACAATCCGTTGCTGTCAAGGAACTATTTTTTTAAATACATCATTAAAACAGCTCATAAACACTTACCTGTATTATTACTCTCAGGGTATTTTTTTGTTTTCTTTGATCAATCTGTGACTTGCTTGATTGGTATTTGGATGTAGGTTATACTCCCAGCCTTTGACACTCTGCCAGGTATACATGCAGTAAAAGAAATGGTAATACCTTGAGCAATGAAGTGACCATTATACTGTCGTAAAACGACTATTATTAAAACAATAAAAACTTAAAAGCATTTAACAGGAGTATGCAGAGCTGCATTTGAGCTTGAGCCATGTATAAATCAATCATTTGATTTGTACACACATGGACAAAATTGTTGGTACCCTTCGGTTAATGAAAGAAAAACTCACAATGGTAACAGAAATAACTTGAATCTGACAAAAGTA
>JBAMHW010000010.1:27792799-27809344 GCA_037177495.1 Rhadinocentrus ornatus | reverse complement strand
GTACCATAATTTTTGTCCAGGCCTGTTTCATGAGTTTATCTTTAAAAATAATTCTGTTAACGCATGATTGAAAAGCAGTGTCCCACTTTCATTGATTAAATTTCATATAATTTTTATTTATTATTACTTTTGTCAGAGTTTTTCTTTCATTACTCGAAGAGTACCAACAATTTTGTCCATGTGTGTAAATCATTGCTGATTTATCAAATTATCAATTTCCAACTTTACATGTTGTTTTGTTACATGGACTCAAGCTGTTATGTCAACTAATGCACCATCAAAAATTTATTTAAGAAGTTTTATCCAACGTAGCTCCACTTTTTTCCTCCCTTTACTGTTAATATCTGTTGAACTGATATCCTTTAGGAATGTAAAGCCTACACTTCCAGTTTGTACTTTAGATGTGGAGAGGACATGTCTGACTACAGAGAATGGGGTGTTGCATGTGGTCCCACACTGAATTTTAGTTCTTTACATATATAATGCATTTTTATTGACAAAAAGTAAATTCACACAGCCCCTTTGATTAAAACCGTAGTCTGTTTGCTCGGAAAGTCTGCTTCGATTGGGGAAAAGTGAATGTGCAAACAAACATCGAAGAAGTGGACTTGGTCCACCTACAAATGCAGGTCTCGGGACTCTTCAAGTGAGCCAAATACAAGAAGCAGACTAGAAAGCAAAGGGGACCATGGGTTAATGGAGGGCATTGTGGGTAAAAACAACCAAAACATACATGTGTGCGGGACAATAGGTGGCTCTGGCAGGGAAAAATGGCTTCTGGTCAGATATTAAAGAACATGAATAAGTTCTTATAGAAATATGGTAAACCCAAGACTGCTAAGATCTGATTCAGCTCCATGACTTGCTTTGATGTGGTGGAAACAGAAGTTGCCCTGCACTAACCAGTAGACGAGACAGTTTTCTTCTTCTTTGTGTGTCTTCTCCTTCAGGAATTCTTGATGCAGCACCGCCTCTGGTGAGGAGGGTAACAAGCTATTTCAAAGGTTTTTTTTTTTTTTTTTTTTTTTTTTTTGAGTAGTGCAGCGTGAATACAAACTTGGTCCAAAAGAATGTTGCAACTTCCAAGTGAACCAGTCCCCAATCACACCTCTTCTATCAGGCTACCCTGGTCTGAATGGGCCTCTAATTACACACAGCAGATGTTTTCAGACCAATGCCAACTTCTAATATTCATGACAAGTATGCTGTTGAAACATCTAAGTAGAAATTAGAAAAAAATCACGTTACTCTCCACAATGTCAAGTTTCCAAAAAGGAATTACATCTGATTATTCAGCTGGTGGTGTTAACTGTGGAAGTTGACACTATGTTTGTAATAGATCCACAGAAGATGCAATTTTCACCATGTTCCACCTCATGCTGTGTTATCTTGAAAAAAAGAACACTGATGCCAGGCAACAGAAGTTTTTAGACTTCACCAGTGTGTTCAACACCACCATCCCACAGCAGGAGGTGGACAACGGTGAACAATGACATTTGCAACTGGGTCTACAACTTTTTGACTCAGCGACAGCAGATGTCAGGGTGGGGAGCCACATGTCAACAACCATAACAATGAGCACAGGCTGTCTGCAGTGCTGCGTGAGCCCTTTGCTCTTCAGCCTGCTCACCTTTGACTGCACTACCAGATTTTGCAGCAGCTAAGGGTAGCAGCGAGTCTACATACAGGCAAGAAGTGAAGCAGCTGAATGTACAGTGCAGTTCCCCACAGCCTCTTCCTCAATGTGGACAAGATCAGTAAGGTTTTTATCGGCTTAAGGCATGCTGCCAAAAACGATCATGAACCACTATTCATCAACCGGATTCCTGTGAAGAAGGTCTGCAGTGTGAAGTATTTGGAGGTTCACATTGATGATGACCTCATTCATCCACTAACACCTAGGCAGTCCTCAAAATAGATCAGCAGCGACTCCAATCCCTCCACAGACTCAGGAAAACAGGCCTCCTCACCACAGACCTCCCCACCTTCTACAGGGGCACATTAAAAGCATAGCGGGAAGCTAAATCGCTCCTTTCCCCAGGCTGTAAGACTTATTAATGGGTTGTCAAATGGATTGGGCGACCCTAGTCTGCCTCTAGCCTCCGTGGAGGCGTGGTCACTTTCGCACAATCACACTCATCTTTGATCACTCCTCATTCCTCAGACTCTGCATGCTGACACAGTTACTGAGTTGTCCAGTGGGTTTATACACAAGCTATTTTTGTGTAGGTTTTTCTTGTTTTGTTTTTTTATGTGTGTGTCTTTGGTACTTTAGTTGTCATGATACATCTTGTAGTTGCTGTTGTCTTGTTATTTTTTAGTAACTCCTAATGACTGTCAGCTTAGTTGACCTGTAAAAGCTGTAGGGAATTCTCTGTTGTTTTTCTGTACAGATGTAACAGCTGGTTGTCTGGTGTTGGATTGAAGGGTTGTTACATTCTATCTATTGTATCTTTGCCTCCTCTTCCTTTTTTCTACTTTCCTTCTTACTTCTCTCCTTTAGTCTCCCTTTTTTCTGTCCCCTCCGATCAGGTCCAGTAAAATTACATAAATTCCATAATCCCAAATAAATAAGCACACACACACACACACACACACACACAGACGAACCTGTTAAATGTCAAGCACAAAGGTGAAACCAGGGAAATCTAATGTGTTGCAACATCTGATGTCGTCTTTCCTCATTTATTAACAACAGCTTCTCTCGGTCAAGGTTGTGAGTGTTAACCTGCTGCTTCCTCTGACATCACATGGTGTCTTTAGAGATCTTGACCAGCCTTGCTACACCTCCAGTGGGAAGTTGGCTTGGCTTTCTGAAGGTCTTATGCATAAATAGCATCAGCAGGTAGAAGCAGCTTAGTTTGTATGATGAACAGCTAATACACTGTCAAGCACCATGCTTTGATTAGTAAAATTAAGTTACTCTTTCGTCATTATTGTTTGGTTTTATTTGGTTTTATTTGGTTTTATATTGGTTATATTACCATAGATACCATAGACATACTGTAGATACTGTTTCTGTTTTCATCTTCTTCTCATCAGTTTGCCTCTTGTAAGCACTTTTTTTACAAACCGAGCAAACTACTGGATAGATGTAAAGATCTTTCAACCTTCTTTCTCCTGACATCATGCTTTTGGGCTGTGACAAGTAGCAGTCCTTCTTCCAGCAGGGCTGTAGTGCATGCTAACTGAAGTGAGGTCACCACAGTAAAACAAAAAAGAAAGTTTCCTAAGGTCGTAAATGCTGGCTGCTGAGTGTTTGGAGCTCTAGGGGAATACGTCCAGGATAATTGGAGGGATAATTTCCGTAGCTGAGGTCAGGCATGGGCCTCCTTCCCCACTGTCCACAATCCATAATTTGAGCCCCTCATATGGCTTGTCTCCTTTCACCATAACAGTTTGTTATATTGTAGTTTCACATTTTCCCCTCACTAATAGCCACATTCAACGTCTCTTCCTATTCTGGCTTTGTGGTGATGTTCTGAGAAGAAATGGCTACTTTGTGCAAGTCTTTTTAGTAGTTGTTTTTTAACGTTCATCTCTGATATCAGGCACTACCGATATCGTGTCTCAAAATTACACTTTTAATGAGACTTGTTAAGCCCCTCAAACTTTGGAGCACTATTTTCTTTAACCCACCTGTAAAGCATGCAACTATTCAGTCATCATTAACTCCACAACTTCAGCCTTGATAGATGAGACATATTTGGAAGATGTTGAAATACAGCAAGTCTCCTTCTCCTAACCACCAGGCCACAATCAGAATTAAAAAACTCTTGATAATAAGTTAGTCTTACTGTTGGTATTGAATCTCTTCCAGAAATGCTTAGATCTCCAGATTTACCACATTTGTTGCAACAGAAATGAGGCAAAAGAAATTCTACATTATTTTTTATAGTAATAACATTAGAGGAAAGGGCTTAATACCTTAACTTGGTTATGTTTTTTTTTTTAAATTGGTTTTTATTTGGTAATTTGTCCAAATGCTGTGTGCATGAGGAAATTTTAAATACATCTTGATGCAAAAAACACAGCTTCACAGTTTAATAAATGGTGTTATAGGGCACAACTCAATTTTTAATTTTCTCAGAACCTGTTAATGATTGTTCCTTTGGTAATGTTGCATTGCACTACTTAGCTCAGTATGGCGCTCAGTTCCTAGTAGAGGACTGGTTAGCTCTGCCTGGACTCATGCAATGCTCTGCTAGTTGGTCTTCTAGCATGCACAGCAAAACCTATACAAGCCCATCTAATTTTTGATCAACCACGAAGGACACATGCCACTCTGTTATTCATTGAACTTCACAGGTGGCTCATGACTGTTCAGATTAAATTGAAGTCAGTAATGCTTGGCAATAGAGTGACTGTTAGATCTGCTACCCAAAGTTAATCATACAGCCTTGTGATCCTTCTCAACCACTCTGTTCAGCTTATAGACATTGTGTGGCTCTACCATCCCAATGCACAAGACAGGAATAATTCAGACTCTTCGAATTTGTGGTTTTATTAAGGTGGAAGGAGCTACCTATACCTACTAATAACACCTTAAATACGTCTACATTGCACAGTTTCTTACTGTTGTTACTGTTGGTTTGTAAAAACATCTGCTATATGACAAAGAGAAAAAAAGAGAGCAATATACTTGATCTAAGCAAAAGGTCAAAATTTGCAAGGGAAGCTTGCCGTACTTTTAATGGCATTTGCAGATCACAGAAAATTCAACCATTCTGATGCTGCTGTTTGATTACAAACATAAGCACATTAAAATATGGTGTTTTAATGTTGTATATTAGTGTTGCATTGCTGGTATTAAATGTAGATTCAGGATTTAAATGCACATTTGCATTTGTCATGATCACAAACAAGTTGCTTTAAAATATGACTCACTTAATCTGATTAAAAGTGATCCTTTTTTTTTAAAGTCTGAGGAAACAGAATGACTCACTATATGCATTAGTTTTTTGAAAGCTGTGTACATTAAAGGGAAATATTTGGATCATCACCCAAATCCTCCAATATGGTCACATAGAAGCTGTCATCGAGTTTTGGGCCCATTGCAGAGAGGGGTTGATAAATATCCAAAATAATTTCTCGAGAGTTGATAAAACATTGAGACCTCAAGGGAGTTTCACAGCTGGGTGATAAATCTGAGTATATTTCTCCTTTCACACCTCACATAGTTATTTCATCCATTGTTGCTCTAAATATAAAAATCATTGCAGCTTGAAATTGAAGCAGTTTGATTTCACACCTTGCGTATGGATGCTACACATCATCATTAGGACCATCAGATCATTTTTTGGTATTCTCTTTGTTTGCATGTGTAAGTAATCTCTGTTGCCTTTTCTGCTCTTTAGTGTTTTTCTATTTTTCTTTATTACAGCTAAATGGAAACTTTTCCCTGATATATTTCTTTCTTCTTCACATTGTTCCACTCTTAAATCAGCAATGCTATTTCTTTCTGTCCTCCTGCATCTGGTACACTCCCGCATGGATCCCTGTTATCATCATCTTTTTTAATTTATCACCTTTCTAGTGCGCTATTTGTGTCAGCTCCAGCTTTTGTCAATCCAGGTCCAGCTAGTGCAACGTGTTGGAGACTTGCTATGTGGGTGGGAAGCAGTTGCATGCAAGGCACACTCTGAGCCGCGTGCTGTGGGCTTTGCTCCCTTTTAAACCTCTCTAGCGGCTCTCTTGTTTCTCCCTATTTTTCTCTTTTCCTCCCTTTTTCTCCCAGTTTCTGTAGTGGGGGAAAATCTTATGGTGTGGTTTATTTATTCTGGTATCGTGTTGGTTCTCACATGTCCTTGGCAGGTTTTCATACCTCCATGACAGTACTGTGGATAGTGAGGCATTATCTTCGCACATGTGTGTCTGTAAATCCGTTCACACTGATGCCACTGCGGCATTGCTTGATTTGAGGACAGAAAATCTTATGTGTATGCATTTAATGTGTGAGATCTGGCCTTGCACTGTTAATATTGGATGCGCATGTCTTTGCCACAGTGCTTATTGTAAGTTGCCAGCATCTACAGCCTCAGATCTGCCTTTTCCTCCTCATTCATGTGTCTTGTTTATGTTCCTCCTCCTCAGGGAAAAACCACAATGACCTTGTGCAAATGATCACGAGATCTACAATGCAGCTGCATGGAGGGAATGAATGGAGGAGCTTAAAATGAGGAGAGGGCTTGGGAATAGAAGGTCGCTAAGTGAAAGTCAGATGGGAGATATGTTGTTTTCCTCTTACTGTTTCCACTAATCCTAAATTGCAGCCACTGGAAGACACATGTGTTCACAATTATTCCAGCTGTGGTGCAAGAGGGCCTATCTTCACCAAAAAAGAAAGATTAGACTAGAGACTCATATCTTTTGTAGTCATATTTATTATGAACACAGTGTAAGATTTTTCCTTTAGGGCATCATTTTGTTTGCTTGTGTCAGAGAAACAATGAAAAATAATAATAAAATAAAGTCTGAAGAGCGAGATTTTAACAGAAACAGAATTATTGTGAGTTCTGAGGACAAACCAAGATGTAGTATTGCTTTTTACGTAAGGAAAATAAAACAGTGTTGTTGAGTCATTTCTTTGTTTTTCCTGCCTCAGCTGGAGATTAGCTGTTCCTGTTCATGTCCACAAATGGGTCCTGTTGTGAATTAAACTGCCAGCGATTTGTTGCTTCAGTCAGCAAAAGTCGTTATTCATTGAATCTATGCAATTGGTAATGATCTTATTTCCCCTCTTTTCTCCATCCTCCTTCCCTAATTTCACTAATCAGATGTGCAAGGTTAGGTTTAACATTAGAACACTGTATTTCCCTCATTTCTCTTCCGGAATTTGACTGATTTTAAGAACTCCAATCATTCTTTGCCAGTAATCTAGAGGGTTTAAGTGCTGCATTCAGACCATTCTTAAGTGCTGACACAATTGTTATCTTCACTCTATGTTTTCTCTGATTTGTTTCCTCCCCTCTTTTTCCGTCTGCTCCATTCTATGTGCCTTTGGGCTGCCTCATGTTGCCATATTGAGCCACATGACTTTTACTGTGAGCAGGAAAAAGTGCAGGGGACCTAGGGCGCGTTGACATCCAGCTCCTCTATGTGATGTATGAGAATGCATTGTGGAGGGGGAGGGGAGGCAAACCTCGTTCCAATGTTTGGGAGGCACATAAAACACATTACAGAAGGGCTGTAAAACAGCCAATAGTGTCCAAATTTAAAACATGTCCCAGATCTCAGCTGTCGGTCGAAAGAGAATTTCATGCCCCCCTTTTTCTCTTCTCCAGAGCTTTGGCAGAGAAGAGGAGTAGAACAACTGAGGAGAGGGGAACTGGCAGCTTCCACGTTCCCAGCATGCAGACTTTGTTAGTCTGAAACATCATGTGCACTTTTACTTTTTGGTGAGTGTTAAAGATTGGACACCAAAGTGAATTTAGGCAGGGCAGGATGGTAGACACAAAGTTAAATGGGTAGCTCTCAATGACCAAACTAAGAGAAGAATGTGATCAGTAAAGTTATGTTTATTAATGTCTTAGACTACGTATAAGTGTCAAGTATACACAAATAACTTTTTTTTCAGTAACATTTTTGACTAAACTCCTACCTTTGGTATTCCCAAACCCCAAAAGTGAAAAGGATTTCATCAGTAGCACTCATCCCACTGACAGACAACTTTGAGAAACACAACAGCCACTGTGATTTCTTTCCTTCTCCAGATAATACAGAAACTTTACTGTTAACAGTATTCACTCAACATGTTTTCAACCAAATGAAGTGTTTATATGAAAACCAATGACAGATCTGGGGAACATCCAGAGAAACCAGAACATTGGAAAGTTATATGATTCAGTTTTTCTAATGTCATTTGATGAATGATTTTAAGGGCACAAACAAAATTTCATTTTCCTGAATATAGAGATCACAAAACCAAAGTCGACTTAGCCTGGTTTTGGATGAATATACGCTTAGAATACTGTTATACTGCAACATGTTCACATTTTTTATGTTTTATGTTTTATGGTTTATGTCGGTATTTTTATGTTGTGTTCATGTAAAGGGAAACATGTTAATAGAAGTATTTTGCAGCAGCACCACTATTAACATTAATGATGTATAATGACCATATTTTCACAGACTAAACATTCAACACCTAACCTGAGGTACATTTTATTAATGCCCTTCCTGATCATCAAACCCCACATTCAGCCTTGTTCTAACCTATGAAAGAGCTATATAGATACTAAAAGTCCAGCAGTGCAGGGAGCTTCAAATAGAAATCCAAATACACAGCGGTATTCTCAAACAACATAAGCCAGCCAACTACAACACTCCTGTTTATTTATGTATTTATCTGGATTTCCTGTATGCTTGTTGAGATGCTGGATGTTGCGAACTTTGCTGTCTGAAGCCCGTTTGACAAGGTCTGGACAGTCCTAGATGGGCTGCCATGTTGCATTAATGTTGGGTTATTTTTCCTGGGGGCTCATAATGACGCTGCTGTCCACGTACCTGAGACATCTCTGTTCTCCCAGCTGCCTTGCAGCCATCATAAGATACTGGGTCTGGCAGGTTCCTGCTGGTGTTTCCACCAGTAATGTTGCATAAGACATACAACTACACAGTCAGGTGGTGTTTATTTATGTATGTGAGGAGTAGGTCTGCACAACCCAAGTGTTTGTTTTGTGTGATTTATTGGCTTTGTGATGTTGCTCCTCAAACAAGAAAGCTTATTTATTTATTTTTAAAATTAAACTGTGTTTCTATATTTGAGCATATAACAAATGGAAAGTAAATTTTCAGATATTTTCATATAGTTTTCCTCATTTGACTGAGTTGTCCTTGTAATAGACTGCCAACCCCTCCAGAGGTTATGTGGAAGTGTGACCTGTGATTAAAACTAAAACATTATAACTAAAAATCCCCTGTAGAACCAAGTTTATTCATTTGTTTTTCCATTAGTATTTATAGAAATGTTTTTGTTTCAAGACATTGTTTGGAGGAGGCGTTGTAATGACAATCTCAAACCTTTCATGTACCACTATCATTAGGGTCAAACATTTTTATTTGTCCACTACTTTACTACAAAATGAATAACATTTTACATTAAAAGCTCTACTGTGGTCTATTATGTTTTTGCTTAAAAACATTTAGTAATTTCTTGAATATTTCTCTTAAAGGCTTCTTAATCACACATTTAGGTCAGACATTCTGAGTAGCCAAACTCTGTGTAACTAAACTCATGAATGATGGCTCCACTCAGAGCCAGTAAGCAATTCCAGTGAGCCAGCGTGCATAATGCCAGATTCCTGGCACTGGAACACCTAAAGGGAATGCATCATGTTATTACTCTCATCTGAGTTTTTTCTGCAATGATTAGTTAAAATGTTTTCTGTGGGAAAAAACTCACAATTAGCTTGTAGCAGCTAAGCTGAAGTGCAAAATTGTTTACAGTGACTTTAGACATTATTACCAATTCACTTGTCGCTCCTTTCTGTGTTAAAATCCTTTTATTTGGCATTTAGGTATAAAAGACTGCATGCTGGTATCACAATGAGAAGATTTATAGTTTAAATCTTAGATGAGTTTAATATTCTGCGATGGACTGGTGACCTGTCCAGGGTGTACCCTGCCTTTCACCTGAAACACTGCTGGGATAGGCTCCAGTTCACCCCGCGACCCATAAAGGGATAAGCGGTACAGATAATGAGATGAGATGAGATGAGTTTAATGTTAAGTTTATATGTTCTCTGCATGCCTGTGTGGCTCATTTTGCTTACTCCCACAGTCCAATAACATGCATATTAGGAGGATTATTGTTTCTAAAGTGTCCCAAAAAGATGGACTGGGTCGAAAAGACTTCAACGCCCCTGCAACCCTAATGTGGACAAAGCAGGTATAGAAAATGAATCAAATCTGAAATTTTGTTTAAAATAAGCAGCAAAATATTTAGCAAAATTTTTTATTTCTAAATTTGTAATTGGTAAAGATTCTCTATTGCATGATTTGCCTAGAATTTAAGATTAAAAGATTTCTAATATGCTTTGTGTATCAGAAATTTGTGACCTACTGACCACAAGAATTTTAATCTTAATTTTAGGTTGGAATTTGCAGTAGATTTTACACCTTGATACCTTAACAACGAAGGTCAGCATTTGGGCTTTTTCTCATGGTTTTCTCTCTGTGTGGTATGCATGCATAAAAAAATTATGAGGAAATGGAAAAGTCTCTGTAATTACTTGCAGAAGCTCAAACATAATATACAATGACTTAATGCAGGACTAAAGTACTGTAAGTGCCTTTTCACACCAAGTTAAATTATGTAAATCTACAACACTCATATCACTGGTGGTTCTCCAGCACATAGAACCAACCAACCTCTGCTAGTTATTGTGGATGTTTACTGTGCTTAAAAGATCATGGATACAGTGTCACCTAAACAACTTGTCTTTATGACATTCACAGCTGTTCATATTGTTATTCTGAACATGTTTCCTTGATGACCTTGTGAATCACATCAGTCAGCTCTGTCTGTGGAGACCCAATGTTCAAAGCGAGAAGTGACAATTTAAGAATAGAAGTTGCGAGAGAGAAAAAAACCAGAGTGCCAACTTTTCCTTGCACTGTTTGTACAAGCAGGAATGAACCTCAGTGCAGAAACACAGTTTTGAGATGCAGTGAAGCATATTAGCACACAAGCGTGGGCCTTTTGAGTGTAAGGGTAGAGTTTTGAGGGAGGGCAGTACAACATGGGTGAGAATGAAAACATGCAAACTTGGTCTCAAATTAAATGCTCAAAGTACTTTTTATTTATTTATTTTTTTAAGTCGCTGCGCCATTGTTCTTATGGGGCTATTTTATCTTTGTTTTAACTCCAATTAACTTTCCTCAAGGGGATGCTTTATGTTGGGAGCTTTGCCTGCTCGGTCTGGGGGTTGTTGCCATGGTGATCGCCCTTGGCTGGATGGCTGGGGGTCCTTCACTGCAGCCCCATTTGACAAGAGACTAGTTCTTACTTGGTTATTGATTGTTGGTTTTTTTTTACATTTAGATTTGTGAGAAGGCTTTATTCATCCTAGTAGTAGTAGTAGATGTTATTACAGTGTATTCTACTGAAGTCTTTGTTGTACCATTAGGCGCTACAAGACTGGTGGGAGTATTTTGTGTAATAAAAAGAGAAATGCATAAATCTATACTGTGCAAAACTAATCTTTTAATTTGTCTCCAGTAATCAGAACTTTACTACAATACAACACTTCCCTGCAGGAAACAGACAGGAACACACAAGAGATGTGTTTAAAAATTGTTGTGGACACTTTCTGTCAGTTGAAAAGATTAAAACAGATAAATAAACTAGTAATTAACTAATTCTGCCTCACAGTAGCTCTTAAACAATCCAGTTCACACCTATGTCTGTTCCAAATGATCAATCCACCATTAATATGGTACATACAGAATATCATACATTTGCTTTGAAAACATTTAATGGTAAGTATTAAAAAAAACAAGGTTATGAAAACAACTTAGAAATGTAGCTAAAGTCTACTTAACACTTATAATGGGATTCTTGTATAAATTGGCATATATTTTTTATAGCAGTCATACCGCTGATTATTGTAATAACTCACTTTATGTTGTTGGCGATCAAAGCTGTAAGTGTGCTACTGGTTCTGGTAAATAAATGGAATCGTTCTGGTTCAATATACAGTGTCTCTCACCAGCAAACATAAGCGTAACACTCAACTCACAATTAATGCTTAGTCACAACTTGGTTTATTTATGTTCTGTGGGTGGTACCTTCGTGCAGTGATTTGTGTTTTTACACAGCCTCTATGGGGGCACTAGGAAGCTGTAAAAACACAACTTATGAGCAGCACACAACCAAAGTATTTTTTGGGGTGTTTTAGTTCAAACATGTGCCAAGTTGCCAAAATGCTATAACAAATTTGTTACACTAATCAGAAATTATATATTTTTTTAAATAACTTAGACTTCAGCTGCAAGGCATACCATTGAAGTTGTGTAAAATATCCGGTTTTCATGTTTTAGCTGGTTTACATAAATAGCTGAGTGCTGCATGTGTGAAAGACATGTGTGCACAGATGATCTGTTGACATATATGGCTGTAACGTTTTCTGCAAAAGCAAATCCTACACTGAAAATTGCCTTGTAAATGGAAGTAGTACATAAACTCCAGCCATCACTTGTGTCAGCAAAAAAAAAAGAAAAAAAAAAGGATGCTAACCGATCCAGTTATCCAGTGTTTGTATACACATTAGAGATACAAATCTACAGTAATGGCTTTACTCTTGCCTTTAGGATATTTTCCTTCCACATTGTGTTGTGAGACCAAGTCTGGTCCTCCCTGTTAGAGTATGCTCTATGCTCTATAGACACAAGGCAGAACAGTAGTTTGTTTGTGTTACTGAATAATCCTTAATCAATCCAAACCAAACCATAGTCTCTAATTATCCCAGAGAGTGGGCCAAATTGGCACACTGTAAAGCCAGGCTGCCTGTTTTAAACAGGAACATGGAGAAATGATATGCAAGAAGCCCTGACACAGGCTATTTAAATGTGTATGCACTCACACTCACGCAGGCACTCTTGCAAAATCTCCTGGATAAATCTGTATGTATAGGATACACGGAATGTTATAGAGGATACAAACACATCACTGCAGTCATAAACAAATACTGTGTAACATTTAAATATAATAGTGTTTTTGTGGCAGAGATATTGTACATGGATAATTAGCTAAAGACTTTGAAGGGGTGCAAAATACTGCAAAGAAACATCTTTCTTTTATTAGACAGTGCAGGATCTGCAACGTGTTGAAAGGGCTTTAGACGCACTGACAACATGGTCTGTGTTGACTGTACAGTAGACACCACATGACACTGAGTACTTCACGATTGCATCTCCTCAATAACGGGGCTCTCCTCTTCAGATCTTTCATCACTTTTCAGATTTCAGTCCACAAAGAGAACCCTGTGTGACCCCCACACACCTATGAAAAAGTAAACCAAGCTTTCTAATGTTTTCTCAGTTAGAGACAGCTCTGTCTTTCTGCAGGTCTTTTTTTTTCTTGTGTCTTCTCGCCGTACATTTGCATAGATCCTATTACAAAATATATGCACACCGTTGAATTTCTTGAGTGACACACTTCACAGCTCTGACTTCTTACTGCCCAGTGGGAGGAGCTGTCCATTATAGTGACAGACTTGACTTTTTAAAAATATTATTTCATATCAGAGCTGAGAGGTTAGACAGAGACAGATGCTGTCACAGAGTGATAGATGAGCCTCTTTTAAAAGGCCATCAGGGATATAATAGACAGCCCAGTGAGCCTTGAAAGCAGAAAGCTTAGCCAGGACAGTCTTCACTCCCCCTCTCATCTCCACAACTGTCAGATTGAAAAATGTTGGCAATTAGAACGTATGGTAATGTAAAGGTAGTTTCACGTTTGATCTGCCATATCCTGAAGTGGCTCTGGTGGTTAAGGTGGTCAGAAGGGTCAGCAGCAGGAGGGAAGGTTAAACTCTGGACAGATGACATCAGAGCCAAAGCCATAAAGGAGGAGAGGGGCTGTGTGAGATATTTAAACTGCGTGAACTCTGTCAGGAAAGTTAGATTAACTGTTAGCTCTTGTTTACATCCTTACTCTCAGCTATATGGCTCTTTTTCAGTCTTTAGTGGTGAGAATTCTGCACAGTATTATTTTTACGACTGGTTTGTTAATGACCGTCTTTTCCAAATGAAGAGTGTCTCCTGCAAAATAGTTTTTGTCATTTGTTTCTTTCTTTCTTGGATAGCTCAAAGGAAAGTTTTGGATGAGTCAAACCATGTAACCATTCACAATCTATTATGTCACTATGAAGATGTCTCTCCCTTTTAAGTCAGTGTTTGTTTATGCTAATTGGAATCCACGGTCCTTCGTTTGGTTGTTATTAAAATATATTTACATTTATTACCCCAATTTAAAGGAAGTTGGAATGCTACATTTTAGGAGAGGAATTTTGTTTCAGTCTTGTCTGATATAGGATTATAGCTGCCCAACAGTGCTGGGTCTTCCTTGTCACATTTTGTGTTTCATAATGTGCCAAATGGTTTCGTTTGTCCTTTCTACAGCCCAAAGTCTGAAGTGCAGACAGGCGACTCCAGCACACAGGTCTTCTACTACGAAGCCATGCTGCTGTAATAAATGGGAAATTAAGTTTTTTCATTGTCTTGCTGAAATATGCAAGAATTTCCCTGAAAAAAACAGTGTCTAAATTAAAGCATCTGCTCCTCTAAAACAGTGTCCGAAATTAACTTTTTGACTCACTTTTTGATAAAAAAATCCACCGGCCAAACATATTTTTTACCGGCCAAAATATTAAATAATTTTACACACACATACCTCAAGGCACGTTATTTCTATAATACTGTGTTGTGTTGTATCCAAACTGGAAGTAGAAGTCACAGCAACATTAAACAAAAGCAACAAGAAAAATGGTTTTATCTGATAAAGTGTTGCTGTGCTGACAGCACGGCACGAGCCGGTGTGTTACCACCTACGGTCGGTGCGTGAGAAGCGAGCGGAACCGAGCTCTGGTCGTGACTTGGTCTATATAATTTAATCAAATTCATAGTACAGCATACTGAAGTGTTTACCCGATCTGTACATTGCATTGTTCAAACTAAAAAGGAATTTTTTTGTAGTGGTTTCTAAAAAAATTAGACCACAACACTTTTAACACTTTTCTCAGTTAAAATGAATAAAGATGTAGAAATTAACATTCGCTCTAATATCACAATTGTCAAGATGATTACTCAATAAGGCTGCACCCCGCCGGGGCTGGAAGGTCGCTGGTTCAAGCCTTGGCTGCTGGGGGGGAGCTAGGTTTAAACAGTGGCCTTTCTTTGTGGACTTTGCATCCCCCCGTATACGTGGATTCTCTCTGGGTACTTTGGCTCCCTTTCACCATCCAAAGACGTGCATGTGTTACTCTAAATTCTTCCTCTGAGTGGGTGTGAATGGTTATTTGTCTCTCTAGGATGGACTGGCAACCCATCCAGTGTGTACTCTGCCTCTTGCCTGCTAATTGCTGGGATAGTCTTCAGGTTCAATGCAAACCCTATACTAAGCAGTATAGACAATGAATGAATCATTACTCATTAGATTTTCTTACTTAAAATATTGCAACTATAAGGATGATGTACCAGATCTTTTATAATCATAACATTACAAAAACTCATTAATCAAGATAATCCTGTATTTAGTAGGCAAAACTAACAAAAAACCAAAACATCGACGGAAATCCCTGAATAGAATACTTAGATTGTATTAGATTTAGATTTTCTATCTGCTCTAAACAAACATCTAGATTTGCAAAAAAGGAAAACAACAAAGGTCCCTTTTCAGGGGCATCTGTTGGTCACAAATCAGGCAGGGTTCTTCCAAATGTTTTTTTTTCTTTATACCATTTAGTTTCTTGCCTTTTGTTGCTCCTGTCCCAACCTTTTTTTTTTTTTTAAATAATTGCTGCTGTCAAGTTTAACATGAGCTTTCCACATGTGAAATGTTTTCTGTCGTAAATTACCATTACACACAGTGTACCAGCTTCTTTGGAAATGGGGTTGTCCATTCACAACCAAATGTAAACTTTTACTTTTTTGCCTTTTCTCATATAAATAAATCCAAATATGAGCTGTTTTTAGTAAGATTAAAATCATGTAAGCATGCATTTATAATTTTGTGCACACATTCTCTCAAAGGTTTGTACCGCAATGAAAAGCCAATAGCAAATGGCCATGGAGACCAAGAGGCAACATTTACTTGCCTCAAATGGCTTATTTGATTAAGACATTTTGACTTAATGTTTCGTCTGACGCCAGACCTGGGGTTTGTAATGGAGAATGAGTCAGAGCTGGAGAAAAATAACATGAAGAAGAAAAAGATGGACAGAGTGGGCAAGAGATTAAGGACTTCATAATAAAAACAAACTCTGCAAACGAACGAACCACACAAATCATGTCATTTATATTTTTATTTCCTCATGGTTCAAAGTTTAGCGCTGCAGAAATGATTCAGTGTAGAAGTGTACGTGGGTATTTCTCAACACACATAATGAATTGTAGACCATCCATACATCCCTGGTTTTCATTCATTCAATAACTATGTCTAAGGTCTGGCCCACAATTTAAATCTCCACTGATTGCGCAGACTGCAAAAGAGCAGTGAACACAATCTGTCCTCATTTTAGGGTTGATGACATGACTCAACTACTAAAGGAAAGTTCAGCATTCGCAAAACTCCTGCTATTAAAGAGTGACATCAGTAAAACCATAACTCGCTGGTTTTCAAAGCATCTTACTGGATCTAGAGTGCTTTTCTAGTGGTTATTAAGAAAAGACAAACAGCAGAGTTTGGCTGTCCACACGGTCATGAAGAACAGCAGTACAGAGGCTGTACAGCACTCACTGTATATTTCATCCATCCATCCATCCATCCATTTTCTGTACCGCTTGTTCCCATTAGGGGTCGCGGGGTGAGCTGGAGCCTATCCC
>JBAMHW010000010.1:27769266-27780760 GCA_037177495.1 Rhadinocentrus ornatus | reverse complement strand
GAACATGTCTCTGGCATCAGCCTGCTTTCTAACTGGAACAGATGTTGTGCTTGGATTGTGTCGGCATTGTTCTGGTGTAACTTCAACAGTAAGCATGAATACATTCGGCGATCGTGGTCATATGTTTTCCTAAAAAATAAAGAAATAACATAGGCACAAAAGAATAAGGTCGAGTGAGGTGAAATAAAAGCAAAAGATTTCTTATATTTATTAATTTAATTTTTAATTGGGGAAGCCATATTTTTCTTTGCTTACTGGGAAGCATAGAAAATTCATGCACATTCTTTAATACTGTTCAGTACCGTAACCATGATGTTTAGAGACCACATTCAGCTGGTTCGTCCATGTCCTCATGTATAATATCAATATTTTCATTTTTATACTTTGTCTTATAGATTAATTATACAACTAAAGCTGGAGTTATTTCTCCAATAACTGTTTTTAGGTGAACCTAATTACATGCAAGATGCCTAATAATTGCAGGGAAGTTTACTAATCGCACGCTGCACTTGCAGGACTTGAACTAGTCTACTGGCTTGCTCAAGTTTATTTTCACAGTATAGCACATTTTATGTACAAGACAATTCAAAGTACATTATAACAAACTTTAAAAAAAGAAATAAAAGAAATTAAGACAAAAAGCCAGGGAAAAGTTTTTAACCCTGGTTTAAAACTTCTGGAGACATACAGTATATCTGTATATACTGAGAAGTACAATCCTAGCAGTAGACAAAACATGTGAATGTGCTGGAAGTTAGATTTAGATTCCTTAAGACAAGCATACAAATTGTTTCTCACTGTTTACAGACTGCTAACAGGAAAATGGATCACTTCATCCAATGTCTGTTCCAGTAGTACAAAGAAAGAGACATTACATACAAACAAAGATGAACGCAGTGGAGATAGCTGTGCTAAGGCCAAAATGGTAACCAAAATGGTAAAATAACTGTATACAATCCATCATTGTGAATTTCTGTCTTTGTAATTATTGTATGCAGACTATCAACATATCCATGATAATGGCAGTCCGTATATGAAGCCGCATCCACAATACTTTTACTGTGCTCAAACAGACCACAAAGCATACAGTATACTGTATGTGGTTTACAGAGCTCTGATTGTAGCCCTGTTACTGTAAACTATGATGGATTCAGAACTTCTGAGGCTGCTCCTGACTAGTTATGAGCGGCAAGAACACCACTCAGCTTTGATCATTCTGAAGAATGCCAGTCTACCAGCACATGCAGCCAAATTTTGTTACTGTCGATTAACCATTGGGTGGTTTGCTGTGTCGAGATAAATGTTAAGAAACAGAGTTGAGTCTGACTGTAAGATCTTTTAACTTCCTTTGTGAGATTTATTAGCAGCAGATAAAGCTGATAGCCATCTGCAGCCACGCTCACATCACTCATCGAGCCAGAGCTGATCTGCTGCCAGAGCACACAGAAGGATACATTCCTTAATGAGTCTTGCAGGGAAGAGCATGTGAGAGAAATTTGCAGGGTTCATGTTATAGATCTTTTCATGAATCTGTTTCTGATTCATGTTCTAGAAACAGCTTTTAAATAATTTTCTCCTGCTCCACATCTTTATTTTCAGGTTTGAAGGGGAAACATATTATGACTGTATGAGACACGTATGACTGTTTGTGTTTGCAAACTGGCTGATTAACTACCTCATTATCCAACAAGGCTGTAGTCTATGTGAAAGATAAGAAGAGAGGCATTAACCACATATAACAGTGAGGTTGTCTTAGTATTTTCCTCACATAAAAAGAGATGGGACACAGGTGTTTATATGTTGCAAATATGTAGTAATCCTACTTACTTGTTACATGTAAACACCCGACAAATGTGTGGCAACACACATACAAATGTATAAATGCACACATACACACACAGGCGCTGACAGTGTGAAAGCAGCTGGTGGATGGTGTGTGGTGCTGCCTGCAAAGTGGTTTGCTGTGAGTCTGCTCTCTGCTGGACAAATCCACTATGATGTGGACTGTATGTATCAATGACCGCTTCTGCTGCATCGAAATAAAAATTCTTGAAGAAGCAAGTCTGAGGTCTCTCTTTCCAGGTGTAGTTGAGAGTCCTTATGTTCAAAACCTCTTTTCTTTAAAGAGAACGTGTTCTGGGGTCTTATTGATATAAAACAGAAAAATTAGCTTTCTGCTTCAGTTACTTCTAACCCAAAGAGACAGTTCATATTTACTTTTCTTTCTGACATCTGTTTTAGGCTGAGATTTAACTTCCAAAAAGTGATGCACAGTTAATTTCATGTGATGTTCAGTTCCATAGAATCCATTTGAACCTTTGGAACTGCTGAAGTGATGTATTTTGCCTAGCACAACTGTGGAAGAAATGTACCCGTGTGGAACCTTTAATAACTTTTTTTTATATACCTTCTGGTTTTTACTTGGTGTAAAAATGTAAAACAAAAGAAGACGACAAAGAAAACAAAAGGTTTTATCACTATGCAAAGGTTTAAAAAAACAAAAAGGTAGAACTTATTAATGTAAATAGTATGGCAGCTAATTTATAAACTCAGAGGTAATAAGAGTTTATTGCTCTTGGACTAAATATTATAGTGCTCCAAAATTAACCCCTCACTGATGCTCAACCACAATAAATTCCTGCCTATCTAAAGGCCTGTAAGTGGTAGAGAGTGAAAAAGCAACAGAACAGTGGGAAAGTGGGTTATCATTGATGGAAACAAAACCACCACTTTCATCTGTACCCCTTTAGTCTGGGTCAAAGCAAAGTTTCCAGCCACAGGACAGTTTTTGATGCTATGGTTGTGGTAAAGTTTGAATCTGGGGCCATATAAACTGAACATTGGCTATTAGATTCACATAAAACACGTTGCAAGACTTGAGGCTTTTTCGAATGGATATGGTTGGCTGTCAGACAGAGCACAGCTGGGAGGGCTTTAAACGTGGGTATTTAACAATGCAGCCTTAGATACGTTCTCTCACTACACAAAGGTTTTTATTAGTTTGATTTGGAAAATTGTGGGGAATTGTTTTTTGACAAATTTGCAAGGTCGAAATGGCATTGCTTAGGTTAAGTCCACTGGAAACCATCACAATATCCACACCCTACATATAAAAGAATACCTATGATCAAACATGGTTCAGTCTCTTAGAATCTACAATAGGAACAATCTTGAAATAATGCAGGACTTTGGGCCTTTTTTTTCTCAAATAGGTTGCTAGGTTAGGAAAAAAAAAATCCAACAGTAATTATGTGAGTCTTTTAATTCCTACATCTGCAAGTGTTTTAAATGAATTTCCTACCTGATGAGTGACTATTAAACATACAGCACATTTACATTACTGCATTTTCTCACAGAGTGAAAAGACATAAAGGTAAACTCTCTCAAGCACACACACACCAGGGGAGTAGATTTACAGGAGTTAATGGGCCTTGCTTATGACCACACAACATACTATTCACATAATGCAGAGGGCTTCGCCGGCAGAGATAAGACAACCTCACACACCACTTCTGACTTCATTATCACAAACACACTTTAGACACTTTGGATACGAACAGATGTATTACTGGCACAAATCAGCATTAAAAATGCTCTTTTTTTTATCTAGTGGAAGTGAAGTGGGAGTAAATATACAAACACCTTCAGTAGATGCTTGTTGAGGTTTCATACACTATCTCCTTTAACACCTGCCTAGTTTCAGAAAGTGATGCAGAAAATACCTTTGCGGTTCTAAAGCAGAAATGGACAGAATGTGTCTTTTATATGGAAAGTTTAGCTTTAAAGCTCTGAAAGATGGTTCTCTGGACAAGACCAAGGTTATTTTTATCTACTGTCGATGTGAACTAAGATACCACCATAGTTCATTGCGTCTTAAATACCACCTAATTCAGAGAGCCCTGGTAGTGTGTCTTATTCTATAATTGCAGGTAAATACCTGCTTATAGAAGTATTAAAAACATGATAAATATTGTGTTATACATTTAGTAACAGATAAACATATCGCACACACACACATACTGTATACGGCTATATGAAGAAAATGCAGTATATACTGTATATATTAGTGCTGGGCAACTATTAACATTTTTTTTAGCAAGATTAATCGCATGACATCTTGCGATGAATCTACGACTATATAAAGAAGATGCAGTAAATTTTGGTTTACAAACACTAAATCAGGGTGTGACTGGAGCTGCAAGTGGCTCTCTGGACCTTTCACATTTCCTCTAAATACATGGATAAAATATTTTTTTTAATTTAATCTTCTTGTTCTGTCGGTTGGAAACTATGTACTGTTTTTATTTTTCAGTTTCCACAAATATCTACATCCCTTAGAAGAAAGTCTCTCAATCCTCTTTTTATACAAGTTTCATGTTTTTCTTTATTTTAAAACCGAAAAATGGAAATAAAAATGTGGTTCTTCAAAAATAACTAATATTCTACGGTGGCTCTTTATTAAAAAATAAATGTTAAGTTGCCTTTTTATAAAGGCCTCGTAACATTTGCAGCTTTAAAGGATTTGCGGCTCTTTGGATTGTAAAGGCTGCAGACCCATATAAACACATTTAGCTGCAGTTTTTTTCTTTAAACAGCAACAGTTAAAATGTTTCTTAATATATATAAAATCAAATATTTATGACAAATAAGGATGAAATGTTCTAACTAAAAGGTAAAAAGTCAGCAGGATGAGTTCAAAGCTGTGAAGCTGCTTCCTTCTAAACACAGAAGGAACAATATCTGATGAATATCAGTCATCAGGTGAACAGACCAAAAGCAGGATTACAATCTCACAGCTTCTAAATGGTGAGGAGAGAGAAATATTCACAATATGCACAATAACTTCCATCCATGCCCCTTTAGTGTTTCATTATCCAGATTTCTGCCTATAAATTCTCTAACTTTGCATTCTTAGCTTGACTGTTTAGCTTCACCTGCACCCTCCGCTACCAGGAGTTAAGGGGTTAACATCTGGTTTCCGGGTGTAGCGTCAGGTGCATAAATGTAACTATAAACGTATGTGGTATCCACAGAAAGTCCAAAATCTCAGCTAACAGCTCAGTAAAACCATTTCTATGACCAACAAACACAGTTAAGAAAACAAACAATAAAACGGCCAGGTACACAAAGTCCCCAAAAAATATGTCAACACAAATTATGGCTCCACATGGCATGAACAGACAAACGCCTCCTCTACTGAAAGCTTACACCACATAGATTCCACAGTTGGAAGTTTTATCTCGCTATGACCAAGATTCACTGAACCAGAGGCAGAGGAAGGCCCGATTTATGCTTGACGTTTGTAAAACAGTCAGAAAACATTGCTTACCTTTGCTGTCTTGCCTATTAAAACCGCATTTATTAAATGAAAGAAATAAACAAAATAATATAAAGTTTCTCATTGTCTTTTGGGAGCAGTTTCCCGTCCAAACATCACGATGTTCTGCCCATTTTCATGGAAATTTCAGTTCTTTTTACTCTTTAAGTTCCAGACAGAAAATGTCTCTTCATTTTAATAAACCCGCTCTCTCCTGATTATATAAGACGCACTGCTGCACCAGGACCAGGATGTGCAGCCTCTGCATGTGGTCTCTGTAAAAGAAAAAACCCTTAACGCGTGATTAAAGAAATTAATGGCGTTAATTAATCATTTCGTTAACGCGCCATATATCAAGAAGTTGTCAATTTTGGGGAAGTACTCAAACTGCTAGATTTGCAACATTGCAAAACATTAAGAGAAATTAGGACAAATTTATACATTAACTTCCTTCTTCCACTTCATTTCTCTTTTTACATTATAGTTATTTAATACTTTTTAGACATCCAACACCAAGAGCAAGACAGATGTTAAAAAAAGAAACATTCAGAGGATACAAAAACACACATTCACATTACACACTGCATCACAAAAATGCCACTGACTTCTGGGAGACTTACTCAAGCTATTAGTGTCACATTCACATCATTCATCATTGGTGTCTGTGATACTGCATGCATTCTTCATAAAACACAAGCTGTGATCCAGACATTTGGTGGAGAGAAAATGCAAGGATGGCTTATAGACAGGCAGCAGATAAGGCTTGCATGACAGTAGCAAATGAGGACTTTGTTGGTTTTGGCTGATGAATGGCTTAGTTAGAGGGAACTCTTCATGTAGCAATTCCCAGTTGTTGTTTGACTCCTTTGTGAGGTTTATGAGTACAGTATAATTTGGGAACTTTGTGTAAGTTATATTACTCTCTTCACACATAAACAAGTCAATGAGTTCCTAATTCAATTGATCTTCCACATATACAAGCTGTTTCACACACACACACACAAAAAAAAGAAATCTGGCCACAGCCAGTTTGCAGGATTCTGGAGCGTCAATATCTACGTGAGACAGTGCATTCAACATGAGTTCATAGCATATCACAGGCAAAGTTAATAGACCTCATGTCTGAGTGATTGAAATTGCCATATCAGAAGGGCATCGTTAGCTATCCTGGACAGTTTGACATAAAAGACTAGCAACACAAAACTTTTTCTCCACTGTTTTGCATGCCAAAGAATGTGAACTTATTAATATTAAGAGGACCCTGAGGTGGACAGAGGCTTGAGAGAAACACAGAGGAATTCAGGGCTGCAGGATATAACCGAGGGGCTCCACTTTGTAGACAGGTGGACAGGTAGAAACAGAGGCTTCATTGTCCATGGCGTAATCAGGCAGGCAGGTGTTCCGCCCAGCACTCGCCTCGCTGCAGCAGCGCAGCACACTCCCCGACTTCTCGCCTCTTCCCAGCTATCATTTACCTCATGCAGTCTGCAGCTCAAAGTGCCTGCAGTCTTGGCCAGTGATATTAAGCTTGCTTCAATAATGATGGATTAAAAAACAATAGTTGATGTTATTGGAAAGCTTACTACAACATTCAGTAACAGCTGAGTGTGAGGTGTACCATTGGCTCATACAGTCATGGAAGTTTATGAACTAGTGTTGAGTGGATAATAATTTTCAATTGTGCACTCATGACTCTGAAATAACAGGCCATAAAGGTAAGAAACTGTAACTTTATAAAGTTGGAACATTAGGAAGAACTATAGGAAGAAAACAAAAGCAGTTAATGCAGAGCCTAAAGCAAAGCGGGGAAGGGGTGCAGTTTGTGAGTTAGATGAAGTTGTAGATATGTTTCGATTTAAGAGATGGTTCTGCCAAGCCACGTCCAGGTTGATAAATCTGTCAGCAGTGCGGCCAGGCCATACAGATCCAGGTTACTGTAAGACTTGACTCTGCTGCTCCCCAGCTGTCTTGGACCTTATCCAGAACCTCATACTATATCCTGGACTGGCTCCAAGCCTGTGGTCCGTCCTTGCTCAGCCACAGCGCACACCACTGCCACTGCCAGCCGGACGTCCTCTTGGCACTGTGCCTCTCAGCTATAGTTTTACTCTGTGGGCACTTCAGCTGGGCTATCTGCTTGTCTTCCTTCCTTCCCCCTTTGTTTATGTTAACGTTTGCAAGGAATTGTTATTAAGACTTCCCTTCTAAGACTACAGGAAATTGCAGGAATTAAATTTCCACCTGTCCTTGTTACCATAAATCTTTGCTAATTCTAACCAGCCTCCTTATGTCTAAGTATGTTTTTAAAAAAAGATGACCAGGGAAAATCCTGAGTGTGACCAGAAAAGACACTGTAATTGCCTAATATAATTCAGCTGGCCCCTCTTTTGTGGTCCTCAGAGGAGTGCCAAAAACTCGGTTTAGCACTGTCTGTACATGGCCTTGATGCTGTATTTATAGCTAAAGAAGCAGGATCATGTCTTGGGGACTTGGATCTGACTTTTGGGATCTGTTGGTTAGAGTCTGGTCACACTCGCATTTAACCTGTGGTGAAGCTCTGGACACATTACTATCCAAGTGGCCACGAGGCCACTCTGTGGTCCAGCTCATTGTGTTTTGGTGGTTTGCTGATCTTGGTCATCACATAGACCTTTTTTGACTGCAGTGCTGTTGTTTGTCTAGCAGAGGCCTCGCATATACTTCCAATCTGCAGACACTGTGTTGGAACAGATCAGTTTCTGTGACAATCTGCATTTGATTTTGTTTCTGTTTTCAGATGCATTTCACAGTGATGCAATGCTTCTATCACAGCTCATCAGTTCAGGGCTGAATATAAGTAGATGTTACAGGCGTATGGCTCATTTACTCTGAAAGGCCTCTTGTTTAGTGCATTGACTGTGAAAGAAGACAGCTTTGTAAGAGGGTGTGAAACTGAAAGATGGTGGGCAGTACTCAACATGTTCACCTATACTTTAACACCACTCTCTTTAATTCCCTGGTGTCTGCTACACCTCACTCAATAAAGCTTTCATTGACTGTTCAACGTGCTTTTTTTTAGGTGTATGTGTTGTAGTTCAGGGTACTGTTTGATTAATGACACATATTTGTGTCACATTCTGTGTAGGCTGTATTTGTTTTTACTATCAGATTTTATAGATGGTTCCGTGTGACTGCACTGTGGAAAAGCACATCGAAGCTAGTGTTATGTGGACAAATTTGAACTCATTTATAAAAAAATATGTCTATATTAGTTGATAAGTGCTCAACACGCCATGAGTTGATGTAAATCGCCCACTTGTAAAGCCAATGCCAACACAACAGCCCAGTGTCACCAGAAAATGCGAGAAGGTATGTCGTCAAAAGCTGTGTCCCAATTCAGGGTATACACGCTTCAGGGTGCACAGACTACGTAGGCTACAGACAGTGTTGGGAGTAATGCGCTACAGTAAAGATATTACTTTTTTGGGTAACGAAGTAAAGTAGTGCGTTACACTTAAAATATTGGTAATGAAATTACTTTACTGGACTACAGCAACGCGTTTTTTCATCTGTTTTAAGTGGTGCGCGCATGCTGCTGCATGTGTGTGCTTGCCTGGGCACGTTGCCAGGGAGATAAATTTGTGTGACGTAGCTGATTGTGCGGCAACTAAGAATAAAGAAAAATGCATCTGGAGTCGGAGATACGGACTTTTGGTCAGTGGATATATTCGCATTATTTTCAGTTCAGTCCAGTTTCAGTCCAAACTTGTGATGAAAGATCCTGCTCCCGGTCAGTGGAAGGAGTCCTTCAGCAGCCTACCCGTCCTAAACAAGCTAAGCTTTTTTTAACATTTCCTGGAACGCAGCAGCCGGTAACAGACAGAAATTAACAAGCTAGTTGCAGGTTTCATTGTAGGGGACATGCTCCCCCTGTCCATGGTTGAATCGCCCAGGTTTAGAAAAATACTAGATAAAATGATGATGAGACAAGTGTGTCCATTTCTTCCCACAGACAGCGATGACGTTCTTGTGGTTTTAAAGCCGTTTTGTTAACAATATACAGTAAACACTATGCAGACAGGCAGTGACGATTGTCCATGTCTGCGCGGTGAATTATGGTCAAGTAAAGTAATAAGTAGTGGCGTTACTTTTCAAATGCAGTAACGAGTATTTCATTCCAATTTACAGAAGTAATGAGTAACTAGTTACAAATTACTTTTTTAGAGTAACTACCCCAACACTGGGTACGGATTGTCCAACATATTCTGTGCACTCCGAAGCTGCTTACTGTTTCTGAAATGAGACAGCCCACCTAGCCGATGAGAATGTTCCTTTAACAGCAACGTAGGACTTTGAATCACTTAAACCTCTGAAATTCCTAAGTTTTGCATATCACAGAACGGTTTAGTGAACATTAAAACCGACCGAGTTGGTTCTATCTTACCTTGTAAAAAACAAAAAAAGCTATCTGAGGCTCTGTTGACATCAAATATCACACAATTTTAATGCTACCATTTAACAAACATGTTTTTTTATGTATTTTAATTTATCACATTTCTACTAAGGTGAAACTTTGGAGCTTTGTTGCTCATTCACCGTGATCTCGTGCAAAATGAATTCTGGGAGAAAAGAGGCCACGAAGGATCCACCACCAGTAGCCTTCGCTACATGCCAAATGGAGTGCGGGTTTGTAGGGTGGATTCGGAGGCGCTTTCCAAATGGGACATGTGCTTGGCGCGCCGCTGTGACGTATGTAGCCAACAAACCTACACTTTGAAGTGCCTAGACCCTGAATTGGGACACAGCTAAAGTATATATTAGCAGTATGGTTTGTAAAGCTGTGTCAAAGTCACAGGAACTGACCAATTTTAATTCAAGTGTATAACCTGAGTACTTTTCTAATTCTGACCATGAATTTAAACATCTTAAACCTAACCATATACATTAATTATAATCCTAACTGTGTACTTTCAACTTCTAATAATATTTGCAGGTGAGAGCAATAGGACATTATAAATGGAATGGAAAGTAGAAAATTTAAAGGGCTATGAAAAACACTCTGCAGGATGAGTGTCAATACACCAAAATACCCATGCATGAAATTATAGATGAATGACATCATTAAGTTGCTCTAACATGTATAGATGATGGAACCATCACTTGAACTGTGACTGCGTACTATTTTAGAGCATTTCTGGTAAAAATGCAGTGTTTTGCACCTTGAACCAAGACAGTATTTATGCTATATATCCTGTTACTCCCCCCTCTCTTGTTTTGTGCCGGCTGAGCCTCTGCTCAGATGACTTTGGCTTCTGGGAGTAATGGGACTGGAGCCTGAAACTTGAACTGATTGACCTCAGGACCACCGTGGTCCTCCACCACATTAATGTCCTCTTCAAAGGATTCTGGAAGGAAAAGGTCACCAACCTCATAAGAGATCTCTGTGGCACGGCGTACTTGCTATTCTGTATCTCTCTACCTTTCCATGGCTTTTCAGGTTGAATGCCAGATTTATTTTTATTATTCAAAAGAAAGGAGGATTTGAATTTTCCTGTTCCCATTTTTGGTTCAAAGCACATGTTCTGAAAAAGCTATTTTCTAAAGAAAGGGATTTGGAAGAAAATTCTACTTATGTTTAAATGAATTAATTGTTATATTTAATAGTTGTTAGGCATTTTGCTTTATAAACAAAAAGTAAGAAAATTTGCAAGGTTCAACTGGTAAGGATTGTGTTTCTGTGGAATAAGAAACTCAGATTAACGTGTGCTAGAATCCCCTGCAATATTCTCCCCTTGGGATTCACTCTTATTTTGAACATCAAGTCCTGCCATGTGTTGATTGACAAATGTCAAACTCATTTCGGCCGCTTGTATTCACGATCTTGTTCTTTTGGTCACTACCCACAGCTCGTGACCAGTGAGAGCTGAAGAACACGGCCCGATGAAGCCAACAGAACCACATCATCCGCAAAGAGCAGAGACCCAATTCTTACCGGACTGTTTAATTAAAAACATATTTAAAAGCTGAAATGCTATATCATAATAATTACAACTAATTAATTATATGGCATTGTTTAAAGACCCACTCCGGTGAAAATCATGATTTTCATGTTGTTCACATGTCCATGTGGAATTTATCTGACGTTAGAGGACATATCTTGTGAAAAACTTTATCAAAATGGCTTTTCTGAGTATTTCT
>JBAMHW010000010.1:27757827-27767885 GCA_037177495.1 Rhadinocentrus ornatus | reverse complement strand
TTTAGGTTAATTTTTATTGATCAAATAATACAATTTATGGTCTGCAAAGTTGTGTAAACAAGAAATGATCTGCCACATTTATTGCTCCTCATGGTTAAAAGACTCCATTAAAGCCGACCCGACGTCAGTCCCTTCAACACTGGCTGTATTCAGTGACGCAGGACCGACTTGGCTTCGTCTGTGGAAAACAGCTTCGCTTGAAGCACCAGCTAAGCCCTGGCTCTAGCACCAACACCAAAACAGCACTGGTTCAGCTTTGGTCGAAATGCCCCGTCTGACTTTGTAAACGAAGAGATGGTGGATAGTATGTGCAGTAGCGGGTTGCTAATCACGTTACTTTCTGAGCAGCTCTACTGAGCAGCGCTGACTCCGCCCACAACTCAGAGGTGAATTGCTAATGCGCTGCTGGTTCCAGACTCCTGGAAAAGGGCACAGGTTTTGTGATTTTTGCCCAAAACGTCATAATCACAATTTAAAGACCACTGAGAACATTTTTAATAGTTCCAAATAAGCATTGGAGTGGGTCTTTAACTACTTTCTGGGTTGGAACAAGGAAAATTGTATCAATCACAAGGCTGATGTTGTAAATCGAAAAACCTCAAAGAGAGATCTGAACACAGGTATATTTTTAATTTCTCATTAACGTTTGTGTTTAACAGTGCAGGTATAAAGGCATATGTTTTTATCTCATCTCAAAGTAATTTTCAGCTTTGTTCACATAACGTGGAGTGTGGTCTGTGGTGGGATTTTCTTTGCTGTGAATGACTGGGAAAAGTCTCATCGTTAAGAAGGAGATTCTCAGCATTTTTTATGTTGGTGTGCTCTTCCTCACAGAGAATTTTAAAGAAAATTATGGTCATAAAAACCTAGAAAGGCTGGTTTGCTTTCTTTACGTTGGCCTGTCCCAAGAAAGAATCTTTTATCCTCTCGATGACATTAACTGTCAAATTCTGTAAACTGTCCCAGGTTCTGTCTTATTCAATGATTAGTACAGGCTGCTTTTCTGATTCACTTATTAACTTGATTGTAATTATAGTGGTTTCTTTCTTGTTAATAAACTCATGTGAATCATGTGAGCGCCTGAGGAAATGTCTACGCAGACACCCCTGACTTGCAAGAAGCAGTGGCTGTGACGAAGACAAATTGCTTGTTATTTTTAGGATTTTCACATTAGCCCAGTCAAACACAACATTTAAGGAAGAAGAAAACAGACACATCCCCTGTCCTCATCAGCAAATCAGACCTCAATACTCAGGGATTATCTCTGTACTCTCACACATGGCACATCACAAGAGCTTTTACATATATTTTTAAGGAAATGAGCCACAAGGTTCTGTATTCAGTTTAGTATTTTCTCATATAAGCTGATCATGTTCATGTTAATAATATGGTGTAGTTTCCCTTTTCTCTCGTTCAGAACTTGAGCCTAATTCTGCATGTACATTAACATTGATTGTGTTTCTTTACTGTTTTTAGGTAGCATGTTCCATCCACTGAGGCTGCACATTACTTATCACCTTCTTTCTTGTTTTGCTGTCAGCCCATGTTTTACATTTACTACTGTTTCTCAAGCAAACTTCTTCACAGTGGAGTGACTAAGAGGAAGACTGATGAGGTTGATGAGAGGCAGTAACTGAACAGCTGAGTGAATATTGGTTAAAAAATAAAGAGTTGATGAGTGAGAGAAACAAAGGATTGGGTCAGTAAAAGTCAGAAAATGTCAGCACATCCAAATCAGATGCTGGGCCTCACCCGTGACCTTGGCACAGTTGGATTTATAGCTCCAAAAATAGTAAGAGGTGTTCAGTCCTAAAGCCATTGTTACCATGCTATGACATACCTCATTGCTCTGGGTTTTTTATATTTACTTTTTACTGCAAAGAATCTAGAAATCGTGTAAGTTCTGTCCCCCAAGTTTGATTTTTTGTATTCATAACAAAATGTACACATTACACTTTTGTACATGTTAAAGCAGCTCGAGTTTATTTTGGATGTATTTAAGTCATCTATGGTACATTTAGATTCTTTCAACAGCAGCATTTTTCTGTAATATAACTTCATGTTTTGGCATTCCTGACCCTGTGTTGCATGTATGAATGTGTGAGCTTTGTTGTTCTTCATCTGTCTTTCCTGTGGTTAGAGTCTGGAGTATTTATTGATGTGGTTTGTTGTTTGTCATGTGTTTTTAGATTCTGACCTGTCAGAAAGTAATATGCTTCTGTTGATGTTTCTAGACAGTCATGTTGTTTGTGTGTGACTGAGCTTTTCTTTCTCCTGGGACTTATTGGTAAAGTGAGAACTTCTGTTTGAGCTTCAGTGTCCCCTAAATCCATAGGTTTTTTTTAACCCCTAAAACCCCTTAAACATGGTAAAAAATAATGTCTGATGGTTAAAGCGGTTGGTCATTTCATTACAGAAATTTTTCATTTAAAATGCAACAGTTTAAAATCACATTTGAATTTTAATGATTTTATTCCATCAATCGTTCTAGTTTACATCATATATGTTCTCTGGTGAGTTGAATTACCTTTTGATTAATTACTAAGAATTTCTAACCCTTAGTTATGACACATGATGATAGAGTTACTTTAATATTTTGTTCATGAATGAACCAGTTTGGAGGTGAAGTTATTCAAAGGGATTGAAAAGTTTAATCAACGAAGAACTGGTTTGCAGGAGGCTGTTGTGATTAAAACAGTAATAAAGGCAGCACCTAAATCTGTAAGACTGCTTGTATAATGATAAGCTGCTCAGAGGCCACATTAACAACTAGTTTTGTGCTTCTCTTCTTCTGCACATACAGCTGAATAATGTGCAGAAATGCAACTTTTTCCATCTGTTGCATGTTTCTTTTTTTTATCATTTCTGGCCAGTTGAATTGAAAATTGTTTAATTTCAGCTGATTTGTAAAAACTTTTAGCAATGACAGTCAGGGTATAAATGCTTGATTACATCAGGATTTTGAATGTGGTTAAAGACTTTCTGATTTGATTAATTTGAGTCATTTTATAATGTCAGTTGTAAAGGGTGTAAATATCTATTTAATGCTTTTACAATTAAATACAAAACAATAATAATAAAAAACAATTTTTTTTCTTATTAAAGATATTTCCAATGTTCTACCATATTTTTATCTTCCCAAAAATGTTGATGAGCTCCCAGGAAACTGTTTAAATAAATACAGACATGACTGCAAGAAGAGAATTTCTAATCAAACTATGGGGCCATTTATAGATAAAACAATACAGTTCCAAATGAGGGGCCCTTAAAATTTTTTGAAAAAGCTCCTTTTTTTGAGCCCCTAAAAACAAATAAACCATTCAATTTAAGCAATCAATCAAACCCTGAACTATTAGATTATGCTCATTTTGGCTCTCAGGCAAGGTTTTTGTCCTAAAAGGTTTGTAAAAGTGTCTTCAGATGTCTGCAGTCTGCATGGTTTTCCAATGTTTACTTTCATGCTTGCTACATTATATTCCTTAGTATTTTGGAGGGGGATTGTCTTTTTTGCTGATGGTAGTCCACCATTACAAACAAGAACACATATGACCTTTTTTTTTATTTATGTCCTCGTGGAAACCCTTGGAGAGGCATATTCGTGGTTGTGTGCAGAGGTCAGGTTTCAGCCTTTATTGCCTAAGCAAAGAAAATACTGAAGAATGTTTCAGGCCTGGATGAGTGTCAGCTCTTACAACTGAGTGAAGACAAAACAGGAAGGCCCCTGATGGTTTTTTATTAGCAGGAATCACTAACAGTACCACAGGCTCTCTTATAAAATGTGCTATATAACCCTGCTGGAAGTTCTGCTGTGATTGGTTGGCATGTTGTCACTGCAAACCCAAAGCTTTGTGGTTTAAAACCCTTGCGGGGATTAATATTACACATCAGCAAGAAGTTACAATCCTGCACAGGGATAATTAAAAAAAAAATTTCACTTCAAATGTAGTATCACTTTATGGTAACTGTTGCTATTTGTTTTGGACGAGGTTTGGTGCCTGGATTCTCTGTGCAGGACGGTGCCTGTTTGTGATTGTTTGGCATTACATCCTCCTCAGGATCCTGACAGAGAGAAGCCAAAGAGCTAAAGACCATCGCTAAAGGGGACGGCATTTTGTATGGACATGAGCCGTAGCGCGGCGTGACACTGATGATAAGGTAATCACTAAGATGTTCAAACACAACAATGAAATATTGTGCTGAAGGAAGACCATACAGGATTATAGTCAAAATCTTATAATTCTTTACTGCAGCTGAAGATAAGTGGATTAAATGGCTTCTCACTTCCAACATAATTTTTCCTGTGATGATTTTTTTCTTCTTTTAATCCCTTGTGAGATTTTACTTAAAGCCAGTTGCAGCTAAATTTAAAGAGAAGCACGAAATCCTAAATTCCTCTGATTACTGTCAGTTATGTGTTTGTTTGTGACCAGTGAACTGTGGGCCTTCTGCTGCTTTATGACTGGTTAACTCTCTGAAGAGAGATCAATTTAAATGTTTTCAGCTGTAGTTAATCTAATCTGCAGTCATTTGTTGAAGTTAAACTCTGGGTATGTGGAAGAAAAATATTTGAATTGATAACAGGTAGCCTGCTGTCTCCACTAATTTTTCCATCTCAATTTCACTAGAGGTAGAGCCAAGATACACAGATCGAACTATTTGCCTCACTGAAGACGAAAATTATCCAGATCCAAATGTGCTACCAGGCTTCTCTCACTCCAGGAAAGTCAAGTTTCTCTACACTTGTATTTTCCAAGACTGGAATAGTGGAAGTTTATGAAATATAGAAAAGTATTAGGAAACCCATCCAGTTCTTTTGCATTCCCTGCTTAAAGACTATTTAAAAAACAGTTGTTAATGTATTTTTATACAAATGAAATGACATGTATAGATCAAGGCCGATAAGCAGGTAATGAAATCCGATGTTAGGAGAGAAAAGGTCATGCTTGTTATTTTTGGGAACAGCAATACTAGTGAGGCTAAGAGGCCATAGTAATGTATTTTATATAGCACAGACAAGTCCCCATGAGTCCCTTTGGTTTTACAAGCCAAAGCACCAAGACTGCAGTCATCAGCACTCTCAGCCTGAGACATGGAGGCCTCACAGGCTGTTAAAATGTACAAGGGAATTCACTTATTTAGATAACGACAATTATTTGTTGCTCTAGAAGAGCTTTTACTCTGCAGAAATAATTGTGTGCAGATTCACTATTAAGAGCTTTTGTCAAGCCAGCATGCAGCCTGTGTACTTGCATCTGGAGCACAATAGTTAAGCCATTTGAAGACACCTCCCATATCATCTTCTCTCTGAGGGTGAGCACAGACACCTTTCAGAATTAGCCAGTTGTGGTTATACTCATCCTGGTTGCTCTGCTCTCAGCTGTAAACCTGACCCACACTGATGGAGGTCAGTGCTCTGTGAAGCCCACATGACTACATCATTTCTAACCATCACATAACCTTCAGATACACTTATATTTGTTTTTAACATGTGACATGTCTCAAAATAGCATGTATGCAATGTGAGCTAAATCTCACAGTTAATAAAGGATTGCAGCTTAATTATAACGAAAGTTTTCTAGACTCCATACAAAAAGATAATTTCAAACACTTTTACCAGAAAACGTTTTCGTATATAAAATGCAAATTTAATTTTCACTTCTTTCATCAACTTTTATAGAAGAAATGAAGGAAATGGTGATGATCTCAGAATAGAGAGAGAACCATATTACTGGAGCCCATCCCAGCTAGCATCATATCCATCACAGAGACAAACTACTGTAGATAACTAACTATGCACAAATGCACTCACTACTATGATCAGTTAATGTTACTCATGATTGTTAGATTCACCATGCCTTTGGACAATGGGAGCAAACCAGAGTACTCAGAGAGATCCTGTGTTGGCATGGGAATGTACAAACTCCACACAGAAAGACCCGGGCCAAGATTCAAACCAGGGGCCTTCATGTTGCGAGGGGACAGCGCTAACCACCACACCATCATAAAGCCACAGGGACTATGTTGTTATGCAAGATAGATATTTATTTTTTTATGAGATAGTGTCTAGGCAGTAGGTGATGTAAATGTCTAGTTACCCCCAGAGCCTACAGAATTGTGCTGTGGTAATGATGAGGCTAAAAAAGCAGCCTGCAGGGTGGAGGACAATAGCATCAACATTTAGAGGAAGAAATTTGAATTTTGTATCTTAAATAGATCACTAGATTAGCCAGCTGCTTTTGGTTAATAATGTGTTGAGACTGGGCCAGATGTGTGAACGTGGCAAAGCATCTTGAGTTTATGGCCTGAACAATCGTTACAGATGTTGCTCCATTCATTTAAACTGGTGCTTTTCCTGTTTCAACCTCCTAGAATCTCTTCCCTAAAAACAGACCATGTGATAAGTTTTAACTGCAAAGTACATTTTACTTTTGTATATTACTCCAGCTCAAAATTTAAAGATGGAATATAGTAAGCAGTAGACAAAAATTACCTGGAAGCTATGCAAAATAAAATAAAGCTGAAATGCTGTGTCTTCATAAGTCCAGGAAAACATCCAAAACTCCATTATTAATTAGATTCTCTACATCTCAGGAATTGTCTGACAAGCTGTTTTTCTTGCATCGGGGGATATGCATACAGATGACATTGGCTGTGTCACCAATGACAACAATTACGATGCCATGCTAAATGAATCCAGTCAGATTTGCTATGAATATAACTAGCTTTCCTCGCTGCAGCAGATCACATGTCGGCATTATGCTCAGACAGACTGATTGCATTTAACAGCCCTTAAATCATCTTAATTACAGCCTGGCATAGCACACAGTGTCAAGGCACTACAAAGAGTCTAAATCCTGCTTGCATAAGATTCACTACACTGTGGTGAACTGAGTAAAATGCTCATATCTCCTGTAATTTCTTACAGTACATACCTGTCACTGCTTCATAAAAAATTTGGCAGACTCAAGCAAATGAGATAAGATCATGTGGGTTCTGCCCCACCTCCTGAGTGTGTTTGATATTGTAACCACAGGCAGTGATGCTATCAAGTCTAGTAGTGGAAAAGACTCTATACTTTGGCAGAGGCTGAGAGGATATGTGGAGAGCTGACAAGCAGCATATCTTGTCTCACTTTGTCTCACACACCTGCTCATGGGCTTTTCAAACTGTAGCTTATTAAATAAATGCACATGCTTTCATATCTCCTATCAAACAGATATGAAAGCATATCTGTTTTTCTTTCAGTGAGCACATGCAGAGATGCACATACACACAATATAATTGCCAGAGACCTTGTGATTACAGTGTGCTGAATGCGGCAGAGGTAGTTGTTGTCGGTCTTAGTCCTCCTTTGAGACAACTGCTTCGATGGAGTTGTGGGTGGGCTTGTTAGATTGTCATACTTGGCACATGGTAATTTTGGGTTGAGTGTGTGGTTAGTATTGAGGTAAGGATATAACTTATGTCTGGTGCTTGGTTCACCAGGCGGAAGTCAACCACAGCTTTGTCCTTCTCTTTGACTGTACTGCAGATTAGGAAGCTCTGAGGCTTCCTCCTCATGTCAGTCTTTGTCTTATTCATGCTTCATGTTTTAGTTGTGTGAGGTTCTTTGGAGTAAAATGGGAAATAAAAAGGAATTAAAAACATAAAAGAGGATACTAAGGGACAGAAAGTGAGACAGAGGAGGGAACAGGACAGGGGAGGAACTTGGGAGAGGCAGTGTTTGAAGTTAAACAAAACTGGTCCATATCCTGAGGAAATGACTGCTGCCAAAGACAGGGATAAAGACGGGACTGTTCCTCTTGGTCATGATTACATGTGTTGTGTGTGTTTGTGTGCATTAGAGTGTTTCTGTTTGATAATTCCACCTTCCTTTGGATGAAACCCCATATTTCAGCATGAATCCATGACTCATTTTCACTTCTATGCTTTACTTTAAAACATCATTGTGGTCTCTGCTTAGCTTTCCTTTTAACTCCAGGGGTCAAGTCAGAAATCAAGTTAAATTCATTTATAAAGCACATTTAAAAACAACCTCAGTTGACCCAAGTTCTGTACAAGGCAAAATAAACCAGTATAACTCATAAAACAAAATACAAGAATAAAATAATATAAAATTACATTAAAACAACATAAAACACATAAGAACATAAATATAATAAAAATAAATTAATAAATTAAGCCCTTCAAAAATGTGAGGGACGTTATTTATTTATTTTTTTTAATTGAAAATATTAATTGGGTGCTATCAAGAAACACTTAATATATTTCAAATAATGTTGTTGCCTTAGTAGCACAGACCTCCAAAAAAATGTTGGTTTAAATAATGTGAGATTGGGCGTGAGATATGTGTTTTTGTAAGGGTTAAGGCTAGGTTTCAGTTCAAAGGTCAGGATAGGGGCAAGGGTAACATAAGAGGAGAGTTTGGGATTAGGTATGTAATCTGAGATTAGGATTTAGGGATCTAGTGAATGGGTTATGTTCAAGAGTGCCCTCACCGGTAAAAAATAGAAATGTGTATGTCTGTCTGCATGGCACACAAAGGTCAGAAAGTTCTGAAAGTTTAGTGTGCACCATCATAGTACGGATGAGCTCAAATCTAAATGCATGCCTGTGGTTTGAGGTGTGCTTCAATGTGTATGTATTCAAATACTTTGGCTGGGACACTGAGGGGAGTCAGAGTGATATTAACTCTCCTGTAATGACACACAGTGAAGGAATACCTCAGTCACTCTGACTAAACTCGCCCAGTGTAGCTGCTTGGGGCACAACACACTCAGACATTACACATTAGTGCAAGTGTGGTTGAGGGGTATGCATGTACTCCCACCTCAGTCTACTATCGTCTAGACTCTCTAACAGCCCTTCTGTGGAGCAGCTAATCAGCCCAGCTGATGAGGCGCTGGGAATGGAACACAGCTCACACAGAAAAATATTAAAAGACCTGAGATTTAAAAAAAAAAAAAGACTGATAAAAGACAAAGAAGCGCAAACTGTAGTTTGAGAATGAAACAAGTGGTAAAACCAGCCAAAATGTTATTTTTCATACTGCCTGCAAATAGCCACTGAAATAAAAGCCTTTGGTTCTGTCAGCAGATGTAAAGTGGACATATCATGCTTTTAATTCCTTTCTTTTCACATGTAAATCATTCATTTATGGTCTATATAAAGTAGAACCGCAATGCTTTGGTCTGAATTCCTGGTTATTCTAGCTCCAAACACACATGTTAACCTTGCTAACCTTGTTCTAGCGCGACTCATTTTGGTGCGGCCTCTTTAAACGTGAATAAGGCATTTTATGCCCCGCCTCCCTGCAGGTCGCAGAGAGTTGCACTCTACCCCATTCGGCCATATTTCTAGTTTGGTAACAGCCATACGATTATCTACCGGCAGAACAACTTTTTATCGGCAAGTTAACTAGACATGTCAACAACGGAAAACGTGTCCGTCCAGCCGTACATGTTCGAGCCAGAGTCTGACCCTGAGCAGGAGAATGAAGACGACAAACCTGCAGCCTGATGTAGTATGTCAAGAAGACACAGTAAACGCTAAATAATGTTACTGGAAATATTTTAGCCTGTTCCAATATATTTTCACTACTTGCTGTCAGTATACGTTTGATAGTTTTCACATAAATAAAATATAAACTCTTTATTTTGTTGGGTTTTTTCATTTTAAAATTTTAAATACCATAATATGCGCAATTCATGTTTTTTTTCTGGGTGATGACATTTTTTTAGAATGCTTGATCAAATGTTATTACATATTAGTCAGTTACTCACTACTTCATTAGCCTTTTTGTGGAATTTTTCTTTTGATTCTAACTTGAGTAGTAACATATTGACTTAGTGCAACTCTCAGTTGAGTAAAATGTCTGTTTACACTCATCTGCTGACAATATTGAAACATGTCAAATACTTGTAAAAATATTATTGCTACTGTAGGAGCATGTTAACTCATCCATATGTTATGTGTGGTGCTTGTACCGCTTGTTCCCAGTAGGGGTCGCGGGGTGAGCTGGAGCCTATCCCAGCAGTGTTTCAGGTGAAGGCAGGGTA
>JBAMHW010000010.1:27739935-27757727 GCA_037177495.1 Rhadinocentrus ornatus | reverse complement strand
CATGCAAACTCCACACAGAAAGGCCACCAACCCCCACATTCGAACCTCCCCCAGCCGAGGCTCGAACCAGCGACCTTTTTGCTGTGAGGCTGCGGTGCTAACCACCACACCACCGTGCAGCCTCCATATGTCATGTCTAACTGACTTAAGACTCACTCTCCCCCCAACAGGCCAGACGGGGATCATCGAAAGGACTTATTTACAGGATCAAAGTATGATAAATAAATGTTGCGACTGTCTCCGCCGTGGTCCACCCGAGTTCTAAGTGAAAACCCTAGTTAGGTCCTCATCTCTCCCTTTCTGTTCGTCCCTCACTGATAAGTTCCCCAGACACTTCCATGTATTTTTCATCATCCATGCTGTCTCTACCAGCTGTTGTCCTCCCACCCCCAACACTACTTTTTCCACACTACCACAATATGAATAAGATAAACACGCGAGCATCATGTGTTTTCCTACACAAAACGACAAAAAACAAAGCCAAATAATTTTATTCAAAGCACAGTACAGTTATATCCTCAGGTAGGAAGCTAAAAGTTAGCACGCATCGTAAAAGAAGCAGAACACACAACGCTAACAACGGCCGGTACATCAAATCAACACCAAAATGCATATCTAAAATAAAGCTTGATGTAATTTTAGCGTTATTTGGAGCTTACCGCTTTGCTAAAGCACCCATCCTTGAAGTGCTTCGCGCAAACAATAAGGACTTTCCCCACTGATGTCGGTACATTTCCGTGAAAAATTCAATTCAACCAGGCACTTCGAAGAGGCTCTGATGCCGGGGGGCGATGTAAGGAATTGTGTGGGTTGATACACCCAACAGCCGCACATTTTGACTTGTCTCCTGGTAACTTCAGCATAACTAAACTTGGACTATAAAAATGCTTTGAGAAATAAAAAAATTAAAAAAGGCGCATTCACAAAATTGGATACCCGGAAGTCCATGACCTTATTTAGCAGACCCACAGCAAATACTGTGACTTAATAGATAACGTAATAATATAATAGTGAATAGAGAAAACTAAACAGATTGAAAAATATGACCCACAAAGAATATGAGGATATATACACAGCATCAGGAGAGAATGTATTTCATATTTCTGCTTTGATAAACACTAATAGTGCACAGAAACATGTATTTAAGAGCTAAAAAAGTGGATTTTTCATGATGCATCCCCTTTAAGTGAAAATGCTCAATAATCCTGCTGCCAGTCAATCCTGAATGTTCTGAAAAACTGTTGTTTTCTCTGAGCCGTTAGAACTTCATGAAGATTTTGGAGAGGTTTCGAATCTCGGACGCCATGCCTGAAAGGCCCTTTAACAGAAAATGATTTCACTAAACCAGTTGTTTCCAACCATTTTTCCTCAGGGACCCCCTTCATGCATATACTAAAATGCCATGGACCCCCTTCTCCACCCTGCGCTGAAAACGTGCTTCGTTTTAGGCTTTTAAAAGTGAGATTCTCACCATAAATAATGTATTCTAGTTGAGTCCTGTCCTCTGATAAAGCTAACGTTTAAATTAACAACATGCAACCTTACTTTAATTTGTTTAAAATAGGGACAAATTGTGAATATTAATCACAACAGATCTAATGCAGAAGCTTTAGGAACCCCCTGTGCTCATTGGGGGGTCCCGGACCCCAGGTTGGGAACCACTGCACTAAACCATATTTAATAGCTAAATGTGTATCTGTTCGAAGTAAATGTACTGCATGCACATTCTATCTATTTTTAAATTTTTTTTTAATTCTATTTAATTCAGGAGCTCATCTTATCTGCTACCAGGTAAGAGGAAGGAAATACCCAGGATGAGTCATCGGTCTTTCACAGGTCAAGCATAGACACAAATGAGACAAACAACCACTAACATTAGATAATAGGGTCAGTTAACCTAAGATAAATGTTTTTAGACTGAAGTTGTCGGATTAACGACAGAGAACTCACCACGAACCGGCTGAACATGCAAACTCTACACAGAAAGGCCCTGGCTGAGGTCAAACCAGGATCCTTCTTGTATAGGGCAACAATACTACCTAACATATATCTCTTTGTGTGTTTGTTGTCTTTGGTTTTGCCTTTCTTTCTATGTGTTTTCCATCACTGTGAAGCCTTCACTGAGAGGATGAAATATAATGTCCTCTTTCTTATTACTCAGTTCAACCCAATTGTTGCTCATTCATTCAAGTTACCGGTGAGATCCACTTCATGACTGGCATGTTTAAACTTGTGGAGTTTATAGTTATATTTATAGGCAGACGTTTTATTTGGCAATGGATGCTATAATGTTTTCTTTTTCTTTCTTTTTTGTGTTTGTGCATGTGTGTCTTTGTTCAGGAAATAGCTTTTCGCTCTCATGCGCCAACTAATATTCATCTGTTTTGCTGTTTGTCTGACAGGCACAAGATTTCTGTCTTAGTGTCTGGCTCATGTGGATAACTCAGCTGTTCAGAAATTTAAAACAGTTACACACATCTGTCTAGTTTTGTTTGTGTCTGCTTGTATCTTGAGAACTGGTTCATACACAGATAAATGGACAGCGACATCGAGGGACTGACCCTTGGTGAACAGACATTATTTTTGTTCTGGCCTCTGCCTGACTGGAACCGAAGTGCAGACTCATTTTTACTCTGTGTTTATGATTGTGGCAATGTAGGTTGTGTGTTTGTGTCTGGATAACAGCAGGGAGAGGTTAACCAAAGTAAAGCCAGAGGGAGTCAGGGTTTGTGAACTTCAATGTTTTGATGCTTGGTGTTATCTGGATTGAGTACCCAAAATACACACAGTGCTCTTTGGTGGGGAGATGTGAGTGTCTCTAGGGCTTTTAGCCTGTTTACCCATCAAAAGTTTGGACACACCGACCTATTTTAATCTTATGAACAGGTATGTCAAAACATCTGCTTTGTGCTGAAAATGAGAAGAGGAAGTGTCAGGGATAGTTAAAAGACATTGGAGAACAAAAAAAAACCCAGAAAATATCACCAGTCCCCTGCTGGAATTGTTCAGACTTGAGTCTGTTTTTGCTCTGAAGGAGAAACTCATGGAAACATGCAATGGTGTGAATGCGTATACGAATGCAAGAGCATCAAACTGTCGGAATTGAGGGAGATGTAAGCGTGTAAAGCTTTTCAAAGAAAGTATAACTAATCAAAAATGGCACAAATGGCCCAAGCATCTGATTTCATTGGGCCACAAGATGCTAATGCAGTTTTAATGTCATGGGTGGGCATGCTGATAGAAAGCTGGAGGCCATTAAAAACTTAACAACCTCAGAGAGTGGTGAGTCACTAGTGGTTGATTTGAAGGTTAACAGTAACCACTACTCATGAGTGAAACATATTTTGCTTTGCTTGGATGAGAATTAATTCAGTTAATAGCTTGATCGAATTGTTGCAAAAGTTTGTACAATTTGTGGTCATTCATGTTTTTTGATATGTTCTGTTTTGGTGATTCAACACTGCTTAAAGTGATGACAAGTGCACATTTGTTTTTGATACAGCTGAGAAAAGGCACTGAATTTGTGAGTCCTGCTGGATAAGAGAACACAACTGGCAGAGTTAACATGAAGCAGGGACATCTGCTGTGATTGTTTATTTACACACTGAGGAAGTGACAAAAGTATTTTCTTTCATCTGCTGGCTTTACTGGTTTATTTGTTCAATCAATACTTTAATCCCACCCTTCATCCCCCGCTGTCTTTGTACCACTGTTTTCTTTGTACCGTTCCAGTTTGACTTTTTACAGGATGTTGCTTCAGAAACAGCTCACAGACTGTCCTTTTGAGACAATACAACACACAGCAGACACCCTTAATGAATCATTTCCAATTAGAGATGAGTCAACAGCTGGATTTTTTTTCTGTATTAATTAAATGAAAAGGATGTGACTAGCTGTAGCTTGACAGTGCATTAATGTGGTGACGGTGGGGTCCACAGTGTGTGGCGGGTGTGCCTTGATCTTTTGTATCTCTGATTCATTAAATTATCTTAAAAGATTTTGCTGAGGTAGAAATAACAAAACTTGTTTTATGTGACAACTATTTAAGGAGCAGTTGAACAAATGCTTAAGTGTTTTTTGCTAAACTTAAATTACTGCTTTTGTAAGATAAGAATGAAAGCTTATTTAAACTAGAAATCAAGGGAGTTCTGGAAATTTCTAAAATATCTGAAAGCCTACACAAGTAGAAATATAACAATGCTGCAGATTTGCTGTTTTCTTAATTACCTCTAGTTCTCCTGAAGGAAACCAGCAGCTCCAAACCTGAATACCAGAACACATAGGTGAACATAATAAAATGTGGGACGGAAAAGGGAAAGTAAATATCACTCTAATTTTAGTGCAGCTGACTGACATGCAGTTTGCATGTCACAAGTTCAAAAGTAAGTTGCAAGGCAATAATGTTAGCACCCTTTTTCCTAAGGCTATGATATACTCTGAAACAGACACAGATGTGGACACACATGCGATTCTGTTTATACTTGGGTGTGCGTCTGCATAGTACAGTCATAAATCCTTGGCTGCCCATGGACATCTGCGCAGACCTCAACTACCATGAGGAGAGGATAAAATTTTGTTCCTATTTAGATTTAGTCTTCCCCCAAGTGTTGCTTTACCCATTTATGACATGTTTAACTCCACATCTGTCATTTTCTGCATTTTTATTTCTTTATCAGTGCTTAGAATTTGGGATAAAACTGGAAAGCCCTCAGCTAACAGTCACATCTTTTTTTTAAATGAAAAATGAATGCTATGTCTGATAAGCGGAGCTTAAATCTACATTAATCCTAATTGTCAGCAGGATACAAGTTTTACGATTTCAAAAGTTGTGAAATTGTTAAGATGGCAAAAAGGAAAAAGAAGCTAGACGTCAACAGCTGAAATGACAAACATACAGTCTAAGCTAGCTACAAAAGGCCTAGCCACATTTGTTAAAAAAAAGAAAAGAAAAGAAACTGCATGAAATAAGCAACAAACCATGCCTTAGATTAAAAAAAAAAAAAAAGACATGGCATGTTGAATTATTAAAGTAGCAAAAGCACTGGTGTAGCCACTAACATTAATGATGGCTCTGATCCATGGTGTCCCAGTTAGCCATGGCAGTTCAGTGACTCAACATGTAAAGATCCGGAGATCCTGACACCTAAATTAACTGTAGCAATTCTTAATGTTACACCTGTGTTTTTCCTGAGATATCAAAATGTTTACTGCAAAATATCCAGTAAGTCACATAATCCCTTGTGCTGGGAAAACACGGTGTTGGCACCATGTCCATCAGTGACATGATGTATGAGTGTCATCCTTAATGCTCTTCTCATATTGTGAGTCACTGTGTTTCCTTTTTAGAATCATAAATCTAGCACAAAAATGCAGCTAAGAAGAGTAATACGACTCTTCTGAATAGTTTGATTATCCAAATCTTCATCGCATTATATCAGCTGAATGGAAATGTGTGCAGCTGCTACAGAGTCTGCTTTTTTTATTTTCTTTATTTTTTTGCCTGGGTTCCACATCTCTGTGCTGAACCATGACCTCCCATAATCCCCCCAGCTCTCACTTTTACTGTTTAGATTGAGTATAGCACTATTTGGCCCTCATAATGCAGTCACACCCCAGCAGGGCTTTCCCCTGCCGAATTCACTGAGGTATGTTTACCTTCACACTCTAACATGCTCGGGTGGCCCCAGAGCACAAGAATAATGGGCATAAATTGTAATTGCCCAGCTGTGTGTATGCTCAGATATAAACAAAAAAACAGAAGTGCAGAGGTATACAGATCAAATTCAGGTGTTGAATGTTGTATGTGTGGACAAATCCAAAATTATATTTAAAAGTAAAGATGGTTATAATTCATAGAAAACTTGGTATGTGATAAAATATGTGGTACAGATGTTGAAGGTCTCCTTTCAAACATGTACAAAACCATTTCTTATGTCTTACTGTGTGTGAGTGTTTGGATAGTATTTCTGAGAATGTGTTTGGGTCCACTTCAAAGAATAAATCACAATGTTTTATATTCACCCTTTTGTTGTACTTGTGCGATTTACTCTTGTTGCACTACTTTTATACATACATAATATCTCCTCTTGTAACGAACTAAACTTTTTATTGGTTTGTTTGTGCTTGACTCAGGTTGTCATGAGGTCCAAGTATGTACTTACATACCAGAAAACTATAAAAACCATGAGTGAGTGTGTCCTCTTTTTGATTATCTATGCTCTTTTAAATCTTTTTTTTTTTTTTTGCTGTTGTTTTTATGTTGGTTTGTTTTTTTGTTGGGGAAAGGGAAGAAGCTCATTGTGCATGTAGTGGATGGATATGGCTGGATACATACTTTTTCTTTTTCTTCAGAAGAAGAATATCTTGGGCTACTTTACTTTAGAAGACTCATTTAGCAGCTGGTTTGTGCATGTTTTTTTTTTTTTTATTTTTTGCATACAGGTTTTTCCCCCCTAATAAAGTTTGACTTCTTTTTTAATGTTTGGTCTTAGTTAAAACCCTGCGTTGGTGGATGATAACTCTCACATGAGATGCAGTCTTTATGAGTCATCGAGGACAGCATGATGGTTGCCCAATCTTAGTCAGCATTTCCTTAGAATTAAACTAGTATTGCTATTCTGTACAAGGTTACTTAACTGGCCTAGTTCACCAATAAATGTGAATTTATTATCTTTATAAATGTACACACACAATATACACACACAATGGTGAAATAGGCAGTCTTCTAAGTTCCCAGAGACACAACACAATTCCTTACTTTGCTCTTTTCTGTCTGCCTTTGTTCTTTGGGTCTTTTACTTGCATTTGCTTTAACTCTGTTCAGGTTGATGCCACATGTGCACTGGCAAAGTTTTTAATCTTTGTAGGATTAAGCGTGTCTGGCTGTATTTATCTGAAAACACGGCATTGTGCTGCTGGTTCTGCTATTCTTCGAAAATGTGTTTCCCATCCAAAATGTTTGGGCTAATATTTTAAGTAAGAAAAATCTAGAAGAGAGTCAAAACATTTTGATAGTATTTTTCCACTTACTATTTCCACTTACTACAAACTATTAATGGTTGGTGATAAAGCAAAGTGGAAATACAAGAATTAGGTTATTTACAGAACAACAGGTAACAAAGTAAAGGAAAGAATGCAATTTCTGATCCTTACAACATAACAATCTGATAACCTTGTTATGTTTTGAAGATATTTGCTTTGGGTTTTGCAAATGCACATTTATATGTCATTGTCAAGTGTGCTTCTTTGCTTTTTTAATGTATTTTGGTTCCTCTTCTTCCTTGTTTTAAAATCAAACTATGTAGTTAGACCCTTCCTACTGGGGTTAACTTTCAGCCACTCAGCATCTAACTAACCAATCTCTGAAGCTTATGCCCAAAATCAAAATCCTTCCCTCTGCAAGGCTGAGAGTAATGGATGCTTTCATGCTACCATGCATAGGGCTTTATTTTCTGGACGTAGTTTGCTGCTATGATAGGGTCTTTCCACAGGAAGAGTCAGTGCAGATCAATAGAGTATTATTTTTGGAGGAAATCTTTACAGTTGTTACAACATACCTCACCTAATGGGATCGGTTTCTACTATGGACAGCAATGCTTCCACCAATATAGACTGAATGATTTGATTATGAAAATACAAAATAAAAAAAGGGAAAAAGTGAAAGAATGGTGTTTCATTACGTGACTTAATGAGTTTTAGGGAAGACCTGAACAATGGCGTTAGACATACGAAACAGGACTGCGGGGGAAATGTTTTTGTTATAAACTAAACGAGTTATGGATTATTCTGCATTTCTGCGTTTCAAAGGTTCCAAATAAAAACAAACATTACTTCTTCCCAACTAGTAAGTACTGAGCATGTCAAAAGCGTTATGATTGTATTAAATCTGTTCATCATGTAAATACAACTGATCAGATCATTTTTTCTAGCGCCCATGTAAACATGCCAGTAGGAATCTTCACAATCAGATTGATTTCAATCTGATAGATTAAAGGTCCCATATTATACTTTTTTTTTTAACAATTTCAGATAGGTGTCAGAGGTTCTACAATATTGTTTTCAAAATGTATTACTTCAAATTCAGCCTTGGTCCTTAATTTTAGCCATTACAAAATTGGCTCTAGTGAGCTCTATGTAGAATGGACTGTTTCTGTGTCTGAGTCTTTAACCTTCCTCTTGTGTTCGGGTCGGTACCGACCCGTTTCTAGGTTTGAATGCATAAAAGTACCACATAATTTTTTTTATTGCGTCAAGGCTTTTTGACTTTGTTAGGCATCTCTTTTTCAAGCAAATTTTCCACCAAATTTTAAAATGCTTTGGTTGAAATTATACCCTTTGTGTTGTTAGGGTCGGTTTTGACCAAGTTATAAAAATAAGATTATAAAGCAATAATTAGAGCCAAAACTGAAATCATAAATGCAATGTTAGCCAACATACTGACAGCCAGCTCCTCTCCCAATCATGTGAGCTTTAGGGGTTTCTCATTTTGAGTTGTTTTCCAGTATACATGTACAAAAACAAAATAAACAAAGATGGGCATTTCATCAATGAGTGCCCATTTGAATTGCAGAGTGCACATCTATAATTTGCAGCAAACAGAAATGAGTAGAAGATTTACAGTAAGCCAATACTGGTAAAAATAAGGAAGAGGACACAGAGCAGCATAGCGATACAGATGAGCAGACTGAGACTGATGAAGAGGTCACTGGTGCTGAAGATGCTCCCTTTGAAAGATTCAAGTCCAAAAGTATTAAGATTTTTTGGACCTCAGTACCTCAAAATGTACATGGCAGGGCAGCTGCTGCAAATGTCATCAAAAGGACCCCTGGAATCACAAGGTTTGCTATGACAAGAGTCAGTGACATCAAGATGTGTTTTGAGCTATTTATACCATTGTCACTAAAAAGAGTCATCGTTGCTATGACAAACCTTGAAGGATAAAAAGTCCATGGCAGCATGTGGAAAGACATTGATAAGGAATACCGGGATGCTTGCATTGGTGTTCTTCCAGCTGGAATGTACAGATCATGCAATAAGGCCACTGATACTCTATGGGAACCATTGACCCGAAACACCATAAATGTTACTATAATTATTACTATATGAAGAAATAAAACAAATTTGTTTTTATATTAAAATTGAGAGGTATGCTGACATAAATAGGATTAGAGACCAACATCAAAAATATTAAAACCAATATTTTAATGGATAAGAAACCCTAAGAAGGTAACCAAGAATTGAGAAACAAATTGGACTGAAGTTAATCGTTTTAGTGTATTTTACAGCTAATTTAAAACATGGGTCAAGACCCGTTAACATAAGAGATGGTAGTAGAAAGCTAACACAAGACGAGGGTTAAATATTCATGAGTGGTGCCTGTCCACACCCCACTCTGGACAGTCCGGCTTTCGCTGGCAGGCTCAGCTTGCCAGGGGGGCATGTCAATGACAGTATCCACTACTGGGGGCAATGGTTATTTCCCTTTGTGAGGTCACAAAGGAAAAGATCTCAGACTTCCCAGTGGGATCACACATTCGCTAAAAAGTTGAGCAAGCAAGTGAGAGGGGTGACAGAATTTTCTCATTTTGAGGCCTCATATACTGGCTTTGAGGACACATATGAATCTTAAAAAACCTTTAGAAAATTAATTTTTAAACATTTGTCCATGTAAACGTAGCTAATGGTTAATACATCTCATGTGAACTCTGCACTATTGGAAACAATAGGAAAAATAATGTCATTTTCTCATAAGTTTATGTATGCAAAAAGTATTTTTTGTGTCACTGCTAACACACCTTCTGATTTATGACTGGAATGGTCATAAATAAAAACGACACTGATGTTTAAGATAGGCCATTGTGTGTCTATATATAGCAGCTGCCTATTACAAATACTGCCAGGTTTAGCCAAACACAGTGGGAAATTTTGCTCACCCCAAGCATCTTTGTTTAATTTTTTCCAGGAGGAGAAAGAAGTCTTGTGGTGGTAAACCTCTCATAGTTTTACAAAAAAAGTAAACAGTAAACCTTTTGAAGAAATAAATAAAACTCCAATAACAGGGCTACAGAGGAAGTATTAATTATGTACTGGTTGTTATATTTTTTTATATTCAATCAAAAGCTGCTGTGATATCAAAGGCAATTAAAGAGAAAAACAAAAATATAGAGTTTGCTAAATGACTTCAGAAATACACAGAGTCCTTTGCAAAAACCACAGTGACATTTTATAAACCGTATTTATTATTTACTCTCAGTTTTGTGTTTAGTGGTATTTTGCATCTCATAAAGGCTGACAGCATATGATGCAGTCAACAGTAAGAAAAGCACACACCTGGCTTTATCACAGCTCTGTATAACAGTACACAGCACACTGCCAGATGGACATCACAGAGTTCCAAATGTTTTTATTCTGCCTGTAATTAAAAATGACATTCCCCAATGTTTGATGTGAAACTTTCTCCCCGGGTAAAATGGCTTTTTCGTCTACCTCTCCCACACGTTAACGCCCATCCCTGACCACAGCCAATAGCGGATAATGCATGGTTGATGCTTTGTCCTTCCCTCTGAGATGTAAATCTTGTTTTTCTCAACTGACAACCACGCTCACAGGAAAAGACAACAGTCTTCTAAATGACACGGTTGTAGACTTCCGATTACAGCCCTGTCACTTACTCTACCAATGTGTAAACACGTGATGGGGCGACGGACACACTGTGAGGGAGACAGAGAGAGGTGACTGGGGTGCGTGGGCTGCTTTTTGTTTGCCTCTAGACATAAGACCTTTGGTTAGAAGGGCTAACATAAAACAGTGAAACTGACATTATGCCTCTATTTAAGCTGTCTCTCTGCAGAAGGCCTTTGGTTTCATGGGGCTGTGTGATTGTTAAACAATGGACCTAACTCATTATACAGTATGGTGAGATTTCAAATTGTCTCTAAATTTCTTTCTTAATTTTTTTTCCTGACATTTTTGCTCAAAGCTGCTACATCAGCATTTTAATCTAGAGGATTTTTAATCTACACAATATATTTCTGAACCGTTTCCATCCAAATTTACTATTATATTTGTTTAAGTCATTCACAGCATCTTTTGATTCTCTTGCCTGTGAAACCAGTCCTGGTTCTGGCTTTGTCTTGGCCTCTTTACCAAAAGTGTGATAATTTTAGAGTCAAGTCTCTCACATGGTCTGGAGCAAGGACGGCATTTGGAAATAAACTTGGAATTTAGCTTAATTGCAGTTTACAGATTTAGGAGGGGCAGTGTTCTCTTCTTTATTTTCTTGCATAAATAGAGAGTGACTGGAGGCCAAAGACATGAGGTTTCAAAGCCACAAAAAGAGGTTAAAGAACGTCAGAAGCAGTGCGGACACTTCGGAGCCTGGCTCCTTAGCTCTCTCTATGGCTTAACCATGCTCTGCCCCTATTGTGAGATGCTTTTCTCCTCTCACAAAATCCATCACATTTAATATCCACCCAGGGTATTAGGTCCCTGCAGTAAAACTAAAATGTTCATTTTTAACTGCTTTATGCACAGCCAAGATGTAATGTTTGCCTGTTCCAGATGCTAAATGTTGTTGTAGGAGGTTCTGGAGGTTTTTGATGGGTATTTTACCAATTTTGCTCTACTGGATCTTTTAACAGCAACTGGATTGGTTCTCAGACTTCCTTTTTTTTCTTTCCTTTTTTGCACACAGTAATTTGGTCTCGAAATATTCCTTTTACTTAAGTATACTATTATAAAATATTGCTCCGGAGTCTTCATCTGATTCTTTCCATTAAACTAAAAAAGTCAAAGTCAGTAATAAAGTCTCTTTACATAAAAAAAAAAGTATTAAAAAGACAACTGATGAGATATATTGATAGACTTTGTTCTATGTACTCAGTAGTTATCAAAGCTTTTGGAGCACACTTCATTTGTGTATTTCTGCATGTCCATGTGTTCCTAAATAATACATTTTCAGATTGGGGGTTCTAAGCGGTTATGTTAAAGATTTCGAATAGCAAACAAAGACATGAGACATCAACAACCTAAAACAAAAGACAACTTATGGCATTTCCACATTTGATGAGGCTTTGCTACAGTAAACATGGCAAAAAGGTCAGGTACAGTTTTGATGTGCTATGTGCAACTAATGCTGCTCATATAGTGTATTACATGAGACAAGAAAAACTTCAATATCTACTTCTCATGTAATGATTTTCTCATATCTGCTTGATTCATTACTTTTAAAGATAAATACAACTTTGAGCTTACACCAGTCAGCCACAACATAAAGATCCCTGACACATGAAGTGAGTAACTAGATCTTCTTAATCCAAACCAGAGAAACCCTGGGTTTCGGCATTTATGTGTATGTGTTGCATTGACATGAAGGACTCAATATAAATCCAGTAGCACGTTCTTATAGCTCAGCCATACGACTCAAAGCCACTCTTCAAAGGTATTGTGCTTCTCCAGTAGGACATGGTGCCTCGTTACACTGGAAATACTGTTCAAGAACAGCCGAGCAGCATGACAAAGAGCCCTAAGCAGTGACCCAGGTTCCATTTTCTCCAGCCAAGCATTCTCAGGATGTGCTGAAACACACCTTACAGAGACCCCCAAGCATCCACTGTCACCATCTTAACAAACCCAGAAGTAATTTTTTTCATGTTGACTGGGAAAATATGTTTGTGACGTGAGGAAGCCACAATATTTGCCAGGTAAATGTAGCAATTTTATGTTTGTGGAAATATGTACAATGACTACGTTATGAAAATACTCATTGTTCTGCACACATGGATTCAACCTCCATGTGTGCCTCCATGACTTATGTAGCCATTATATGTTTGTTTATTTATTTATTTATTTATTTATTTATTTATTTATTTATTTATTTATTTATTTATTTATTTATTTATTTATTTATTTACTTTTGGGAACCATCCATGGCTGCCTTTGGAGTCACACACACATTACCTAAATTAACTAACAGATAGAGTCTTATTGGGAAGTAAATGTAGGTTCTTTATGGATTTACATGCACTTTCGTTAGGCTGGCCATAGTTTCAGTGTAGTAGGAAACTTCTTTTCCTTCATTAATTTAAATTTATCGTTTCAGTTTTTGGTAAATTTGGTTACATAAGTTTTTTCTCTCTCTTGCTCTCTCTTTCTCTCTTACGCTTAATATCCTGGCTGATCAGTGTGTGTTGATAAGGCTAACATTGTGGTGACTACTTGCCATGACATAAAAATACATGAAGGAAAAGATGTAAAGTTTTCAGGAGATTAGAAACCTAGCTGCCGCTCTTTCCTGGGTGAACCTGCTTTAAACCTTATATATCAGTATGCACACACATGAACAGTTTTGCAGCTGAACCAACAGTCACGTTCTCAAGACGAATAATGACAAGCATTGGCTGTAAGATATCCGTATGTCCTCGCCAGTTAAAATCCGTCGTTGCCTCATTGGCTTGGGAAAAAAATACTTCAGAGAGGAGGAAGATCAAACTAAAGAACACAAACCTCAATATGGGACGTACATCAGTAGAATATCAGGTTAGGTAGACAGCTCTGAGTGATGAAGAAGCTCATTGGGAAGAATAAGTAAGATTCAAGTGATGAGACCATGGGTATTAAAATAGAATGAGCATGTAAGCTTTTGAATGGTCCCAAGAGATACACACAAAACAGTGTGTGTGTTGGGAATAGGCAGGGAGGAAATGGTAAGTGACTAAGTCCTATGGAAAAATGTTTTAGTAGAAAAACAGGAAGAATAAGCAGAAGAAAAAAGAGAATTAATAGTCAGTTAAAAGAATGAGATGTCATAACCATAATTATGGATCCATTTAAGTTGATAAATGGATAAGCAGGCTTTTGAAAGATTTAAATAATTGTGAATTAGTCATTTTAGTTCCTCTATAAAATAAAATATGTTTTCATACTCTGTGTGACATGTTGGCAGATTCAATTAAATAATCACAATTTATTGTGTTTGCTTTGCTGACCCTTAAAGGGAAGCAGGATAATCAGCATCTCATTAAGTTCTGTGTTAGTAAAGAACCAATTTAAAAATCTAATTATTGTACACTAGTTATTTTCTTACTGTCAAAGCAAAATCCTACATACTTTCTCTCTATAAAAACAGTCAACTGACACAACCGCTTTGCCTTGGAATCATATTCATGTTCAGATACTTTGCAAGTACCCATTGCAATTTGCAATTAAAGTTCCTCTAGTGAAGATTCAAGGGGTGAAGACTATAACAACCTCTAACCAAGACTGCACTGAGCTCATATCTATAAATGTCTAAAATTTAGACCACAACTTTGTGTTGTCATCATTTTACAACCAGGAAGTGTAATCCCAAAATATCTTTATATACTCCGCCATCAAAGAGTTGTTTTTACAAGCATTTAATGTTAAATATTCTGCTTTGTTGTAACTATACTCATCCGCTTACTCATCAATTATAACTCATCCTGAGAGTAGGTCAAATAAAGTGACACCAAAGTGGTTACAGGGAATTATCTGATGCAGCAACACTACTTTTACTGTTTAGACTTTCAAATGTATCACAGGAATTCTGCTCCACATTTCATTTCAGCTGATGCAGGTAATTTACAACTGTTGGCTGCTAATGGCAATACAGTCCTACAGAAAAAATGACTCCATGCTATATGAAACATTGAGGATGTTGCAGCAGCACGCTGACAAAGTTGGGACTGGAAGTGCCCCTGTTAACTAAAACTGCCTCTAATCAAACCAGACAGTTGTTTTGTACAACATGATCCACTTTGCAAAGTTCAAAACAACTCTGTAAGCTTAAGCCAATCTACTGTTGTGAGCAGTTATTTGATCATAACTTGTGTAATACTTTTAGAAATTGCTCCATGCAACTCTATTAAATCTCAGACCTGATGCCATTTCTGCAGTACAAGGGACCAAAGTGTTAGTCACCTGCAGGGCTTAATTTGAGCCGGATCTAGCAGGAACACGTTTCATAAAACCACACATGTATACTGCAGGCAATTTTCCCTTTTTTGGAAATGTGCACTCCTGAATCAGCATCATATCCCACTCTGAACACATCAAAACCAGCTGCATATGATCAATGCAAAGCAAAACATGAATATTGATGCTTATTTTGTCTGTTTTATGCAGTTCCGGAAGGCTCTTAATACCCTGCAGCACTTTAGCACTTTTCACGTGTGTTTCTATGTGCTGTTTTAATTATTTTATGATTTTATGCAGTTTTTACTTACTTAGTTGTAAGGCACTTAAATTAACTTTTGGTTATTGTAAAGAGCTATACAAATAAAATTTTATTGATTGATTCTATCCATCTTCTATTTGTTCTTTACATTTTGATCCATTTTCAGAGAGCTTACGGATGCTTAGCCTGACATAACAAACAGAGTAGTACCACTGGAAACTGCAAGGGCAGTGTTTTGCAGTATAGGTGATGTCTGACTTTCAAACGGAGCAAAGAAAAAGAAGAAGCTGGGATGTGTTTAATAGCTGCATAGACCACCACAGTCTTCTGTGCTTTCTCTTTTTTATGTCTCTTTCTAAGAATGTACATTATCATGATCTCCTCTATAACCCACCATATTTGCTAATGTTTGAAACTTCCTCTGGAACTTGGAGGTGAACTCTAAACTCTTATGGATGTGGCGTATGTGGGCAGTGGAATTTGATGTTCGTTTGGCACAGATGTACTTTTTTACGTACATGAAAGGAGAAAATAGGGTGGCGTGGCTCAGCAAGGTAGAGTGGTCGTCTTGTCTTGTCCTTGGGCAAGACACCGAACCCGAAATTGCTACTGATGGGTCGTGGTTGAGCGCCTTGCATGGCAGCTTCCGCCATCAGTGCATGAATGTGTGTGTGAATGGGTGAATATGATGTAAAGTGCTTTGGCTATCATTCCAGGTACGGAATACGCTATATAAATACGGACCATTTACCAAATAATAATAATTAACTTTTTGAATAAATGTACAGGTTTTGATGTAAGAAAATCGGAAGTGCTCATTGTGTTTACATAATTATTTATTGAACATTTGTTTGTTCATCAAATAACCTAAAAACCATTCTGTTAATTTGCAATGACTTGCACTTTTCATTAGGCTATTGTCACACTGTTCACACTTGTTACGTCTTCATGTTTCTGACATCTGTAAACGCTGCCCCATACTGTCAATATACTGTTTCATCCCTGCTAGCTTAGGTTTTAAGCCCTTGTTAGAGGTGTCTGTTAAGGTTGTCAACAGGAATGGTTGGATAACACCTTGCAGGACTGATGCAAGCAGGTTTTACAGTGTTTGGTATTCCTGTTCATTACCTCCCCTCCTTGAAAGCATGCTGGTTGACTGATAGATGATGGTGTGTTAAAAGGTCATGGGGCGTGCAGACCTGAGGCAGAGAACTCAGTTTCACGACCAGACATGCAGCTGACACTCTTGTCTAGTGTTTGCTAGTGACATACGAGTGGTTTCTTAGTGTAGAGGAGGTGTGGATTTCTGTTCCGGATTTTCACACTATGGAGTGTGAGAGAATTCATTACAAATCAATCAGTTACTCTATGCTACCAAAATTAATAGATATCAGTCATGTCATTAACCATTATGTGGTTTGATTTAATACATTTTGAGGAGGCTTATACTAAACCAATCTATTCTTTTAAATCACAACACAATCAATGTAAATAAAATAATCTATCAAGAACGAATTTAAAAGCTTTGGGGTTTTTTTTTTCTGAAATGACAAAACATGCAGAAATACCCATGCGTAAGTTCACTTAATGCAAGCATGTGAATTATTTGAAATCTTGCAGGGGATCCATGCTTCTAACCAGGTCTTGGTGTTTGCAATTATTTAAAGGCAGCTGTAGGCTGATTGAATGCTGATTGATCCCACCGATGACCCTTCTGCCTCTGCCCTCTCCATTACACTAACCATAGCTCCGGTAATCTTCAAAAGATTTCCCCCTGTTTTGCGCACAGCAGAAAGTTAAGCCATGCATAATTTTACACCAAGGGTTAACCTAAAGCTATAAACTTAAACAGGTAAATTATACGTCTACAAAATTACAGCCTTTTATGCAGCTTTGATTTTATGAACTGCAAGATGACCACAGTGAGTAATACAACAATGAGAGCTGCATTCAAGAAAGATGAATGTAGCTCTGAGTTCAACTTCTATTTAAGGAGGAATATAATGACTACCTAGACATTTGTCACTGACCTGATGCCATTTTAAGCAGAGACTCATTCAATATCATACTTATCCAGGCAAGACACTGCATAAAAAACACATAGCTTTTTAAAAGTATTTGTTTTTAATAAATGTTTACCCTTGGCACATTAGCATCCAGTACCAGTCCAGAGTTTGAACACACTTTTCCATTGGATTTAATAGGATATTGTGTGCAAACTTTGGACTGGTACTGTATAAACTAACATTTGCATTCGGAAGTACATATGTGTTGGCCAAGACATTTGATGGTCTACTTAAAGTATCTCAGGCTTTGGTTGGTTGATCAATGATCCTTGGATTTGTAGTCCAAGTATAACTAAATGTTCAATGTAATTTTAACTAATTTAAACAATGGTGCACAGAATAGGAAGTAACCAAAATATTTATCATCTTAAGAAGTGCAAGCTGCATCCCAAAAATCCAGAAATTTTGATCCTGTGGTGGGAAGCAAAAAAAAAAAAAAAAAAAAAAAAAGTTCTTTATACAAGTAGTTCCTTCCGATATTTTCTCTCGGATGACAACTTTAAATATCCCCACTTTTCCTTTTTTCCTTCAAA
>JBAMHW010000010.1:27626111-27739835 GCA_037177495.1 Rhadinocentrus ornatus | reverse complement strand
GGAACAAAAGGGGAAGTAACCAAAAGATTTGCCATCTTAAAAAGGGCAAACGGCACCCCAAAAACCAAGAAATTTTGATCCTGTGGTGGGAAGAAAAAAAAAAAAAAAAAAAAAAAAAAAAAGTTATTGATACAAGTAGTTAATTCAGATATTATATATAGGATGACAACTGTAGATATCACCAATTGTACTTTTCGCCTTCAAAACCACATCTCATTAAGCTTTTCCTTTCTTGTGTTGCCTGTTGTTCATCATCTCCTCAATGACAGGATGTCAGCCCCATCAATCCCAAGCTGGGGCTTGTTGAGATATCCTTTACTTCATATTACTTCCAAAAGGAAGCAAAACTTTAACCATTTTTGCACATTTCAAAGATCCACAAGTTGACATCTCCAAACACAATTCACAGCAACAGTTAAGCAGGACTTTCCACACCATGAACACAAATCAAAGAGTTGAGATTTCAGGGCAGATAATTTTACAGCAAAGGTCAATGAACTGTTTGAGAAAGCACTCATGTCATGTTGCTTCCAAACCCTCTTCACTGTTTTCCCTCAGGCACCATGGGAGTAAAACCCAAAAGAAAGCTACAGATGGAGGTGAAGTTTAGCTTTTGCAGCAAACAGTGCAAACACAGTCTGTCCCTGATCCTACCTGTACTGTGAGCTCTCGCAAACCAGTAAAATCCAGTCACTGTGCCATCCAACATGTCAGAAAGATGATGTTTTAAGGTCAGAAAGTTACATAGTGCATCTTTAAGACATTTTTTACAATGTATCAAAATAGTCCAAAACATTATGTATTATACAATACCTTCTTTTAGATAAATTATCTACAGGGCTAAATTGAAGTATAAATAAATAAACAATCAAGTTAAGTCAAGAGAGGAGCTTTGAAAAAGGTGGGTTTGGTGAATTTCCTTATGCTCAGCAGGGTTTTTCTACATTATGTCTACAGTACAGTGCCTTGAACTTGGTATCATTATATAACCCCAGATGGTTTTCAGGCGCCTTCGCTCATCTGTAACACGTTCACATCAGCATACATGAGTGTGTGCTGGCCGACCAGCCTTTGATCTATCTCCCTTCTGGGCCTCCTCATCAAAGGAGTGAGCCTTGTCCAGCCTGGATGCATCTAGTGTAGCTGGATGTCCTCCAGGTCTGATGGGGGATTGAGTGCTTGTCGTCTACTTCACTGCATCTATGCTAACAACAGGTCACTGCAGCTGCAATATAAGCCATGGGAGTCATGTGACCCTCTCAGGTGGAATTGAAAGCATCCATGAGCACTTGCGCTCTGCAGGTCTACTGCTGTCTCCCTCTGGAGGCCCCCGGCCCTAAGGAATGCTAGTGGCTGCCAGTTGTAGAAGTCCTTTTTACATTTTACTCCCAGTAATTCACCCCAAAGCTGGATCTGTGCTATATTACATTATGGAAACTGCAAGCTTACAGTAGATAGTTCAGGATGGTGTTATTGAAGTTTGGCTATTTGCCGAAGGTGTGCCATAATGATATGAGATTTGTAAGATGTATTTAGCTTTGTTGATAGATTCTTGTATAAAGTGTCTGCCAAGTAGTTTAAAGAGAAGTAAATATTTATATGGAGATTGTTCACTGCAGTGTAGAACTATACAAACTCTGAAGATATCCAGCAGATTATCATGTGTGTACATACATTTTTGTGTGTATTTTGTAAAGGTAAAGGACAGTAAAGTAGCACTTTGGCTTTACTCTACACTGCTCTTGTTGCAAGTCTCAGTGAGAGGAGGTTGGCTTGACTCTTGTCTTGTTTTGGATAATTGTACACTACCGAGGTCTGTGGTCCCCTTTTCTGTCTCCCTGTGGCCTAGGCTACAAGAGCCATATTTAGTTGCACGTCCTCCTCATCCTATCCTGTCTCATCCCCATCCTGTCCGACACACCCTCAGAGAGCAGCATGGGGCTGATGAAGAGACTGCAACTCACCCAAAGGCGAAACTAACGGTACCTATATAAACTCCTGGGCTTCTTTAAGACTTATTCACCTCTCAGCTGTGTTCAAAATTTTTATTTTGGATGTGTTTTTTGGATAAAGGGTTTCATAGTTTGGTTACATAAATGTTTTTTTGTTGAGAATTTATGTAACCCAAGATGTTTCAAATTATGCTGTAGTTGTAGCATATTTTTATTTTTGCAGGTTGAACTCAGCTTCTCTCTCTCTCTTACTATTTTCTTCTTTATTTTAAAACCTAAAACTGGAAATATAAATGTGGTTCTTCAAATATAACAAATATCCTAAGGTGGATCTTCATTTAAAAAATATATATATTAAGTTGCCTTTTTGAAAAGGTCTCTTAACATTTGCAGCTCTAAAAGTTTTATTTAACTGGCTTAGGGAAAATGGCTCTTTGGATTGGAAACACAAACACATTAAGCAGCAGTTTTCTCTTTAAACAACAACAGTTAAAATATTTCTAAAAATATATAAAATCTAATATTTATGACAAAGAAGGATGAAATGTTCAGGATTTACTAACTAAAAGGTAAAAAGTCAACAGGATGAAATAAAAGCTGTGAAGCTTCTAAACACAGAAGGAGCAATATCTGATTAATATCAGCCATCAGGTGAACAGACAGAAAGCAGGATTACAATCTGACAGCTTCTAGATGGTGAGGAGAGAGAAATATTCACATTATGACTTTAGTGCTTCATTATCCAGATTTCTGGCCTATAAATTCTCTAACTTTGCATTCTTAGCTTGACTGTTTAGCTTCACCTCTGCACCTGCACCCTCTCTTCTGTCAGTTTAGCATACTCATCAGAGTAGCATGCATTACGTTAATGCACATTAAGGTTAGGGTTTGGTGCAGTCGCCAGTTTGCAGTATGCATATGCTAATCTGACAATGTATGCTAAACTGACAGAACACCCTCCGCTACCGGTTTCCTACAACTCTGATCATATTCTGTGTACGTTTAAACAGTAAGGTTCTGTGTAACTTGATTTTTTTTTTTAAATAAAAGTTGATCAACAGACAATATTGCTGTATCCTATCCTCTCTTCCAGGATGTTATTATACAAATATTTTTCTTTCCAACACTTTACCCATACAGCAGTTCAAACAGGTCATTTAAATTGTTAAACACTGTCATCTGAAAGATTAATTATTATTAATGTGGTTAACTGATTGTAAAAGGCCAGTTTCCACCAGTTTGCTGTTGTCTTTTGGGCGCAGTTTCCCATCCAAAAATCACGATGTTCATCTGCATGGGTTTTGACAGACAAAAAGAAACATTGGTTCTTTTTCTTTTTTCTGAAGTTTCAGACAGAAAACGTCTCTTCATTTTAATAAACCCTCTCCCGATTACACCGCTGCAGCAGGGAAGGGAGACGTGGACTGCAGCCATGGGGTTACTGATATCAAAGCCAGTCAGAGAGAAAAAAAACAAACAAAAAAACTCATCTTTTTCACAAGTTGTCTCCTAAATGTCTTGAGTATGTGTGTACAGAAAGCGATACATAACCATCCAGGAGGACCAAGTTCTAGCTTCAGGGAATGTTCTTGATATGAGAACTTTTCTTTTTTTTTACTCACTGCTGACACGACTGTTTTTTCAGGTCAGTTATGATAAAGATTAATGTTGAGGTGTACATATTTTTCATGTACGATGTGCGAGCATGCTGTAACATAGTCAGATGACCTCAAGCTACTGCATGTATGAATTCATATGTCTCCAACAGCAAGTGGAAGAATAAGGGCAGGTGTTTATGGAAACACAGTGGAATCATTTTAACTTTTCCAACTTAATGTATCTCTTTCTCTTCTTATTTTTATCCTCTTTTGCACCTCCTCAAAAACATGTCCATACGTTCTCTTTGACTTTTAGTTCAGTCACCCAGTGAAGAATTTATCACCGCTGGGCCTGGATTCCAGTCATTATCTGCTGAAATCACCCATGTAATGCGCATGTCTTATAGCTAAAGGGGTAGATTTCTATTTTTCAACCTATAGACTCTATCAGATGGCTTTTTGTAATAAATCCTTCTGTGAGCTATACATTGGTACACATATAACAGCGGTATACCTTTATGAACAGTTTACGTGGTTCGTTGTGATTGAGGACTGAGATAATGACAGAATCATGACGTAACCTGCAGACATGACGCACTGCAGCACCTGCCTTTGTGAGCTTTGAAGAAAAATTGTGCAAATGTTCAAACAAGTGACAGGAGTTACTGACAAGTAGGCACTGCAAACCAGGACATTTTGATGGGATAGTGTTTTGTGACTTGGAGAGGTGTTTCTCAAAACAAAGATGTCAGAAGAAAGAGATAAGATTCAAATGCTTCATTTTTATCTCCATTTGAACATTAGTAACCCCTGCTGTTTGTTAAGAACATGTTTGTTCTGCATTTTAAGTAAAATCTGGTTAATTTTCTTGTAAATTACTTTTTCTTCTCTACATTTTACAGGAATGAATTTTTGTCTCACGTCATTAATCTGCAAACTTTAGTGGTGATGACTAACTAATGACTAGTTGTGAATGTTTCCGAACCTCACGTCCATTAAATAAAAACCCACTACTTTCCAATCAACACCATAATCCTGTTATGTTTATTATCATACCCCCCATAGATGCTAGTAAGCCCCTACTCTTGACTGGAATTGTGAGACACAATTTCCAGTGAACATTTCTTTTCAAATCATTCATCACAGTGTTCACTCCAGAAACATTTTCCCTGCACTTCAAATCCTCTGGGATCTTACTCTCCACAGTAGTTCATGATGCACTTAGAAATAATTCAATTTGTCTTGTTGATGTTCATAATAAAGCCCTTTATCTTGACTTAAAGCTGAAGCAGGCTGTAATTTTTTGGTGCTTGTGCAAAAATTTCATTCCATATTACATAAATTACACCCTAACCTTTTAGTGTTGTAATTCATTTGGTCTTAGAGGAATCTAAATTTCTGCACCTCTTTCTGGCTCTGTTGTCAGGAAAATCATGCCAATGACGGGAATACTTTGGCCCATCACGTTTTTCAGAGCAAGCACTGTTCTAATGGCTGTTCAACAAAAGCAGACATCTCTTCAGATAGTGGAAAGCCTGATATAATAACGGAAAATCCTTTGGCTATCCAAAACTTTGGCAGTAACAATCTAAACTGCAAAGGAAACCCAAAATAAAAGAATTACCTTTTAATAAACAGAGCATACAGAGAGTTGAACTCTAAATATATATCTGGACTCTAACTCTCATCTTTAGTTATTAGGATGGATCCTAAATACTTGGTTAAACTCAGGATTGAGTACCACCAGCTTGATCAGAAACAGTTGAAGAAATGTTCAAATAATCTAATGCAAACATTGTGGAGCTTTGTGGTAAAATAATTGCATTCAAATTTGCAAAAAAATTCAAAATCGCAAATGGCATTCAAAACCTTATATGTAAAAAAAACTCTTAATATCTAATGTCTATTTGATCACGATTTATAACTCAGCCACAATAGAAAAAATAGGTAAAGCATAAAAACAAGTGTAATAATACTGATCATCTTGTTAAGGCGCAGTTTTCTGCAAGGAAAAATCTTGGGCTCTGGTTTTGTGTAAAATTGTTTGCACACATCAGCTATTCCTTGAATACACTGAAACTTTACTGATCAAGACTCGCCACACTTCCAAACCATGTAGGCCCTCATGTCTGCCATCAGGCCACCCTGGAGGTCCCCTTGTCTTAGTAAAGTTTACTATACAATATGAAGAAGGTAATTTTATTATTCTGTATAATTCCAATGAATGACACAAAATCAGTGTCATTCTTTTGAAACAACATGGGAAATAGGAATGTTTTAAACTAGACAAGTGGGAATTTGGGGAGTGAAGGATGACCATCGAGCAGAGAGACCAAGCTGTGCCAGATTCTCAAAGACTACACAGTGACTCATAAGTCAAGGCCCCCCCTGTGCCTATAAACAAGATTTTTCTCATAATTTGAGCACTGAATCACATGCTGCTCTCATACCCACCACTTTGATTCAAGTAGTACTCCCTGGGAATATGGGGGAGAATTACAAGGGAACAAGGGATAGTACACCAGTTATCTTTGGAGTCAGGAGAGGGAGTGTATATATGACCAAAGTTAAGCATGCTGAGGATGTGGCTGATGACCATTATTGTAAGATCCTAAGTGTGGTGATAAAGCTGTGGTCAAAATAATAACTGGGATCATCTTAGTGATTCTGAATTGTAATCTGGACAGTTCAAATCTAATTTCCTGCAGTCTGGGATATGTTGTGAAAGCTCTTTCTGTCAAGTTCATTGGTGAGGTGTCAACACTGTTCTGTTTTATCTCTTGATCAAATTACTAGGTGATTGGAAAGCTGGATAGTTTTCCTTAACCTTGTTAATCTTCTTTGGCAGAAATTCAAGTTATACGCAGTAACGCAGATGTTCTTTCCAATTTTGGACAGGCTCTTTATGATGGTTATGTTTTTTTACTTTCCGACAAGAGCCGGTTAAAGATTTAGTTGCGCCTTTCTTTTGCACTCTTTGCTTTCCATTCAACAAGGTCATGACCCCCCCAAGGAGACTCCCAGTAGATTTGCCCTTAAATGTACGCACTTGCCTCCCAACAAGCATGCTGCATTCCTCACATTCTGGAAAGAAAGTGTTAAGACCATTAAAATTGTGAGGTGTAAGGTCTGCATGTCGCCAAGTCGGTTATAGCTGGGGAGGCCATGTTGTATACTGTCACTTGCAGTTGTCAGAAATCCAAAAATTGCAATCTGCATTTCTCAGAATTTTCTATTAAATACTTACACTGTGAACCACAGATTTCTGGTCTCAGTTTAACTGTTCCTGAAACCTGACAACAGTTGAAACAATATGGACAGAAAAATCCAAGAAGACTTCTAATATGAGTGAGCTCTCTGCCACCCACATACATGCGCACACACTGCAATAGTAGCAGGTGTGTCTACTTCGTTGCACAGCTGCACACCAGAGCATGAGGAAAGTGAGGTAAAGTTATATGGATAGAAAGGTGTATAATGTAGGTGTAGTATGTATATGAAGGGAACACACAGACAGAGAAAAAAACTTAAGACATGTTTTGATGAACAGTACTTTAGCAGCAGAGAGAGAGAGCCAGAAAAGTAGGTCTTTAAAAGTTGTAGAGGCAGAAAAAAAGCAGGCAAGATTTTAAAGCAAGGGTAGTTTATGGATTGGCTGGACATCAAGAGGATAAAATGGGTTTTAGGAAAACTTTAAAAGCTACTGGGACAAGGGAACAGAAGAGAAAGGAGCCTGGTAAAAGAAACCAGTGGAAACAGCGCAGTGGTGAGAAAGTTCATCTTTAAGTAGAGCGAAGTGTTCTAATCTTCTCTCTCCTGAGGGCGTTTTTGGAAGCCTCTATCATCAGTTTGGGCAGGACTCATTTGTCCTTCTATCCCTCCCATCCCTCCTCCTTTTCCCCTCTGTCTTAGTTCACCGCACACCGCAGTAGAGTGCAACTAGCGCCACGCGATGACTACAGGTTGAGAAGTGAGTGAGGGAAAGGGAGACAGAGATCAAGGAGAGACTGCCACACACCTTACATACTGGAGTTTGGAGTCCCTGTGCATCCCATAGAGGTGAGCTGAGGGGCAAATGTTTAGTTTTACCTGTGCGTGTGTGTTCATAAGCATTTGTGTGCCTACATATAAGCATGTCTGTATGTGAGAGTTTTCTTTGAATTCGATTTAGTGAACGCTGCTATTTATATCTATGTGTGTTAACCATCCTTGTGTCAGTGATCAGACTTTTAAAGTGTGTATGACACACCACAGTTTGGTGTGTGCATGAATCATCCTGTGAGGAAGAGCACAAGACACTGTGAAAGTCACTGCGCACGGGTGCACATGTCCATATCTGCACATGCATTTGACTCACTTTGATTTAGCTTTGATTTTGGTTTCTAAGAGACCTCCAACAATATGGAATTGTTTAACTGTATCAGCAGTGGACACCCAGTGAAGGAGAGACAGACCGTAGCAAGGTTAGACCTCATCTGGTTACAATATGGGCTGCCTGCGCGTTTTGCTGTCACATTTATAGCTGGTGGAATCTTTCAGAAAAGATTTGAATTGCAGCAGACGTTAAATGTTCGCATTAAACAGCTGTAGCAGATTGACGTAGCAAGATTTTATAGATACTTCAAGCATGCATGCATTATAATGTAGTTATAAATGGAAGAAATAGCTACAGCACATACTTTTTTTGATGATACAGTTTACACTTGCTTCTACATGCTTTCTGTTGACACTTCAGGAGGTTTTTGGAGAAGGTTCTCTCATTCACCCTCAGTTTGAATTATATAGTTGTTAAACTCCTTTTTTTTCAGCTCACCGCTGATGGCTCAGAGGTGAAAGCTTCCAGGGTGTGGCATGAGACATAATTTTGGGGCTAAGGTAGAGCAGATAGAGGTCACTGTTGAATATTTCAGATTCCTTTGCAGCAATGAATGTATCCAGCCTTCAATGTGCATGCCCCCAACCAACCTGCCCTCCCCCCTCTCACCACCACCACACATCTCACTTCCCTCCACACCCCTTGCAGCATGCCCAGTCTTGCCAGCCTGCAGCCATGTGCCAGCCTAACTACCACACACTGATTTAAAGGTGGAATATCACCCTCACTCCTGCCAGGTGTGGCATTCCCCCTGCAAGAGCAATGCTGTATTTTGCCAGGTGTGCCATCAGCATGTCTGAGTGAAGCAGACAAGACTATTATGCTTTGAGTGTGGGTCCTGGCCTGCAAAGTCTTTGTTAAAGTGATGAATAATAAACTCTGAGTAGCTGCCAATTCTGATCGGATATTTTTATTGACATGTGAGTGTGTGTGTGTGTGTGTGTGTTATGTACTTTCTGCCAAAAACTTGTAGTGTTCAAGATAATTAACTTGGATTACTATGTTACACTTGAGGGAAATGGGAAGTGTATGTGTGTGGTTTTGCAGTAGCAAGCTAAACCTTGTTTAAAATCTTGCAATCTTGAGGGCATAAATAAAATGTGTGGTGTGTACATGCATGGAATTGTATGCTGTGACTGCACAGTAAGACTCCAAGGTGTTTTAAGTACATTCCCTACTTATAATAACTCATAAGATTGACAATAGGAGCACAATTACAGGGTCAAAGGAGAATATTATTTCCAGCAGTTAGAAATCAGTATCTTGTTCCCAGTATCAAGGGACTAACCAGGTATTCCTTTAAAACCTTTATGAGAGAATTGATTGATTTATGAGATTGGATGCATTAGGACATCAGGAATGCAGGTGTACAGATGCATTTACACAGACTCCACTGAGAACAATATAACAGGTGAGGGGGTTTGACATAAAGGCAGTGTCCAATGAAAATATTAAGTGACTGAAACAAAAAGCTAAAGGTGTCATAGCCAGCCAGAGGAATAAATTATAAGCTAAAATAGCAGGGCAGATGGAAAGAGAAGTTTATGTCAGTAGAGCAAATAAGTGAAAGAAAGTCTGAAGAGGCAGCGTGGTGCATAGAGCTCTTTAGTCGCCATATCAGCAGAGTAGACTTTTTACTTCACATTACTGCTTTCTTTCCAGCTCCTCTGCATGGATCTCATAACCCTCCCTCTCTGTATTATGTCCTCCACAGATCAGATCGCAACAGTATGTTTTACAACCTCTGACCTCTGATGTTGTTCTATGTTTTTCTATTTTTCCATCACTAAGGTTTCTTCTCTCGTTTTCTTGATATTGCCCCCCTGTCAGATTTTTTTCTCTCTGTCATTTCACTTCTTATCAAAGCTTAGCCCATGACCTACTGCAGTATGTTAACTCAGTGTTTCCTTGTATATCTTAGCAGTCACTATGACACCTTTTGGCAAACTGCCCATCTCAAGTTGAAGTGATTTTAATTTCACAGGCAAGTCAGTTTCAGAAAATATCTTGGCACATATCTCCCTTTTACATTTGTATGTTCATGCAGAGATTTAGGCATAGAGCTAAATACACAGTGCATCATTTGTTAGAAAAAACAACTCTTGCAAGCCCTCACCTGTTCCCCTGCATGTATCAGTGCAGACATTAGACTAGCACAGTGAAGCCTCAGAGACTGCTATTGGTTTTTCCTAAACTGTTGGACAAATGATGGGGTAAACATATTGGAATAATGTAAAGAATTCAACTTAATTTAATACTATACACTACATTATGTGTAGTTTTTCTAAACCTTTTTTCTTACAATATCAGAAATATGCAAGGTGACCTGTTTCAAGTATGCACTGACATGCTATAATGCAGCTAAGTTGATATGAAGTGACATGTTGCTATTAAAAGTTAGAATTCAGTCAGTGAAATGCAACTGATATCACTTTATGTGTGTATGCAGCCATACAAAAGGACAAATCTGCATTGACAGCCATAGTGTGAGGTGAAGATGCCGCACTTTATGCCAGATAGGTCTGCCATTGGTTCAACTTTTTGAAATTTTTATTTGTTGCTACTGCCGACCCCAGATTTCATCAGTTTGCATTTTGTCTTCAATGAGCTACACTAATGTGTATGAAGAATGTTTTTTTTTTCTGCAAGGCCTGAATTTCTTTCCATTTCCCCTCACAAGCTTATTCTCATCTTTCTAGAAATCTCGCACATTAAATTTTGTTTGATGCTGCTTTTGTAATTATAGAGGTTTAGAGTATGTATAAGTGGCAATATGGTAGAAATAATAGCCAGAGTCACGCTGTCCTTTCATGTTCTGGCTACTTCATGTGAAAAGATTTTAAACTGTTAAGTAACAGTTGCATAATGAGAGAAAAAAAACGTCTGCCCACCATTAGGAGAAAGCCTTTCAAATTTTAAGGTCAGTTTTATGTGTTCAACTGGTGTTTATGTAAGTGTAAAGCATGTATAAAAATTTCATTTTTATTGTATAAGTATATATATTTTAGTGAGGATATTTATTCGGGGTCATCAGTTTTTTTATATTAAGCAATAATCTGTACAATTCGCTGTGAATATATTTGAAATATAAGTTGTGGGAACATTTTCATAAGTATGCAGAAATTTTCATTTTTAACCCTAAGGCACAAAACTATTAACCGTGGCCTGTAATCCATTTCAAGGCTTTCTTTGAAATCAGAGAACCAGAGGTGTGAAAGTGGTGATAATAATCTCTTAACAATTGCCATGATTTTTAGGTCAGTTTAAATACACATAAAGCTAATGAACCAAATTCCTGCATGAAGATTCGGCCAACCCACCTCTTGCTTCTGATTTTACAAGCCGCACAGTGAGGAACAGTTGCATGCACTGCCATCTGCATCCTCACCTGATGAGATGCAGTCCCACTGAGAACAGTACGCCGCCCAACTGGGAAGGTAGATGAGGATGCCAAGAGGGGATAAAGCTGAAGTTAACACACATTTGGAGAAAATAAAACACTCACACACTTAGTTTAGCCACATTATGTGCTACATTATTATGTTAACACATCCACAGGCAATTTAAGACAATTTGGTGCCCTCTCTGAGAGAGGGCTTATTCTCAACGTGATGTTTTCTTGCAATACGTTCATCAGATACCTTGCTGTGAGGGCATTAGCACTTCAGTGCTACTGAAAACATGACTGCTGCTGAATCAATTTGTACTGCCTCTCTTGCAGTGTATGTCACCGGAGCTTGTTTTTAAGCGGGGCAGGTATAACTCAGGAGGTACAGCAGGTTGTCTGTTGAGTTTTGGCTCTCCTTGTCCTCATGTTAAAATGTCCTTGAGCAAAATACTAAATCATAAATTGTGCCTGACATGTTTATGTGGGGAAAAATGTTGGCCACTTTCGATGAAAACATCTGCCTAAACAAATGAAAAGCAATCAGAGCAGAATAGCTCAGAGTTTTGCAAACATGTGTTCCTAGCAAATTGATAAAATGAAATCTGTACATTTTTTCCATACTGCGCTCTCCCTACTTCCTTTTTTTAAATTTTATTTCCTTGTTTCAGTTAGTAGACTCAGTAAGACAGAAAATGACTGTTAATGCTGAATCAAATTATAGAAGTTTTTCCACAGAGTGGTCATGGGTTTAGTATGCTTACTAAGCAGAGATGCAGGAAGAAGGATAAGTATATAAAAACAGCTAATTTCACCTTCTGGCCATGATCTTGGGGTCTCCTGATAGACGACAGAACAGTGATGACCCACAAAGTCATTCAATGTTCACTGTGAGTTCAAAATAAATGTGGATGAGGTCGATAAAGAGCATGCAGTGGTATGCCATTACAGTCCTCTGTAAATATTATGACTTTAATTTCCAGCTGTGTGTAAGAATGCATGTGTAAATGTGTGGAAGTGTACACAAATGTATCTGTGTTTACATATATGTATATGTGTATCTGCTTGCAAAACAATTTAAGTCTTGTGGTCTCATTAACTATGTTGACTCAGACATCAGAATCACAAACACACACAGAGATGATTCACTTTGGGGTGATTCCCCATGTCAGAGTACAGTGTGTGTACATTCCCAGACTCTGAGAGTGAGATCAGAGATACAAAGTGGAACACTTACAAAAAGTAGGCGGAGGTGTACTTGTCTGATTGCATGTCCGAGTTTATCTGTCTGTACATAAATATGATCCATGCAACTGGTGCCAGCTCAAGGTGTGTGGGAAGGAATGCTCAGTTTCAGCTGGATTTTTATAAGATTACGTGAATGTTCTCTAGTTAGCTCCTATATGTCAGCACTTTAGGGTTGTGTAAAGGACTCATTGTACCACATGCCTGTGTTAGTTTGTATATAATTTTATGTATTTAGTCTGAATGACTTTTTTGATTAGCTAACAAGTCATGAAGCCACTTTGTGAGTCACAGATTAAAAATAGCTAGAAATAGTTTTATAGACCATCTGTCTATCACTGTCTGCTTTTACTATAGCAAACCGAACCATCTGGGAAGTCCTCAACAGAGCCCATTTGGAAAGACTGTGCTTTGAAAAAGATACTTAGCAGCTGATTGGATGAAGCATGAACATTTTTTAATAAAATCAGTTTAACCATTAAGAAACCGCTGGTGAGCTAAAGTTATCATTGGGGATTGATTTGACACCTAAAATGTGACAATACCTACCAGACAATAATTTAGGGGAGGTGAGTAGTCACCCACAGATAGCTAGAGAGTAACACAAAAGAATCTTTCATGATCAAAATCAGGTGTATCTTCTGACAATCCAGCCACAAGTGATTCAAAGTTAGGCAGTGAAAGTTTATGATGAGTTTTAAGAAAATGCTGCTGGAAAAACAGTTAAGAATAGGTGGCACAGATCTCCTAGCGGAAGGGGAGAAGGCACAGGTGGGCCTGGCAGAGGGACTTGGAGCATGGACATGGACTGTTGACACGGTTGACTGTACAGTCTCAGAGCAGGTGTATCTAGCATTCAGCAGATATGTATTAGCACAATGTTAACATGCCAGCAGGGGAGAAAGAGATTCAGTCCAGAATTTGAAGCAGCTTAGTGGTCTCACAGCTGTCTCCAGATTGTAAAAGAACCAAGTGAATAATGAAGCAGGTGTTGTTAATGATCCCTGCCTGTAGCTCAGAACAAAATTATTCCATAGAGTGTCCACTTGCTGTAGTTACCGATACTGCTCAAACTTTGGGTCATTTAGTAGGCATGCTGCCCTCAAACCTCTGCAATATCCTGCGGGTTCTGCTGTGTTTTCCAGGTTTGCCATGGTTTAAATTTCACTCTTCCCAAAATAAATCCAGGATTTCTTGCTCTAATTGGTTCCATGTAATTTAAGTTGACAGGCCAAGGTCGTCTGATTCTTGCATCCGAAGAAGATGCATTTTTATTATCAAAGCAGAACAGTTAGCTAGTTAGCAAGTTGCTATTTCAAAGCTAATGCATCATGGGCCTGTTTAAAACATTTAAGTGTGATGGACGCAATTCTCCTGCTTTAGGAATTAGTTTTTTAAGACTTGCCCTAAAAATCCTGGTCACAAAACTTGCTTAACAGTCCAATTGTACAATTCAAAAAACACAGTTTTTTCCGCTTAATATGCTTTTAAAAACTATGGTCTAATACCTTTAGGCTGTTTACATGCAAATCCCTGAATTTGTTTTATTTTAAGAAGGTTAAAGTGTAAACTACTTGTCACATGTTAAGATACAACTTTGCAAGTTTTGCCACCTCCACAAACATACTTAATTTGACTGCTGTGGACTGCTTCATATTTGCAGATGCTAGAGTAAGTCATTATGGCAGTCAACAACAATCAACTTACTCAGTTTTTGGACATCTTGTGCTTGTTGGAAATTATTTTGGAAAGTGTGAATGGTAAGATAGATGGAATTATCAGGGTTGTTTTGAATGTTAATAATCCACAGAACGTCCAAACTTATCAAGTCTTCAGAAACTGCCAATTACTAAAGAGTGTTGAATTCAAATTTCCTCGTAGGGATGGGCTGGGGGATTGAGTAAGCAGTTATGTGCCGATGGAGGAAAGATGAGCAGGATGCCACCATCTGTTAACCACATGCACACCCCACAGCAGTAACATAAATCTCAGCCACGCTCAGCAATGCAAAGCTACATTCCACCAAGCTAAACGTGCACTGGCTTGGCACATCAACAGAAATGTGCAAATCATGCATCATACAGACCCAGGTCACTGATGCATTATATTTCTTTGGAGGGGGGTTAAGATAAAACTGTGCTACACCAACACTGATCTGAAAGAGGTGGGTAAGGAACAGGAAAACCTTTCTTTCAGCAGGGAATTGATGGGTTGTTGAGTCAACAGCTTGCTAGAATATATAGCGAATTATGTAAGATTTGGTAGAATGGTTACACATTCTTTTTTTAAAGTGCTACTGTTACAGTAGGTCTGTGAATTACAGCTCCCAACTACTGGCTAGAAATCTGTTGGAAAAATACAGCGGCTAGGCCATGCCTGATTTAAAAGTTGTTTATAAAGAAGAGTTCTTCTGTTCTTCTGGTGTGGTCTGTTGGCCCTCGACTTCGCAAGGAGCAGTAGATATGCAAACACAGAGTGCACACTTGGTCAAACATGCACAGTTAGAGGTCACCAGGGTTAATGGCAAGCTCAAGCAGGGGAATGTGTGGATGAGTGTGGCGTTAACTTTGCTGTTTGGATGAGCCGGACACTTTCAAAGTTGATTCTTCCCAACATTCTTGCTAGTTGAGTTGCTATGTTGTGATGTTGATGTGTGTCAGCTCTGTTGAGGAGACTTCAATAGCAGTAAGTGAAATGACAATGACAAAAAAGGGGAAAAAAGCATGACAGTGCTCATCTTTTGATAAGAGGTGCACATTCTCCCTTGGCTTCTTCTTCATCTGTTTTTTTTCTGGTCAAAAGTGATAAAACATGTGACCTGTTATGTGAGTTGCAGCAAGTGCAACAGTTTTTGTTTGTTTGGTGTTTCAACATTTAAATTCTATCCCTCAGCATAAAACTAACTAAATGGCAACTAAGTTTCCTCATCATATCTCTGGTAGCACCTCATCACAACCATTACAATGTACACAAATAACAGTGTTGTGCAAATAATGTGTTTGCCATACAAAAGGTTATTGACTTTTGGTCAGAATGTTAAGGAGCATTCCATTTAGTTCAATATCTTCCATATGTGACATTTGTCTCAGTAGTTAACCTTTTATAGTCCATTAAAAGAGCTATATAATATGAAAGAAACATGGTCATGAAGGGGAAAAAATAAGCTTCTTTTCCATCTCTCCAGCAGAAGCACATTTTTGGTCTGATTTCATGGAACTTTTGATTGAAATCATTTCTGGCAAAGAACTGATTTAATAACATAGTGGCCAGAGATGAGTCACCACTAATTTCTGGTTCACTTTCAAACCCACTGTTCAGTTGTTATGTTCAAGCACTCGGGGTGAACAGAGCCCAGCCAGTAATACAGCCCAATCCTGACATCACAGACATGCAGTGTGGCAGATGGATGGGACATGGGAGAGCACTCCAGAATAAACATCAGAAACCCAGCAGCAGAAGCAGAAGGTTGAATTTTTATTTCATAGTTGACCCACCAATGAGCAGAAGGAGGGGTTAGAAGGTGGCATCCAGCCAAGAGGTCTAATGATGCAGAAACACAGTGACACTTGGTTACTTTGGGATTAGAAAACCATAAAATAATCATAGCTCTGTTGAGTGCCATTACTGTTCATCCATCATCAGTCCTTCATTAGCATGCTTCTTCCATGAGTTTATGAGAACCAGAGCCAAAGGGGCTGCTTGCCTGATCCACTGCATGTGCAGTAAAAAAAGGAACATCCTTTGGCACATTACAGAAGACTATTGTAAACTATAGGATTAGATGTATTGTTCCACAAACTTTTGGAAGAGATGATTGATCTCCCGTAAGTGCATTAGCGAAATGGCCAGTTGAAGAAAGCATCAGCATGCGGTGTCACATCCAGCTGGTGGTGTTCCAGCAGCAACGCCTACCAGCTGCTCGGTTACAGATTAATACTTTGGTTTTAGCTTTGCACTGCCAACTTAAATCAGGTTCACACATGACAGAACACATTATACAAATATCACTTAATTGTTTCTCTTTGAATGCTGTAGAAGTGAATAATGTTGTGTATCATCAAGATGGGCTGAATATAAGGCCAGTCACATGCTCAGTCCACTGCTGCAGCACAGCGACAGCTGTGACTTCCTGAATCTCAACTACCGACACTGCTGCCAAGCCAGACTAATCACAGCTGCTGAAACATCCCTCCAGAATTATATGATTTGATGTCTTTAAAATATTTCAAGGTGTTATCTTGAAATGGTTTAAAATTCAAAGTGTTTGAGCACAAGGAATGTTAAAGCTCTACCAGGGCACAGACCCCCTAGTTCTGAAATCACTTGCTTAAATACCTGAAGTATAACCTTTCCTTGCTTAGTCCATGATCGCTGCCTCTACAAAACAAAGTTTGGGTAAAACTGTAGATATTGGTCTATATGAAAACATATTTCTTATTCAGTCTCATCAAAACATGATATCATAACAAAAACATGATCTATTAATTTGCATCCGCAGACAAGATGTTAACTGTTTAATGCTAGAAGTAAAAAAAAAACTAATGGAGAAACAGTGTCTCTACATTTCATGAAATAGTCAGAAAATAACTACTGCAAGATGCAACAACTTTTATTTTAACATTTTCCATGCGCGATTACTAAGGAAGCAAGTGTTTAATTAAAATAGTAAAAGAAAATGTTTAATAACTATTTCAGAGTACTTCCCATGTCCATACAGAGTAGCTCTGAATTTGCAGTGGCAATAAAAAAACGATAACTGGTATTAATTAAAGCTTGCATCATTCTTGATTCCTGTTTCACACTGACTGTGTTCTGCAAACATGCAGAAGCAACTTAAAGACCCACTTTTCTTTTTGGAGGAGTTCAGCAATAATTGGCATTGACATAGATTAGAAAACAGCTCAGCTCTAAATTACAGATATCAGCTATCCACTGTCAAGCTTGTTAAATCTGAGATGATTTGGGTGCAGCAGATAAATGTTGGGAAATAAGTCTCAATGATGTGCTTGAGGTTGGATGGAACACCTATAAAAATGTACTGCAGTGATTACTTTAGTTTGATAGCATACATGTGCACAGCTGACTCATTTGCAATGTAGTTTTATCATTATCAACAGGAGAGCTGACAGTACTTTGGCCAGGAAAAGCTTCCCAGCCCTCAGCAGCAGTTTCAAGCTGTGCATCCATGCCATCATCAACATATTGAGATATTTTAGCCAGAAATTCTGATGTTTGGAGTCAGCATCTGGTTAACTTTGTCAATGCTATTTGTTGACATTAGCTGGAAGGTTTCTATTGCACTTAGAAAAATATTTCTTTTTTCTTGCTAGCCATTAAGAGAAGCCTTTGTCTTACATGTATAGTGGTCAGAACACTGTTAGTTTGGAGAATCAGAAGTTCTTTTTATAAGCTGGGTAAAGGCCAGTCACTTAGAACATGGACAACTCAAACCCAGAATAATTCACAGTGGTTTAAGGGAGAGTTGTACATATTAACACTACATCACTCCAGACACTTATGGTGTCATGATCTGTGGGTTTTGGTTTGGTAGTCTTGTCATGTTCTGTTTTTCTTGTCTTATTTTGTAAGATTTCCCCTCGTGTATTCTGTTTTGCTTTCTCTTTCCTGTTCATTAGTACATCTGGTTTGATTTGCTCATTGGCTTCACCTGCTCCCTGTTAGTTTACCTCTGTATTTAAACGCCTTGGTTTCACTTAAATCCTCCCAGTTCATTGTAGTTTTTATGTAATTTAGTCTTCATGTCATGTTTTGTTTTGTAGTCCTCTTCCCAAGTAATGTTTCTTGTCATGTTATGTCTGCATTGGGATTATTAAAACCTTCATTCTGCCTGCATTTGGGTCCTCACCTCCACACTCCAACCATGACATATGGAGTCTCAACTGCTGAGAATCCTTTTCCAACACATCTGTACTGCATTCTTAAACCCTTCAAGCCTGATTGGCCCTAAAACGGAATAAAGAAACTACAGATAGTGTTGTTTTTTAAACTGTGGCTCTTAATTTATACCCTACGCAAGACTAGAAGTGTGTTTTAGTGCAACCATGACTGTTTATAAATTATTTTGTTGTAAAGATGATTAATGTGTCTGTGTGTATGGAATATGAACTCTATTATGCTGACTCAGTCTGTGTAGCTGCCGCTGGAAAAGTTCAATTTGAATTTTTTTGAGATGGGCAAATTTTAATCCCCCGAGGTCCATTTCTGATTTTTGATTCCTGATACTATCTTTAGCTCAGAAAACCATTAAATTTGATGTAAATGGCTGCTTCCTGCAGGTAAAATGTTAATTTGCCTTCACACAACCCCACTTCAGAAAACTGAATTAATGAGTTATCAACTAGAAAAAGTTTTCATTTTCACCATTCTCCCCTCTGTTGTGCTTTGTCACAGGTGGAGCAACAGAGAAAAGCAAAGCAACAACTGGTGATGACATTTTTGAATGTAAAAGAGGCAGAAAATCTCCTTTCTCTATAAATAACATGAAACTAATGCAAGTGGAAGTTTGTGTAGGCTGTTCATTAAATGTTTCCGGAGGGGTCAGTGCAAAGTTAATAATAGAAATGGTGTCATTCTGCAACTGGCTATCACATGTGTTTGCCTCACAAAGCATAAAATTTGTTCATCTTTCCTTGCTTTTTTTTTTTCCCCTCTCCTCTGCTTCTTCCTTTCATCCGAAGCCAGACATTTTTGGACATGTTAGATGTAAAAAAAAATGCAGGAAGGAGAAGAAGAAAGAGGACAGTTCTAAAGGAATATGGCTCGTATTAATCTGGAAATATTACTTTAGCTCATCTGAAGTAAATTACTGCTCTGAACTCGCTGTCCTTGGAGAGTAGGCAGAGCGCCACCGGCAGCCCAGATGGGCAAGGAGTGGTCGGCAGATCTGTCACCGTGACCACAGAGAGCACATGAACCCCTGGTCTGTCCAGCTCTGTAGCTGTCCTTTTATACAGAGGATCAAAAGTGTTCCTTTGTTATTGTTGGGCTGGGATTTTATACTCTGGTTTATCCAGAAGAGAATCCAAAAGCTCTCTCTCTTTTTCTTTGTCCTGTTTCCTGCTATCTTTGTGAGTTTACACATGTCTGTTGTTAAGAGACTCACAAACACTCCAAACAATAATCTTGAAGGTGACAAAAGGTGTCCTATTTATTGTAATGTTGTTGTTTTTTGTATGATTAACGATTTTATGGATTATAAAAAACGTAAACTAGTGTCTAGCTGTTGACTACAATCCCAATGTTTGTTGCTGGAGGCTATGAAATCTAAAGTTAGAGGAGTGAAGCTGGCTTAAAGTGTTACTAAAGCTTGCCAAGGCCTGCGGTTTCTACCACTTAGGCACAGAGGCAAGCACAAGTGATCTGTAGTATCTGGCTCTGACTGAGAAGAATTTAAAGGTGTGATTTTACATGTTAAGAGGGAAACGTAGTCTGTCTACTTTCACTCACCCACCCACAACAGAGACAGGAATGTCACTACTTTGTACAGTAAGATAGTTGGGGCCCTGACAGGTGTGAGCATTACAGCACATTAATGGTCAGGATCAAGTACCTGTCAGGCACAAGGATGAGTATTGTTAAGAGAGGTGTGTCTCCACGCTCAAATGATGCTCTGTCATGAGGCAAAAGGCTACCCTGCATCACTCCAATGTCTTTATCTATTTTCTTTAACCTTTATTCAATTATTTAGATAGAAATTAGAAACAAAATTATTTAATCTTTTTTAAGTATATCATCCCCTAGACTAGTTCAGAGCTGCAAGGTTAATAACTACGAACTTAATAAAATTAACATTATGTGCTCAACATGTTAACATGAAAGGGATGTCAAAGTTCTCAAAGAATACTGTTATCAACAAGGACATCCTTTATTCTACTACCAACAAGCTGTGGTAGTTTCTTCTTCTTCTTCTTCTTCTTCTTTTATAAAATAAGGACGAATAATCTGCACTGTGACAACTCATCTCTGTGTGGACATGGCCTTAATTTGAATCCTACTGGCTCTGAACAGTCAAAGGCTCGCGGACCCCCGGTGCTCTTTGGGGATCCCCTTGGGGGTCCAGGGACCCCAGGTTGAGAACCATTGATCTAGGTAATGGTGCTTAGCTTTACAGATGCCAAGAGGATTTCTTTTCCTGAGTGTCTGACAGACTGAAGGGGTCAACACAAGAGAAAAATCTGTCTGCTTTTGTTCTTACATTACCTCAAGTTTTCTCCTAAAAAAATTTTACAAGACAGAAAAAGTGGTGATTTATCTTCAACTAAAATCTTTCATGAAAGAAATCATAAATAACCTTGCAGATGCCTCTGACAACAGTCTCTAACAGAAACCTAGAGGAATGTTACATGTGAGTGACAACAGGCAAACGAGTTTTGAAATTTATGCCTTAATGCTTTGGTTACACACACAGCTATGCATACACTGGCATGCAAACATAAAAATCTCTGATATTTTAATTAGAAGTTGAATCAATCTGCAAACCAAATAAAGTTAAAGATCACACTTTTCTTTCAAAATTTTATCAAAGATTAGGGTATCATTTTGATTGCAAGCATTTATTGAGAATGGGGGGGGGGGAGTTAGAGAAATCCACTTATTTACCCATGTCTCAGACCTGTTTGGAATGCTTTGTTTTGCTCAGTATTTCTGTTAGAAAAAGTCCAATTATTCAAATGTCTGACCCACAAAAAATACTCTGACCTTTCATATTTTTGTCCTAGCAATCAGCCGATGCGTACTCATCTAAACAGCTGCCAAGCAATCCACAAGGCAGAGGGAGGTTATGAAGTGTTTTCAGGTAGCCCCGCCTTCAGTCTGTTAACTAATTAAAAGTGGCTATTAATAGAAAGTTGGAGGTCATGGTTGCAGTCTGGGAGATTAAAAACACTTATTGAGAGTCTGTTTACAGGGTTGATGGAAAGGCCAATCAAACTTAATGGCAGAAACTTTCAGGAAGATTTTCCTGACTGTGAACTGTAGCTGTTTCTATTTTACTGTGCAGCAACATTTGAACAAATAGGGCGGAGGAGGTGAACAAAAAGTTGAGTTACAGCCAGTCGTACAGGAAATGTTCTATATGAAGAGGAAAGAATTAATCCTGTACAATGCCTTCTATAAATAATAATAACAATAAAATTGAAAAGCTGAAGAAAAAAAAGCCTTTTTTATAGGAAGAACTGGCTACAATTCCTCCAACTTCAGCCAGAACTTAAAGATTTTTAAAATCATCCTATCCATCATCATAAAATCATCTATGTGGCGGGACATTTGCTATATGTGGTTGTGCTTATTGCTGACCATATCTGCTTTGAAACAAAAAGTAATCTTGTTTAGTTTGAGATAACTGAGGTTATACCTCTTGGAAAGATTGTTTGTTGCCTGGATATTCACAGTAGGAGTTTTGACCTGCATCATACCTGTTGCGTTGAACAAATGCAAAATCAACCAGTAAGATACTCGATACTGAATAAAAATAGGTGTGGCAATCCACTCATAAAAGCAAGTAATGCTGTAAATAGTATTGAAAAACATTCCTTAACATCAATATAAAGCTTATTTGTTCATGCTAAACAAATAACCTTAATTGAAATTTTTGTAAAAGGACTAAGACACACCAAAATTATAACACTATAAATGAGGTAAATGGCATTCATTTTTTATGTACTTCAGGAAACCCCAATCTAAGTCTAAGTCTGTTTATTTCGAACATATGCACATGCAATATGGTCTAATGATAACATTTTTCCTTTCTAAAGTAGTTACTTCAGTAAAGCAAGCTATATTTTTTCACAATTGTGTAGCTACCTACTATGAGAAGATCATGTGATCTAATAATTTGTATTTAATTGTGGAGGCATGGATCAGAATTAATTTATTTACCTGGAATTATTTAATCAGAAAATGTACCTGGTCTTCCACTTAGACTCATGTCTAAAGGCTCAGTTCACAAATCACTGCTTCCTGCTTTGGCTCTGAATTTATTTAGAAATTTCTCACAGGGAAGGGTGATTGTTGTTGCTGCTCCTTTGATGCCTTCAGCAGGATGTTGGTCCACTCAGTGCTATTCCTTATCCACCATGCTGGGATTACAAAATAACCATTACATCTAGTAAATCTATTCTAAATGTGTCACCACCAATCATGCCTCTGCTTTGTCGATGTTTCTAGTTAGTAGATCTACGTACTACTCATATGAAAGGCAAGCTCAGATTTAGGCGCATTTCAGCTTTTTCATAACAAAAGCTGAAATGCTTTGTTTAAGAAGAAAATGACACTTTTCACTCTTTTCTTTTACCCATTGCAGCCTTCGATTGGGCATTTTACCATCTACGATCTTGATTTATTTGGATGCCATTTATGGAGACTTGATCTAATCCAGTAAAAGCCTCTCAACACACACTTTTTTTTTACTGCATGCCACGGCTCGTCTCAATTCCACTTTACTTGCTCTTGGTGCTTCTCTTTACTTAATTTCCACTGCAGATACTACACCCTCAATATAGGCATGATTAGCTGATGGCCATAAGGGAGCCACGTGAACTTCCGTGAAGCAGGAGGCCAATCTTACACGTTTACTAAGAATGGCTGTCACACTGTGGACGCTATTGCAGCAGAACAGTTGGAAACCTTTAAAGATCACTGTGTGAGAGAGAACAATTTTTTTATATTTGGTTTTATAAAATGTCTGCATGGATTCAAAAGTGAATGTAGTGTGAACAGATTTTAACAAAACAATCAGGTAAAGAGCCACCTGTCAGACAGGAAATAGATTCTTTTTTAGATTTCTTCTTTAGGCTTTCATTTAAGTAGTTCCACTTCTTACTAATGTTAACCAAAGCCATGTTAACTAAACAACAACAAATACGGACAACTGGAATGAATGGCATTACATATTTGATTTGTAATCTTTGTAGGCATATCACATTTGGTATATTTCTTACAGCTGAGGAGCTTTACCTCCACAGAGAGACCTTGATTCCTTCTTTTCTACTTTGCTGTGACTCCCTCTGTCTACCTTGTGTCTGCTCTGCGCTAAATTGTGAACTAATGATACTTTTTAATATACTGTATGAAACAAAAGTGCAATACAGTCTGTGTCATTGTTACCTGTGCTAATACATTCAACTGGCTTGTGTAGTTTACATAAGACCTCAGGAAACTCATCCCAACGGGACTGGGAAATGTGAGTGTGACAGGCCCACTCATGGGCGGTAGAGTGGTTTTATATGCAGACTGGCATTATCTGCATCTCCTGCTCCTCTCAAAGGACAGGGCCACTAAATATACCCTGTGAGGCCTTCCCAGGCTCCTCCAGGCTGGGGAGATGCAGCCGCTGCTTGGGCCGAAGGCCAATGACATGACTGCCGACCTCCACGGAAAGTATTTTTAAGGTCAATTACAGGGTACAGTGCTTTTAGATGGCCGACTGGGTCTGAGGAGGCCTCATATTAAAGGTTTATGTGGAGAGAGAGCAGCGATCTTCGCCCTAGATCACCCCAGCTCCCATTGTTACCACACACCCACTGAGACATTGCACCCTGAAGGATCCCAGGGGTGATACAGTATGTTCAGCACGTGCATGTGTGAGAAAACAGTCCCTTGCTGAGTCTTTATTTTTAAATATAGAATTTTATGAGAAGATGCTATCATTATTAAAACAGATAAGAAGAGGAATTAATACAGAAGCTATATGATTATCTTATTTTCATTAAAGGCTCCATCAAGTTTAACTTTCCACATCTTATGAGCAACAAGAGTTGACATAATTGTTTTGTTGAAACTTTTTAAATCTGACAGTATGACAGTATGAAAGTAGTGGCAGCAACTTACTCCATATATGTGTCTTTTTTTAAGTTATCCTTGAATCTATATTTTCATACCCTTGTCGTGATTAAAGTTGATCATTGTGGCATTTATACACATAATCACTTTTTGCTAGTCTGCGTAATGTTGCAGAGAAATGCAGTCTCAACAGTAAAACATGATGTATTCATTCGTGCAGACATGGACAGATAACAAAGAGAATGATAAACATTTTTTGTTCCTCATTAAAGAGCTTATCTTAATCTTCCCACACATTCACACAAGCTCTATACTCTCACTACGTAGGCCACACACACAGTCCCACACAGCTGACCAACGCTTAATATAAATGAGTATCCAGCAAGAAGATTTTGGTCCTTTTCATGATTCATTCCAACATGACTCCAGTTGGCCATAAATACAGGCCTGTCAAAATGTGTTCTACCCCACAGAGAGGGGAGTGGCACAAGGTACAGTAGATACCATTCACTCACATGTGTTTGGTAAGGGGCAAAAGGAAGGCTGGAGTTGGTGGCTTTGGTCTCACTGAAGAGTATTGATGGGACAAAAGTGAGTTGAAGGATTGAAAGACGTATTTGTGCGGATGAGGGCCAGGCATCTGTGTGTTTGCTGTGCTGCGGCTCTGTAGCAGTTCAATGAGAGCTTTATCCACACTGCTCTATTTAAATCCAGACACTTCAATTTGACAGAATCAAGGCACTGCAACTAAAAAAATGCAATATGGTTATGTATTTAATCATTTAAACTGAACCTCTTAATCACTTTGTTGCAGACAAATATGACATTTTTCACCAGCAACCCTTCAATTAGACACAATTTGTTCTGTCTAGCAAAGAACAGTGTGAGGAGTCAGGCTTACATGTAATGAGGACATGAAATAATTACACTAGGCTACACTAGGCTACATTCATTCTACCATGTGCAAAGTACAATGTTTTAAACTCATTTTTATATAATTTTTTTAATTCAGAATTCAAATTCAAAATAGGAGGTTTAAAAGGTTGTTGCTTACTTTTTCTTTCAGTGGCCTAAAATACATGGCAGAGATTATAATACTGTTATAGTGGGCATTAAAATGAGGTAAGCAAAGTTTTACCTGAGGATGAAGAAAAAGAGTGTTAAAGATGTATACTATGGCATGTATCAGCTTCTCTGGATGTGGAGGCATCTGAGATGAATATTCAAGATCTCCTTTGAAAAAAATAGTAAAGTAATTTTTCAACTCAGGATAAATTAGAGTGTTGAATTTTGCACCGGTGGTTACGCAGTACTCAGGGAAGGTCTGTGGGATGTAAAGCCCTGCATTAGACAGTGTACAGTATTTGTTGGGACACAAGGTAGTTCCCCTTTTTCTCAACTCTTCTTTTTTCATTTACAACACCCCAATTCCTCCCCAGCCCATACCCCCAGATGTTGCTTCCCTGGGAACATCATCACTCCTGGTCCACATGACGGGGCGAGTACACATCGCCAAGCTGCTAAGTCTACACTGGCTGGGGCGCCCCCTGTTTGCCCTGGGGGAGAGCATGTTTTCATGGCTGCCGGGCTTTCTGGGTCAGAAATGGAACACCAGGGTGTGATGGTCTCTACCCATCGCTGGTCATGACCATTGAAGGTGTGAAATTCCCAGAGATCAAGCTGTCCACTCAGGCCAGCAGCTCCAAAGCCTAACAGTTGCACAGACAGACAGATGGAAGTGTTACAAATTTTGTTTTGCCACAATCACCTGTTTTAGACTTGAAAACCACAGTCTGGCTTTTTTTTCCTGCTTTTTCTTTCTGTGACCCTGTGTTGCCTCAGTGCACTCCTTGAACTGTCCTTGTGTTGGTAGAAAATCACCTATTCCTGCTAGTAAGTCATAAAGTGATTGTTTTTACTGAATATTTCAGGTGTGTAACAGTCAGTGAGTCATGGAAAAGAGTCGCCACATGTGGTCGGTGCCTACACTCTGTGGCCTTAATTGACAGTTACATGAGAGTTTGTGTTGGTGACGACGGAGAGGCCTCTCATTGGGGTACTGGGTGTGTCACCAGCATGACCTGGAATAACCCTGGTACTCTAGATTTTTACCACAACTGTGGCAAAATCCGATTACAGATATCATTTTACAACTTGAAAGCAAAGTCAGCTGTAACTGCACTTAGCTGAGAAGCTATGTGCATGTCAAGCTGTAGCAACTGATACTGTTTATAAATAAAAACCGGTGACCTGATCTCTGCTTTTGCAGCTAAGTTGTCCAACGTTATCCAAGAAACATCACTAGTTATGACACCTTAAAAGCGCTTGTTAGAGAGCACCGCTGAAAGAGACAAAAGGTAGAAGTCTTGACTCAAATGTCATCTTGCCATGGTTGCAACAATTTATCCTTTTTCACAGAACGATTTAGGTCAGTAAATGCCTGCATGCACAGTACTTCTAAAAAGTCATTTTAATAAGATTTTTTGACCCAGTTGTTGCTCCCTGAGGGGAGTTTAGAATATTCTGGGACCATTAAAACATTTTATAAGCCAAGCAGTGGTGTTTTACATGATTTCTTTAAGCAAATTAAAGAGAGGGAAGGACTATTTACACCTTAGACTGCTGGCAGTCTGGAGTTTCTGTGCAATTAAGAATAAAGCAAAATTAAATATGGTTAATGTTAATAATTAATGTTTAGACAAGTATAATACAAGCAATTTTTGTAATATGCATAGGTGTCAGGAATATGATTAAACGATCTCTATATTCATCTTACACCGATTTATCTCCCAAAAGGTTTAATTTTTGCAAAAACACAAAATGTCCCTTTTATTTCCATGCCCCAAATTAAAACCATCAAAGGTAAAAATTCAGTTTCATGACATCCCACAATTTATTCATGAAATCTAATATAATGACAACGTTATGTGTTAAATAAGTTTTAAACCCTGTTTCATGTTCAGGTTTTATTTATCAAGTTTAGGCTATTTGCAAATGATGTTTCCACAAATGTTTTTGTAGTTAAGGAGTTACTGGTACTCCCATCTCAGCCCTTGTCAGCTGCCAAAATTGCATGATGTCTGATGGTCGGATGTTTAGTTTGAAGTTCAGTCCCAGACTGCTTGTTGCTGCGAGACTGCAAAGTCATTCTTTGTGTTTAGTTTTTAATAATCCTTTAACCTGATTTTAAGTGGCCCTTGTGGTCGATATGTCAAACTCAGTGTTTCCAAATGCATTTTTCAAGGTTAGATAAAACTTCCCATCTCAATCTTATGTTTGGAAACCAACAGATGTTTACACCAAGCAACACATAGTGTTATCATGACACTTAGTGTGTGGTCGGACTAAATTAAGAAAAACAGGAATTGATAAAGTTGTCAAGTCAGGAGGTTCAGGGTCTCCCAAAAACAAGAAACAAGGAGGAGGGTGCATCAGAGAGATGTGTGAAAGTGTGGTGGTCTGTTTTGTTCTCAATGGTCTGTAGAAATGGAGAATGCTTTTACATTACAGCCCTGTTCAGCCCCTAGTGGCTAGATAGATTATTAAGTCTTTTTAAGTAAAATTCACCACAATCCTAAATTATACATTTAGATACGGCAACACAATCACTGTGTGTCATTATGCTTCTCATTTACCTTTTTATATGACCACTTTGTGTTATTTTTACCTATTTAGTGCAGTTATGGTAATCACAATACCTGATTGTATAGTAGACAGTAAACAAACAACAGCTTTCAGATGTTGTATTAGTCTTTTCTTTGTCACTAAATCCCTTGATTAAAGACATCAAACACCACAGATTGCCTGTCGGGCTTGTTTCAGAGAATTAGTGTTCCTTACCAATAAAGCACACTAAAATAAGTTAATCTCCCCTTTCTCTGTCATTCTTCACCAAACCTACTCTAACTGTTTTAATCCCCAACTCATGCCTGAGCTTTTGCAACCTACAATAAAGACAGCCAATAACTTTAAGTACTGTTTAGGGCACCAGTGTAAATTTGACACCATTATGCCACAGAGAGGGTCTTTGTAGGTGTTGATGTTGGTGTGGGAGATTGCCAGAGATCTGTATAATCCCTTCTACTTCATCATGTGCTGCCAACAAAAATGCCGCTTTTTATGGCATCATGCTGACTATTAAACTTTTCTTTTTTTTGTCTCTGTGTTTCTTTCTGTTCTTCTGGCTTTTTCCTCTTTTAGCTTATTCGTGATGTTTTGTATTGTAGTATCTCGGTTTGCCATCACTTTTCTGTGTGTAATCGCAACATCTGTTAAATTGGTGAATGTATTGATGTCTCTTAATAATTGTCATTATGATTAGGGTTTAACTGGTGCTTGACCTCCAACATACACCAGAGTTTTTGGTAAATTGCTACTTTGAACTTAATCAGAACAGTTTTGACCTAAATCTGTAAACTGTTGGAAGCATCCTGGGTTATTTAAATGTAAAGTAAATTTGAGCCATTTTTGTATTTATTATGAGTTGACTTAAAGCTTTAAGCTCAACTTTCTTCCAGCCTCCTTTCTTTTACTTTACCCCCCCCCCCCCCCCTCCCATTCCAGTGCCACAACCCAGTTTAAATTGGCAGACTTGGTAGAGCTAGGTTTGTGTGTGGTGGCACTGGGGGCAGGGTGCAGAGCTTGCCTGGGCTGACTGTACCCAGCCCCTCATAATTACAGACAGTAAACAGCTAGTGCTTTTAGGCCTATTTTCCCCATCTGATGAGGAGAGAATTCACTTTGGCAGAGGAAGAAAAGGCAGAGAGGATGATGGAAGAGAAACGCTGAAGATGGACAGATATTTTCAGCTTTTTTTTGGGGGGGGGGTTGACTAGCAGCTGGTAAAGAGCTGGTCTAGACTCAGGTTTATAGACATACAAACTCACAGAAACAGACATCTTCCCCACCCCTTGATCTTAACACACACTCATACTCTTTCTTGAGCGGCAGTCTTCTTATGTGATTTTTCTGTCAGTAAGTTCTAATTAGACCTTCCAGCAACCCCTGGTTGAATATGACTTTTTTTAATTTTCTCTTTGAAACTGTCTAATTGATCTTATGTCTCTGAATGTGTCTGTGTTTTTCTTTCTTTCTGCCTGCCTGTCTGTCTTTTTCCTCTGTTTCTTACCCACCACTTTCAAGTGAAGTCATGTTACCTCACTGCCTTTACTTGCTACAGGTTAAATTTTCTCCCAATTTTTGTATTCGTTTTACTTGAACACTCACCTGACATCTAGCGCACACACACATACAAACACACACACACATACAAACACACACACACATACACATAGTGCATTTTCAGGTGCTTCGATAGCAGAATTGCTAAGCTGAAACAACTTTGAAGCAGCACTCTCCATGTAAGAATTTTAAATAACAGTTTGTGGAAGCAGTGATGTATGCCACCTCTGTTTCTTCATCTACTTCCTGATCTCTTTCTCTTTCTGTCCCTTTACGTCTGTGTGCTACACAGCACTGGCAGGCAGTTGGGATGGGAGGTTTTCTTTGGCAGTCTGCTCCCCCTCTCTTGGCTGGAACAGGCCCTGGAGCGTGCTACTGGCTGAGAGTGTGGAAGGGAAGCCGGGAGGTAGTGAAGGAGGAGGGCAAGGATGGAATGAAAGAAAGGGCTTGGGAGGAGGCAGACCGGAGGGGTGGAGGCGTGGTCTTGTGTTGGTAATGAAGTCTTCTCTTTTCATCCTCAGAAGGCAGAGTGTGAGCGGACGGGCCAGGGTCTGTGCAGCTCCACAGCCCTCTCTGCCTGTAAAGTGTGTGGAAAGCTGTTCCCCTCTGCACCGCCTGTGCCTCCCAGCTCCCGTCTGCCACAGCTGAAATACAAAAAGAGCCAGACTGACAGAGATTGCTACAATCATGAGGCTTTTGCTTATGTCAGCTTCACGGCATTACTCTTAAGGTAAGACTTAAGACTTCCTTATGTGGTGCTCCTGCCATTCACTGTAGTGCTCTGCTTAACTGTCTGTTGTTGTTGATTGTTGGGGGGTGGGGGGTTTGCAATGGGGGCTGTCCTGTTTAGGTCACTCCCATTTTTACTATGCATGTGTTTGTCAACCTGTGCACATATGAGCACTGTATTTAAGTTTATGTATGATTATAAACTCACCAGCAGTGAAAGGTTTATGTAAATTAGAATAAATTGCTTCTACTGGAATGTCAAGGCATCCCTAAGAAGATGAGCTCTTCAGTAAGAACTAAAGTTTATTCAGTCTTCCAGTTTAATGCAGTTTAATACAGATTCAACAAAAATCTTCAACTGATCCATTTTCTGTTCTCTCTCTTCGGTTTTTGTACACATCCTTGGTTCCACAGATGGGATAAACAAAGTGAATTGGTTCAATACACAAAACAGGTGGCATTTTTGCTTGTGGCTCATGAAATCTCTTTTCCATGAGGAGAAATTGAGTGGATGTTTTTTGTTTTTTTAAGAGCGACTGAACCCAGACTAGTAAAGTGTGACAGAGAACTGCTTCTCCACATTATGGTTATCCCGTCCAGCGTGATCCAACACATTGTTTTGATCAAAAAATGTTGTGAAATTTGCAGCATTGGTAGACCAGGTCATTGAGGAAGTGCTAGATGGAACTTAGACTGAAGACTGAAGAAGAAGTGAGGATGATGTGAAGGTCAACTGTCACTCAAAGTATTCCAACCAATAACAATGCATATACAGTATGTTAACAACATAACATTTAAAGTTTTACACAGAGACTAATCCTGTCTTTTCCACCATCCTAAATGAAAGTTTCTTTTTATTACATTTTACTGGCAAGAAGTTTGGAACGTTAAAATGGAGATTAAAAAAATGGACTTAACTTTGGTGCCAACTTCAAGTGGCTATTTAAGGAACTACAGTTTTTGGCAACTTCTTTTTTGACTTCTTGTTTCTCCTTCAGAGACTGCATCTTGCTTGGAAATTACAGAAAGAAAGCCAAAGAAGGCTGCTTCCTATCTCACTATTATATTATAAATATGAAACCTCGTTCTCATGGTTATGTGACTCTTGTGTTTTTATTTATTTTGTATCACAGTATTTGCCGTTGTCTTCTGTCGTAGTAGTTTTGTACAACAAACTAAACTAATTCCTTCAGTGTTTTCTCTATTACAGAGAATTTATCTGTGAGCTTGCCTGTTGTCGATTTAATAAGATTTCATGTTTGTGTCATTGTACGATAATGACACACCAATCTTCACATCATGCAGGGTTGTATCTTTTCTCTTTTGGTCAGCAAGAACAGTTATTGTTGGTGTTGCTGTTTTCATAATATTCATCCATAAATCTGGAAGCTTTAGCTCCTAAATTAGCTGTGACAGGAAAGCTTGTTTGTTTGGCTGCTGTGTAGCGAAATTAACAGTTTAATCTCTGTAATTTTGTCAGGTTAAGTTATTGTTGGTTTTGGCAATGACTAATGTAACATACAGTCATTTCAAATTAGCTGTTATATAGCATACAGTGTGTTGGAGATTTGTTTACTTGCTGTTAAAGGTAGATGGATTCAACGGGCTACTAGAGCTCATCTCTGTTAATAAAAGGGACAGGAGGCAGCTGCAGCTCAGTGACACCAGGCTTTGAAGTGATTTCAGTGGATCTGTCCTCCTCCCTGCTGGGCAATTCAGATCCGGCCTGCAACTCACTTACTTTCATCCACATTCCCTTGGAAATCCATCCATCTGTATTCTTTCACTCGCCTCCTTCCTGATCCTATTCACCCCACGGGTTTCTGCACCCTAATACCCCTCAGTGAGTCTTTCAGCTCCTATCAACACCTCCTGTATTCTCATAGACAGTTTTCCTATGGTTATATTCTCCATCCTCACTAGTCTGACATGCTTCAAGGAAATGGGTCTTTCCAATACCTATCCCAGAAAAAAAAAAAAAAGAAAAACTAAACAACTTTCCACTAGTTTCTGCCGGGCCATGAGAATTATGGTTTCCCAAATGTACAGGAGCCCAGCTTAATTGAAAAAACACAAGCATGGTCTGCCATGAAGGAGACGGTCCTTCTGTCACTGTTGAACTGTGTGAATGTACTTTCCAGAGCTGGCGAGGAAAGGAGAAGGAGAGAGAAAATACAAAAAGAGCATGAGATGGAGGAACGAAAGGAGCAGAGGCAATTACAATTATGAAATGAAAACACTAAAAAAACAAGATGACTGATTTAAAACTTTGGTTCTATAAAAAAGCAGATCAAAGAAGATTAGGCTTATAACAGCAAAAGAACCCAGGGTGAAAGAGAGCAACATGTAAGGCTTTATCTAGTTTCTCAAGACAGTTTGTATAAAATGGGATTTTTAGAGGTGCAGAAAGAAGCCATTGCGATTCTGTTCTGTCAGTCATTAAACCCAAAAGGGAAACAATAGTGCTTACAGTAAACCCTGCTTGGTTGCAGTCCAGCTAACAGCAGCATCTCTCCCATGATTTTCTCAACAGGGAGTCCTCATAACATTTAACCTTACTGCAGCAGTCTCAGCTTACAATGCAGAGTCTGCACTGGCGCTGGAACACCAGAATAGTGAAGCTTTTGTTGTGTTTCTTTGCTTCCTGTATAAATAATACTCAACATATCATATTAATAATGGCCTTGTTATCTTTTATTATGTCTGCTGCCACACCTCCTTACATCTTGCATTCTGTCTCCCACCCTCACTGCTGTGTTTATGTGGCAACCTCATATGGTGATGATTGAGACTCTGTCATTGGTTCAGATGGCACATTTGTCACACACATGTTTGCCAGCAGCTGCTGTTGCCAGGGCCTCAGAGGAAAGCATCTCTTGTTGACTTCCTCACTGGGTGGCTCATTTGTTTGTCGGGGCAAAGTGACCCCTGACCCCACCACCACCTCCTGCCTCTCACGCTACCAGTTAAGGTAATTCTAGACTGCCTCAGACATCCCCACCACCACCCTCCACTCTACCGCACACATTCATGATAAATGACAGTAAGAAAATTTTATTTGTTTTGTAAATTGCTAATAAAATTCTTGCAGGCTTGCAACCTGTATGAAAAGACAAAAATGGAAGAATTCAATACTAAAGAGATTGCACATGCACACAGTATTCTTTTAATTATTATGTACATTTTACTGGTTTTGTTAGAAATGAAGACATTTAGAAGGCTAAAACCAGGATTAAGAACCACTAAAATATTCCATAATATTTCTATAAATATGAAACCATCAGTCTAAATAAAGTGTTAAATGGGCCTGATGGGTCTAATATCGACTTTAAAATACTTTTAATATCTCCTCAGCAAATTCCGTCCAAACAAGTAATGTGGCTGCAGAACACAGCGGAAATTTCTTTTTTGTCCCTTATGCTCATGTAAATCTCTGAAGCAGTCAATTTCTCATACAAGGTGGATTCTTGTAATTCTTAAGATTATGGACCATTACTTTGAACTATTTCATGAAAATTAATTGATAAGTAAGTATGATGTTTGGAGGTGCATTGTTTTACTGATTGTTGCCCTCAGTCCTGGTACTCAATTCAAAACCAGCTTGTCAGCAACATCCACTTCCTGTGGGGGTGTTGGTAAATCTGGGCTGCACAGGATGAGAAATATCCATCAGAGAACTTGTTGTTGTTGATTGATGTAACTAAATATGGGAGAGAAGTCTGTGATATGATTTTCTTTGATGTAAAGGTTCCAGAGTCAATGTTTCCATTTACAACTAGTTACACAGCTAGTTTATAGTGACATGCAGGGTTTGCATGAATGTCGTGGGCGAAGAGCAAATAAAATAACAAAATCACATTTAGAAAAAGACGTGTGTAAAGATAAATCTAACTTTAGAAAGATAATGTCAGGAAACAGGCAGTTTGTAGGTAGATGTGAAGCACTTGATTTTCTGTTTGTTTTAAGACTATTTAAAGCTGTCAGTGATCTGATGTGAAGATCATTGACTTCAGCGATGTTGCTTGGATTAATAGGACTTCCTTGGAGAATCAGCCATTCATTCTGAAATTATTTCTTCTTTTCAGATACATCTTTTCCTTCATTCCCAAGTATTCATGTTATCCTTGTGTTTTGCATATCAATATTGAGGAAAAAATATTGCAGTGATTTTTGTAACTTGTTAAACTTGACGTCCACCAATTGGGAGACTGAGAAGAGAAGGCCAAACTGTCCCAGTACGGCCATTTTGGAGAACCTGTCTGACGTGTCTGTACTAAAACCTCTATAACTGCTATGCTTCGCTTTATCAGAGCAGACCATTGGAAAGATAATGTTCTTATATTGCACTATGATTTTACTTGATATAGATTTAGAGCAAAAGCTGCATCAGCGCAAAGGGATACACATGTTCCTCCTAAAAGTATTTGGATTTTTTTAAGGGAGGCTGAAACTATGTACCATCATTTAGTCTTCACCAGTAACATTTATACGGATATTTACACATCTTAATAAATCTCACGTCTTCCTTTTACTGCAACTCTAAAAGTATTTAAAAAGACCATGTGGTTTCTGAGATATACTCATTAAGGGTATACAATTTTTCAGCAAAAATAGGTACAGGACTCAAAGAGTTAACAATAAACTAAGTTAAACCAAGAGGTAGTTAACAAACAAAATGAGACTAACAGACAGCCCACCGTGGGTTAAACTGAGCATGCTACAAAGTGATGCTTTCAGTGAAAATGTCAGATTTTCTCAACTATAATTATTAGATTTGTCTTTGGTTTAATATTTATTATAAATCTAGTTCTTTGTAGACTGACTATCAAATTATCCAACCAACGCTGTGGCAACACTGATTCAGCATACTGCTGGAGATTTGTTCCCAGTCATTAAAACTCTTGGAACCTCCAAGTTGGCTGAGTTTTTTTCCCCTATTAAACCCATTAGAAGGCCAAACCTTAATGTTTGAGCCCACATAATTTTCAGATATATTTAGATAAGTAATTGAAGAGATGCTTTCATAATTTAAAATAAAAATTTTGTTAATTAATATACATAATAAAGGCTTATGAATATTTCTAACATGACCCATAAAAAGAGTATCATTCTATTTTACAATATCGGAGTACAGTTAATCATACAGCCACTTATCAGTGTGTTATTACTGCCTCTTTTATTCACCCTTTGTTCATTGTCCTGTACTTACTGTAATGGATTTCTCCAGGTTTAACTTGCTTCATTATATGAAATTTACAATACAGATTAAGTTTTGCTGCAACGTGTTACGTAGTACTGATCTGCTTGACCTGATCTCTACTTGTCTTCCTCAGTTGACTTCTACTATAGAACAAAAATTTTTAGCCAGGTATTAGCTGACTTTGCTATCAAAAGCTATTTTTTAAGGAAGTAATGCATCAGAGTAAGCTGCTTCTTTATACTTCATGCTCTTTAGTGCCCATTTGTCAGTGGGTTCTTACTAACAAACAAATAGGCTCACACAGAGTATCGAAACTGATTTGGATATAAAACACATGCCTTGTGGTGAGTCACCCTGGTTTCATCTCTTTTCCTCACTGCCTTCCACTCTGTCTATCCCATCCTATCTGCATCCTCTTTTTCAAACAGGACACATGAGGCATATTTTCCATCTTACTGTACATCCCTGTTCGTCAGGTCACATTTTCTGTTCAAGGAGCTTCCTGAACTCCCACGCAAATCCACTTGCAGACTTATACACATGTGTGTATATCATACCTGTGTTACGGCATGCCTTTTATGTTTCCTCAGCAATGTCTAAATATCTGTCAGACTGTGGGCGGTGTACTATGTGTCTAGTGACAAATAACCATTGAATCAGCTGTCGTGTGTTTATTAGACACTTTATCCAGCAGGCAGAAAATTGGCCTAAATTCTTGTGTGCAAATTCTAGGTTGCAAGAAGGCTCTGATTGTCTCTGACACTAACAACAAGAGCAGGTTTCCTGAGTAGACTTTCTGAAGTACTCCTCTCATATCCGTACGGAGAAGTCTTAGGAAATAAAATTGAACCGTTTGCTCTGAACTTGTTTTGACTTTTACTGGAGCATAGAGATCATAAGGCAAGTTGTGTTACCACCGTACAACATAGGAGAAATCAATAGCAGGTGTTCATGGAGTTGTTATACAGTGATGGCATACTATAAGTGACTTTCCAATGTATCTGCAGTGGTAGCATATATTTTGGGGGAAGGTATGAGGGGAATCACCAGTAAATTACAGCTGAGACACATCTCCAGATGCCTTGGCCTTGCTCCGAGAGCTAAACAGCTTTAGGACCGCTTTCCCTTTTCAACCCCTTTGCCGCTGCATTCCTTCTCTTCCCCTCTCGTTCCTGCCTTTTGCTCCAGATGTGGCATTGTTTTGGACACATTTGTTTTGGGCTTGGGCCGATAGACCTGCACAGGGTCTGATGTCATGCTCTATTTAAAGGAAAGCCATGAGAACTGGGTCGGAAGGAGTGCAGTGCGGTTTCACTTCAAAGCCTCTGTCTAGGAATACTGATGACTGTCATCCATGGCACAGCAATCTATGTCATGGACAGATGACCACATTCATTTCAAGTGATGACAGACATGTTATTTTGAAAAGGGTCAGAGAGGAGACACAAAAGCCAGGAATTAAAAAATGTTTAGCTTTATCTCATATCATGCACTGGTTTTACTAAGGTTATCTCAGTTATAATATCTTTTAGAATAATCTGCTGCTCTTAGAAAGACACAAAAATCTGCTGCTCTTAAAAAGACACAAAAATCTGCTGCTCTTAAAAAGGACAATGCAGAGTTTTTAGCTGAGCTTTGTACAATAATTGTTTATGGTTTGAGTGAGATAAACCTGATATCATAACAGAATGAAATTCGAAGATGATGCCCTCAGTTGAACCAATGCACTTGACAGGCTTTCTTGGTTCAGAAAGTCACATACAGTCATTCACTGAGCCTTGCACATATAACCATTAAAGAATAGGATAATTAATGTCTGTCTCTGTCAGTGTTGCGTTTCCGTATCTACTGTGCACCACTCCAAATATATATGTATATAAAAAAAATATAGGTTTCTAAAGAACTCCAACTTTTTTCATAGATGGGAAAAGAAAATCTTCTTTGATGACTGAGCTGATTGTTTCCTCTTATTTAAACTGTCAGCATAGTGGGAGTTAGCAGCAGCTGACTATCAGGCTTTACTGTCAGATTCCCCATGGGAGCTCTGCCTTCGGTTCTGTTTGGCCTTCAAACACACATATATTTGCCAGGTCTCCTCTAGTGTACATGGTTCAAGCAGCTCTAAGTTATAACCCTGCTGAATATTTCCGGGTCAAACGGGCATGTTTGCTAGATATTCATCCCTCACTGTTCCCTCTCCCCGCTCCATGATGTTTGCTGAAGGAGTTCACAGTGGCTTCTGGGCTCTTCAGCACTCGAACACTGGAATGAGTGACATGAAGCACCAGTTAAAGATTGGTGAATTTCCATTAAGTCATTCACAAATACTCACACCCTCACAAAGTTAAATTGGGATATTATAGTCATCAGCCAGTCTCAGAGAGTTATATATAATAACAGATCTTTTTAACCCACTAAATGTCTGTCTCGCTCCCTTTCAGCTTAAAGTTCACTTCAGTTCAATGCCATGTGGTCACTATCAAAGACTTGGACACAAAAATGTTTACACATTTTCATGTGCAGACATACTTTTTGGATAATTTATATTTACTTCCTTAGAAGAACATAAACAATAAAGATGAAATCAGGAAAAATCTTGAGCATGTGAGTTCTTTCTCAGATACACACTCATAAGCTCTCACAAGCAAAAGCAGTTGGTCTGGCTGCTGTCCAGCACAGCATCCAGTGTTCCCTCCGGCCATAGAGGCCAAATATTACACACAGTGAATGATAACAGTTGAGTCCCAGGGCCAAGCAAACCTAGATGATCAGTGCTTCCGCTCCAGATACTGTTTATGGCTATGTGTATACACACCATGCAGCCTGTCAGACAATTGTATACACCCCACACCCAGTCTCAAGCTCACACAGCTGGCACAGCCAAACATTCGCAGAGTGTTTTAGGAATTGGGGCAGGGAAGTATTGTGCGTGTGTAGGTGTGTCTGCGTGTGTGTATTTATGCATAACTTATCATGTGGGGACATAAATCTGTTCACACAGTCCTTTTGTGGGGACTCACCTCCTTTTTGTGGACAGAAAGTCCCCATAGCATAAATCATGACATGTCAGATGGAAGACTTGAACTGGCTTTAAATTTAGGGTTAGGGTAAGGCAGGTAGTGATTATGGTGGGGTTAGGGTAAGCATCCAAGATATTAATTAATGCGATGTAAACTTAAACAGTGTGTGTAAATTTGTGTTGTAGGTATTATTTTCTGGTGTGTTTTTCTGAACTCATTGAACTTAACTAACATTGCACTGCCACTAATGCATTTTTAAACTCAACACATTTAAAAACACTCAAACTAACACAGAGATTGACATGAAGGGGAACAGAAATGTCCATAGCAGTTCTGTGTTCCCCATTATCTTTATCCATGACAGCCCACTTCTTTAAAAAAAAAAAAAAGACAAAAAACAAGCTTGATTCTCTGCACTCCCCTCATATCCAGCCCATTTCCTTTCACGTGAGAGGTGATCCTGTTTTTGTGCTCCAGGAATTGCAATAACAGAGACGTTACGCTGCAGGTCTGAATATATACATACACATTGAAGAGAAGATGCAGTATATTTCACATTAACTCCTCAAGTGCAAGGCACTCACTTTTCAAGGGTAATGCTCTCACTTTTTATAGTTCTGTAACAGGTGGCAGGGCTGGTGAGATGGGAGGTGGAGAAGAATGAGGCGACCGGGTGGAGTAATGACAAACCAGTGGAAATTGAAGTTAACGCTGTCATTTGATGGGAGTGTCCGACTTGTTGAAATTCATCTTAATTTGCCTGCTGTTTCTTTTTTTATTTCCTTTTATTGAATATCTAAGAAAGTTGTACATCCAAAGAGTTTAAAAGCGCCATTGTCATCTTCATCCACACGACTGGTTGGCTTTCCTATGTGTATGTGTGTACGCATGAGAGTATTTCTACATGTCTGCGTGTGGGTTTGTTTGTCTGTGTGTCTGCATATGTTCAATTACATGTGTTTTTGTTTAAATGCCTCTTTGTGGTTTCTCATGGCTATCTGTTGGTTATATCTCTGTGGCAGAAAGTCGGTGCCACCCCTCAGGATTCAGGCTCAGCACAGTAGTGTATATCTCATTGCAGCGTTTGCATGTTGCATTAAACTACCAAGGAGAAAGAAGAAAGGCATATTCTATGTGAACCATGTGTGACCACTGATGCAGATGGGAAAGGTTAAAGCTGCAAGGAGTGGGGCGTCATCTGCCAATCTCTTTCACTCTCAATCGCATGGCAGACATTAGACTGACAGTCTGTAAGATGCTATCAGCCATAGACAGCCACTGAGGCCAAAAATGACCACTGACACTACAGATAAGTGACATTTTAGTTTGTATTAGCCTTGTAAGCTCTCTCTGAGGCCAGGGTAGAAAATTAGCTTTTTGGTTTGACAGATTTAACGCTATAGTCTGAACCTGTATAGTCTTAGATTTTCTGAGATGTGTTTGAGACACATCTCCCCGCCACCCCCTGATCCCACTACCACATGCACCCTGATGCTTACTTGACCATTACCTGGTCAAGCCTTGGGAACCACTGTTCTAGATGCAGATGCTGTTGATTCTGTGACACAGCCATGATCTTTGAAAGCATACACTGATATGGAGTAAAATGGTTTCTTTTCTGTCATAATGAACATGCAAAGTTGAACAAAGGCTCAATTTAGTGGTGTAATAGGACCATATTCTTTGTAAAAGAATAGTTTGATCTCTGTGTAAAGGCATCACAAATAAGAATACGCCCACACTGACTGTACTGTGGAACCAAATGTGTTGATTGACTGTAGGAGTTACCCACTCACATTGATCTATGTGGGTTCTGTTTGCTGTGTTTGTTGTAGCAATAGCAGGGCCATCTTTCTCCCATATATAAATATTTAGTACATTTAGTATATTTAGTATTAATCAACTGTCTACGTAGCTCATTTGGGTATTAACTTTTCTAAACTTTTTTTTAGATATAGCTAAAAAGGATAGATAAATTAGGCACATTTTCATAAACTGGTTTTAAGTGAATAAAGTCTAGATTCACTCAAAAGCATACAGTACAGTAAATAGACACATGCTGATAGTATGTGGTATTCAGGCTCCCTGAAGAAATATTTTAACCTGTCATTCCGAGAAAGAGTGGGCTGCATTCGAATAGTTTCTGCAGAGGGCCTGGCTTACAGCATAAATGCTCTGTAGCCATGGGGAAGAAATGCTTTTCCTGCTGCAGTTTTGAGAACAAAAACTTTTCAGGTTTCTTCTTGCAAAGAAAGCTGAAAGTTTGAGTAAAGCATAAATAAATCTGGGTTCTGGGTTTGTCTCTTTACAGACAAATGTGTTGTAAACCACCAGCCAAATATGAAAAATTAAACCAAGTATAATAAATATATACATACTGTATATAGGTTTCAATATTACAAAATTCATAATTGAGGCAAAACACCCTGATTGACAGGTCTCAGATCAACTAAAATTAATCACATTAGTGGGGCAAATAGAACCTTTTAACCTAAGTAAACTTAAATGTCAAATCTGATGTGCAAACTGCAAAGACATTAGACATTTCTGTCACCTTATAGCTGTAGAATAAGTTACCAATACTAATAAATAGTGAAGCATAGACTCCAACATACATTGGAGCACTGTTAGCACAACAACTGGGTAGAGAGGGACTCAGTCCAGTGGTCCTAGCTGTATACTGGTGCATCAGTGAATCCCAGCTGTCACTAATAAAACTTCTGCAATACTGCTTGTTCTGCTCGTGTGTTTGTGGTACCACATTTCAGCTTCTTTCTTCAAAAAATGGGTCCAGTTTTTCTTGTTCTCATTGTTCTTTTGCACTGTAAGTACAGCCCAAGTTCTGCAAATTCTACCATCAAGGGCATAACCATAAATGGTTTTTTCTCTCACTTTTATTTGAGAAGCTTAAACATGTCTTAAGTACTCAGTTGACTCATAAACACAGATCTACACCTGGAAAAAGGGGAGCAAGGGAATCCTAAACATTGGCATACTATCAACAGGGAGCACTGATGCTACTGTTTTCACCATCCCTACTTCTGAAAAAGTTCTTTACTTTTTTCCATTTTTGTCACTCTTTCTTTCTTGCCAACAGACATAAACACAGATACAGATGTTGGGAAAAGCTGCCCGCAGAGCCACCTGACCTCACAACTCTGTGAGATGCTAGACTGCCACAATGGTCTAAACACATACTCCAACAAGAGTAACACATTCAGAGGAGAAAGGAAAAGAAAAAAATGTGGGTGAGCAGTGTAGAGGTAATACTAAGTACTGCAAAACTGGGTCTAAGCCTGAGCTTTTTTTTATATTTCCAGAGGTTCTTGTGTGCATTTTGTTTATGAAATAACTCACTTTGCCTTGGCGATTCTATTTCACCAATGAAATTCAGTATAATTGCTGACATTTTGTTTTCCATGGCTTTTCTGAGAGAGGAGGAGGAAGGGTGATAGTGTTTTGGTAGTGAAGCTGGATACATCTATATAGATTGTTAAGCTTATTTTCTCATTTACACCATATGGTTCATATAAAGTAACATATCCCACACAGATATTTTGACGTGTAATCGACAATTAGCCCAAATGTGTTCCTTGTTTTCTGACAATAGCTCCCAGCGCATCAATAAAATAGGGTTGAGAAGAGGCAATTTGAAGTGGTTTGATGTTTTGTAACTCACCAGAGCGTTCTTCGATTCAACGTCATTTTCTCCTTTGGTTTGTCTTCATCACTTTCCCTTCTCATTTTTCAGCCTTCTTTTACAACAGCTAGCTCACTCTCTTTGCTCTTTGTAGAGATTGTGAGAAAATCTTAAAATTTCATGGGAAAAAAAGTCTTTGAGATTTAAAACTTCTGACAGACATCTGTATTTGAAGTTCCATGTGTGCTTGATCAGAGTTTAATCTATGATTTTACTGCATTGTTTGTTTTCAAATAAGTTCCCAGGGTTCACTGGTCAGATTGCGATGCACTGCATCTGAACTGTTTTGTCACTTATTCAATATCTCACACAAAGCTTCAAGTCATGATGGGTTGTGAGTGAATTTTAATGAAAGATTTCCTGCTTGGTGCCTGCCAGGCCAACAACCACGCAATATCGCTCTTTAAGAAGTCACTCCTTCAAATTAGGGTGAGGGAAAAGCTGCAACTCTAAAAACAGAATATTTTCAAAGAAATGGGCCCATTTTCAAGAAAAGTAACAGGAGCCGTATCCGACTTCAGAACCTGGTATGGGTCAGTGAGAGGAGTACTAGTAAAACCCATAGGACTGTGTCTCCCCCCTTTTACTTAACCAGTTCAGGCCAGAGATGATGTGATCCACATGGTGGGGGGAGTGTGTGTATGTGTGTGTATGTACAGACAGGAGGAAAAAGTCAGCCTCTGGTTTGGGTCCAAGACAGGAAAACGCTGAAGTAAGCTCACCCGTCACCTCCTAGACTCCTGCATGAAGCACTGGCCTAATTATACCAAATACAGCTGTGTGATTTATACTTTTAGCACCCTTTAGCAGTTTGTGCATGTGTGTACCTGTGCATGGACACAAGTGAAGGCCGTGATCAAGTCTAACGCAGCTGTGTTGCTGAGGAAAAAGGTCATGCGAGGAGAACTGCACTAAGGATGTAACGATGTATCAGGCTTGTTTTCCTGCAGCTGTGAGTGTGTTTCTGACAGCTTGTTTTTTTCTATCGTTAGTTGATTTGTGTCGAGGGCTCACCCATTTCATGCTGTACAGACGGAACAGAGCAGCCCCCACAAGCAGAGGAAAGAGTTCAGTCTGCCGAATGATGTCAGTGTTTGGAGAGGATGAGTGTGTTGGTAGTGGGGGGATAGATGAGTCTGGAAAAAAAAAAGAGTTTGTATGGGGGAGGCAACAACAGATCCCCCACAGAGATGCTAAGCTCCATTACAGTCTGAAAGAGAGGAAGAGAACTTTTTACAAGGATGAAGAAAAATGTTCCACTTTTAATCTGTGTGCAATCTAAAAATAACCTCTCTTCTCTGTCTACTGCCCACTGGGGCAGGCTTGTTAAACAGTGTGTCTGTGACGAGAGAGAGTCAAAGTGCTGCAAAGGGCCAAACAAAAAGAGGAGTCATGACAAGAGGGAGGGATTAAGATGGAAAATTGAGCACAAGTGGGAAGGCAGACACAGAGTAACAGCAAAATATGCAAAGACAGAAGAGTGTTGGGAACAGATGAATCTTAGAGCGAGTGAGATTGAGTTCACAAAGCTCTGGAGACTACTGAGTTGATGAGACTCCTACGATGTCAACAGCTCCCTCTCACCACACCAGTCAGCCAGCTGAACCCAATGCAGATCTATTACACACCCACAGTGTTTGGCCCCGAGGCTTTTGTGAGTGTTGGTGCAGCAATAAAAGCACCTGGTGCTTGGAAATGTGGAATAACAGATGAACTTTTACAAGGCCCAGTGGCATGGCCATTCTTTGACAAGCTCACCATACACACACACACACTGATTCACACACATACCGAATAGTCAGCCATTCTTCAGATGCTTCACTGCTTTCCAGTCTGACTCATAGCTGGCGACTGTACTAGCACTGCCAGTTTGTCAGCCTTATGTGTCATCCTCATCTGTTACTGTTACATTGTTTTTTTTCCCCTGACTACCAGGAAAATGAATGGAACAGGACAGTGTTTGTTTTCAGTAGGATTTTTTGATTTGTACCCAAAGACATATAAGAAGCATCTTAGAAAAAATAAGTTAGTTTCCAAAAATACCATGCACTGGGAGTGAAAGATTTTCCCCTGGAAACTAAAATAAGTCTTGACCTTATTCTACCATCCCCACCCAGAGAAGGAGACTTCTTTTGTCTGCCTTCAATTGTTTTGTTGTTCTGCAGTCTGTCTCAGTCGGGATCCCTTAAAGCATGGAATATATATTTAGCTAAGTTTTTAGTTGGTCCCACAGACTGATACTGAGTCACACAAGAACCAAGTGTTTCCTGCTGGTGATGACGCTATGTCAACATAGTAACAAAGAAAGTGGAGGAAAGGCTTGTTGGACAAAGTATAATAATCCTTTATGTGGTGAATATGATAAAATCATGTATTTTAGCCTAAACTATGACATTATCCTACTCATTTTGTAATGCTTAAAGGCATGCCCAGGATGGTTACAAAGAGGAAAGACTTGAAGGATTTTTTTTATTCCTCCCTAATGATCACTGTCATTTATGATCCCCTGCTGTCCTCAAAAAATGCTTTGTATTGATTGACTAATGTGTGTTAAAATGTGTGTCTGTTGACTGCCTGTCTTGTTTTTGAGTATGTCTATCCAGTGGATTTTTTTCTGTTCCTCAAATCTACCTTACATCATATCTCCTTATCTCTGAAACATAGTAAAGGGCATACTCTACACTTGATTTCAAGGTTATAGCTTTAACGGAGGTCAGTAAAGACATCCTATTATTCCTACTCAAGCATAAGTTCTTGCTCATTTTATACACACGCACAGCAGTTGCCAGTATTTAGATATTGTGCAGATAATCACTCAGTTGACACAAAGAACAGAGGGCTGGCTGCCAAGTACACAAATACCACGGTTTAATTACCCTGCAAAGCTAAAAAAAGGACATATGGACTTCTCAGGTTCAGGGCAAGATCACGCAAATATGCTACACTTACATACCTTACCACTTTTTACCACTGTGATGTCATTTTCCCCACATAAAGCTCTTTCTTTCCTTTTTTAACAATGGAACATCAGCTGGGCGTCTGTGGAGAGATTGCATCACTGGGGTTATTCAAGTCTTCTGGAGCAGCAGCAGTCTGAGGGAAATGAAACTGCAGAGAAATAGCCGAGCCCCTGACCAGACAAACCAAATGCCATTCATAAATTCCTCGTCGATTGCTGCCAAGAGCATGAGACCTGGTGACGTGTGGACTGTTTAAGTCTGTAATTGTACTCGCTGCTGGAATGGTGGTGGACTACCTCACCACAGAAAGGAAGGTATTCCACAGTCAGATAAGAGCGTGCCCTTGTACAGTTTCCCATGCACATCTCACTTCTTTTTACTGACCTTTCAAATGACCAAAACAGAGGGTTTTTTTTCTCTTTGAGGTTGTTTAAGGCTTTTAACATTTCAAATCCTCTCAAATCTTTACGACCTTGTATTTCATTTTAATTGTCCTCCACTACTCTGCTGGTTTGTCTGATAGGAAAAGTGGATAAGGGATGTTAAGAATTTAGTCTTTGGAGAAAATACTCTAATCAAATGAGAATATGTTCATTTGTAATTCTGTCTTCAAACTTTCAAGAGATACTCCTCCACATAGTTTTCAGTACATGAACTTTGAATGTTTCTTCTTACAAAAACAAAAAGAAACTGACGTAAGTCTTACTCTTTCAGTTCATGTGGTTGCAGATGAGGACAGCTTTACTTTTATGTTTTGCTCGTGTAGTGCTTGCATGTGAAAGAGGCCGTCATTAATGTACATTTAATATGCAGTAGTTCCAGCCGATCCTCATCGAGAAGAACACACAAAAAAAAACTAAAAACAGCTTCAAAGTTATGTTCAGTAATAAAATTTTACTTTTGAGCAGCTTTTATTTATTTAGTAGTTTGAAAGATTCAAATATTTATACATACTTTTTAAATCATGGCTCATATTTCCGACTAAATCTTTGACCAGATCAGAGTACGCTTTAGTAACCAATGGTTCTCACAGCCCCAGATTAATTGCTTTCCTGGCCCAAAGATGCACGTTGTGCCAACACAAATGGTTGGCCACGCGATGCTGGCACGACAAACTAAAGCGAGTGCCAAAGGGCAAAAGGCAGCCCTGAGCCCAAACCTGACAGTTTTTCTTGTGGAGCTGCATTAAGACAGCATGAAGATTGCAAAGCTGAGCTGAGAGGTCAACAGCACAAGATTACAGACTCTTGCTTGTCGCTCTGCCTCAGTCTTTTAATGGACTGTGACAGAGCTTCCAATCCTAACAGCTTGGCCAAATGGTTTATTCATCAGAGCAGCTCAGGGTGCAACACTAGCACGTTTTATGTGTACAGAGTTTGACACATAAATTACACTGTGTGAGTTTGTCCAAATGGAAACGTTTTCATCTGATGGGCATATTCCTGGAAGGAAAGAAAAAAGGCCAACTGCTGGAACACAAACAAAAGTTGTTTGATTTGAATTATTGAGTTTATCTGATAGACTGTGAGATTGTAGACTGTATGTGAAAAAGAGTATACAGTGAGATTTCTAAATGATGAAACAGATAAAATACTGCATCACTCCAATACATGATTTGGTGCCCCTTATGTTTCAGTATTCCTGGTTTCAAATGCAATTTTTAGTGTTCTCATATAATTTTTTCCAACTGTTGATTTTTTCTGATTTGTCTGAATTGGCATTAGATTTCTGGCTAAATCAAAGTTAAACAAAAGAGTCTGTGAATCATTTTCAGAAAAGATTTTTGTTAAATGCATCATGGTTACATACACATGCATGGGCATGAATACTTACGTGTATTTAAGGTCAAGAGGGGATCATTTATGGCTGAGTTACTGTGAGAACCTAAGTCTCTGGATTTCTTGTCTTCCCCAGTCACCAAGGATTAAAGCATTTGAGCAGATCTGGTTGTGCAGCAGCTGTAAAAATAAAAAGCAGAGAGAAAGTATGATTCATGAGATAAAGGACAAATTACTTCAGCTTGCAAATATTGTTTTATTTTTTGTGTAGCATCACTCCATCCATTCTCTATACCTTCTTTATTCTGGGGGGTGGTGGGGAGATGTTGAAGCCTTGGATGATTGGTTCATCCTGGACTGGCTGCATGTCAATCACAATACAAACACAGAGTGAAGCAAACTGTGCCTACATTAAAACCTCTTGTGGTGAAAAGTTTTAGAAACACTCCAAAAACACACACAAAAAAAGATGCATGATATTTTTCTAAATATATATTCAGGTTCAGAAAGACATACTCTTCTATGACTACACATAACATTGTCCATAAATTAAAAAAGTTTTGAGCATAAAATAAGGTGTTACTTGTATCTTTCTACATTGCAGTGCAGTATTAAAACCTTCTTTAAAGTTTTTAACAGTGTCTTGTAACTCGAATAGTAAACTTCATTGAATCTATACAGCAGTCTTTTCTAGTGATTTTATCCACTTAATGCACTAAGCCAGGGATGTCCAGCTCTTATCCTCAAGTGCCACTTGTCCTACAGGTTTCAGATGTTTCCTTGCTTCAACATACCTGACTGAGATTAATGGATCATTGTTCACAACTTGACAAGCTGCTGGCTCCATTTCATGTGAATCAGCTGTTGGATCAGGGACACATTTAAAATCTGTAGTACAGTGACTAGAGCTATACATTGTCTAGTGATATAGCCAAACCCTGGGCGGCGTGGCTCAGTGAGTAGAGCTGTCGTCTTGTAGCCTGAGGGTTGCCGGTTTGATCCTCGGTCCGTCGAGTTCATGTCAAGGTGTCTCCTAGCAAGACACCTAACCCCAAATTGCTCCTGATGGGTTGTGGTTGAGTGCCTCGCATGGCATCAGGATGTACTACTAGTACTACTAGTATAATGCAAGTTTTACTGTTTCTTCCATATATTTTATAATTATATTCTATGAATACCTGCATTTTTCTTCACTCACCAGTGAGTGCGTCAACTTTTAGTTGTCTCTAAAAGGATATTCTGTCTTATTCTGCTACACTAAACCTCTCTTCTATCAGGTTTTATACATCATCTGATTGAATAAATCACACTCATTCATTCTGTCTTATGTCAAGAAGGTTAACACATTGCAGTGGGAAAGTGTTGTGTTAGCTTTATCAATTTAAAGTAAAAGTCCCTGTATTAAGTCATGAGTTGAGAAAAGGTATTTCTAAATACACAACGTTCTCTTTGGTCACTCTTTGGCTTGGCCCAGCTGCCAGCCTCTCACGCAGACATGTGAAGCTAGGGGAAGCCGGTATAATTGATACACAGTAGCTACTTTCTCCATTCCTGCCTCCAGGACTGGTCTCTAGTGAGCCTAAGCAGACCTGAGGGGAACAAGCTCCGCCAGGGTTTGTTCAACAACCCACAGTAATCTACTGATCTATAAGGATTCCTTTTCAGCATGGCAAAGGCAATGGGGAGAGTGGAAAAATATGTATAGTAGTTTGTGTTGACTAAGTTTGTTGATCAGAAAGAGACTAACTCCGTAAAGACTTAATTAGTAAACACTTTAACTGCCCCCGTGACCATTTTAATGAATATAATGATGTTATTAAAAACTGTGGAAGTAAACCTACCTGAACTATCTCTATCATTTGGTTTAGTTATGCAACACCAAAAGCAAGTGTTTATTATCCCATTACTGTTTCACGTTTAAACCATTTGACTATTGTTACAATATTATCTGGTATTGCAACTATTTGTTTTAAAAAAAAAAAAAATCTCATCATTATTGTTCCAAATAAATGGAAAAATGCAAAGAAAAATCATTCCATTTCTGTATTTTGTGCTTTCATTGAAGGACTCATTAAATCAGTTGCAATAGAAGCTGTGGTTGCCTGTCATGGAGAGGGTTGAGTATCTTGATGTGCATTTTTATCCATGCAAGTGTAGAGCCACCTGAGCGCAGTCCTCCGGAAGCTTGACCCTTCAGTTGAATCACTGCTGATATTGGCTACATTGCTTAGATCCAACAGCAATTCTGTTAAATTAGTGGAAATGTGGCTTAGTAGTGCTGACACAGACAAGATCAATACTGATGTTGTATGATGTTGGGACAGCAGGGACTGGATCAGTACTGGTTCTGTTTAAGCAACCATGGCTCAGTTCTACACAGTCTCTGTGGTTGACCTGTGGCTGTATGAATGGTTTCTTGCAGTGACTGTACAGAGCCTCATTCTTCTTACCCTCATCTGAGGTTGACATCCGAGGGGGAAGCCCAGGGAGCCTGCAAGCTAAATGTTTTTCTATCCCCCTGGTAGGAATGGACGTATCGGGTGCTGTTTTAATGCGTTTAAAGTAGAAAAACAAGGCAGTGTCCAACGACCGAAGGTGGAACGACAAGGACAGTATGTGAGAACAGACTGGGGCTCAGGCTCTCCTGATGAAATATGCAAAAGGAAAAGCAAAAACATCCAGTACAGTGACAGACTCATCATTAATGCTGTGGGATGTTTGTCTTAAAAGTTTCTTGCCCACTTTACTATTTCCCCAAGAATCTTAAATACCCCTACCCCTTTGGCCCCCTAGTTCCTTCTGTAAATAGTCCCATTCAGGTGGAGTCCAGTATTCTTGAGCTCCTGTCCTCCCCCTTGTTGCCAGGTTTAGATGGGACAATGTGAGCATTCCAGGAATAGCAGTGTAACTTCAACACCCACCTGCTCCTAAAGGAATCCTTTTTCTTTTTTCCTTCCACCAATTTTGCTCGCCTGTACTGATTTACTGAAGAAGCATCCTTGTAACACACTTTCACATCTCAAAATTTCCTCTTATCTTTTACCCACACTTTTAATTATCCTGAAACTAGACAGATTGTTGTTCTTTTATATTTCAATGTAAACGGATTGGGGGGGGGGGGGCATTATAAGCTTTGATTCTGCCTGTATACCCTTTTCGGACAGTCTTTAAGTTTTTTTCTTTTACATTAATGTGCATTGTATTTATATTTTCTTTGTAAAAAAAGATGTCCAAAACTGTAGATGCCAAACAGACAGACATCGTGGAAGCACCTGACACTGGCACATTTCATTTCCCCAATCAGAGAGCAGCACTGATACAGCTTTTCTGTGGAGCTCCACAGAAATAGAAAAAAAAAAGAGAAAAGAGCAGTTGGTTTATCTCAGCACCACAGAGAGGGGTATATTTGTAAATTTTAAAATAAAGCTATCTTGAGGTTGGTTGTAGAGAGGCAGGGGGAGCTTTGGGGAGAGGATGAATAGGGTCCTGTGCTCAGCCCCTGGGTGGACTGAACCCCTCTGTGTGAGCTTTTTTCGGCCTTGGCACACAGGGCTGCCTGTGAGGAGTGGGTCGGAAGCAGGAAGTGGTCGTGTAAGGCGATCTGCAGATGCAGCACAGAGCTTCTTTTCAACAGCAGACCCCATGTCTGTCCCATTCTGCACAGCGACACACCAGGTAGTCCTCCTGCTGCAAGCGCATCAAGACACAGGCCATGCCCACACAAGACCAATAGGCAAGGATGGACAATGAGATGAGAGCAAAAGACAGAAAAACAATGTTGTGGGAAAAAAAATAGAATGCAGTCAAAATGAAACAAAGCGCTGCTCCTTAACACTGATGCATAAATTGTTAAAAGACAGTCCCACAATTTTATTCACATACAATATATTCCTTCTACAGACATGTACAGTGATTATGGCTTTTAATTTATTTTATTTATTCTTCATATTATTTGTATCATTTTCTTTTCCTGTTTATCACTGAAGCAAATTTGATGATTACAATTTATGTGTATATATAAAGTTTTAAGATATATTTATTTATTCTTTAGTAAGTGGCAGTGTATCCACTGAAGTGGCTTATTTGCAAATATACCATCCTTATCCATGCATATACTAGAAAACAGCCTTTAAATAGGCATCCACAGTGGGTACTATTCATGAAAGGGTTAAGTCAGTGATCAGATAGGAAAAGTTGTTTTCCAGAATACTGCTTAGGCTTTCGCCAAAATTTTGTATGGCTGGATAAAATTCCAAGTTGTTGTCCATTAAATTCTCTGTTGCAAAGTTAGGAATGCTAATGCATAATATTGATGCACAACAAGAATCCGAGTTCAGGTCTCAGGTGTACGGCAGATTAATTTCTCCATACTCAATTGTGAAGGAACCTGTTGAACTGCATCTGTCTGTTTCAGAAAAGCTACTGTATCATCCAATCCTGGATATGAAACAGATTGGCAGCTCGGACTCAGAGCCCTGTGAGCAGGAATCTGTCTCCTCTCTGCTTGACTTCTTCCCCTCTTCCTCATATCTCTCCCCATTGTGACTTTTGGGTTCCCAGGCAGCATAATTGTTGTAGGTGAATTGCTGAACTGTGTTATACAGTATCTGATTTCAGATCCTATAACTGCCCAAAGTTCCCCACTACCACCACCTTTTTCTTGTATAGAGAGTTTTTGCTGCAAAAAAACAGCTTCTCTCACAAAATATGGCCCACTGAACACATAGTTAAAATGCTTTGGAAGAATGTGTGGCACTTCAGCTTGTCCATCAAATCCACTTCATTTTGCTTAATTACCATGGCTTGTCCAAACCATCACTATAAAAGTTTTTTTAATATGATGCACACCACCTTGTCTCCTGGTGCACTAAACAAACACAGTAAAGTGGTCAAATTAGAATCCTCCTAAATTTTTACAAAGCTCAACTCCCATTCAAATGTTATGGATCAGGCTTTGTTCATGCATAATTTATTGTGCTGTTAGTGCTGTTTGTTCAGGCAAAGTAACTTTAGTGACCATTAATGTCACAGTTCAGCAGCATTCTGGCTTATTTTATATCGATGGGGTTATTTAAGATATAAAACTGAAACTGACTCTGTGATTTATAGTATTGCAACATACAGTGATTAAGTGGTCTGGTCAACTCTACAAGAGTATGTCTTCTGGCAGATTGTTCAGCTTCACTGAGCCTTTGATGGTCTGCCATGACCAGGGAAAGTCTTGAGAGCTGAGTGACAAAAGAAGGAAGAATATGACACTGACAGAGTCCAGCTCACTGTCCAACCATACCGCTAATAAAACCAAACAGGAGAGAAGTGTGCTTTACTGCCACCAAGATCCTGCTGTTTTGTGACTGTGTATATTTTTTAATACTATGTCATGCACTGACACAGGCTACTTAGGAAACCCTGAGTCGTAATTAGGTCATTTTGACATTTCCTTGGGCTATTTAAAGAGAGGCAGGGAGAGTGAATTTGGAAAACTGACCCAAGCACACTGTGCTTGGAATTCCCTCTTCGCCATTGGCTATGGGGTCTACTGATTTTGGCATTGGAGCAAATAGAAAACTAAAATAGAAAGGGGAGAAAAATATTATTCTGTTGTTTTGTTTTTTTCTTTGCTGTCCCTTCCACCCATCTAATTCCAATTCAGATCTAGAATTAAGCTGTAGAGGAAAAGCTCTCAGATTCGCCCCCAAAGCACTTAACTCCAAATAGCCTCAGTTCATGCTCTTATTCTTTCAGTTAGCTGTGTTGCTTCTAGCATTAAGCCGTGACTGCCAATCATTCTCCTGCTCCACTAACATTTATCCTAAATCTTCTATAAATGTTTTTATTTCCTTCCTGCACCAACCCCCACCTACCTTTATGTTCCTGTGGCCTTTTGCCAAACTCAAGAATTTGTTTTAGAATGAGAATGGGTTGGAGAAAGACTGTCAAACGACAGCAAGAAAGAAAGAAAGATGGAAAGAAACAGAGAAGCATGATCAAGCATCAGGTACTGCTGGTTGAAGAACAAGAACTTAAGAAGATGGAAGTTTGTTTATGATGGTTTTCAACCCTTCTTCTTTTCTGTATCCCTCCCCGCTGGTAATTTTATCTCTTTATCTTAGCATACGTCACATATTACCAGTTGCCAAGTCTATGGTAAATAAATCACTTCCTGTCACAAATCTGTGCTCCCTTTGATTTAAACATCTATGTACCAGTCTATAACCCTAGTTTACTAAATTAAACTAAATCATTTTAAGTCTGCTGCACAGAAACACAAAACCTACTACTCTAAATAATCATGTGTGTCAGTACCACAACATATACTGAAGTTATACATGAAACCAAACCCAACTCACAAAGATTTACATATATACAATTATGTTCATTTAAATGGCAAATGTAGTGACACGTACAATGCATTTACGTAAAACCCCAAACATTTTCCTCTCTTAATTGCTAACATGAACTTAGACCAAAAGTTCATTCACAATTGGTTCCTGTGTAGATCTGTCAGCTCAGTAGTCTCACAGGAAAACTGTATTTCATGAAAATTAGCTTGTTTTATTTGGCGTTGGGGCATTTGTATAGCCCACTTTCCCAAGATTTTAGGGAAAATCCCTTTTGCAGTCACATGTTGGGACTCGAATGTCTGTTCTCTTGTCTGGGTGCAAAAGAAACAACTGTCTTACAAGTAAAAGTTTTAAATGAAGGTGAAAGTTTTTAAGTGTGGCCTGAAGGCACAATGGGGTCCAACAGACTTTCACCTAATGTTCTTCAGTGTGTATCTGCCATTTTCAACCTGCCCGAGCACCACATTGTATTCATTTTTGCCGTGACATTTGTGTAAGCTAAACAGTCACTTTTATTTTAAGTCAGGCGTTATGTGGCCTGCACTGTATTCTATTGTATATATTTCACTCAAACACACAATGTTTTAAATTCCAGATGGTGGTGAGTTCTATTGCAGGAGAATATAAAATTTCCTAACTGCTGAAAACATTAGCCCCTACTATGAAGTATCCACCAAAGGCTACCTGTTAAAGTCATTATTGAGCTTTTGTGACACTGTACAAATACTATCATGTGTAGTGCTGAAAAAGTATTTTGCCATGTATGCATTATGTATGAGGACATGAGAACATCTGTCGGAACGTAGTGGTAGGAGGACGCAGTCACCTACAGCCCTGCCTGCCTGTGCACGCTTGTCTTAGGTGAGTTTGTTTAGTGATTCATGGGTGGGAGGGTGACGGGTCAGTAAGAAAAGGCTGGGTCCCCAGAGGCCACTGACACTTGGGTTGTAACTCTGCCCCTGCAGGCCCAGTCTCATTCCTGGATTTTCACCTATTTGGTGGTGCCCCTGTACTCCACTAACTGCCTCTGGCTTCCTTGAAGTAATGGAGCAAAACATGCAGTTCCTGCATAAATAAAAGGCTTCCTCCATGATCTGTTTCTAGAGTAGCATTGTTTAATGGCTGACTGTTAAGTAATGCTTGTAGACATTACTATAGATTTACAAGAAAATGTTTGCATAAGATAATAGGTATAGGCAACGTTCATACTGCTCTATATAAAGCTGGAGCTGTTGGAGGTGTGTGTAAGAGCAGCACATATCTGCCTGTGGGTTTGCGAACATCTGTGTTTATGTTTTCATTGCACTAAAAAAATGAAGATAATACATGGAGATTCGGAGCACTAATAATATTTGTCTCATCTTTCGATAAAAAGTAAACACTAGCAAGAGGAAAAATCTGTTTTCTTTTTATGTGGTGCAGCTGAATGATGCTATTTTAAATGGTAAAAATGAGAAATAGATTTTTCACTTATTTGTTGTTGCTTGCTGGTTCAGTTCTCTTCAGCAATTTGATGGACAATTTAAACTAATGATTTATTATTTCCTTTTAGTTTGTGGTTGAAACAAATGAAGTCGAGGTTGCCATATTTCATCCCTCACTCCTTGTTTAGGTGTGTGTGGGGGGTCCATCCACTCCATATAGATTCATTGTTTTTCACCCAGTGACCTTCAAAGTGGCACTGGTTACTTTCAAACCAGTGTTTAAAGTTCTTTTCTGGAAATGTATTGAACCCTGATAAATCTCCTTATATATAGCCAGTAAAATTAATGCAGTAATAGTTTGAAAGATGTGGACACATAAATGGAAATACAGTATATAAAGAAAAAAGAATGATTACAATCCTAACATTCATTATAATATTCATTCACTTTCTATACCTATAAGTCCAGTTCAGGGTCACGGAGGGCTGGGTGCTATCCCAGTAATATGCAGGCGGGAGGCAGGGTACTCCAGTCCATTGCAGGGCCCCTGACTAACATGAAAGTCAATATTTATTATGTGCAACTTTATTCTTTAGTACAACCTGAACCCTCTTAGACAAGCCTTAATGTACTATTAGTCACCAGGAATTGTTCTCCAAGGTTCTTGAGAGACATTTCAAAGCTCATTGGATGTTTAGATTTGGAAGTATCTGCCTTTTGTTTTGTTCCCTGTCAAGATGATTCCACACTAATGTTGAGGTCTGGAGAGGATTCATCTTTTCATAAAAAATGTTGCCACATATTTTCATTTTATTTTAATTATTGTGTAATTTGGCATAGCTCAACCTTTATTTTTCCTGTTTGCCATCCAAAAAATGGCTTTTTAATTGGAGAATATTTTTAATTAGTCTTTAGTAATCAGTGGATGGATCAACTAATCTACTGCATCTCTCTGGTCCTATGTAAGGACTTTGCTGGATTTTTTTCTTTTTTGCTATTTATTAAGGAACATCATGTCCTTTTGCTGTAATTTGGTTTTCAGTCCTGCCACTTCTTTTTTGTCTTCAACTTGTCCAGTTTCTTCATTTTTGTTACTCTGGATCACTCTCTGGATCATAATAGAATATGCCAAAGTTTTGGCTCTTAGCTTTTTAGGGAACCATCTTTTCATGCCTGTCAAATTATTTTATTTTGCTTTTTTTATATATATATAGATGCAGCTAAAGAAATAAGAACAAATTATGTCTTTGCATGAGGTTGTAATGTACAAAGTGCCTAAAGATCCAATAAAAAATTATTCTAAATTGCCCTTTCTGGTTCATGCCTTGAATTACTATGTACCGGATATGCAGGTCATGTAGGCCAGTGTTAATTGGCTTAACAAACAACAAACATATTCCTCAGAAAATGATCGGGTGCAAGGACTGGGCTGAAAATGGGTGAAAAGGCAGCCAATGTACAAAGACTTTAAAAGACCTTCAGAAAACTATTACTTAAGACCACTTTTAAAGATTACACAAAAATCTGGCTGCTTGGGAGCAAAATATAAAGAAATGAGGGGTGGTTCAAGACTTTTGCACAGTACTTTAACTCAGTGGTTCCCAACCTGGGATCTGAGACCCCGCAAGAGGGTCCTCCAAAGAGCACAGGGGGTCCCTGAGTCTTTAAACATTAGAACCATTGTGATTAATGTCCACAAATGTTCCCTATAGGAAAGAAAGTAAGGCTGTATGCTGTCCATTTAACTTTGGCTTTATCAAAGCACGGGACTCAACCAGAATACAGTATTTATGGTGAGAATATCACTTTTGAAAGCTTTAAACCAAGCATGGTTTCAGCACAGGGTGGAGCAGGGGGTCCATGGCATTTTAGTAAATGCATAAAGGGGGTCTCCAAAGAAAAAAGGTTGGGAACCACTGCTCTAAATCTACTTTTGCCTTGTTTAGTTTTTATGTCATCTATGAAAATAAATATTTTGCAGTGTCTCTCTTTTTTGATCACTGCCACTCATCTGCAGCTTAAAGTAAGTCCCTCTGCTGCTCAGACAAGGCAAAGATAAAGACTCACCGAGGAACTTGGAGTCACTGCTCCAACTGCCATGCAGACAAAGTGAAACATAGACTGGGGTCAAGCAGAGCTGAACTTACTATTATGCATGTTAAGAGAAATATGTGCAAACAATAGTCCTCAAGCCTGTTTCTGACCACTTGTTTTACTCATTTTATGCCATCTACCACATCAAAAACACAAATCATTTAACAAAGTTAAAACTTGATTTTCACCAGATGCAGTTTATAATTATCTCAGGATAGATGATTTTTGTCAGAGCAGAAACTATTGATTGTTTTCCTTTTACCACAAACTCCTATTATAATGCAAACTGGTAGACACACTCCATAAGGTGCAAAACTACTAGCCCAGACATCACTGCAGTAATAACATTTGAGGCTACATTACACCAACCTAATAAATCCAAGTTTCATTCCATCTGAGTTTCTTTTACATTTAATAAAATCTTAATGATTTTGAGAAGCAACTAAATACTTTTGCCCACACAGAAAAAAGGGACAAGTAAATATTGACACTGAAAATGGAAGGCAGGAGGAAAAACACCTGAAAGAAGGTTTTTGTCCATTAAAGATAAGGTTGTTGTGGTTATTAATAGAAGTCAGGAAATTTTGTCAAGGTTACCTTTCCTTAATATCCTCTTTTCGACTCACTTGGTGTTTTACAGTCTATCCCAGGCTATACCTATTTCTTTTACGACCACACAAGTATTATTCCATAGACATGCAGAAATCTGGGAAACTGTGTCAAAATAAGGAAAAAATAACCTTTGAATGCTTTAGAACAAAGATTCCATCATGTTTGTGGAATGTTGTGGTTAGCAATATGGAAACAGACAGAGTCCAGAATCCAGTGGTTAGAATAAAAAATAAAAAACAGAAAAAAATCTTGTCTAAGAAGGAGGAAAAACTTGTGAGTGGGGTAAAGGGAGCCTCTGGAATTACACGCCAAAACCACACACACACACACATGAATGAACACAGAATCACTCACACTTCTGGTATCTTCCCCACTGAGAACTTAGCCACACTCAGTGAAGGGTGGAGCTTTGGTTTGGTGGAGATATAACTGAGTTCACTGTTCATTTCAGGTGCTCAGACATTAGCATCTTTCAGTTCTGAAGGTTTCACACAAAACGTTGCCAACGTAGAAAACGATGACTCATTAATTATCCAATATTAATAATGGATTAAGAAATTTAGGTTGCAAACCACTGACAGGCCACCGGGATTCAAATCAAGAGGTTCTGTTTGGTATTAGAGTTGTGAAAGCACACTAGACTCTCTGACATATCTCTCCTTCTCTATTGCCTTTAAACAGTCATAAACTCTGAAATCTTAAAGGCAAAATGCTTGCATAATGGATGTTTCCAAAAATACAGAGGAGTAGGCAGGCACGTTAACCGAGGACTTGGCAGCACTCCTCAGCATGGGCCCTCGGCCAGCCGTTCTCACTCGGAATTGCTTTTGCTGGACCGCGTGCGCTGGAAGAGGTGTGAGGGGAGCAGTCTGAGAGCTTTCATTCTGCCACCTGATCCCCCTCCCACATCCCTCTGATTACACAGCCTACTGGGCTACGCACACTTAAAACCCCCTCTCCTTTTGCTTTCTGACACTCATCCCTTTGTATGCTTTTCCCCACTATTTAATGGCATTCCCTGCTACACTGGTAATGTGTTGCTCACTATTCTTCTGCTCCTCTGACTTCATCATCTCTCATCTTCATCTGTTTTCTCTTTCTCAGTGATCTCTGAGACTGCTGTGTGGTATTTCAGCAAGCAAGCATCTGGAAAAGATGAGCAAGTTGAGAAATTTCTGCTAATGCCAGTTATTGATTTGCTTTATTATAAAGGAAGCCATTGTTTGTAAAAGTGAATTGCTTACCCTGCTGCTGCCCTTCAATTGGCTCTAATAATGCTTTGAGTCTCTGAGGAGTCATTATCTTCAGGATATAACTGCTTTTGTGGTATTTATGCAAATGTAAAATTGCTGCACTCCATCTCCATTGTTATTGTCTGCTTTTACCATTTCTTGTAGTCACCTTTGGGTGTTATCCTGTTACAGAACACACATCAGCAGCAATTTTGAGTAGCTCACAAGAAAGAGTTGCTGAGTTTTTGACTTTAAGATATACTGAGCTTATTTGGGGTTTTGGCTTCTTGGAAAATAGAAACTTGAAAGGCAGATGCATAAAGCAAAAATGTAACGAATGAACAGAGATTTTCACAGTGCTACCACGAATTATCCACAGAAGCCGACACCACATACGTCCTGCACCAAAATGACAGGAAAAAGACTTTCAGGAAATTGAGTTTTCATTCAAGCACCTTTTACCCATTCCTGCATTCCTGTGAAACACCAACACAGAACCCTGTGAGAGCAATGAAAAAAAAGTTTATCCACTTTTGTTCTAGTTAAGCACTCGCACACACATACAAATGCATATGGGTCTACACCACAAACACACCAGTTCTTAAACACTCAGCAGTCTCAAGCATTGAGGGTGGTGTTGTGGTCAAGCCATATGGGGCGCCACTGCATGAGAAACTTGGTGATTTGACAGGAGGTCTAAAGTACACACACATAGACACACATATACACAGCCTTAATTGACTTGTAAAACTCCACTAAAACACAATTTTATGGAACAAATTTTAGACTAGTCCCTCAGGATTTGATATCAGGTTGTGCACAGCTTGCAGTTCTGTCACCACCACACTCTCTTTGTATACAATCCAACAGCAATTTATACTTTAAAAGATGAAACTGAATAAGCCATACCAAAGACACCATCAAATCGGCAGATTAACATGCGTAGACTTTGTGCATGAAGCAATTTCGGCTTATGTGCTGCACAGGGCTGAAAGGGAAGTTGACAAAGCATTTGTAAGGACATAAATGACCGCTTACGCTTCGTAAACTGACAGCTCAGGCTTTGGTGCTACTTCTCTGAGGTTCCTGTGATACTCGAACAGTTCTTTTTGTTGTTGGAAGCATTCATATTGAGACCCAAACCGCAGCAGCCGGTCTAGGCAAACACAATTGGGGCTATGATTTATGATTTTGACTGTTGACTTTGTGGAGCTAGACCAAGCATAGCCCACTGGAGATGCTGGCAGGGCCATTAACCTGTTTCCCTAACCTGTGGCCAAGATATCTGCAGACACTCTGGCTTTCAGATTTCTGTAGAGCTCTAAAGTGGATGTGATTTTTCACAACCCAGGCCTAAACCCAGCCGGGTCTCAGCTTCAAGCCTTCCTCCGTACCTGTTAAATACCTTTGGGAGCTTTACCAAAGGATGGGACAAGGAAAGACAGAGAGCTTGATCCTTTTTTATTTAGAAATAGGAAGCTATATCTTGCTGTTCCAATTGTGAGGGAGTATCCAGCCACATTGACTGTGGGTTTGTGGATTTAAACATATAACCCACAAGATTTTAATGCTATAGGCCAAACTATCTAATTTGATACCTGCATCCTGTCCTCATCTGTGTGTATGTAAGAACCTGACTTTATATACACACCCATTTACACTCTAAAGCAGTCAGCACACACTTTTGTCCATTAGCCTTGGAACATGACTTAGTCCTTTAATATTAGTATTAGTTTTTATAAAACCAACTGCACACAGATTTATTTTATCTGTTTAGTGATAAGGACTAATCAAAGGACATGACATCTGAGTAAAACCTTTGACTGTATTTAGCTGTGGTGCTTTAAAGGGAAAATTTTACAGGACTTAGAGGCCTTTATGTAATTAAATCACTGCTTTTCCAAGTTAGCTGATAACGCTTAAGCCTTTGGTTGGATAAAGGGGCTTTGGAAATGAAACAAAATAAAGTGTTGATCCCAAAATGACCCTGGAAGGTTTTTAAATATAATCTGCTGAGAGATTTACTAGGATGGAGATATTTACAGTATCTTTTTATCTCAGCACATTTGACCAGTCCTCAGCTGGTTTGAGGATTTATGATGCAGACAGGCAAATGCATCTTGCAGGAGGTGTTTGACAGTCTTCTAATCAATCCCTGAGGGAGAGGGCCTCTGCAATAGTACATACATACCACACTTTTTATACATTAGAGCTGTGATTTCATCATACAGTTAGAATTCACACCCCAGAGGTGAGACCTTCACAGAAAAGTCTCAAGAGCTCCTCTACATACATCTTGCTCAAAGACACTTCAATATGGTGGACAGTAGCTGAAACAGAGGTATATAGTAGCCTTTGTAACCATAAGAATCCCCCAGAATTGGTAAAGACCAGGAGAGACAAACAAGGAGGTGGGAACTTACTAGGCCAAGAACTTACCAGTCCTACAATTTACATTCAGGTGCTAAATACAGGTTTCATTTGGTTGGACCTCAATAAAAGGAAAAGGCCAAAGTAAACTCTGACGAGAGAGTTGGTGTCTGGGATGAGGGAAAGGCAACAAACGTCAGTGTGCCCACAGTTCTCACTGTCAAAAGGATGGCTGACTAATCCTCGATATTCCTCCATGATCTAAACCTGAACCCCTCTATAGCAACACAACACTGTGCCATTGTGCCCCTGCTCTCAAGGAGTCTGTGATTCATTTACTGGCAAAGCTTTTTTTGGATCCATGTACACTATTTTTCACACCCTCAGTACTGTAGTGGAATTCATGTTTTCACGATTGAAGTAGTCTCATAGGATTGTTTACAGTGATGATTTTGACTGTAGCATACCATCCACTTATTGCTGTCAAGCTGTCCTGAGTGAAGTCTGCATTTACTTGTTGGAAATGTCTTATTCCTGTTGTCATTAACAGGGAATTTAAGTATTAGTAGTATTTGCACCACTAATGTGAGTAGGTGCATGAGTTTGGTTGTTCTTTGGAACTCCTTATTGATTACCCTCAAGTCTTTGAGGATCAACAGCTGTACTGTTATAATGCAACAGTGCTCTCTGCTGGCAGAAACAGGAAACATTGTGCTTGTACTTAATTTATCACATAACTCAAATATTTTTCATTTTAATTTTAAATGCATCTTTGAAACCGTTTCTGTGAGAATCTACATTGTGATAAGCTAATATGTTTTTTGCAAAAATTCATGTCTTTTCCATTTTCAGCATTAATATCTGGACCGAAATAATTATTTTAAAGATGCATAATTCTCTTAAGAGTGGTATTTAATGCTTTGACTTCCTTTTTAGTTAGTATGCCCAGGTTTTTTCCAAAGCATATTTATGACACAATTTCATAATTTCATAATTTTTTATAATGAAAAAGTAAAACCAGGTCGTCTAATCACTTTTTTTTTTTCTTCCTGTCTTTCAGGTCTGCTTTGCTTTGGTGCCAGATCTGCAGTTCAGAATGAGGGTGAAGAGATGAGCTTGCAGCCAGCAGCCCTGTCCCTGCAGTTCCTGCCATTGGACATTTACTGAATCCCATTACCCAGAAGATGATGTCCCTGCCTTCCAGATAGCACTTCTGAGGACCAGGCCTTCAAAGCACAGACTGTGCACCATGGCAGGAGAGACTCAGCAAATGTGTGCAGTCAAAGAACTGGATGCTGAGTCCAAACTGCAGGATGAGAGGACGGCGCTGGAGCCGCAGACTGACAAAACGACAAAAGAGTCTTTGGAGCACTTTTCAAGCACAGGCACTGGGGCCAGACTCAGCAGCAGAGTGGCCAAAGCTGACAAACTAGAGAAGGAAAGGGACTGTCCTCAGCAGCGGGAAGCTGTCATACGCCCACAGCAAGCAGGGAAGATTGACTTCAGATCACTGCAGAACAGATCAAAATTTGCCACTGACAGGACTTGGTCGAGTGGGAAAGGCAGTCCCCAGTCCCCAAGTGGAAAGGGCCGCAGCCGAGAAAAGGCAAAGCGGTCAGGAAAGACAGAGCGTGGCAACCCACAGCAGCTGTACAGACTAAGCATTACAAGTCCACGCACCGTTGGTATTGCCTACCCACAGCAGAAAGTTTTGCCACCCAAGAAGTTGGAAACCAGTTGTGGCCCAGTCTCGGGCAGCTACAGATTCCACGTTCCCAGTATACCAGAGAGAGAGGTTGAACTACAACAAGAAAAGCTCAACTACAGTCGCTGCTTCCAGGAGACCAACATTACCTCCCCAAGCTATACCTCACTGGCACTGGGTTCCTCAAGTGGAACATCCTCCCATTCACATCAACCCCTGTCACAGCAACAGCAGCCGACATCAATGGAGAGCAACAGCGCACAGCCTGGTAGTCAGCTGATTCTATCTGACTTTCAGCTGAGTGGCTCTAATACATGGCAGTCTCCTGACAGGACTTTTAATGGCGCTAGCTTTGGGGTTTCACTACAAAAATCCTCTGCCCTCTCAGAAACCTGTAAGTCTAATGCATTTGTGCCTAGTCCATTTCAATATGGATATCACTTAATGGAAGAATCAACCTCTGACTCTTTTCCCTGTGAACCAAACCCCCATTCCCAAGACTTCCCAAACTCTTCTTTAGGCTCTGTTCATGTTAGCCACAACTCTCTTTCCTTTACCCCTATAGACGGGCAAAACATTGCTCAGAATAGCACTCAGTTCAGCAGTGAACACCAGCCAGAGGATAGAAGCTCTTATCCGCACCCCCCACATTCACAATTTATTCAAGGGGTGGCATCATCAATCCAGTGTCCCAGGAATCTGAGTGAGGACTCAGCCAGTAGTGACAGCTCTGGCTCCAACTCACAGCAGTCAGAACAGGGGAAGACTGTCCTGCCTGAGAGTACAGACACTATTGTACAGGCAGACAGTCGAGATGCAACCATCACTGTGGGGAGTAAGAAAAACTGTCACCCCAAAGACACAGCTGCCTGCCAAAGAACACTCAGTCAAGGAGGTGTGCATGCAAGAAATACTTCACAAGGTCCTCGCTCCCCAGTGCACTTTCCCAACAGAACATTTAACAATTCTCCAGTTAGTAACATTCGCACAGCCTCAATGCCTTTTGAAAAGAACATCAACAGTAAGGTTGTAAATAGGTTACCACACACATGGGAAGGGACTAATAAAGCCTATTCAACAGCTGACCAGAACATAATTCAGTACACCGATATGAATGAGAAGTTCCAGTTTCAGAGCCAGACAGCCATTGACCAAAGGCCAAATTCCTCCAAAGGCAGAATGCCCTGGCAGCAAATACGGCCAACCTCTGCCATGGCAAACCCAAACAGAATAGACTTATCAAGACAAATAAGCAATCAAAAACTGGCTTACATAGTTTCCCCTTCTGACTGGCAGGATGAGAGTAAATCACATAAGCAGAACCCCTTAAAAAAAAACAGCTCGTTCCAAAACAGCAGAAGTAGCGATGGGTTTTCAAGCCAAAGGCAGGAAACTGTAAAACATAACAGTAACACAGTCTCGACTTTTAAAGTAGAGATGAGCCATGCACAAGTATGTGACTCCAAAAGTAAAGCTGTGTACTTTGGACTCAATCAGTCTCTTCCAGCAGCACCATCAAGAAACTATAGCTATCCACCATTACAGGTACCACCTATGGGCCTTATGTTGGTGTCACCATATGAATCCCCTTTGCCCTCCCCAGTTCATAACCCTGCCTCTACTAGTACTTGCTCCTCCCTCTCCCCAGCATCCACCAGCCCAGTTAACATCAGTTCAGAGGACAGTCAGATGTCAAAATCAGCTCCCCCTCATCCATTCTATCACCAGCCCCAAAGTAAAAGCCAGCTCCCCCCAGATCACCTGAGCACGCACCCACATCCGTTTCATCCTGACGTTCCACGAACCCTTCCCTTTGCACCAGACAGAGCCAAAGACGACATGATGAGCTACCTGCAAAACAGCACACCTCCAAAAACGACTATGGATGGAAACAAAGGTTACTTGGATAGTTTTGGGATGGAGCATCACCAGCCTCCACCACCATACTCTGCACATCAGCTGTTAGCCAGCTCATTAGCCACAGCAAATCTTGATCAGTTAGATGTGCTTCTGACATGCAAACAATGTGATCAGAATTTTAATAACCTGGCTTCTTTTTTAAGTCACAAACAATACTGCACTCAGCACACATTTGCACAAAATGACGTCAAAGACATTGCAAAGATAGAGGACAACAGGAAGTTCCATGCAGAGCCAGTTAAAGCAGTACCGACAGTGTCAAATGTTTCTCTGTCAAGGTGTCCATCTGACCTTCACCTTTCTTTGTTGGGCCTCAATAAAAATGGAGAATTGATGTCTGACAGTGAAACAAAAGGAGACAATAAAGATGATCCATTAAAACTCAACTTGTTTTCTGGTTCAGGTAATCTCCCTGTCCCTCTTCCGGAGCTGGAAATGGAGGATGCCAAATTAGACAGCTTAATCACAGAAGCTTTGAATGGATTGGGATATCAGTCAGACATTGCAGAGATAGACAGCAGCTTTATTGATGCATTTGTTGATGATGACCTCACCACTGTCAAAACATCATCAAACAAGCAATGTCTGAAAACAAAAGAATCCCTGATTTTTGAGAGCAAGAATAAACAAGCTGTCGACGACAGATCTTTCACACAGGGACAGTCTTTTTATGATTCTGATGTTGAGAGCCACGAAAAAGCATCTACGAATTTGGAAAAAGATGAGAAAATTAACATTAAAAAAGAAGTCTCTTATAAAAATTCAAGACTTGCCTCAAGGGAGAAGACGTGGGAGCAAGACAGCAAAGTGAAGGCAAGAAAGCTGTGTAAGAGTGAGGAGGAAAACACGAGCCCACAAAGGTTTCTCTTATCCAGGAAGTTTTCTGAGCATTGTGGCGTGAAAAGCTTCCAGGACAATGCTGCACTTCGAGGGTCAGCGCCCTCACAGGCCTCTACATCTCCAACCTCAAGAGCAGCAGCTAAAGAAAGCAAGAGGAAAAGCACTGGAGGGGGAACCTGGAGCAAAGAACTTATTCACAAAATAGTTCAGCAGAAAAATAAACTCCACAAGCTCCATGTTAAAGGTACCAAAAACCTTCAGTTTTCCTTGGTTATGGAAAGACTCACTCCCACTGTGCAGAACCCTGCATTTGGGGAATACGACTATGTCTCAGACTCAGATGATGAATGTGAGCCCGTAAAGATAGCAAGCCAAGGCCGACTGAATCAAAGTAGTCGCTGTAAATACACATACACTAAAGAGTGCAAATGGCGAGCAAGAAGCGAGAGAGATCAGGCAGCATGGAGGCATGAATCGAAGGAGTGTTTCGAGGTAAAAAAAAGTGAGTTGCCTCTGTCCCCAGAGAAACAAGGTTCTCACCAAAGACTCAGGAGGAGAGGGAGCAGGTCATCCACAAGCAGTGACCTCAGCACATCAGTTAGTGTTTCAAGCGATAGTATCAACAGCCCCAAAAGCACTGACCGCACTGATTCTGAGAGCGAGAAGAAGACAGACAAAAAGAAAGAGTCTTCAGAGCAGAAAACCCATGACAGGTCCTCCCCACAGAAGGTATTTAAAGAGTCCAGCACATTAGCACTGACATTCACTAAATCCATCAAGAAGTATAAGACAGACAGAGCCATTCATTCTGATGACAAAGACAGTTTAGAGGATACAAAGAAGTATCATGCAAATCTAGAAGTTGCTGATTCAGTGTCATCCTCACAAAAAGCAAGTGACCAACTGAAGAACTTTGAAAAAAGAGGAAGCTCTCATACGAAATCAAGAGCGAAACTTGCATCTCATAAAAAGGAAGCAGGCTCAGTTGGCTGTTCAGAAAGAAACACTCTACAGAGAACAAACAATCTATGCACCAAAGAAAAGCCCACACAGAGCAGGAGCGCAGAGAACAAGACACTACAGTTTGATTCACACTCTTGCACCGGTGAGAGTGATTTGAATACTGACAGAAACACAAAGGACAAAATAAGAGAGGTGCCCCAAGCCACACAGCCAGAGCTATCAGCCACCACCACATTGGAGAAAGAGAGTGATAATGTCTGCATAGGAAAAGAGGCTATTGCTTTAGTCAATGATTTAGACACACACAAGTCTGCACCTCTTTGCACATCTTTGATGGATGAGGTTTGTCTGTCCCCACCAGAAAGCCAAAAAGATGCTCTTCATCTCATGCCCTACTCTCTGGATCAGGAGCAAGGGCTCATGAAATCCCCACTTTCATTTGACACCTCATCGATGTTTGGGGATCTTACTGGATTTGATAGTGGGCTTTACTCTGAAATGCCCATTCAGAAAGAGGGTTTTCCTTCAATTGAGAGCACAGCTGACAAAAAGGAAGAGTTTGCTTCTTCTTTCTCCCCCTTTCTGGAACAAAGAGACTGGAATCTCATTGTTAGCCCTGTGCTACCAGATGAGGTATCTCAGTACAAAGGCAATTCAGAAAAATTAAATGAAAAGAAGCCAGATTATGATCACGTTCCTTTGTCTCTGCCAGAAAAAATAATTGACTACAGCACAAATCTCAACAGCTGTGCATCAGAGGATGAGCTGGAGATAAAGAGAATAGTAAATGAGCTTGAAAACCAGCTGCAAACAACTAAGTTGGAAAGCCCACCACTACTGGCTCAGGACGTCCCCAAAGAGCTGCAAATGAGCAAATTTTCACCCTTACAACTGGGTGATGAGTCCAAGAGTGAAGCCAATGGTTTGAACAGGAAGTGTTCAGAGCAAACGATCGATGCATCAGGTCTAATAATGCCTTCAGAGCCTTTCGCTCAACCAGCGCTTCCATGGCCAAGTGCATTTCAGTTTGAGCTAATGAATGAGCATCACAGCGCCCACACTCTTCACAATGAACCACTTAAACACCAACAACTCCAGCATGACCAAAAATTAAAAAAGAGAAGTTCTGAAAAGAAGACTCAAGCAGAAACAAAGGAGGAGATTTTAGAACAGAGAAGATACACAGAAAATCTCATGAGAAGCCTGGAGGTAATTTCAGACTCTATATTCAAAAAAGAACCTATTATATCAGTACACAAAAAGCCAAATGTCAACGCTCTCACAAGTCAACACCATGAGGAAAGTGAATGTCAGGCCCCTGATGCAGTTAAGAGAGAAGATCGCTGTGAAAAGGAAGCAATTACCAAAAAGGAGAATATTTCATCACTTCCAAATATCAATGAGCCAAACAATGAAATTGAATTCATTCTCAATGAGTCACAGCCTTCTCTCTCCAAAAAGACTGACCCTTCAGTCAGCAGCAACAAGCCAATTTCACCGCAGCTAAGTGAACCCACAGAGAACGGGGATTACATGACAGAGACCAAAGTCGCATCAGAGGAGGACATCGCTGCGAATAATCATTTGGCTGAGGTCTCTTGCTGCTCAAGTGTTGTGACAAATGACCTACATGAGGTTGAAAAGTCCTGCAGGAACAGTAATGCAGAAAACAGTGAGCAGGACCTGATTAAAAACAATAGTGATACCAGAGAGTATTCACCTACAGATAGGTATGAGGAAGCAGAGGTAGTGAAGGGAATCAAACATAAATCTGAGGATCATCCTTCATCACCAGCTCTTGCTGACCCCAGTCGAGATATTGGTGAGAAAATGTCAGATGCTATCACTGGAATGACAGAGTTGGAAAAGCAATCTGCTAATGAGCATGACAATCATCAAGACATCAGCTCATCACATCCTGGTGAACTGGCAGTGCAATGTTCAGAAAATGTTGCTGAAGAAATAACTGTGGAAACATCAAAACAATATCTTTTAACTCCCTCATATACATCCAGTGAAACAAACCTTTCAGTACAGATAGTTACCACAGACAAACCCTGCAGTCCAATATTGGTGGAAACCAAGACAGAAAGCTGCTGCTCACCCCTCCATGACATCCTATCTACAGAGGGACAAAGCAATCTGTTGATCCTGTCACACTCTGATGGCATCATTAACACTGATCCCTGCAAAATGACTCCATTTAATGACTCATTAGAAACTGGGGTAGGTCTCGTCTTTGAGCCTGCTCAGAAACAAGAAGAGATTTTGAATGTTCAGGACATTAAAGAGCATCTTCCTGCTGATTTCATGGCAAGTGAGCAAAACTCCCCATGCAGAGAGGAGGCAGAAGAAAGTCACTGCATCTTTTCAGACTTTGTTCCACCAATTAGTCCTCTGTTATCATCTCATCAAAAAGCAATGCTGGAATTGGCAACACAAGAGGAGTCATGCGAGTCCAAAAATAAATGCAATAATAAATCAACTGATCAAGGCTCAATTCAAAATACAAAATCTCCCATAATCAAATATATTAGCCAAAAAATCAAAGAGGCTGAAAACAGTTACACAAGAACTAATATTGAATATTCTCAAATAACCTCACATCAGTTGGACTTGAGAATCATGGAGTGTAAAATTCCCAGCGCTGAAACTGTCATCCCCTCTCCACTTCCTGTACACTACACAGCTGAACCACCAGCGGTGACAGCTGGCCTTGAAAAAAGTGATCTGATGTACGGTTTAAAACTCAGCCCTCCTAACTGCAATGGCATCACAGATCAACATCCACAGCTGAATCAATTTGACTACATACCAATATCACCTGCCAGTAAACCTGAGGAGAATCTAGACAGCAAGCAGAGACCCAGAGATGACTATGACTCGTGTAACTTGAGTGTCAACCCTGCACTGATTTTTAACCAAACTAAGACAGCTACAACAGTACCACTAAACTCAGATCCTACGGCTAAACTAGATCAATTAGCTGAACCACTGGTCCTACAGCAGAGTATGAAGTTCTCTTGTTTTGCTCTGGATCTCCCAGATGAAGTCAAAGAAACAGATTCATCGGTTAATGTAAAGAAAAGCTTGGAGGTTTTCCATGATCTAGTTGAACCTGTTGAGCATTTGCATACACATGCTGACTTTATGAGTAAAGGTGAAACCAAGAAGTTAGATTCTCAAGAGACTTCTATTGATAAGAGTGATCTTCTCAAAAAAGACTTGTCAGATGGCCCATCCACTCCGCAACTACTCATCATCTGTGATAATGAGCAAATGCCCCATCCTCTAGAACCAACAGAGAAGCTACCAACAATAGAGCTTGGCCAGTGTTTAACAAATCACCAGACCAACAAAGAAACAACACAAAAAAAGACACAAAGCAACACTCAACCGGGTAAAGTGCTCTGTGAGATATGTTTAATGTGTTTCAGAACTGTGCCAGGCTTAAAGAGACACAAGGCCATGAAGCATTTGGTCAGAGTTGAAAAACACACTGGCCCACAGAGCACAACATCAAGCCATCAGGGGACTATGCCTGTTCACGAAGCATCACAAACTACAGAGAAAAAACATAAAGATGATTTACAGGCTTGTTTCCCAACAAAAATTGATGGATTGTCTGAGAAAAGTAGCTCTCTCATATTGAAAACACCAGAGGCTGAGTCTGTCCTGGAGAAAACGGCAACTGAGATGAGTTCAGTGGCAGTAGATGAGATAGGCCATCAAAACCCTCTGCTGCCAGTGAAGGCAAAGAAGAACAACAAAGCTAGAAAGAACAAGAACAGTGGACTAAATCCTGACCCTTTCTCTGATGAGCTTCTGAATATATTAAAAACAGACATACTTCAAGCTATAACTCCCGAATTCAAAAGCACTGCATTACAAGAGCAACACAAATCCCCTGAGATAAAAATCAATGACAAAACAGTTACTGGAACAGAGGAATGCCCTAACCATAGCACTTCAGATTCTACTTTTGACAACACAGCCACTTCTCCTACAAAAGAACCACATGTAAACAATGAAACTGTGGAGCTAAATCAGATTGCTGACATAGAGGTGATGACATGTGCAAGTGTGACAAAGATGGTGAATTTGGACATTTGTGCAGATAATGTGGAAAGTGTTTCTGTTGAGAAGGAGATTATGACAGAATGTGATGAGTCCAGAAAGACACTGTGCACTGTGAGGGAGATGTGTGAACTGAATGGGAAAGAGGACATCCTTGCCCAGGAGATTCTTAGAAAAGTGTCAGCAGAGATAAAATGTGAGAAAAAAAGGAGCCCTACAGATAATGTACATCATCTCCCCTGTTTGAATTCCTCCCCTCTCAGTCCACCTAGCATTAGCCCTGAGCTGAGAGCCTTACTCGATGATGACACCACATTTTCACAGCTGTTCCCCAGAGATGAGGAGGCCAAAAGGAAAAAGTGCCCCAGGGTTTATAGCAAAAGAAACAAAAGACAAAAGTTATCCCCCCATTCAGATGTGACCACAGACAATGTTCCTCCTGAAACTTGCATCCAAAATACAGATCCGTACATGGAAGCTCAAGGTGAGCAGACATTCAGTGACAATCAAACTATCCATTGTGAATATGAGACCATCTCCATTGACGATGCCATCATGTTAAATATGTGCCACAACAGCACTTTAAAAGCTGATGGTGAACCATTGACAGAGGTTAAGCAAAGTGAGCAGATGGAGGTTCATGAGGTTGTCAGGGAGCTTGGCAACAACCCTTTAAATCCATTGGAAAGCAGTGTTGATAAAACTACAACTGAATGGATAGGGCCCAGTGACCACAGTGGATTTGATTCCTGCTCAACAATGGGCTCTGAATCTAACATTGGTAAGCCAGAAGTGTCAACTGTGCCCTGCCCTCTGCCTTCACCAGCTGCTCTGTACACCGCAGAGCCACGTGTTGCAGATGGAGGTCAAACCTTCCACAGCATTGACATCCAAAACATCAACACCACCTTTCAGCTTCCTGAGATTCAGTTCTTTGATTCAGATAAAGATATCTCAGTAGCTCCTCCCCTTGAAACTACAGATCTGGAGAGCAGAGACGATGACAAGTCAAAGAAAGTCACAGAGCGGAGAGGCAGGAAACGACAAGATGGGGGAATAAAGGTCAAAGATAAGCAGTACAAGTGCAAAGTGTGTTTCACTTGGTTCCTCACCCTGGGTGAGCTGAACTTTCACAAACTCTCCCACAACCCCTCTCCACCTCCAACATGTTACATGTGCGTCCAGCGCAAATTCAGCTCCAGAGAGCAACTGAGAGACCACCTGAGGGAGAAACATGCCAAGAACAAGACAGGTATCTGGACCTGTGGAATGTGCCTGAAGGAGATTTCAGATGTGTGGATGTACAATGAACACTTACGAGAGCACGCCACTCAGTTTGCCAGGAGAGGTCAGACTCAAGGCTCTATGTTAGGCATTTCAGGCTGCTTCATGCAAGAGACAGCGGTGAAGAACTTTCTCTCCTCAATCATGCAGCACCGCTCCACCAAAGCCAACAGAGAGTCCAGCAAAACTACTAAAAATCAGGAAAAAGCGGCACCTGCAGACGTCACTGTAATCGAGGAGAAAACCTCAGAAGGTGCAGAGCCAAAGTTGCACAAAACTAAAAGCAGCAGTGGAGCAAGTGGGAAGCAGAAAACACTAACCCCACTTGAGGTTCTTCACAAAACAGAGACACCTAAAAGTGTGGAGATGCATCCCAACTGCAAAGACCCCTCAAGAGACTGCCACCACTGTGGGAAACAGTTCCCGAAACCATTTAAACTCCAGAGACATTTAGTGGTCCACAATTTAGAGAAGGTTTTCCTGTGTCACAAATGCCCTGTCTCCTATCAGGAGGCCCAGGAGCTCAAAGAGCATCTGAAGAGAGCCCATGAGGAGGTGGATGAGCTGGATTCAAAGCACACCACCCTTTACACCTGTGAGCTGTGTGCTGATGTAATGCACGTGATTAAAAAGTCCTTCATCTGCAGCACCTGCAACTACACCTTCTCTAAGAAAGAGCAGTTTGATCGTCACATGGAAAAGCACATGTCAGGGGGGAACAAAATCTTCAAATTCCGAGGCGTTCTTAGACCTGTCAAAGTATCTGCGTCCAAAGAAAATGAATGTGATTCACCTGCAAGTAAGAAAAGGAGAATTCTCTCTGACAGCCTGCCAGAAAACAGCTCAGACAGCGGCATTGCTAGTGTGAGCTCTCTACACTTAAATCAGAGCGTGGACACAGAGTCTTCAAAACCCTCAGTGTCCACAGCTGACGACTCCACACAGACGATCTCAAATAAATACCACAGTGACACAAACAATACAAATGTGAAGACTGAGGACATTGCAGAGGACTACTCTGAATTACTTGTAGAATTGGAGAAATGTATTAATCAGAGCTCATCAACATCTGTTACACCAAAGGAAGAGGAGGCTGACCTGACTTCCTCACCTAATCTTGATAAGGAGGGCAATAGAAAATCAGTTACTGAAGAATGTGATGTGAAAAAGGAAAATGAATCAGTCTGCAAAAGAGAGGAGTCAACGTCATGGGCAGCATCTAAAGAGAGTAGTGGTGCAGAGGAGGAGATATTTAAAGCAAAGGAAGGTGACACTACTGAAACTGATGGGAAAACGGATTTGCCTCAAGCTAGTGAGAACTCCTGTTTCAGCTTAAGAGAAAATCAAATCCTTTTAGAGACACCTGAGTCTGCAAAGCGTGAATTAGCTGTTGATGAGATGAGCCAGCCAAGGGATGATGAGCAGTGGGATCACACATTGTCTGGAAATGACGGTGTGCAGGAGATATTATCTCATGGTGCTGAGCTGGAAAGTAGCAGTCAGATTAAAGATAATGTTTCCCCGGCATCAACAACTGACAACACTAAACACTACACAACAACTATCAGCAAAAAGGGTACAGACTCCATTCCAGTCCTCCACTCAAAGGTTTCCCTTAGCACTTCAGCCTCAAATGAGGACAAGGACTCTGTGAAACCACAGAAGAAGAGGAGGGATATGAAATCCCCACACATTCTGCAGCGGGTTTCCTCTCCAGCCACGCAAGAGAACTTTGGTGTTGATTCCAAAGTCAAAAAGAAATTTCGCCCGAGCAAGTGTGCAAATACCTCCCTGCACAGGAAGTCAGATGGAGCCACTGAGTACCCTGTGCTGTCCTCAGTAAGGGATGATGTTGTTAGCAACAAATTTTTTTCCAAGTGCAAGACTGTAAACTTGAGTTTGCTGACTAAAAGAAGTTTGCTCGATAGCTGTGCCCAAAAGAAAACTGAAATTGTTACCTCTCAGAACGGGGATTATAAAGCCAGAAAGGGACCTCTGGCAAGATCTCTGCATCCTCCTGTTTCTAAAGTGTCTTCAGTTCCTATGAACAACTTTTTGAATAAACCAAAGCCAAAGATGGGGGTTAGATCAATGGACAGTCACTCCTACCGGACAGCAGAGTCCCAGAACAATCTTCTGAGTCAGCTGTTTGGCCAAAAACTCACTAGCTTTAAGATTCCTTTGAGGAAGGACACATCAGAATCTATTAACTGAGGGGGGGGTAAAAGGAATCTGTGAATAAGAGACTGTACATTTTCACAGTTATAAATGTTTAAGACAATGTATTATGGTGAATGAGATTGCACAGCTCTTTTCTGTGAAATGCTATCTTTAAATACTTACATAGTCACTTTATGTCTTTTTTGTACAAGTGTTTTTATTACACAAATGTGAGGGCGAATGGCAGATATGAGCTTTGGATCAAAATGAATATTTTAGTTTGGGGAAACCATTGAACTTTTGAGAGATTATTTTTCATTTACCTAAAGGAGACAAAAAAAAAGAATACTTGAAAACACAGTTACGTATGTTCCTTTAAGAAATGCATGTTCATTTTCCCTTCATTACACGATTAACTGTTTCTCCAAAAGGACCAAAATGATGTCATAACTGACTTGGACTATTGTCTGTGCACCTTCCATACATGCTTCCAACACATTCACGTTGTACTTTTTAAACTTTACTGTACTGCATTGACATTCATCATTATTAGCCTTTTGTATGAACATTACCTGGTGCTACATTGTGTTGAATTGTAATGTGAATGCTAATGTCCTCAGAAAGGAGCATGAGATCTGTAGCAGTTACAGTACACACATCCAACTGTTTTTACTGGTTCTCTGTACTTTATTGAATATACTGTGCAAACCATTTCAAGTCACATGTAGGCTGATAGAACTCATAATTAGGAAAGCTTCTGTTTTATAAACTCAGGTGCATACAAGGACATCACAGTCCCAAGACCTGGAGTATTTGGAGTTTATCCCTTGCACTGATAATACCACACACAAATTAAAAACTCATTCATCGGTGTCTTTAACTCCAAATATTTAATTATGAATAGTATTTACTTGGACAACAAAGGTGCTTTATCTTGTTTATACTGTATGTATCTTATATTGTATTATATTGTAGGTAGATTGTTGTTTTGGTGTAATGCTTCATGACAAAGTTTTATTTTAATAATGTGCAAAATGAATCAGATTGAAAAGAAGGGGAATGCAGCACCTCCTGCAAGTTGTAAAGTGGTTCACTAAGTGCCTGTTTTACAGTTGGTCATTAAAGATCTGAATTGGTCTCCCCTCGCTCTTTTCTTCCTTTGTTCATGGAATGTTTTGCAAATGTTCCTGCTTCCCTGCGGACTGCATCTGTCACCACATGCATCAAACAGTAGAAGCAGTGGAAGCAGCTTGTGCCTGGAGGCAAAAAACAGGTGCACACACAACAAGGTCTGTCTTCATTTTTTCCCCCTCAGATGAGCACTTCAATGAGCTCACTCATCATCTGAAAGATGAGCATAAATGTATCTTTACTACAGGGAAACATTTAACAAAAGACAGATACATTCATACAACCATATGTCTGTCTCCACAAGCACAGCTGAGCAGGCGGCCAGGAGCTCTCACTTGGTGCCATGCTTCTGTCATGTTGCTCTCTCACCACATGTAAAATGGCTTCTGTTCCTACATGAACATTTTTCATAATCACATAGGAATAAAAAGCCATATTACACTGTGGCATACATGTAGAAACATTCAGGGAAGACAAAGGGGAGTAGTCTTCCCATCTTCCAATGAATTATCACGAGACCTGAGAAAAGGAGCAGAAAGAAGAAAGATTGACAGATAATTTTCCTTGACAAAGACTGAAGCTCAAACACTTTGCTCTGGGTAAAAAAAAATATCTAAAACTTTTTCAGACTGACTGATTGAGACTTTTTCTACATGATACATGCAGTTACGCAACCATCGAAACAGATTTATCCATATGGAAATGTGGATGCTATATCTAAAATCTGTGTTGCTCACTTGCTGTTTTCTGTAAACATAACCATCAGTCTGCATGTTGATTCAGAGGGAGTGTGGTGGAAACACAGCCACAGCATTGTTGAAATAACTCCTCTAATTAATTTAGAGGGAATACTGGCTTGGCAGCACCCACAAACACCATATTTTTGGACTCTGGCAACATTAAATAAAGCAAGCCTAAATGGAGAATTACAGACCTCATGCTGTGTCAATTTCTCTCTCTTGAAAGTCTTGCTGGTTTGTTGGCAGGTGTGTTACATCTTGACCTTTGTCCAGTTCAAGTCATGAACAGCAAGCCAAATATAAAAATTCACACTTGGTTTTCTGAAAGCAGACAGCTTTCAGAAAGGAACTTTGTCAAATTAAAAGAAATCTTACAGAAACCTCTTTATTTTCAGCTCATTTATGACCTTTTACTGAAAATGGTTTCAACACTGAGAATCATTTTACATGCAGACTTCTTTGACAAAAGTCCTGCAGTCAGTTGTTGCAGCTGGATCTCCTACGTGACCATATTAAAATGTGATGCTGTTCAAATAAATAGCATCACTGATAAAAATGCATTAAAGATTTTTGTGTTAAGCAAATAATGCAAGGAATAAAGAATTCTGAGTTTTTAGTTATAGTTAAAATGTAACTAGATAACTAGTTGAAATGTAATTACAAATCCATCTCACATGCCAGCGAATCTGAAAACACATCTTTAGATGTGCACATTTTCCCTTACAGATTGAAACATTATAAGTCTGGTAATGGACCATCTTTTCAGCTACAATAATGGCTTTTCTCAAAGGGAGCTACAATTCTGTCATGCTGATTTTTGTAGGTTTATTACCATAATAATACGTAATTAATCAGAGCAGTCCTAATTTGCTTTGTCAGTAAAAAGCTGACACCTGACTCGTGAAATCCACAGGTGTCTGTATGGGTTGTAATTGACATTGCATGATGTCAAAGATTTACAGAGCTTTCACTGATTACTTAAAGTACCTCACTGACTTTGTTGATTTCAGTTGACTTGTTAATTAAAGGAATCATGAAAACTTGTTTTATTTGTTGTTCTTTTTTTTCTTTTTTTACTCCTTCTCATCATTTTAACCAATTTATGAATCCCCTCACAGTGAAAACAAAAGGTCAGACTGGAAGGTGGAAAGGCATCTGTTAGGGTCTGCTGCTGTAAATAAATGCTAATGATGTAGTCCTAACATAAATTAGACAACACTTACTGGGGAATGATAATAGTTTGTTGGCACAAATAAGTCATTTAAATATAGGAAAATATTGAAAAAAAGCTTAATCGCTGCTTAGTTAAGGAGGAATCAGTAATGTCTAAGCCTTTTCCAAAGTTTCCTTGTCCAAATTTAGTCTAGCTACACTTTTAATTAGACTGGAGGATGCTATGTTCATTCTCCATGCAAGCTGAGATTCAATTCAATATACTGCAGGAATGCTGGCAGGTCCAGGATCCATTCCTGAGCATGGTGCCTCAAAGCTGCATGATTGATGACTTAAGTGACGTCAAAGCCATCAAGACACGAAAGTTAAATGCCAGTGATTACCATGTCAAAATGAGCAATTATAATAAAAGGTGGATAACAATGACTGGTGCTTTTTATGGATTTAAAGGTTTGCCATTTTATTTCTATTTTTGCCTTCATTTGTGCTCATTGGTTTCATTGTGTATTAATAACTTAAAGGAAAATGTAAGGCTGATATCTTATCCTTAAATGCACCATGACTTTACCTGAACCTTGTAGTGCTTTCAGTCTCTCTCTGCACCAGAGGTTTTCCCCCAGGGTGACCGGTCAGGAGCTGTGGTTGATTAAAACAGAATTAAAGTAGAGACCTCAGTGTATTTTGTCAAAATTTAGCACAGAATGTGTCACAGAGTGAGTAGGAGCCCCACGCACCCTACTGTCAGGCATCCTTTTATCATCTGATCTATGAGGAAATTCTCCAGGGGCACAGTTATGCAGGAGCATGACAGGAACGCTTTGCACTTTGAAGTAGAGTGACATTATCAGTAAGTATGGTCTTGAAATAGCATCTCTTCTCTTTCCCTCTCTCTGCATTGCTAAGTCTCCCTCCCTGCCTCATCTGATCTCTCTCCTTCTTTCCTCCATCTATTTTCCTCAGCCGCCACCCTCATTTTCCTGCTCTTCCTTCTCTCTCGCTTTTCTTCTCACCTCACCATCAATTTCCATTTCGGCATCTCTCCTCCCTTCCCCATTTTTGCTTCTGCATCTCCTTATTTTCTTCTTCCATTCTTCAGTCGTCTTCAGTCATTCACCTGCTTTCCTCATCCCATTGCTCCCCATCGCACCTTCCTCTTTCTTAGTCCTTCTCTGTCCATCTCCTCACTTTCTTTTCTCCTATCTCCCCTTTGCACCCTCCTCCTGCCTCACGCATGCTGCTGTCTGCCTCTCTGGGAGGTCATGAGATCAGGGGCAGATAGAGATGGGCTAGTGGTCAGCGGTAATGACACACGGGCTGAGGGGCCACTTGGGTCGCCTCTCTCAGGAATGTGAGGTTACAGCTATCACAGAGAGATAAATAGATGGATGGATGGGGAGGTGTTTGTTGCACAAAAGGGAAGAAATTATTTAGCATCCTTTCAGCACACACAAGGGGGAAAACCGTGATGCATTTCCACTAGGATGGTATCTAAAATTATTTGTGTTCAATGGTGATAATATGAATGAATAATTCAGTATAAACATGTCTCCCTTTGATTGAAAAAAATATTTATCAAGGCGCAAATTTAAATCCAATCAAATATGTGATTATTGCATGTTTCCAAGCAACGAAGCGTATAAAATAAGCAGCTTTATTGATATTGTGGATGTTTTCTTTCTTTAGTCGAAAAGAGGCATGTAACAGTTCACAACAGTGCACAAATAAAAAATTAAAAATCTGTTTTTGCCTGTAGCATCTGGCCTTAAAACCTTCAAATATGAGAAAACTTTGCAGGGACTCCCACAAGACTGCAACCTGAAATATTAGTCAAAGAGACGAGGGTAGTAGCAACATTAAAATGAATTACCTAGCAAATCAGCAGATAAAGAATATATCACTGTGGAGAAATGGTAATATGGGAAAACATTAAAGCAATGCCAAGCACGCTTTGGATTCCCAAATTAATAGCCTCTCACTAGGAAGCTGTGGCCTCTTAATGCCAAAGGAGCCTTTATCTGCTCAACCATTTGTCATTTCAGTCAGCACCAGAGAGGGAACAGGCTGTACACAATAGCTAAAAGTACCTGTTTGATGTTCCAGGTTCACAGAGATAAATGGGGTTGCTCTGCAGGGGCTATGCAAACAAACGAAAGCCTGTTAGTGTGTGTCTGCAGTGAGTAGCAGGTGCACCCAGAGCTACTGCTAGCCTCTCAGAAGAAACACAACAAATTTTAACAAAAGTTTGCCACATCCACACATTGTAATTTCTGTTAAAAAATGTTCTACTTATATATGTTTTCTCCCTCCTTCATTCCAATTAAGTAAATTTAGTTCGACAACAAATCAAGGTGAAAAAAAAATGTAATATGTGCAAGGATCAACAGGAAATGACCTGTATGTCCAGTAGGGTTTGCTTTTTTTTCCCCTCCAGCCATCTATATTTCTTCAACACAACCTTCATCTCTCTCTCCCCCCCTCCACATTGTGCTCCTTCAGCTTCCCCTCCCACTGTCTCTGTGGTCATCACAGGGAATCTAAAGGATCTACCCTGACATTTGATGTGGCACAAAATTGGTTTTCCACTGTGATTCCCTCCTTGAGCCCTTCATGGAGTGTAATCCACGCTGTGACTAAATGAGTGACATGCCAACAGCCTGAGTGTGTAAATGGATATTTGCTGGTGAAATGTGTCTGTGACCTGCTTCTCCCCTCTTCTGATGGCCGAGGAGTTCATTAGACAGAGAGAGAAAATGATGCACATACAAACAAAGGTGACTGGCTGTGCAATATTCTCTATTCTCTTTGTCAATGTCATCTCATGCTGTTGCGTATTGTATGTGACTGTGCATGTATTGTTGTTTGGTTACCTGTGATATTCACAGCTAATTTAAACGAGAGAACTTCGATTTTCAACACAGAATAAACAACATGTGCTATAGACTGAACTTGTGTAACGGACTACATTAGTTACAGCTTTTAGTTATAACATTATTCTATAAATATGCAAACCTGTACTCTAAAGTGGGAAACAGATGTCAGTAACAGATGTTATAGGATGACTCACCACAGCGTTGTCACCTGTCTGACCAGTATCCCAAAAAGCAGTGCTTTAACCAAGCAAATCCCTTATGCAGACAGAAGAAGAGCTTTCCAACATGATGAAACCGACAAAAAAGCGTTGTTGTTTTTTTTATGTAGATGTTTTATCTTTACACAAAATCCCCATAGTCTAATCTCTCTGACATGCCCTCTGCTCTGGGGACCCTGCATCTGATTTGAATTTGAATAATTGAAAATGTTTTCCTCCCTAGAGGACCTTATACAGCAGTTTCATTCTTCATTAAAAACTTTCCACTAATGTGTGTATGTGCTCCATCATTTAGTGAGCGCTCTTCCTTCATCCACACCCCCGGTAAAATATACACACCCAGACAAATTCACACCGACTGAGATGAAGAAGTGTACACTGAACACTCACACTCCCGAGTTTTGGTTTGACACGCTGTGAAAGCATAATACTTTAAACTGTTGAGTTGCTGACAGCAAGTCAAAGCGTAATAGCAGGCAGCACGCAGCAAAAGACACTGATGAGTGAACTCGTGGATGGGTGATAATGTGGCATACGTACCTGAAGGATTTCACCAGGCTCTCCCTCTCAGTTGGCTTGTGTCTCTCCCCTCTTTGTGGATTTGTCTGTGTTGCCAGTGTGTTTCTGAAGGAGGGAGTCTTCACCCTGTCGAGTCAGGGACCAGGGCTCAGCTGCAGAGACTGACATCATCCCTTTCAGAGAGGAGGTTTTCCCCTCCCGCTATCTGCACACTCTGTGTGTGTGTGTGTTTGTGTGTGGTGTTTCACTCTCTCTTTCCCTCCCTCATATTCACTCAGCCTCATACTACATACAGTAGCATACTCCTCCTATCTCTCCCTCCCCTTCTTCTTCTTTAATCTATTTTTTTTTTTATTGCTTCCAAATAATGCTGCTATTTTGTGAAGCCATCATAGGTAAATGACGCAAACTGGCTATATACACAGTAACAAGTGCCATACTATTAATATCCACCTGGACTTGTGTTGTATTTTTTCCCTTATAGCCAAACATGTACATCTCTCAGCAAGGAAACTTATCCACTAGAAGTTTTACATTAGGGGTTTTATTAATAGATGTGGTTGCCTGCAGAACCGTCACAGTTACCTTCCCTTCTTTCTCTTTCCCCCTGCATCTCCTTTCCATTCCTGTGAAAGATCAAGGAGCACACAAAGCCTAATGGGCAGCCTGCTTTCACCTATCCAATTCTTTTAGATCAGCAGGAATGAAAAGGGAAAGAAGCAACGCACAGGGAGCCTCTTCTGAGTGTATTGAGATGAATGCCTGCTGTGGTGCCTGCAACGGAGATCGGTGTTGCTGTCCATGGTGCTGATTACAGTTGAAGGAGACATCACTAAGGACAGCAGTGACCCTGTAGACCCACAAAAAATAGCCTTCAACAGACCGGGGGGGGGGACATGTTTCAGCCGCTGCAGAAAACATAGGTTCAAAAACACACACAAACACACTGGTGCACACACATATAGAGACTTAAATCTACCTCCCAGCCTCTTCCTCTGTCTCCCACGGGCATTTCTCTGTGTCTCAATTCATTTAGGTTTACATTCATCATTGTAAGGTAACTGTGGCAGGTGGGATTAAAATGGATTAGCCCTATTAAAGAAATGTGTGGTGCATATTACACCCAAACCACACACACACAGTCACCCACAGAGCCATTTGCATTTATCTGCAGCCACAGCATTACACTCAAACAGAGTATATTCAAATACATTAACAAGTGAGTACACCTACATATACATTCTGGTAAAGGCAAAAACAGCTGGATGAAGGTAAAAGGGTTGACAGGCAGCTCAATGAGGCCAGTACAACATCAGAACAGAAGAGAGATGTATGCTGTGTATATTGCCGCTTTTTTGCCATTCACACAGTGGACTCCTTTTTGTTGTCTTAACTCTCGTCTCAAGAGGTAGCTTTTAGAATCTCGCCTCCTTGTTTCCATAGTGACACTTTCCCTCCTTTGTGCAAGAGAGTGTGTGTATTTCAGAGACACACAGAGAGGAGAAAGACAGGCGTAGGGAGGGAGAAAGGAGGGGGATGACAGCGAGATAACGTGGTTCACTTACATTTATTCACTACAAAAGGAGAAAAGGAAAATAAATCCACACAACCAGTTTTCTGCATCAGGGAAAGTCTTCTGTTTTGTTTTCATTAGATATCAGCAGTTAGTTGTTTAACTTTAGACTCGTAGCTCTGCAGGAGCTCAGCAAAGATTACTTCAAGAGCGATACTAACAATAGTAAGTGTTGATTCCTCATATTAGTTATGAGAATCTTTAATGTATTACTCATTTTGCTGAGTGCTGATGGTGGGGGCTGCCAGTTCTTTTTCTTTTTTTCATTTAAAAAACAAAACAAAGGGAAGCCAATTTATGCCTTATCTTCTGAAGGAAATTCAGTCTTTCTCTACTGTGTGGGGTTGCACCTTTTAACACCTTTCAAAAAGGTATTTATTCCTCTGCTATTTACATTTTCACCAACTGTGGGAACATATTGCATCTGAAGCCATATCTGTCCTAACAGATGACTTAATTAGCCAAAAGCACCACATGTATTTCTGTTTTATTTCCTACTCGACACTATCTTTCAGTTACGAGAGGTAACTTACAGAGCTGCAGTGCTGATTTTAACCCCAAAAGGATGATGTAAAATATTTAGAATGACCTTGGAAGGTAAAGCTATCACCTAGATAAAATACTGCCTAATCTAAATCTGTGGTGCACTGCATGTAATAAATTATTAATTATGGACATTAAATGGCTGCATTTATCACTTTCAAAACAACCTGGGTGGAGTTGGGAGATTGATGACAGAAAAACAGATGTGTGTGCTGTGTGTTTTGCCCATTTTTCTCACCCCACTGCAACCTTTTTATTTAAAAGCCAGTAGCCCTTGTGAAAACCAAACTCCTCTATTTGGGGCAGGACCTCATTCCCGACCTGGAGAGGACACTCCTACCCTTTTCCGGTTGAGGACCATGGTATGGGATTTGGAGGTGTGGATTCTCACCCTAACCACTTCACACTGGGCTGCGACACACTGGGCTACTTCAATCTAGATCCCCTCAAGACCTTTGCTGCACCTAGATATTCTGTCGATAAAAGTTATAAACAAAGGACAGTTTTGGCAGCGTCCAACCCTTACTGAAAATAAATCAGACTTAAAGCTGGTTTACTGTCAGTTATCATAGCCTTGTCTGTCAGTTTAGACTACTTGATTCAAACTGCATTGCTATGAATGTCATTTTGATAGGTGGAATACATGGAATGAATACAGTTCATAAAGAGGTATTCTTTCTGATAGATAGGTTACAGTGATATTTAATTAAGCTATAGTATTTTCAAAGTTAAATATTGCATGTTCAATGATAATAAGTCAATGCTACAATATGTGTTTAAACAACATCACAACCTCACTTGCAAAAAGATTACCATACACTTGTAGGACTAAAGCTAAAGGAAAATTCCCTTTAAAAACCCAGATGAAGTGCATTTAAGCTATGTGTGAATAAAATGCAATATAATACACAAACTAACTGCTAGTGGCTTCACGGTCGGCTGAACTTATGGGTCATTTGCAGTTTCTGTAATACACATGTGCATTAACCAAGGGTATACCATTCCAATGAGTATGCCAATCGATCAGGACAATAGCAATGTGGATCAAGCTCTAGCACTAGTCTTACAAGGACTAGACAGCTCGTAAAAGGGAATCTAATACTCCATACTTCCAAAGCACCCCAAAAGGAGTTCCCGGGTGACACGGACGAACGCCACATCCAAGTGTACAAAGCACATGTAGACTAGTTTGGCAAACTACTATGCCCTCTCCAAGAGGGTGTAGAGCTGGTCCACTATTCCACAACTGGAACAAAAACAAACATCCTGTGGTCCCCTTTCAAAAAGAGGGGAACCATCACCCCAGCCTGCCAATTAAGAGGCACTATCCCCAATGTCCATGTGATGCTGTATTAGAGGAGTTTTTTAACCACCTCAGCGACTTCAGCCCAGGAGATAGAAGAGCCCACCCCTGAGTCCCTAGACTCTGCTTCCTCATCGGAAGACATGTCAGTGATATTGAGGAGGTCTTCAAAGTATTTCTTCTGCCAACACAGCTTCCCAAGTCAAGATCAGCAGCACCCCATCCCCACTGTAAACAGTGTTGATGATGCACTGCTTTCTCCCATGAGCCATGGGATGATGGAATAGGAAGTCATTCCTCGTGGTCTCTCCAAACTCCTCCTATGCCAGAGTTTTTGCCTTAGCAACCGCCGAAGCCAAGTTCCACATTCTGTGTTCCACTTATCCCTCCAATACCCATCAGCTGCCTCCAGAGCCCACAGGTCTCACTTGGGATATGAATGAAGCTCTGCCAGAGGTGGGAGATTAAGCTTTTTTCAGACCTGACTGGCATCCTCCCCCACCATTTGAACAAACTCCCCACCAGGTGGTGATCAACTGACAACTCCACCCCTCTTTTCAATTGTGTCCAATGCATGCAGCTGCACGTCCAACGATGCCACTACAAAGTCAATCATCAAACTATGGCTTAGAATGTTCTGCTGCCAAGTGCACATGTGGACACTCTTATGCTTGAACATGGTATTTGTCATTGACAGTGACAAGACCAGAAGTCCAATAACAAAACAACACTTGGATTCAGATCAGGTGGGCCATTTCTTCCAATCACTCCCCAGCAGGTCTCACTGTCATTGCTCATGTAAGCATTGAAGTCCCCCAGCAGAGCAAGGGAGTCCCCTGAAGTGATTTCCAACATTCTGTCCAAGTGTGTGGTTACTCTGAACTGCTGTTTGATGCGTAGGCACAAATAACAGTGAGGCTTGTTCCCTCTCATCCACTGTAGTAATCACCAATATACAGGCACCAAGGCGGAGAGCAATGAGTCTGCCCACATCTGCTCAGTGCCTCTTACCAGGAGCAACTCCAGAATGGAAGATGGTCCAGCCCTTCTTAAGGACACTGGTTCCAGAGCTCAAGTAGTGCACTGAGGTGAGTATTATATCTAGTATTATATCTAGCTGGAATCGCTCAACCGCGTGCACCAGCTCAGGCTCCTTCCCCCCCGGAGAGGTGATGTTCCATATCCCCAAAGCTAGCTTCTGGAGCTGAGGATCAGACTGAGCCATGCTTTGTCTGGTCCCTCCCGTAGAAAGCTGTTTGCCATGGGTAACCCTATCAGGGGCATACACCCCCAACAACATAGCTCGTAGAAATTTCAGGATGTGGGTGCACTGTATCGGGGGGGGTGCTGCTCACAGCTTGTAGTGCTGCCAGAAGTAAAGACAGATGAGAAGAGGAGCTGCATTGTGTTGGTTAGGAGGGGAGGCTTGATGCCTCCTTTAGGTAGCTAGGGACTGGGGAAAAATGTGTGCCTCTACTGTGCATCTCCAAGCTTCTTTGTCCATCCTGGTGACTGCAGCCACAGAGACGCCATCCAGCCTGCAAAGTTGTTCTGCCCTGCCTTCAGTGGTTCATCCTGACAATAGTTGTGACACCTTCCGACCCTGTAGGAGGTTCCAAAGCCTAGACCCCACTTGGGGTCTTGTGACCAGACTGGGCAGGATAAATCAAAAAATTATATTAGCATTAATTTGTATGTCGTCTTCTTAAAATATATCCAAGTGTATGTAAATTATTTTAATAAATTTTTAAGTAATTGACACCATCTGCAATTGGCATTAATTTAAAATGAAGGCTTATTGATTGGGCAGCGCTGTGCTACCTGCTAGCGACAGAAGTGTTTGACTTGCTTATGGCTGTAGTCCAAGGGGTGATGTAATAGTGAATCAGTATGCCAGTATGCAGTGTACCAGCTGCTGTGCAGTTAGTGCTGTGTGCTGTGCCTCTTTTAGGGTGTGTGACTTTTTTTCTTTATTTGCAATGTTGGTGTGCAAGATTGTATAGTAGCTACCGATCAGTACTCTTTACCTATCTGTGCTTGCTGCTCTTTGACCTCTAATACTGGACCACACCAGGACGACAAAGGTTGTGGCAGCTCAAAACTCAGCAAAGAAAATTATTACTATATATACATAACATGGTGCATAGTTTATATATATATATATATATATATATACATAGATATATATATATATATATATTTGATCAAACACAAGTTCTTTGCACAAATGTCTTTAAAAAATATGCTCACAACAGTTAGAATCACTTGTGCTGAAAAGAAGTGATAAACGCTTTCAAAATATTTTTTAAGCCTGTTAAACCAATACTGATTGAGTGACTTTTTAATATTTGCATGTCCCAACAATACTTTTTTGTGCCCAATAAAATAAAATGTCATCAAATTTGTCAGTTTCAGGTAGAAGACAATGCAAAAAATTCAAGACACAACAGATAAATATTGACTGTTGCCACCAGTTGATGTCATCTAATTTTCCAAAAGGGTGATTGCAGTCAACAAAACGATTATCGCGACACTACTGCAAGATGATAAATATGCATCCATATAAATAAAAATGCATTTGGTTGTTTTTTGTTTTTTATGATATTAGCATTGTCCAAAAAGTTACATTTAATATAGAAGCACAAGACTAGCTCAATTAATTTTTTTGTATAGCCTTTGGTGAAAATGAAAATGGTGACATTGTTAAATTGTTAGTCTTTAATTAGACAGGGGTTAGGCAGAGGAATGCATTGTGTCAAACACTCTAGTCTGTAAGTCCACAAAAATGTAGAAAAAAACGTGTATGTGTGCGTGTGTGTGTTTTGTTGTGTATGTGCCAATTTAAAGGGCGTGTGTGTGAGTTAAATCTCTTCTTTTGGCCCAGTAGGAATCTGCAGAGAGAAAAGACTTACCAAGAAGCAAATCCCTTCTCCCCATGCCCTCCAGCATCTCAGCCAGCTGAGTTCCACATCAGTGAATCTGATTCAGGAGCAAGGACACTGGAGGCTCTGCTGAGATGCAGGGTTGACTACACATAAGGGGATTGTCTAAAGTGAGACATCTGCCATCTTGAACTGTCACAACTCTTGTGTATAAACAAACATATTTAATGAAATTATGGAAAAGGTGATGAATCCTTCCTGCATAGCTCAACTACACTGTCACCTACTTGTCATTCAGTATCCTAATAAAGCAACTAAAGGAGGCCTTGAAGACAACCTAAAAACGTTTTAATAACCAGTATTAACACAACTATTGTATCTGTTCTTCACACCTCCTGAATGCTTCATTATGACTAAAATAGCAGTGCAGCATCGTGTGATTCTTGCGGCAGGATGATATTACTCAAACTGGAGTTGTTCCCCATGAATGGTCCGAGGTAAGTGGTGGTTTTTGACTTCCATTCTTGTTTTGGTGTGAGAGAGCAGGGAGGAATAAAAAGAGCAGAAAGAAAAACGCACAAAGTGGTGGGACAAGACTTTTCATGTCAGCAGTGTTGACTGATGCTTGAGTGGCTCTGAGTTGCTCTCAACAGCCAGTTGAAGTCATTGTTAAACCCAGTAGTGCTCAGCTGCTCCATCAACCTATCTTATCTCCATAAAAAGAGGGTCTATCACCCTGACAGTGAGGCTGAGGTGGAGGTGCAGCACTCAATTCTTCACCATTTTAAATTACTGTAACCCACCTGCCAGACACTTCCCACTGCAGGCACAAGTGAGGCTGCGTTACCTTGTAAGGACTTGTTATCGCTCAGAGATTGAAGCTGCTCGTCCTTGTGATTTTGAGTCTGTGTGTGCGACCAAGAGTGTGTGTGACTCCAAACAAGCAGTGCTTGGCTGCAGATGACTGTAGATTTCTTTTTACTTTTCTATTTTGTCTTGAATCAATCCCCAGAGTGTAACAATACCTATTTCTCTCTGTATAATTGGACTGGATGACAGGCACATCTGAAGTCAGCAGATGAAAGCCTTTCTTGACAATGGAGTGTCTGGCCTGTGACATGACTTGAATGAGGAAGAGATAACCCCTTTGCACACACACATACAGTAGGTGCACAGATGAGTAATACAGCACCAAAACTAAGCATGCACAGTCATTTACTCACTCATTTGTATGATAAATGAGTGGTACTAGAACAGCAGCTGATCTCAAAGAAAATGCAGATATGAGATGAAGTGATGTGATTTGTGTCATGATCTCCAATCTGCACCACAATAAATCTCCTCTGTATAAGCAAAAAAAAAAAGTTGCAGATTGAATTTATTGTGCCTCACACCAAATATTTGCTCTGAGATGGCGCGTTCTGCTTGCTCTGCATAACACTAGTTTGACAGACTGTAAGTTTGAATAGCTGCCAGTGAAACAAATTATTATTCAGTTTCCCCTGTATTCCGGCTTGACTATTTATATCCGCCTGTGAGGGTGTGAATGTAATATCCTACATCCTGATGCATATAAACCCACACAGAGGGATCACACAAACACACAACAATAGACTGTGAAAAAAACAATGTGAATATATCTCAATAAAACACTTGAGGAGGTATTTGTTAAACCAGATTTTCAACTCAGACCCCCTCAAAAAAAGCACAAAATGTGACTCTTTTATTTGCTGTTCGCTTTGTCACCATGGAAACCACCATTGCCCAAACATCCCCATGCTGATGGATGCTTACATTAAGTGTCTTCCCTTTTCTCCCTCTGTTAAGCCCCTTCCTTTGCCCTTCCCTTTTATCTCCCTTTCCTGTCATCACTTATCATATTGTGGCCAAGCAGGTAAACCTCTCTCCGAAAGTGTGTTATTCCCTACAGCAACAGTTTCTTTTTCTAAGTACCGAAGGGTAAAACGTAAGCTCAGAAAAAGCCTAAATCTTTGTGTATTTAAGTGTTTTCTCCTTCTTTTTTTCCTTTTTCTCTTTTTTTTAGATAAAATAAAGTCACTGCTGGAACACTGCGCAGGGCATAGATCAATAACTTAACAAGGCCGAGAGTGAAATGTTTCTCTGTGCAGTACATTTATTTATCTCCCCCAAGTTGGCTATATTCATACTCTCTAATGACATCCACTGTGTCACATCATATACTATGACAAAGGTCTGTGTACTTGGGTGTATGAAATAGGTAGAAGATTGTATAATAGCAGCCATAAATCAATATGACACAATGTCCAAAAGTGATTGGTTTTCTCTTTGTCCTCTACATCCCCTTCACTGCCTGAAGGTGGCCCAGTAGAGTAGATATTGCTCTCCCTCCAAAGTTTTTAGGTAATATACAGCACTAATTCAGCAATGATTTATTTAGTCGATGATGTTTACAGCAAAAGTGCAGAGTAGGAGGATATCTGTGAACAGAATATTAATCACGAGACAATTTAATTTTATAAACAAACAGTTTTCTTTTTTTTTTCTCAAAATTTCATTGGCACAACAGACCTGAAACAGTTCCAAACAAACACAGTGACATTAGTGGGAAAACTGCTTCTAAGCTGATATGAGAAATTGTATCATAAAGCCATATGATCAATATTTTATAACAATTGTTTAAAAGAGAGACTGATGACCCTAGATACAGTTCTGCTCTAGTGTTTCTTTTGGCTTTCCAACCTGAGATGTAAAGTCTCATCATGCTCATCAGTTATTTTCAGATCAGTTACAGTTTCCCAACTTATACCATAAATTAGTTTTTGCAGTGTTGACCCTGTCTTTCATAGACTCAAGTTTTCTGCAACTCATCAGATTTTTTCTCTTCAATTAAAACAAAATTTGCCTCCTTTTTTAATAGCTTTGTAGTTGTAGCAAAAATAAAAGACTGGAATATATAATTTCTTACAGTAAATGTTTAGATCTTTCTCTCAGTACTTGTTTAACATTTTTTTAAAACAATGGCAGCCTCAAGTTTGCTTGGAAATCATAAGCTTGTCACATCTTCCCTGTGGAGGTCTCTTCTTTTAATCTTTGCAGAAAAATTTTCGGGTCTCCACCAGATTGGATGGGGAACATCAGTGCGCAACCATTGTCAGCTCTCACCAGTGATGCTCTACTGGGTTCAGGTCCAGACTCTGACAGGGTGCCTCCAGAACCACTATAAAGGACTGATTGGTGAAGTGTCACACCAATGGTTGTCCTTCTGTAGGGTTCTCCCATTTTTACAAAGGGGCTCTAGATTTCATAAATTCTGACCATCGGCTCATTTCATACCTGTCTGAGCAAAGCCCTTCATCGCTGATAACTCTGTTTGGCAAGGTAGCCAGATGTGTCCCTTGACAGTATCTTGTTTAAAAGGTCTAAAGTTAATGGCTTGAATTTCGCACACATACACTACTTTCACGTATGAGATGTTATACAAATATGTATATTTTCAAATTATGCCAGATAAATGTGATTAGGCACTAATAGGCTCTAGTCAACTGTGTGTGAACATCTCAAGGGCCACTGAGAAAAGTAGGATCCACCAGAGCTCAACAAGTGTCATCACAAAGGATCCAAATATAATACTTATGTAAATGTAATGCTTCTGGGAATTTTTTAGAAAAAAATGTTAAAACATTAGCTAAATTATTTTGAATTTAGTTAACAATTGTGACATGTTGTGTGTAGATTTATAAAAACAAATGTATTAATTAAATCAAATTCTGTAAGTGTCTCAAACATGAATAAACTTCCGGACTGAAGCAGCTGAGGTAAAAGGAGTTGGTGGAGACCGAAAAAGGGACACAGGCAAAACCAAAAGAGGACTTAACACTGATACGGTAGAATAATATTAACATTATAAAGTAAAAATGTGTCATGGTTGTATTTTTCGCTTGTTCTCCTTTTACAAAAACATTGATTATTAAACATCCTCTTAATAGGTTTATTATTATCTTGGGGTGTCTGCTGGAACTAACATTCATTAAAATTCACAAAGGAAGTAGACTGTTGAGACAATGCATGGAGGTGGGATGGTAATGAGACATAGGCATTGATGCGCAACTCTATAAAAAGAGAAAATGCAGACTAAATGCCACCCTTGTTTGTTAAAATATAAAGCAATGTGTTTCTTCAACATCCCTCTGACAGTGTCAAGGAAGCATTTATTGCAGGACTCTAGTATTGATTGCATTAGACAGTAAAAGTGTCCAACTGAAAGAAAATCAAGTCCGGTGCTATGTATGTATGTGTGGGAAGAGATTGTACTTTCTTTTTTTTTTAATGTCGAGGGCAGTGGGAGTGATTTAATGAATTCTTCCACAGCTTAGTGTATCCATCATGATATGCCTCTCTGACACAATGGTCAGCTGCAGCAGGTGGTGTGATGTGGCTGGAGTGTAAGTGGCTTTCACAATGTAGGATAGCCTGTCAGCTAGACGCCCTTAGGGAAACAGCTTCACACCATGCACAATGGCCTTTACACATACCCTTTTTATCTGTCTCACCCGGTGTGGGTGTGTGCGTGGCTAAAGTTGACACATAAGCTCATCTCTCTTGCTTTTTGTGTGTGTTTATGTGTGTGTTAAAGCGAAAGGGGCAGAGGATGTTAGTGGTTGGGTGTAAATCTCTGTCCAGCAGCACGTTTGGATTGGTGTTTTGGGACTGGTAGGAGAGCTGGCTCACAAGAGCCCAGATTGATGAAGTGATGGTGATGGATGGATGTAATAAAGGCCTGGATGTCCTGTCTGTTGCCAGTGATGAAGCTGGTATGAATCACCCATCTGGGGCTGCAGAAAATGACGCTGTTCAATCCCCAGGCTGTTCACCCCACCACCCAACTCTGCCTGTGTCCGTTGGCCCTTCAATCTCTCTGCCTTGTGGCTAACCATCATTATAAGGAGAATTCCGTCTGAATGGAATAGGGTAACATATTCAACATTGTGCTATTACTGTATTAATTTGTGCTGATGCATACTTTAAAAGATATTTTAAGGCTCGTTTAGCCATCTTGAAACACAGCGTGCAGACAGTTCAAAGTACTGCACGGTGTTCATTAATTTTGTGTCCAAACATAACTTGTTGAGTGATTGCACGACATACAGGGTGAAAAAAATCCAATCAACTGAGCCAGCCACTCCTCATGAATAGGGTCATTTGAATAAAGAGGGGCATCTGAAATTGCAGTGTTTGTGTCAACATAACAAGTTAATGATCTCAGATGATAATTGGAAGTTGGATACTAAAGTGCTGTGTTGTGGCCCGTGAGGTTCAGTGCCAAGGACCTCCTGTGATAAAAGAAGCGGCATGAGGGCTTTCAAAGTGGCACGATGCTGAAGGCAACACAATTCATCACCACTCAATGAATATTCATCCAGCTCTCTGTTTCCTCCAGGGCTGGTGAAAACACGTCTGTATTAAGTCTCTTCAATGCATTGTGGTTTGAAGAAAACTAAACCTTCTGGCCTCTCATTACCAGACTGTGCTCTTGCTGCCCCATGCTCAGCTGCCTGCCAGGGAGGGAAGCCACACTTCATTAAAATAAAAGAGAAATTCTCTCGTTCCGTGCACTAACAAGGCACAGGTCAGATCGTCTGATGATTGTGAATGTACTCTTCTGCACATGCTCACAGGATCAGAATTGGTGATTGGGAATGTGCTTTTGCCATATAGGGTGCACAAGGCTGCTAGTCAGATTGTTGTTAGCAATTTGGGAACACTTGTTTGGTCTTTTACCCACCAAGTTCCTCGCTGACAGGAGCCCAAAGTTCCATGGATTGGTTTCTTTGGCATCTTTTCAGTGCTTTATCAGACCTGCAGGCTTTTAAGTGCTGTCCCAAGATTATAGTTTAGGAAGAGGGTGCTTGACTGACAGGCCTTGGCCTTGGCAGTCCCTCGGGGGAAGGGGAGGGGGATTTGTGATGGCTGCACTGACTTGTACTTCTCTTACAATTTTCTCCAGGCTGGTTTCAGACTGTCAGGCTGAGAGAAAGCTCTCTCTGCATAATTCATTAGATCTCTTCTCTTTTTCACTTTTGGCTGCTGTGTGGCAGGCACCGTAGCCTCATTGTTAAGGAAGACAGAGTAATGGAGGTTGTCACAATATGTTAACATAGTTTATTGTTCACAGCAACAGTTTGAAAACAAATTAACTTCCTTTGAAACAATCTATTTGCCATATTCAGTGTGGAATAATCATGAAGGAAACTAAATTAAGCTAGGCTACTAAAGCAAAACCTCTTAAAACACTTGCCTTTTTAAAAAATTATTTATATGTAACTTACAGATTAAATGATTGAGTGCTTTAATGGAAAAAAAAAAAAAAAAAAAAAAACATTGGCTATGTGATTGTGATCCAAAACAGAGGTTGCCTCCACACCAAAACATTGTTTTACAGCCAATTACTGCAGCAGTGCCTCCATAAGACACATGCACAAGCCTGTCCTTTTGAAGCTTGTATACTGTCTATTGTCATGATCTAGCTGGCATTTATTTCCAGGGAATCTGCAAGGGAAAATATCTCATCTTTGACGCTACATGACATCCCCCTTCACAGAATATGACTAAACAAGCACATCCTGCAGCACACAATCCTGCATGTTGAAGCCAGAGGGCACATTTTGTCACTGTTGCAGTAAATAACGGTGAGACAAAAAGAAAAAAAACTGTCGGTACTGAGTCCTGTTGACCTCTATAACACTGTGCATATATGCTGTAATATGTCAGAAACTCTGGAAATATATTGCCAGTGATCATGTTTTTAAACACTTTGTCTTTGTTGGAACAAACAACAGGGAAGGGTTTAAAACTAGCAGTTAGATTTAAGCATCAGCTACAGGTATATTTTTCTCCTTTAAACTGTATGTTTTTGCAAATAATTATTTAACATTATCTTTTAACTTCTAAATAGATAATTTCTATTTGATTGGGAATCACGGTTTGTTTTACAGAAAGATTATATGTATCCACAGCAAGAAGAAGTCAAGCATTTTGCTTCGGAGAGAAATGATGAATTCAAGCCAACATGCCCTAAAGGAAGTTTTACAGCTATGCAAAAAGCAGAAGCCAGAATTTGCACATTTATATAAGAGCAAACAACGTTTCATTTAAGTTTATAGCTCTATATTAGTATTCTGATGCTACAGTAATAATAAAAAAAAGCATGACTTCTCATTCAAAGTCATGAGCTACCTTTGCTGCTTGAATTAAAGCTGGCTAAAGTTGTTTGCTGTTTTGCTTAATATTAAACATGAAAAAATAACCTTGAAAATTTTACATAACATACACAATTTCAGCCAAGTAATTGCTAAACAAAAATTAACAGGAGGGAGCATGTGAGATAAAGATAAAAGAATAAATTTAAATTATTCTTAAGCTGTTATTTATTGACTAACAACTGTGGAGTTTTCTACATAAGAAGTATTTCTGCATGTTCCAGCATCATTATACATTAAACGGTAAATTGAGCGTGCATCAATTTTTTTTTTGCTTCTTTCATGACATGTTGGATCAATAACTCACATAGAATAAGTCACAGGACAAGATGGAGCATGTTGGTTTAATTTAGAGCAATAACATGCTTGTATTTCTTAATGTTTTAATCGGGACATTCACATCTAGTTAAGGTAAAGTGTGCTGCATGGTGGTTGTTGTGTTTTCACAGAATCACAGTAATAATCACATCCCATCGTATAATGAACCTGCTCTGATGAGGATGCAACAGGCTGGGATGTACAGCCAAACAATGGTGTCCACATTTACGCAACCTCATGTCCTTTTCAAAAGATTGCCTTTGTACTGAATTTACAGCCGATTACTAAATAAAAGCTCTTTTTTTTGTTTCAAGAGCACTATGATCAGTTTGTGTTTATGAAACTTATTTAACCCCTCCAGGGCCCCACCATATTATTTAATTATTTAAAAGAGACAAAAATCAAGGACTTAGAAATATCTTCCATGCCCATTCAGGCACTCTTGAACTTTTTTAAGTTTCGGTGGATTTCGGCAGTTGATTACTGCTGAATCCTTGTAAAACTGGTTGAAAAACAAAGTCTGTCATAGACTAACAGGACCTGTGATCAAACAGTGCCATCTTCTGGGGAAAACCTGATTTTAATGGCCTCCCATAAAAAAAAGGAAAGAATGATGTATAAATATGCAATACACATCACCTCCAGCTGTTTAATGTACTCTAATGAAGCAAATATGCAATCAACTTTTAAAAACTCAAGACATATAAAACAAGACCACAAGAAAAAATAAGTTTGGTTCCTCTTTACTTTGTTCTTTATTACACATTAAATAGGAGTGGTGAGATTCATGGCAAAAAAATAGACTCATTTGAGATCAGAGCACCACTCTACATTGCCCACAACAGGTACGTTGTAAAGTGGTCATTCATTCACTTCCCTAGACCTGAATCCAGTCACACTCTCTAGTCACATACACAGAGCGGAGTGAAACTCCATTAAAGCAACATTCATTTAGACACACCAACGAAATGAAGCACAATTTACAAAATATGCACTTTTCTGTATCACAACTATACAAAGGTTGTTAAATAAATGATACTTTTCAGAAATCAGCTGTTGGCACGCAAAAAAGGAAGAGGAACATTTCAAACATTACAGTAAATCTACTTTTAAAACAGTATTGTTAACAGGAGGGTTTATAATTAAAGTTGCATTACCAGTTATTTATCTACTTCATAAAAAAGGTAAAAAATAAACTGGGTCAAAACTCATTAATCCTGGAAGCAAAATGGGAATTTCTGATTTTCCGCAAGACTCGTATTTAGCCCCTAGAGCAGTATTTTGTGTATCTCTTGAGCACACACAGGACAAAGTAAATGTGGTCTCAACTATTGTCTAAATGTAGCACCTAACATAAGATCAAAAAGGCAAATAAAAATCCCCAGGCAAACAGTTTGTAAATACAATGAAATGGGTGCAATATGGGGTGACCTGAAAGAGAAACTAACTTTTTTATTTTAGATTAACTTGGACATTTTTGTCTAAAAAACCTATTTTATGGCAATTACTGCCTCATTTAGCATCAGCCTGTTCCAATTACATCAACACAATACACAATCATTTCTGTTCAAAGGCAGGCCACCAGACAATTTGAACACATTTGCAAATAAATCCTAAATTCTTTTAAGAGCTCTTCACTGGAAAGAATCTGAAACTACATTTGGACAATATTTTTAACAACTTCTAGGACTAAAGACCAAGTCAAATACTCCTACTTTGCTAGTCTGGCAAACAGAGCAAGAAAATCTCTGCACAACTCCTCAAATTTAGCATTTAACCAAACATTTGTTTCGACTGCGAAGTCCTTAGGTGGGAGTATGCTGACAGATTTTATAAACGCATAGCAATGAAATGATTGATGTCTAGATCTGACAAAAGATTCTACAGTAGCGTTAAACAAAACATAAAACTTTTCAACATCAATGAAAACAAAATGGGTGAAATCATGTTGATTTTTAAAAAAAAAAAAAACAATGATAGATTTATTCCAAAAAAATAGAACTACTTTCTGTAAACTTAAAAAGTAGAATCTGAGTTCCTCCTTGCTGGCTCTGTTCATGTATCAACTAAAGGCAGTTTGCAATACCCATGCAAAGGAAAATTTAAAACAAAAGAAAAGAAAAAGCATCTCTCCTCATGTAGGCATGAAATCACTCCCCACGCAATACAAAGCAATGACAAATTGAAAATTAATTAAAAGCTAACTAGGGTGTAACAACATTCGGAAAAGAGTAGGAGTTTGCATGCATATTTATCAATGACAAAACTAAGTCATACCTAAAGGTAAGAGATGGGGACATTACACAGTGGTTGGAACATTTGGATCTCATCTGGCTGCATGTTGGTCCTTTTCTTAATACGTTTCGTCTATGCGAGCGGGGTGAATGTTCATTCTTTGGCACCCAATACTTAGAAAGGGCATTAGAGAACATATGCAGGCTGTGACCTTTCAAGCAAAGGGAAACTAATGATAATAATTTGATTAATTTATAAAAGCTGATTGGCAATGCAATCAGCTCCCAGCTCTGCAGGTTATGCCAAATCATCAAAATCCCCATTATCTAATAAAAACCAGGCTCGTCAGACTGTTGGACCAACACATGTCAGCAACTGGCACTAAATTGTAAAATGAAGGCTGATTATTGTCCAAATACAAGAAAGGCAGGGAATTCAGGTCAGGTTTAGTATTCAGTGAAGTAGGTACTGACAAAGAGGCTAATAATTTAGTGTAATGTACAAAATGTATTACTGGAACTGGTCAACAATGTTTTATTTTTAGTCTGTCTGGAAAAGGGGTGATTATTCACATGAGTATACACTTTGTCTTGGACTTCTTTTTCTTCTTTTTGCCCTCCTTGCTCATCTTCTCCTTATGCTTCCGGATTTCACGAACTAATGTGTAAAAGGCATCATCAACGCCCTGGAGGGGAGAGGGGGTGGGGGGGTAGGGTGAATTGTTAGAAGTGAAAAGTTGGAAGTTGTTTAATTACTGTAATTCAAAAGCAGTTACAGCAAAATGCTTATTTTATTCCAGTAAAAGAACAGTCAGTATGTCAAACATTGCAGATCAATACAATTAAGGCCTTTGTGGGACACTGCTAAACAAAATACACAAACATGTACAGTAGTTCAGAGAAAAGGTCAGCCGTGTTCCCACTGACAGCAACACAAACAGTAGCTGCACATACGTGAGCACATTTCTCTCTATTTAAATGTCAAATGCCCACAAATGTTAAAAATGTTGCCCAACACCTGACAAAACAAGTTGGTCTGTTTACATTTGCAATGATAAGAATGCATTCCATTAGTGCAAGCTCAGTACTGGTTTACTGCTGTAGGTCTGCACTGAGGAAACACCATCATAAATACATTTTTAACAGATGGTAATTATTTAAATATGGGTCCACCTGGAAATTTACACTGTAATGACTAACAAACAAGATTGACGTCTTTTTTAGGTCAAGAGGTTTGACTGACAGGAAAATAATAATATGAAACCACCACCTGAAAACTGACTGATTTTTCTCTTTTTGAATGTGGCAAATCATTCTGAGTGATGAGTTCAGCTCAGGCTTTTATGTTCTCACAGAGGTGCTTGTTGAAGCCACACTGACGCAAGTGTGTGAGAACTCGATCAGTTTAAATAGTGCAATAAATGTGACTGTCTGCAAAGGGCTGTTAAGAAAAGAGCCTGAGGCCATTTCAGGTTGTGACAAAGTCAGTGGAAAAATAAAGATGAAAGGGATTTGTACCTGCAAGACACTTGAACACTCTTAGCATACAACATATGTGGCAGTTTCTTAAGACATCAAAGATTTCAGCATGATTTAGTCCCACATTCACCGTACCATCCTTCAATCCCACATGATGGCTAACTGGCCCAAACCCGTGAATTTATTTTGATTTTCAGCACATTAGGACACTTTCACACTGGTAGTTTAATCTGAATTTGGTAATGGTTTGTCCACAACTTTGATTTAAAAAATGTTTAATCTACAGGTGAGTGCAAACCAGGGGTCTGTTACCAAATCTAAATGCACATATTTCCCTATGGAAACGAGGGTTAACGCTGGCACCTAAGAATAATGCAATTATATCTGCGTAAACAAAGAACACATGTAAAAGCACACCAGCTGGGATCAATCAGATTTGTTTAGACTCAATAAATGAACCCAGTGTGAAAACAGCCTTAGATAATAATCAACCATGACACGTACAGACACTTAAAGGAGAAGAAATCAGCAGTTTCAGCCTCGTGTTAGAGCCTCACCACACCCCAGCAGAAACCAGCAGGTTAGCTTTGAGAAAATATGAAGCACCAGCTCGTACTGGGTGTCCGTCGCCTTCTCCTTAATTCCCACTAACAACACACACAAAGCTTGTGGGTGCGCGGCTGCGTACACTTACCCCTCTCACATCACAACACACTTTTTAAGCTTGACACAGCGCGGAGTCTTTTCTTCCTTGCTGATCTTACTGAGCCGGTACAGTCTGATCTCCCGTACCAGAGTGTAAAAGGCATCTTCCACTCTCTGCAGTATAAGACACAACTTTCCTCAATGCTGAGGAATGCATGGGGACATCCTGTATGGGTGCATGTGTTATACACTACAGATACACAGGAGCAAAACAGACCGGTAGTCTGTTTCCAATGTGATTCTTGATTAAATGTCTGCCCTATCATCTGTATACTCTAAAACTCCAAACTCCTTTAGTATGATTGAATATTGAACAACATGTTCAGCAGGCTTGGAAAGGATCTGTTTCTCTCCGTTAAAAGAAAAGCGACTGGGAACATTGACGAAAGTCATCTAAATCCATTGTGTCTGTGTGTCAAGATTTTGCCCTCTTCCTTAAAGACGGGAATCTTTATGTTTTTATATGCACTGTAAAACAAAGCGATTGGCCAGTTAACTGGAAAGTTACATTTTCCAACCTATTTCCCAGCCTCAAAAAAGAAAGAACAGGAAAAGTGTGCCTGTTGCAGCTCACTAGTATTCAATTTTAATAGACATCAGCATATTTTGAATTACTATAAACACCGTCCTGTTATGTGCAATGAGCAAAAACCACCTTTGCAAGCCTGCATTAAATGAATAATTTGGTGCATTACTACATTAACCTGATCAATTGAGAAGTGCATGCAATATGAGTATACTGCGTATTGTTCATTTCATGTCAAGATTTTGGAGAGCGGTTTGATGAAGCAAATGAAATTGGAAATATCATTACTTTCCAGTGAAAGTGACAGCTGCCCTTCAGACAGAAGCAACACCATGACAGGAATTACTGTTACACTCAGGTAGGGATAGGTGAAAACTGCAAGAAAATTAGAAACTGCTGCATTTATTTCCCCTTACCAGAAGGAACCGTGATTTACCCCAGGTCACAGACCAGGAAAAATGTGTTCACAGATCACTCCATCAGCCAGGCAGCTGCCTAAGGCCATGCTCACAACACACACACCCCGATGCGACACCACTGCGTATCTTCCAACACCCAGTCACAGTGACCAGTAAGCAGAATCATTAAGGCCCTGAGTAATTACCGGCAATTCGTCCTTTCATGCAGACCCTTCGACACAAATTAACTGATTATTTATCATGTGGGAGCCTTTGCAGGTGGGCCTAATGATGATGTAATTTCACATATCCATGACAAAGTAGCATGCAATGATTACATTATCACCCATAAATAAAAAATTCAATTAACCAAAGAGAATTTAATGATGCTCAGCACATTAGCTGGTAAATTTCCCGGCAAGATTATTATAAAAAGACCATTAGAGACAGTGAATGTGACACAAATCAACAGCACCACATGATTCAATCATTTCTCGTCAAATTTATCACAACATTTCATTGCAGTGGTCTTAATTTTGCTGAAATAGTCCATCTGAAATGAAAGCGAGTGTGACAGGGGAATATTTTGCCAGCTTCTGGGTAAACACTCACCTGTCTGGTTTTGGCTGAGGTTTCAATAAAGGGAATGCCGTAGCTGCGTGCTAAGTCCTGAGCCTGCTTTGTGTCCACTGACCGGGCCGGGAGGTCACACTTGTTCCCCACCAACACCATGGGGACGTCCTCAGAGTCCTTCACCCGCTTAATCTGTTCTCTGTACATTATAACAAAAATGTGGGGGGAAAAAAGCATACTCAATATTTAATTTGATTTTAAAGGTGGTTTAAATCCAAATATTATGCAATGTCAAGGTCAATATAATGTTGGTTTTAGCTCAATGCTACAGCTAACAAACATTTCTGGAAATATTCTTCTATATTTGTGCAACACTGAAACGCCTTTAAAAAAATTCCAATTTTAATGTTAGTAAAAGGTTCAGATCTAATCTTTACCCCCTGTTTCATACAACAGGCAACTCCAGAAGTTTACCTCCCAGCTCCTAATAAAACATTCTTGCTAGGTCCAAATGCCGTAGACAGCGTAGTCTCCTAGCTCACCTATAGTGGTGAATGTCCTCAAAGGACTTGACGTTGTTGATGGCAAAGACGCAGAGGAAGCCTTCCCCTGTCCTCATATACTGATCCCTCATGGCGCTGTACTCCTCCTGACCTGCAGTGTCCAGGATGTCCAGCAGACATGTCTCTCCGTCGATTACCACCTGCTTTCTGTAGGAGTCCTGGAAGAAGGAGAGGTTAAAGGGTGATCAATACCCGGCCAGAAGGTGTGCCAAGTTATCCCAATAACAGCATAAGATTACGTAAATATCCAATTTCTTAAATATGATTACTTATTGCGTTTTACTCCTATTATGTCTTAAACATCTATAATTGAGAGCAACATTTTTAAAGTCTACACAGCTTTGCCGAATCAAGTGTATTCATTTCTTTCATTGTATGAAGGCTAAGTGATCAGATGGATTTTACTTATGCAATATTTACAAGAAATCAGAAAGATTTTATTGTTTCAACATATCTACATTAAATGATGTCATAAAACTCTTTCAAAGAAGCAGGTAGATAACCACTTAATTACTGCACATCTATGAGTGTAGCAGGGCTCTTCATTTTACAGCAGATCTCAAATTACGAGTATCGACTCATTGTTGAGATACTCCAGCTTTCAATGATGGGTGCTTTCACTGTGATCCAATTAAAATAGTTTTTGTCTGATCTAGACAGCTGCCAAACCTCCAGATACTTTCTTTTATCTAAATCTATAGAAGGCCCTCAAACATGCAAAACATGTCAATAACTGATTGAAATCATGATAAAAGTGTTCATGCCATTTAGGCTGGATCCTTTAAAGACGGGGTAGGAAGCCAGGCATGAAAAGTCATTAAAAACCTGTCTGATGTCATTACAAAACTTAAACCAGTGGAACCAGTTGCAACTCCTTGTTTTGAAAGCTAATCCTTGTCCTGTCCCCCTACAGCCTGACATAGACACAAAACCAGAGGGACTTGTGAACTCCTTTAAACATATACAATATCATACATAATTTCTTTACCTCAATGGTGGGGTCATATTCATCCACAAAGTGATTCTGGATGAGCTGAATAGTGAGCGCACTCTTGCCAACGCCACCAGCTCCCACCACAACCAACTTATATTCTGTCATGATTCACCTGTAGGACCAAAAAAAGAACAAATTTATTACATAACATATGCAAAGTCACAAAGAGTGAAATGTTGCATCACTATTTCATGAGGCACTTCTTAAAAGAATTACCAAAAGTGCAGTATGTTGGTTAATCTGCATGAAAAAAAGAGAAAATATAAATGCTGAAGAAAGTGCACTTATAATCAGGAAAACAAAAATTAAATATTGAAAAGACCCTCTCCAAAATTGTAATAAAACTATCACAACCAAGTTAGTTATTTAAAAAATCCCTACTAGAAATAACCCTGCAGTGAGCTAAAGGAGATAAAGACTGTTTGCATGTAATCAAATCTCTGAATCCAGCAGAGCGCACTGTGCTATTTTCTGACCAGCAGTCCAACTACAGAAACCAACCCCAGGCAGAAATCCATAACATTACATTTACACTCCAAAATTGACCACCAGCAGGGAGTCTCTGCTGTCTGGCTGCTTTGTGGAGCACCATCTATCAATAGTGACAGCTAACCTTTCCAGAAGTTACAGTGCAAACTGTTCAAAAGCTCTGTACAGACCGTGGTTAGGGAGGAGCTCCACACAATGCTACTGCCATGTGTAAACTAACTTTAAAAAAACACACACACACAAAATGCAGCCGAACAACTTTTTGTCTAACAACTGCAAAGTTGAGATTTCCACTTTTTAACAGAACAAAAAAAAAGTTCTGACACTTAGGAAGAGCCTTATCTTTACCCGAGCAGATAATGTCACAAACCAATCAAAGGCGTACTGATCTGCCACATCCTCTCAATGCTTTTATGAACACTACCACCTTTTATTGATGCAGTAACGAAAGTGGTCACTAAATGAATGTCTGTTTAGCAGCACAGTGGTGTAGCTGTTGGATTTCTCACCTTATTCTGTGTAGTATGCTACCTACAGTTTTAATGTTCACATAATGTGTGTGTAGTACAATGTCATGCATAAAACTTTTGGAAAGTTGGAGTGCTAGGAAGTCTAAAATATTGCCTGAAGACTTTGTCAGCTAAGCGTCTAAAGTCTACAAACGGCAGCACAATAAGAGGACTAATAGAAACTGATAAGCAGTCATATAAACATAAGGCTACCAACGTGAAGGCTTTTTCAACAATAGCTTATGCGTGTGCTCAAGCAGGCGGGGGCACACCTAAATTAGGCTTAAAAGTCGTCAGGAATTTGATTTAAATCCTCTGCCTTATGGCCGCAGGGTTGCCTGCCTAAATGGTTATAATTAAACCCCCGAGCACCAGGGCAGCTCTGCTGTTAGCTAGCTTAGCATCAGAGCTCGCCCTAAACCCCAAAAAGTAAGCTTACATTAGCGCTTGTTTGTTAACCCAATGCCTTCTACAAAAGTGGCTCTTTACTGCTGCTTTGCCTGCACCGTGTACCAGAACACATTTACTAATCATTCATTCAAAATGTGAAGAGTTCAGATTTTGAAGCCGCCATTGACAGGCTAGCCCCCGTCTGCTATACATGGCCAGACTGTAGGTTAACAATTGGGCGTAGTTTTAACAAGAAGCGAAAATGAATAGCTCCACATTGTTGCTCAGTGTTAAAATGGTACGCAGCAAAGACTTAACTCATAAATTATTTAATATGACTGCAGCTAACAATAAAAATGTCACATGTATTAGTATTATCTGTTTGTTTTACCTTTTAGCGAGTGGAGTTCCGCGTCCGAAGTAGCGACCAAAGAAGTCAAGCAGATAATCCTCTAGTTCCACACGATTTCCGCATTTCCTATTTGTCACCAAAACAACCGCATTTAAGTCGGTCTAGCGTCGTTTTAGAAGCAAGCGGGAACATACATAAAAGTAGGGAAATTAATCAATTGAACTTTCCATTTGTTCCAGCGTCCGGCCTAGCTGCTCAGTCTGGCCTGCTTTACGCGAATATGGGCGGATACAAGGGCGCTCTTTACCCAGAAAGCATAGCTGGGGATTTCAACCGGTCTGGGGCATATCAGTCAACCCTGCGTGTCGCAATATCAGCCATAATACGCTCTGTTTTCTTGTGTGTTTTTACTATCATTTTAGACAAGCCTAGTGTGAAACTGAATTTTTATTGGCTCCTGACTGTTGTTATTAAACATGTGTGTGCACAAGCGTTTTCAGATTATTTTGGTTAAATTTAAACTAAAAGCAATGAAAGTAACCTATAGTTGTATTTTTATTGGTCTCATATATTACAGTGACTGTATAAATCATATAATGGGAGTTTGATGTCTTCCATCTCTCTCACTGCTCCTGCCTGCTGCAGAGTCAACAATGCCTAGGGGGCGACTCCACTATATATAGGCTCTAAATATAACTGGAAAGTGCAGGCGGGACGTCATTCCCAAGCAAGGAAATGATTTGGCAATCCCTTGTCAGTTTTCCAAAGTGTTCACTGGGATTCCTGCTGCGCAAGTCATGCGCATAAATACCGGTGGGGTTTGTAACAAAGCAGAAAACCTCAATCCAAAATCGTGGTGAAGGATATTCAGATAAAAACAAAGAATGTGCATTTATTTGATTTTATTTTAGTTGTTTTTTGGGGTGTTTTGTTTTTTGTTTTTGTTTTTTGCTCCTCGTAAATAAATGCATTTATTCAAAGCTTTTGTTCGCATCCCAAACAAAGCAATGTCGCACAGACTGTAGGCAACACTACGTGTATAATAATGTTGCACAAGAAGCAGCTAATTTACTTTCTCTTCAGACAGCAGATATCTTTATCCACAACTTGTCTGTTAGTTCTCCTTCTCTCTCCCTCCTACCACTAGTCTGTGTTATTTCTTAGAATGTGGATTACTGAAGCGATGGTACATGACACGATTAGAGGCAATGCATTTAGACTTAATAGATTAACCAAAGACACTGACAAGAACCTACTATAATATGTGGTAGTTAGCAGTAATTATCAGTGTTGTTAGTGTGATTGTAGATTCACGTGAGGATCATTTATCTGTACTAATTAGAAAAAACATTTGTTGTTGAGACATTCTCCAGCTTCCTCACAAAAGAAATTAGCTGGGGGGTTCTTATAGACAATTTTGGTGCTATAGTCAAAGGCTGACTTGTTTGTCCTAATACAAAAGCATATTTTATAAGACTGGTGGAATGTAACATTAAAACCTGAAAGATATGCAAATAATTACATATCTGGAATAGCCATTAAACTTGAGTGAAATATGTAGGGTGTAAAGTTGACATTGTTCTGTGGGAAGAAAAAAACCTAATAATACATGAAAAAAAAAATAAAAAATATATATATATATATATATATATACATACATATAAATATATGTGTGTGCCACAAGGGGGCAGTAAAACTCTACAGACTAACTGCTAAGGGTTTATTTCCAGCCCCAGCTGAATGAATGGTTTTCACTCAACACTCAGTTTGCAAGAACCCTAATTCTTTGTTAGGTGTGGAGGAAAATATGATTTTTTACCCAGTTTCATCTATCTTCAATATTTAAGGAAATGTTTTCTACCAGATCTTTTAACAGCAAGGTACTTTTAACTGTTTTAGTTCAAACGTTGTATTTGATATTCATTCTGAGAAATGTGAATGTGTGTCTCTTTGTGGGGTTTTACATATGAACCTGATATAATGAAATATTTCAATAATGCAAGTCATGCAACTGTGACTTGATGAGTTTTTGCTGACATGCAAAGATATACTCGCCAGTTAATTGGATTACTTTTTTACAGTTTTAGACATAAACATTAGTTTCCTAGAGGATGTATTTCCCAGTTATGAGAATATGTCACTTACAGACATGTTTATGTACTGAAACATAAAATAGATACACTCCAAAGTTACAGAACATTGTATCACAGAGCAAAAAACAAAACAGAGATCATAGCTAGATATTAGAAAACCGAAAACAACGCAACGGGATGCAGCATTTCATTGGTGCAACCGTTAATAAAACAAGTGTTTAATTAAACATTTTCTGTTTAGTCATTCTTTTTTCATTGGTGTACTTTGTCTAATGCTGTCATAGCCATCCAGAGCAAACCAAACATATAAGGTGGGAAATATTTTACTCTTTAACATCTTTCATTGAGTAATTCCTCAGTGTGCACTGTTTCCTAAGAATTCCTGCTTCCTTTTTCTACAGAATAACAAAGACCAAGGTGCAGACTTTTGCTCTGCCACCGAATGTTTAATCACATTCAGAAATTTGCAAGCACTTCATGAGAATTGCAGCACTTAAACACCATCAGAGGATTATATATAGAAAACTTATATTATGAATTTGGTTCAAGCTTTTGAAACATATGTGAACACATATTTTTCTTATTGTTCCAAACTCAGACTCTTAAAAAGAACCATATAAAGTTATGTCCTAAAGGGGCTGTGGATTATGGGGTGCCAAGTGTAACAATTTAGTATAAAAGTTGTAGCTGACACATTTTCATTATTTACCTGATTTTTCTCACATTTAGCACATTTTTCCTACATTTAACATAACTGTTAACCACCTACTTAAGGGTCAAACAGAACATCTAAATCTAAATTTTAAATCTAAATCTAAGTGCTATATGTTAAGATTTGCTATCTAAATGCTATTAGATTTAGCATTTAGATATAATATTCAACTTTTAGATTTAAGATTCAAGATTTAGATTTATTATGTAAGATTTAACATTTAGATATAACATATAACATTTAGATTTAAACATTTAGTTTTAGATTTAACATTTAGATTTAACATTTAGATTTAGATGTTCTGTTTGACCTCTATATATGTAGTTAACAGTTATGTTAAATGTAGGAAAAATGTGTCAGCTACAACTTTTATATTGATTTTTTTACACTTGGCACCCCATAATCGATGTTTAAAACAGAATATTAAAATGAAATTCAGTTTTATACTTTAATGATAAATTATGATATTGTGTACTTTTAGTCTTGATACATTATGGCAAATGGATTTATGATTTTCCTAAAATATTTTCCATGTATGGAGAGAGTTACAAACTTTCATTAGTGGGCTTCTGATAAGACTGGCTCTGTTTTGTTCATCTCCTGGCTGGGTTTAGTATTTCTTGTCCAAATATTTTGGATGAGAGATGGCTGAGAGAGAAAAGTATGTTTAATCTGTTGTTTAGATGTCCTGAATGAGTAAAAGTTGGTTGAAAGCATCTTCTCCTCCGAGTGTATTGCACCTTTAAACGGTCCACAATGCCTTGCGGTGTCCCAGTTCCAGTGCGATGTATTTACCAGCAGGAGTAATGAACCAGTGGAGAGGAGAGGGGCATTTTCCCGCAGCTTGCTGCTGAGACCGCAGAGGACTGGCATTTGGAGAGGACACAAACTTTCGGATCGCGGCTTGAAACGGTCCTTGTCTGGATTTGGATGCGTCTGTGGGCTGTCGTCCTGTTTGCGAAGCGTGACTTTGTCGCAGTTCGCTGGAAGTGATTTGTTGAGCAATGGTGAGAGGGGACTAATTTTGCGGAATTCAAGCTTATACCTGTAATTTCTTCCCAAACTTCCATCCGAGGAAGGAGTGCTGAGCGGAATCCCGTTTGTACCACAAAGGTAAGACCATCACGGAGCTCATTATGACTGAAATTGTGGCGCAGCTGAGGCTGTTGTAGCAGTGAAACTGAGAAATAACGGAAACATTTCTGTAGTGGAATAGTTCAGCTGCAACTACAGCCCTTTAACGCCATTACTCCAACCTCCACACCGACTACATCTGGAAAGGTGGGCTTCTCAAGCTTCTCGTGTCTTGATGTCGAAATATCAGCCTTACAGTGATTTAAAGGTCATTTGATGTGTTTTGGTAACTGTAGAGTTCTGTCATCTGCTACTGGTTAATAATAGGTCAAATGTTTTGCAGGAATTTCATCAAAACTATTGCTTTGTACTTTTTGTCACTGCTGTCTCTCATGAGGTGTTAAATGTTTAAAGCTCTCTCACTCTGGAAAGTCTGTTAATAGCAGACTGACTATAGACTGAGTTTATTTTATGTAAAGCTCTCCACCACTTGAAGGGACCAACCTGTGAAGTTGTTGCTCCACCAGTTTTTTTTTTTAATGTCCTCACAGAAGTTTGCTTGAGTTTAGAAATAGAATCCTGCACTTTGTTTGTTTTTTTTTTTTGCATCATTCATTTGTGTTAAAACAGCATGAAGGACAGCTTGAAAACAGCCACCTAGACTGTAAAACAAAATAGATGTGGTACTTTTTGTTTGTGCTATACCAGCTGCTCCTGTCAAATCATTAAATTCTAAAGAAAAAAAAAGCGTAAATGCAAGAAAGTAAGTAAGTTCCAGATGATGTTTTACAAACCAGAGTAACAGCCCCACTCTGTTGCAGCCATGCATCTGTCCTGCTGCAGGAGCCTGCTGGCTCTTAAAAGCTGGCTAGTAAGCAGTGAATATGGCAAAGGAACAAAGGCAGCATTATGGCTGGCTGAACGTGCCGTCCAGATGTTCGAAATTCTGCCAGCACTGACCTCCCAAATGGGAGGAGGCTGCTTCAGCTCCTAATAGTTTAATATCAACCAGGCAGAAGAGTATGTAGCTGCAGGGCGGGGGGGCACTGAGGACCTCGTAGGAGCTTGGGGGTGTAGTCTGACTGGATATGGGTTTATTTTCAAACACCCCAATCTACAGAGTGAAGCAAAATGACTCTGAGCCAGAGTGGGGAATAACTTGCTCCCTTAAATTTCAACCCATTAATACTTATTGAATGTCAGATTATAATTGGTTCTAAAACTATACTAAAAATACATAATACATTATATTCACTTCACTTCTAGTAAATCATTTAGCAAAAGTTTCTTTGACAGCACACATCACCATTAATTATTCAACAGTTATTTTAATTGTTCTTTTATTCAGAAGATTGCTCAAATTGAAGATGAAGATTGGTTGCATCCATGCAACTAATCTTGGTTGCATATTTTACTTGTTGAGCTTCCAAGATCACAGAGTTCAGAGGGACCCATAAATTTCTTACCTTGTAGTCATGGCTATTTGTGTTCTCACAGCTCAGGAATGCATCCATTGGATGTTATCAGTTCCCACTCTGCAGGATCAAGGCCTGTCTCTGGTCTTTACCATGCTCTGTAATGTTTACACTCCCAGAAGGCATTGTACACACTCACACCAGGCTGGCATTGTTGTATTGAAGACTCTTTTTAACTGGTTACCACTGCAGGACTCTTGGCCACAGTGGTTTCATCTTATCAGCGAGTCATACATTTATAACAAAATCTCACTGTTCCAGAGTTATTTAGGCACAGAAATTAAATGCATTTCTGTGGTCATGACACATGATGACTGTTGGAAACTGAAACGGAAGGAAGAGATTTCTGCGGTTTCTTTCACCACCAGTCCCCCCCACCCCAAATGTACTAGCGTCTGTCTCTGGCTGCTCACAGAGATCTGTTTCACAACAGATCCATTACCAATTACAGCAGAGTAGAAATGACTAGTAATTATATGCTGCTCTACAATTGGCAAGAGGGTTTAAGTCATAAACTGATGTTGCTCCAGTCTGTAAGAAATATATTTTAGAGTTTTAGATACCGGTAACCTTTTTGTTATAAATTAATATTGTTGAGCCGCTTGGATATAAACTCCTATGAAAAACTATGCACAAATATCAACACTTTGTTAATTGTACTAGTGTTTACTACCTTAGGAAACAATGGTTTGTATATGTAGACCTGAACCAGAAAAGCATTCATTTATGGAGACAGTAAATGTGTTTTCCTGTTGGAAAACTTTTCCTCAGGCTCAAGTTCACTGTTTGTTTTATTTTAATAGAATGAATGCCCATTTTGTTTTTCCTCAAATACTACCTTGTTCAGCAAACTACTAAGCTGCACCGTACACAGGCCAGTTTGTGATGCTTGACAGCTTGTAAATCCCCTAAATGTGCAGCAGTTCCGTATTTCTTTATAGTGTATGTTACTGAGGTATATTGGTTGTGTTGAAACACCCACAAGAGCATATGGTTGAATGTTTACACCAGCAGCCCATCGAAGTCCTTTTCCTGCCAGCTTGATGTGCTCCTGTAGGTCTGGAGAACTGTCATCAGCAGCCGGGCAGGCAGGCTGTTCAGTTCTGCTCGCACACCTCACTACTCGGAGAGGAATGCATCTCGAGTCAGTGTTGCTCGACACCAGACTGAAACTAATGTGAGCAGGCGATAAAGTCGTCTGGATTTGAGCTTTCGCACGAGTTCATCACCTCAGTTGAGCTTTAATAAAACTCACAGAAAAGCAAGTGCTCCTCTGCCTCATGAAATGCTTCTCTGGCATAAAGCAAGCTGCACAAATCAGGAGGCGGGCATCCCCCCAGGCTGTGGCTTTGACGGGCCAAGGAATTGGAGCTTGCAGAGCTCAGGATGGCACTCTGCCCTGCACCGCTGTGCCTGTATCACCCGTTTGGTTTTCTAATGTTAATGTTAATGAATACAAATGTTTCTAGTCTGGACCAGAGCAAGTGGCATTTGAAAATTTCCTGCTCAGTTTCTATGCTTCTGCAAGGAGGCTGGTAAGTCTTTCTATTGTCAGAGCAATAAACAACACTCCATGCATCGGTCTTTATCACCCCCTCAAACTCATATTCCATTAGTCTTTAAGTGTTGCTGTAGATTATATTTTCCCCCCACATTCCTCTTCCCCCTTCACTGTGTTCAAACTTCTTTTTCCTGGCTGATCTGCGATCCCTGTTTTGTGTCAGGACCAACACTGTTACTCTTTCCACATCCCTTTGAAAAAAGGGTTGAACAAACCAGTGACTGTTTTTGGTCACTGCACAAAGAAAAAAGAAAAAAAAAGAAGAATGTTACAATATGCTTGTCTATGAATATTTTCCAGTTCTCCTTCATCCTTCAACTCTTTGTTCCCATTTAAGGGCTGTCTGAACAAGGGACAAAAGTACTTTCTAACCAGCTGTGAGTGTGCCAAGAATAGAGCATGCAGGAGACTGACAAAGGTGACGCTTGTACCTACAAACGTACAGCCATGCCCACTGGATTCACACATAAAGAGCTGTGCTTAATCAGTATACATTTAAATCAAACTATTTAAGGGTTTATGTGGTTTTTAAAGGGGTTCATAGGAGAATAATGAGACCTTTTTTTTTAAAGACAATTCTTAAGCAAACACATTGGGTTTTGGACTAGAGAAATAAGTAATCTGTAGATGTCACCTTGAACATGTGATGTGTATTTTAGTCGTTTATTACAAGTAGACAAAATGGTTATTACAGCTCCATTTGTTTGTCTTTATCTCTTGACTACATATGAAAAGCAATTGCTTGAAGGCAGGATGGAGACTTGCATGGATGACTTTGTGATTGTGGGTCGGGAATACGTGGGCTGGGGGGAGGTGTAATTGCAGGATAGTTGGCGAACAAAAGGACCTTTTTGACAAAGAGTTGTAGGTCTAGTGAAGGTTAGATTCATGGATAATGATCCAGATCGACGTTTCATCCTGTCCGCTTGCTGTCCTTGAGAAACATTTTTAAGGGTTTGTGTTCTTTCAACAGATGTTCATATTTTGGTGTGTGCTTTGTAGATCTGATAATGGGAGAAACCCGTTTTCATTTGTACATCAATATCAGTAGTCGACATTGTCCCAGAGCTACAAAATGCAGCAAGATGTCAGTAAACACAACTACTAAATAAATAATAATAATATAGCCATATGTTAAAGAAAATATTTCAGGCAACCCAACAAAACTGGGAAGAAAAAACATTAAAGAAGCAAACAGGAAAAAGGGAGCAAAACAGCACCGGAGAAAAAGAAAAAAAAACTGGTAACAAGACATGTTTATTAAAATGGTATTTTAACGTGTTTTACATAATGTCATTTTTGGACTTGTCTTGTGCTCCTCAGAGCAACAACACAATAAGATTAAAAAAAAAAAAGAAAATGTCTGCTCTCTTGTGTAACGAATCTTTCCGCATTTACGTTCCTCCTCTATCTCTGTTGTTTCTGTGTAACTCTGTTGGAAACTGTGTCATCACTGTTTCCATCTAATTCTCTGTTACAAAAGCCGGAACTGGGCTTGGGAATGTCTGCTGGCAGATTCTTCCTGCACCCCTAGCAGACATGCACCTATTCAGAGAATAAACAAAACAACAGTGTTGCAGCCAAGTGGCTCTTGCATATTCTCCACTGGACTATCCTTTACCTTTTCAGATACTTTTAAAGTAGCCATTTTTTTAGAGGGGAGTTGCTAAATTGTGTAGTTAGCAGAATCATAGGATCCTTGTAACTCTGGCCTTGAGTACATCCTGACTTACTGCTTCCTGTTTTCCCTTGTTTCCTCCCCAGTGAATTAACCAGAGGGGTTTCAGCTGCCCTGCATCACCACAGTCTGTAATTATGTAGGGGCTAACACACCATAACTGGCCTCCTCGATTCTGACCCAAAATGGAGCTCAAGGTATGGGTGGATGGAGTACAGAGGGTTGTGTGTGGGGTAACAGAAGCAACCACCTGCCAGGAAGTAGTGATTGCTTTGGCCCAGGCAATAGGTAAATATTCCTTTTTTATCTTTTTGTTGTCCAGTGTATGACTTTACATTTTAAAGTGTGTACAGCCAGGGTTAGTGTTTTGTGTTAAGTGTTTTGTTAGGATTCACCAGCCCGCAGCGATAAATCGGGTTTAAGTCCATAAAATGCCACGCTGCTTTTTTTGTGAAGTGAAAAGAAGTCCTCTGAGGTAGACGGCTATCATCTGTCCTGCCTACATGTTAAGTTCCTGCTGGAATGCAGTGGGTCATAATCAAGGACTATATTGGTACTTTTCTTGGATCCCATATGGCTCTTTCAGGAACGGGGGGCACTTGAGCATACTGTATTGACATCACTTCCCACAAAGCGCAGGGGAGGAGGAGGGAAAGTCTGACTCATCCCTCAGTCTCCTGCCAAACTGTGAAAGCAGCACTTCTCTCTGAGCCCCCTCCTCTGCCTCATTAAATTCAACACATACTTTATATAACATTTTAAGCGATCAGACATTGATATTTTTTAGACACTTTGACATTTGTGAAGCTTTATGTCTGGACTGTTTTAGGAAGTATTGTGCTGAGATCTTCTGCGAATAGCACAAATTGATTTGTTATTATGATTAAATCCAGTCTAAAGAGCATGGTCAAAGTTCAAAACCATTGGATAATAGTCTTAAATTTTATTATATGTGCTGCTTGCATCCTTGCCCGGCTGACCCTGTCTTCCTGAACCCAGCCTTGTTCATATTTTTCTCCTAATGACACCATCATGAAACATTTTCCTCAAAGCATCACTCCTTTCCTATGAAGATTTATCCAACTGCTTTTGGTATCACTGTGATTAGATGTCTATTTATGGCTTCTGTGTTATTTTAGATGCATTATCTGATTACTCTCAGATATCTGATTTGTGATGGTTATATTAACAGACTCAGTGTTTTATAAAAAAAAATAAAATAGCTATGATAACATCTTTAATATTCAAATACAATCCATATTGAATTGTATTCAATGGAATTAAAACTGGTTCAGGAAATTAGTGGTAATATCCAGCCCTGCCAAACTCATTCTTGACAAATACAGTTTTACACTTTAGTTTTACACAATAACAAAGGATTATCTTTTATTCACATATACTCCTCCAATCACGTTACTGAAAAAAAACTTATAATTTTGTACCATAAACCGATAAAATGTAAAA
>JBAMHW010000010.1:27570386-27626011 GCA_037177495.1 Rhadinocentrus ornatus | reverse complement strand
TATTCACATATACTCCTCCAATCACGTTACTGAAAAAAAACTTATAATTTTGTACCATAAACCGATAAAATGTAAAATGTAAGATTTTTTTTTTTTTAGAAATATAAAGGACACAACTCCCCGTTCACTTATTAGTTTTATTACAGTTTTAACGCCTGTTTGCTACGGCCAGTATGGCCGACATGTTGATGTATTACAGCTGTGGGCTGGGGGAGTCAATAACTGTATGTCCCTTTTTTTAGAGGGGGGGGCGTTCTCTGCAATCAACATCTTTTCCCAATGTGTTTGTGGTGTTTACAGGTCGCACAGGAAGATACACTCTGGTAGAAAAATGGCAGGATACTGAGCGCCACCTAGCTCCTCATGAGAGCCCTGTGGCTTCTCTTAACACTTGGGGTCAGTATGCCGGAGATGTCCAGCTAATACTGCTTCGCACAGGCCCCTCACTGACAGAGCGACCCCCCTCAGAAGGCCCCCCTCTCAGGGGACCTGAACGGGGGCTACATCGACAGAGTCTCCCTCCTCTTGCAAAGCTTCGTCATCCTAACGATCGTTCCCTCCGCCGCCGTGAACCACGTCGCAAGTCTCTTACTTTTACAGGTGCACCCAGGAGTCTCAGGGACATTCTGAGCGGAGGCCGACTCAGTGAAGCTGAGGGCAAGCGAAGATTTCTAATAGGAAATGGTGTGAATCACCTCCACGCAGGGTCAGCCATTGGCCCAGCTTCTCCTGGCCTGTGGGCTTCTCGCATGGAAGATCTGGTCAGACTGGTCAGCTTACAGAGGGAGACCTTGAATGTGCTGGAAAAAAAGTTGGAGGCCTATGAAGCTGAGCTCCAAGGCTGGGCTGATGGACGAAGTGGGCGTGGTGGAGGGTTCACTGCGGACCTGAGTAGAGGTGGAGGATTTATAGAAGAGATCCTGAGATTAGAGAAGCATTTGAGGAAGAATGAGGTGGAAATGGAGGAAGAGGAGTTCTGGGCCACAGAGCTGCAGATTGAGCTAGAGAGTGAGAGGCAGCTGGAGGAAAGACTGGAGGAGCTACGAGGACGTCTGGAGGGCTGTGAGCTGGACATCAAAGAAAAGCTGGCAATGGTACAGGTGGGCTATCAGTGGGATATTTTCACTGAATATTAGCCAAAAGAAAAACACCAACTGTTTTCTTGTTGTTGTTGATCTATTTTGGACACTCAAGACATCAGTTTTTCTTCCCCAATATTAGGGCGTAGAAGCAGGCCTAGAAGAGGAGAAGCTGCAGAGAGAGCGGCAGGAGACCCAGTGGGTCAGTGAGGCAGAGGCTCGGACTCAGGTCCTCAGAGTCAAGGCAGAGTTGAAGGCCCAAGAGAGGCAGGCTGTCCAGCTGGAGAGCAGCTGCAGAGCTGTGGACAGATCACTTGGACAAAGCAGCAAGAAACTGCAGGTAAGTGAATATTAAAGTATTTAGAATATTAAAGACACTACTAACTAAACCGTCACTCACACTGGTTCTGAATCATTGTATACATTTCTGTCTGCCAGAAAGACATTTTATTAGTCTTAGGAGTATTTGTTTATTTTTAAAGTTGCATGAAGCCCTGCGGAGCTCCAGAGAGCCAAGTCCTGTTCAAAATCAGAAAAAGTAGGCAAGCAACTTTAAATTAAAAAAAATATTATAAAGTTAGATTTAACGGATTCTGTGTAGTCTTCTCCTTAGCCATGTCTAAATATGACACATTAAAAGGGTCAAACACTAGATTATCAAACACTCAGAGCTAAATACTTGTTTGCATCGGCTAACATCGACTAGCATCTCTAGGTTGGCATCCCACTCGATTAGACACTGCCTCAGCTAGGCACTAGCATGGAAAGGCTGGCAACCTTCTCATTACATACTGCTTTGCTTACTAGCAAAGTGGATTAGCTGCTGCGCGAGCTTGACATCCAACCAACATTTTAGGAGCCTTAAAACACTCTTTTTTTTTAACTGGGTCCCAAAGTGACTAAATCTTAAAATACAGATGTTTGAAATTCATGTTTACAATCCAAACGCTTCTTTCCTGAACCTATGATGCCATTGTCTAATCTCTCTATTAGCCCACACGTTCGAACAACTGCAACATGAGTTCATACGCTCCATGTCTTCTTCTGTTTTTGGTGTGTGTCTGTGGCAGCGCTGCTGTGCCACTTCCAGGCCTGGTATATGTGCTGCAGTGTTTTCAGTAGTTTTGTGTGTACACACATTTCTTTAAACTATTACAGAAAAAAAGAAAAATTAAATTAGTTTAATCTCCATCTTCATGTAGCTTTCTCAGGTTTTGTTGAAAATGTTGCTAATAAACATATAATATACAAACAGTTTTCTGGTAAACATTTGATGTGTTTGTAAAGAAGAAAAATTCATAAATGATGAAATGATGACCTATTTTTATTAGGTCTGGACATCAAAACGCTCAAATCTGCTTCTCTTTGTGAGCTGCTAGTCATAATTTACTGTAACCTAAAGGGTCATTTCTCTTGTGCCTTTTCCACTAAAGGACATGCAGCATGAGTTGGAGCAGCTGACCAAGGAGCTGAGGCAGGTTAACCTGCAGCAGTTCATAAAGCAGACTGGAACCAAGGTCACAGTGCTGCCAGCTGAACCCACTGAGGATGACGCTACCAACAACAGTCATGGAATAGGTAATGAGATTGTTCTGAATATGACATGAACTGATATTTTCTTCTGTAGGGAGCAGGGATGCTTTGAATATGTGCAGGTCTCTGAATAACACGTAGGCAACTGACTTCCAATAATGTTGCTGTTGACAGGAAGGTTGGTGGAGTGTAACTGATCAGAGCTTAGACTCCAGACAGATCAGCTTATTGTATGCCAGATTTCAGGCTGTTTGGGAAAAGATGTTGCTCTTTGGTTACCATTTATACAATAAAAACACAAAAAAAAAAATATTGTTTAATGAAATGGCTATTTCTGTGCATTAGTGAAGCCATTATGGCCTGCAGGGCGCTTGTGGCCTTGTTTCTTGACAACCTGCTGTGAGAAAATGACTCGGCTCTGCATTCAAACGTGAGCTTGTGTTAGTTAACGTTGCTGTGAATAAGAATAAAAAGTACATCAGTGTAGGTCTTTGTCCTCCATGTTAAATGGCTCTTAAATGCTCAAAGCCGACTCTGGCCTTTGTATAGGCAGGCTTAGCAGTCACTCCTTCACTCTACATCCTCGATCTACCCTCCGTCCTTCCATCATGTTGTTCCTCTGACATGCTCAGCAGTTTCTGTGATAGTCTCCTTGGACCACAGGCAAGTCGTCCCACAGGAAACCAACAGACAATGCTCAATGTACTCAATGCTGACAGCAAGGCAACATAGGCTATGCGTGAATATAAGCCAGACAAGTTTAAAAACTTTACGGTAATGACAAGCATCTGGATATAACCACCAACCGTTCGTTTAAGCTTGCAAGAGAATAACTGAAAATTCAGCTCACGTGACCAAAAGTGTGAAAGCACTTAAATGTATAAAAACTAAATGTTGTGCAAAACATTCATCCATCCATTTTAAAATCCTATTAGGGAAACAGGATGCAGCTTTGGTGCAGTAATAGCTTAATGGTTTATACTTTTTTACATTTAATGAAAAAAATCTAATCAGTTAAAACCATCTTTACCTCTGCTAATAACTTTGTAGTGCTTGAACATACACATCAGTGTCTCATTGTTTACAGTTATAGAAATAAAAGTAAATAATAATTGTATTGCTTTATGAAAAGTAATAACTAAGTGGTCATTACTCTCATATACCCTTCCAGTGTGTATGGAAATCTGGGAGGGCCTTTGTCCTGGCCATAAATTCCATTGAATTGGCTGATTCTCTGCAAAGCTCAGTTGTGCCCCCTGGTGGCAATGTAGCAAAAGTGCATTGCACTTCAGGGTAGTACATTGTATGTTGAGCTTGTTTGCTTAAGAATTAAAAGTCTGTTTTTAATTTCATTGTCGATATACAGAAAAATGTGTTCTTAAAGAACGGATTGAAGAGAAAATTTTTCATGAGCATTAAAGCAGGGACTTGACCTAACTTGTAAAGTAATAATCCTAATAATAGTTGGCCTTTTCAGGGCTCTCCTCCACATGTTGCATTCCTCCACCCCTGTAGTTTGGTAACTTGTCACATGTCACAACTCTATTCATACCAAGCAAATTTTATTTGGCCAAATGTTAGAAATAAACTATTTTCCCTTTGCCACGTTTCCTTTGCAGATTTAGTCCCACTGACTGGCTCATTGAAGCGTCCGGTGTCGTCCCACAAAATGTCCAGTCATCTCCGTGTCCTCCACAGCCCCCTCAGCTCTGGCCTCAACCCAGAGGGGATCTATGTGTGACTCTGATGAACCGGTGCGCGAGTCAGTATCTAAGTACAGAATATCACCATAGCACACGACTATGCATTTTTTAAGTAATTGAAAGCATTAGTGTGAAGAAACAATCTGAATGGAAGTAATGGAGCACTTGATGGGGCCGAATAATAATATAACAAAAATCAAAAGCAACAGCTCTCTGTAGACTCCCTTTGTAAACATATCCACTCGATGTACTTTGACTCTTACTTTAGTACCTGCTGAATGATTTGTATTCTGCTCTCCTTAGCATCTTGATTCTAAACCTTTGCCTTTTGGACAGTATTCTTGAGAATCTTGGTAATGAATCTTCCAGCATTATGACTGATTCTTGTGTAAGTGAAGGACCCACTTGTGTTTGTAGTAAAACTGTGAACCATCGATTCCTGTGCTCTTTGTTCAAGTTAAAACTATGCACATATGGTTAATGATTTTTGTTACTCACTCAAATGATTGCTTACTGTAAACATTTAATTATTTTTTAAGCTTTACTCGATGAGCTAGTATATTTTCTGACAAAGCGGTGCATCTCCCTAACCCCAACTTCCCATTACTGCAGTAATTGCTGCATATAAAAACAGTGTTAATTATACTCTTTAACTGATTTTTTTTGTTTATGACTACACAATATATTTTTGAATGTATTATGCTTGTTTTTCTTAAGTATCGTGTGGCCAAAGATTAGCAGGTCTTGTTGCATGATTGTGTTGGCCATATATGAATGTGCAAGGTTTCCACAGTGCAGTAAATCAGTTCGTTGATCTAAAATTCCAGCATGTAATCACAGAATGGACTGTTGAAGCTACAGTGTGTAACAGAAAGTGATTAAGTAATGAAAATGGCTCGTGTGTTTGTCTGCATGTGTGCACACACAGACCAGTTAAAGTTTGAAGCATCTCTAGACTGTAGATCAACTATGTTGTGTGTTAGTGATTCAAGAAATTCCTGTGTGTGCAGAATCAGATTAGCCAAGTTTGAAGGCTCTATTAGTTTGTAGTTGAGCTGCTAAACACATCAAAGTGCCTTATGTTCATGCCACAAATAATAAGTGTATGGAAATAATGTACAGTAAAGATCTAGTGGGGACACTGAAGGAATGATCGTCGCTAGTTAAGATCCTGCTCAACTGCTACAAATGACAAAAGCACGATGACAAATAGTTTTTTCTGTCAATTTTTTAGAAATGTCAACAGAAAGAACACACTTGTATTGCTCTATAATTTTCCACTGTGTTATTGTTACCATATTAACATGTGCTGTAAAATGTAGTAACATTTAATTAGAATTTTTTTTTTCTTTTTTCGTCTCTTGCAACAAATGTGTACCACTGTTTTGATCAGTACTGTCACATAGTTGTGGTTACTGTTTACAACTGCATATCCTCTAGAAAACTAAGATGTCGACTGTACATAACCTATTTTTATTTTTTCTTGCCTTAATATACTGCAAAGTGTTGACAGGTGTGTATGGCTGTATGATATGGATTGCATTGTTCAATAAACCATCTGATATATTTTAATGTGTCATTTTGTGCTTGATGCAACTGTTTATAATTGCTTGTGTAAATGAATGGATGGGGATTTTCTACCATGTCCAATAGTATGCACTCAAGCTTCACACCAGTAGAGGGAGGCATTTGCATAATAATGTTTGCAGATGGACACAACATGGCTGAAGGAGAATCGGTGAAAATACTTTTAATACACACATGGGAGTAAAATGAAAAGAAATGCTAATTAACTTGACATACTGCTAAGCTTCAGAGTTTATTCACAATTTTAACAGTGGCCCATGAAGGTTTATAAACCCTTGAGATTGTTATTTACATTTTTGCATGAATTAGGTTTTATCAGTCAGTGCATTCCTCTGTACAGAAAACCTCCAGCTATTGGATGTTGATGTCCTCACTGGAATTAGTCAATTCTGGCCTCTCCACAAAATTTCTGTGGGATTAATGTTGTTAATTGAATATGCACATTCCAAAAAATTTACTTTGCTCTTTAACCCTTTTGATGGAAAATCTTGAGATGGAAGATCTTAAGATGTGGCTAAATGGACACAAACCATGAGACTACCACCACTGTGCTTGACAGATGGGACCAGGTTTATAAGCTGGAATGCCGTTATTGCCTGTTTTCTAACATAATGCTGTTTAACAAAAAAAAATAAATTCTATTTTGGTCTCATCTGTTAACAAAGTATCTTTACAAAAGCTATCTAGCTTGTTCATGTGCTCTTTAGCTAACTTTTAGAAAGTAGCCACTTTCACTTGCAGCTCTGTCCTATAGATAGATGGGTAGAGAGAGAGAGATTATTCCATTTGTGTAAAATCTGTGGTTTAAAGGAGTTCAAACCCTTCAGATTGTTTTCTAACAGTTTCCAAAAAAATGAACAACAGTTTCTTTTCTAAAGACCTCAGAGTTCCCCTTTGTTTGAACCACTACACACTTCCTCAAATGTGGTAAAAATATCACATTTTGATACGTCCTTGTTCTTTAAATAAAACTGCCCACTCTCACCTGATTGTCATCCCATTGACTGAAAGCACCTGACTCTTATTTCAACCTCGAAATAACTCATCTTAAAGGTTGCATCTCTTAATTTAATAAATAAGTCATTAAAAAATTTCAAATGTATAAAAAAAGCTAAATGCATTGACTTAACAGCAGTCAGAACTTTGGGATGCTAAAGTTAATTATCTCTAGAGCTGGTGTTTTCACATTGGCCTGCCATTTACTCGTCTTTTATGTTGTTGTTGTAAAAACACTGCATCTTAACCATTGTATACTGTTGGTCAAATGTGATGTGTATCTATAGAGATGGATTTTAGATCTAACAGTGTAGTTCAAATCTAAGAAAATGGTTGTTTTAGGGACACTTAGAATTCTGAAACGGTACAGGCCATGTTCCTAAGTATTATTATTTATTTATTTATTTATTTTGATTGACAGAGCTCAAGGGTGACTTGGACGCTGTCACAAAAACTGTTGTGTTCCCAACATATTTGCATCGGTTCACACAGAGACAGACATGTAATGGTCTTTGAAGGGGCACGGGAACAGTGAAATAGTAAACAGCCTAGGAGTAATTATATATAGTACACCAATGGAACAGAAGTCATCCAAAGGCCAAAGACTGCCATGACACAAACACAAGAAATGCACCTGCAATGCGATAAAATAATCTAAATATTAACTAAATCTGAATCAGTTTTTTTGGGGAGGACTATAACTATGTTAAAGCATTATAAAGATACATGTGCTGACATTTCAGTGTCTGGCATCACAGGAGCATGACATAATGGGCAACAGACCCTTGGTCTGATCTTCCAATATGAGGAGGTTGATAGGGACTTGGAGGAGGATATGTCAGAGTAGGAAGACAATATAGAAGAAAACTAATTACAGCCACTCTGATGAAGATGAGTGACGGAGAGGAGCAGACAGCAAAGCAGATGTTTATGTTAAAAAAACACTGATATTTGTTGGTCTTCATTTCACACAAGAAGAACATTATAATTTATGATATAGCAAAAAAGACCGTGTTTAACGGCTGCAGTGGCTAAGCATGGTTATATTATAAATTCTAATAAATACAGAAAGTCCATGCCAATTTAAATTCAGTAAAATAAATTGAATTTTGTATGGCTTTTATGTTTTACGTTTTATGTAAAAAAGGACGTGATACTGTGTAATAGTTGTTTTTATCCAAAGACAGGTGATGTAAATCCTAAGAAAAACACTTATCCAGATCCTTGCTTGCATTTATTAATGTGAAACAGGTTATTTAAACATTCTATATCTGTCATTTAAAATTTAGGCTTACTATAAGGAAATTTTTGGTCCAGGACATAACTGATCCAAACCATAATATAAAAGCATTTTAAAGGGTTAAAGGTGACATGCACACTTGAAAGCTTTAGCTGGCTGTAATCTGACTCATATGTTGCCAAAGTTCCTGAAGATCACAAATGAGAAATTAGATCAAATGAGTGTTGCAATTACTTGAAAAGATTAACCTGAAATTACAGTAGGTCAGTTAATGGCAACAACAAAGACTGGTTTTGATCCTGCTTAAAGCTTTTGACAAGTTTGGAGAAGGCCCCTTGTTTTTCATCAGTCTGTACAGACTGACTGTAATCTCTCTTCACTACCCTTTTATCACATGACTTTTGTTTAAAGCCTCAGCTTCTTGTACATTCCTCGGCTGTGACCTGTCTGCTGATTGTTACATTTCATTCCATCTACTAAACTTACAGTATCGTTTATTCAAAAGTGCACTTTCCAATACTGTGCCCTGAACCCTTTAATCATGTTGCTTATTGTCTTAAAATTTGTATGCTTTTTCACCACGACCTAAAGTTTGCATACAGGTGCTTGTTGGAAAAATTTCACACATACACGAAGCTGTATTGCATTTGATCACCTGTGAGACCACATGACAAAGAAAACATGCAGAACAAGAAGACCCCTGCAAAGTTTTCTTTTGATATTTATTTTACAACTCATCGGCAATAATTTAGAACAGCATATGTGTAAAGCATTAACGAAATGTGCAACAGTTGCTCAGTTAAATCTTTTTGAAAAATTCATAGAGCTCTACAACATTGACAGACATGTATACTTAATGGTATATTCACAAAAAAAAAACTATTTACAAACATACATGCCACTTTTTTACAACGGTTGATAAGAGAGCTTAGGCAAAACCAACTACAAAAGCATTATTGTGTTTGCAAAATACAATTAATATGATGTCTATTTAGTCACATGTGAAACTTTTTTTTAAAAAAAGCAGAGCAATATTACACTTGCAGGGATTAGTTAGAAAAGAGGCCAAGATAAAGTTCTTAACATGGCAATGACCACAGTTTCTTTCCCAGTTTAGACGATCGACTGATGTAAAATGAGTTTGCAGGTTTTTAAATCAGATTATGATTTTCTCATGATCAGCTAGAAAGAAGTGTTTTGGGAAAATTACTAAATGGCCATTTAACTGCAGGGAATTATCATAAAGCAACTCTGATCTTTTTTTAATAAAGTGAAATAATTTTTTAAAGACATCTCAACACAATAGAGGTTCAAAGAGAACTACAGTGATTGACTTTCAGAATGATAAGGTGACTGCTGGGAGGAGAATGAAAGCAGAAAAAAGTGCACTTAACGTCTCAAAGAGTAAAGATAATCCTACATAGAAACTTTAACTGGGAAAATACTGGTACATTCAATATCTATAGATCAATAAGGTGCCATCCTACAACTGTTCCTGGAGGTACAGAAGGTCACTGCATCTCTGTACAGAAATACTTTAACTAGGAGACTGGTTGTGGTCAAGACAACTCCTCATTCTCCAATTACTGTATCTAATTTCAGTGTTTTTTGTCATTTTGTGCTCAATAGCACAAACAAAGCAAACTTCTGCAATGATGAGTTAAAGGAATTCAGGAGCAACACCTCTCCCTTTACTCAGTTCTTGTGTGTGAATATCTGTCTAAATATCTGATTTTGTATCTGTTGTTCATGGTAGAAATGATATGCATGTTGGAAGTTGGGTACCATCCAGTTCATAGGATAAAAATAATATGCCCCGCCCCCCAACCGCCCTTCCTCCACGCAAAGTCGAGAATGAGGTAATGAAGCTTTACATTTCCAGGAGCACTTCTGTAGGACCATTTAGTGCACATTTACACACAGATGAATAAGACTACCTTCAAAGTAATATTTACAGTCAGTGTGCCAGGTTGTTAACCACAGGCAGAGGTCAGTTGCAACTTCACACATCTAAAGAGAGTCATTGATTGGGATATTGCGCATTGCTGTGGTACTCAAAGTTTGGCACCAATGCTGCCATGTCAAAATGTTTTATCAAACAGGATAAAAAAACAACAAACTCCAGCACAACACAGCCATGAAGTGTCAATCATTGTCGATAGTCATTCAGATTGTTTAATCGAGCATATAAGTGCAAAAGGCACGCGCAGTCACCACTGCCCCCTGTTTCGCCAAGATACTGTACATGAGAAACTCTTCTGTGATACCCCATATTTTACCCTAATTTAAAAAATTGAAAACACATGAATTCCTTATCAGAATGCACGCAGAGGTATGCAGACTTCTTTGCTCGTGTGACACGCAATAAACTGCTGTTGTGGGCTATTCTTGGTCTCTCGGGATGTCACCTACGTCACCCTCTCCGTCGTCACTTGCAGGACTTTCCTCGCAGTCCTCTGGTAAGCCTGACTCTGTCTCGGGTGACTCGTCGTTGTCTGCAGGGTGGGAGTCCTTGGATTGAATGGAGGCTCCCATATGCGACAGACCGGGGAAAGCGGCAGCAGCAGCTGCGGCCGCCGCTGCAGACGCGTGTGCAGGGTACAGCCATGAGAAAGGGGATGCAAGGGCAGCCGCCGCTGGGTACATGTACTTTTCAATGTTGTTTTTATCGAAAAAAGGCATATAAGATGCCGCGGCTGATGGATTGATGAAGTAGAAAGGCATGCAAATTGGTGTCTGCTGTCCAACACTGCTTATCCCCATCAGAGAGTTCATAAACGCCAGATCGGGCCTGGTGGGGTCCGCGCCCCCGTTTCCAGACCAGCTCATCTTTGGTTTTTTAGCTGCCCGATCATCTCCAAATTCTTGTTTGATCTTAACTGCCCTGGGTCCCTGCGCCTTGTTGCGCTCACATTCTTTATCCTTGCCATCACTCTTTTCAGCCTCACCACCGTATCCACTGTCCGTGTCTGTGTCATTCTCGTTAAGCTCTCCTCCCTGGATCCTCTGGATGACCGGGACACAGTTGGCTTGGCTGTCAGATTTCTGACCATCTTGTGCGTCCCCGGCGGGTAAGTGGTGCTGTAGCTGTGGCGCATCGGACTGGAACTGCGCCAACACCTTATGAAGGTGGTTGATCAGCTCCGCGCACCTCTGCTCTCGAGCAGTCCAGTTCTCAAACTGACTCAGGTACTGCAGGACCTCCTTGGCACAAGCCTGGAACCCGGAATGGAACGCATCCAGATCGGTATGAATGGGAGATTTTATCGACCGGTCACCTGTAAAGCATGAAAAGACAACCAGATAATTTTTCTGTTAGGTATGCGCAATAAATTCTGTGATAACACGTTCCTCAAGTATTCGTGAAATGCAAACGAAACACCACAGCGCATTCCTTGCATGTTCTAAGAATGTCTCACATTTTATCTTTGCTGCCAAAAGTTTTAGACTTCTGACGTTTCTTATAATCTATTTTATAAGGAAGAAATCCATGGGAAAAAATACCTAAAAGCACAATGTATATAAACATGGATAAGTTAACCATTTAAATGTTCATCTTACCATTTTGCAAAGCAATAATCTTTTGGTGCTGCTGCTCAGTGACAGCAGTCAGTGCGTTTAAATGTTTTAATGTCAACTCCAGGACAACAGCTTTCTCCAAATGTCCGAGCGTCTGAGAAAATAAATTAACAAAAAAATTAATTTGGTTCAGTTGATTGTTTAGGAAACGTTTCCATTTTAAAACAATTCTCTGAGAACATCAAAACTTTTCGGAACACGATCTCACCGACAACTTCAGATGTTCGGGTAACAAATCCTTCAGTTGACCAATACATTCGTTGATCCTGTCTCTCCTCTTCTTCTCTATCAACCGGTGTGGTAACTTGTATGCGTCCTGCTGGCACAGAAATACACGCTATTACTCAAGCTACTGAAACAGAAATATAGCACTGAAGTTAAAAGTTATTGGTAAGTGGAACCAAAACAAAAATATTGTGTAATAAAAACGTAATACCAAGATTTGCGTTCTTTTGTTGTTGTTGTTTTTAAATAATAAGATAAAAAGAAAAACGCGCGTACCTTCCCACCGTCTTCTCGTTTTATTCCTCGTTTAGATTTGCACATGTAAAGCGGGGAATAATCCACCCTAAAGTAAAGAAGAAAGTATACGATTATTCACGAGGCTGTCATGACGCTTTATCAGACATAGTTTGCCATAGTTTTCCCAAAAGCGATACTCACCCTAGGAAATCTGCGTGCTCCATGAATTGACTGTCCTGTAAATGCGGTATTCTTTCATCCATTACTTCTTTGCTGCCGGTGATCCGGTTCTGAGCTTCTCTGAGGAATGTTTGTTATTCCACGACGACTCTCACACGGACGGCTGAGAGGGAGATGCTGCACAGAGCGTGTCCTCCAGTGGAGCTGCGCTTCAGAATGATGTCTATAGAACCCCGAGCTGCCACTTTGCAAAGCCGTTGGCTCTGTGGTTAGAGCGCACGCGCGCCTCCGTTTGGGAACAGCTTCCGTCTCACGTGTAGGCTGCACCAGCACAAAGTCCAGTAATTAGACCTTGTGTGTACTATAGCAGCTAACGTCAATGTTCCTATACTGATCTAGTCCAAACATTCTGACTTCGCTGCTAAAACGTGATTCACGCACGAAAACGTTGCGGAGAAAAATACTAGAAAAACACGTGCGTGGAAACAGGAATTTTCGAAGCGTTTTGCATCTGACATGTTTTTGTCTTGGGCAAACTTTGCAGCTCCAGCATATTTTACTGAGTAATAACAGTAGATATTGTACAAGTGTGACAGAAACCAGCGAACTGTTGCACTCATGACTGAATCCGCAGGTCCACTTTTACGTCATTTCATGACAATACTTCACAGGTTTTCATTCTTGGAACTGAAAACTGTCAACCAAAATTCACGTGAAGTAAATGCATCATACGCCATCAACACTGTGAATCTCTGTCTTATAAAGGATTGTGCGCGCGCTTCTGCGTATTCATGCAGCCTGTTACTGTATGAAGCTGTAGGACAGGATAACCTGCTCATAAATCAGTCCTCCAAAGCTGCGTTGTCAGTAACCATGGCACCGACCCAGCTGTATGCTCAAACACGTGCGTCGCGGTTCCTTAATGATCTCAACATGGACGACGCTCTCATACTTTTATGTGTTTTTTAAGGGAATTATTTTTTAAAAAAGGGCTTTAATTATCTTATTTTCTCAACATAAGTCAGTTTGTTTCGGAATTTAAAAAAAATAACCAGAATTTCAATTACATTTGCTGATTTTTGTGAACATATAAGTGTCGAAAAACACTCCAGTCTGAGCCCTTGTAATGCCCTCACATGCTTTATGGTCACATTACTTTTTCCTGTTAGTCATGTGACTTTTTCTGGCTGGCAGCATATGGCTCTCTTGTGTAACAGTTCTGACAAATAGTGATCCAGTCACTCCTGCTTCCAAATGAAGTGTGACCTCCTCTGTTGGCTTTTCATTAACTCATACCTGCTGATTTGCCTTTGTTCTTTCACCGTCTAGTTATCAGCATTAAAACATGAGAAACCACCTCTCTGTCGTATGTTGGAATCCCCCTTTGTGTCTTGCTGCCTCCCTTCCCTCCTCTTCTCTTCCTTTCCTCCTTAGTTTGCTGCCTGCTCTATATGTGGCACTGGAGCTGCTGTAGGAATCCAGTCCAAATGTTTTCCATATTAGTTCAGAGCCTTCTCTGTTTTCAAATAGCTGGGCTTGGTGAGGGCAGACGGAAAGGGGAACGTAAAGGGTGAGAGGCAGACAGCAAGTACAGTCATCCCCCCAAAACACTGTAACAGAAAGTTGTGAAGACAAAGGGAAAAGAGTGTGAAGATAGTAGGAGAAATGGGACAGGGACGGAAAGGTTCCTCAGACAAGAAAGGGAGCAAGAAGAGGAGAGATGACAGCCCATCAACGGAGGACAGCAATAAGTGCAGAGTCTGTCGTTTCCCTCTACTTGTCGCCCTGTTTCAGCTGTTGTTGGGGGTGGCTGTCACAGCCGTGGCCTTCCTTATGTTGGCTATCAGCCCCTCACTTTTGGCCAGGGAGACACCACACTGGGCTGGGATCATTGTAAGCGCCGTCCTTATGCTCTATCATCAGCCACTTGTTTGCATGGAACATGAGTCTCCAATTTCTGATATTTCTGCATGACCCTCAGCAGCTGTGTGTTTTCCTTGTTTTCCAGACTGCATGTCAACACCCTCAGCAAACTGTCTCTGTAGGCAAAGTAATCACTCATATACTAATATCAATATAAACCTCCACGTGTATGCAAACACCTGAACTTCTGATCCATCTCTGTCACATGACACCCTTTGCACTTTTTTATTTTGCTGCATGTCCAAGAAGTCCTCAGCACCTAGGCAGATGAAACAAGCCATTTAATTCTAAATACAACCTTTAAAGCATCAGAAATCCTGTCAATATCTTATTTGTATACTCACTTATACTGTACATCCTCATTATAACATCCGCCTTCTCGCAAACACACATTTAAACACATTTGTTTACAGTAAAATTGAACACACTTAAAATAGCTGAATTGTCCACTAAAGAGCAAGAAATAAAACTTAATTTGTGCAAAGTTGGGGGATTTTCATCACTTGTGAAAAGTGATTACCTTTCTCTATGAAATTTAAAATATAAATGAATAAAAATTTACATTTATAATCATAGATTAGAACAAGAGTTCAGGTCAAAACATGTCCCTGTTTGGGTCTTTTTCTAGCCTATCACAGATGCCATCTGCTGTCGAAAACATCCCTGGACACCAGCATTGCGAGCAAGATCCTCACGAGATTCAGCCGAGTGAAAAACATTGAGGTCATCAAGAACTTTCCAGAGAATCTCGAGTGCTTAAGAACCTGGAAAAAACATTCAAATAAGATGCTGCACGTTAGTCACAAGACTCCAATTGCGGCGAGGAGATAGAGTGCGAATCTGTGTGAGCAAGAGAAAGAGAGAGAGAGGGAAAAGCAAAGTAATCTAATCAGATAGCAGCTTACTGCTGAATCATGCAATATCAAGAAACCTCCCTGAAAGTTCCAGCACATGTGATTTTCTAGGACAAGATTCTTGCTCCAATACTGTGTTTAATAGCAAATATACAGATTAAATAATGACAACAAGGTGCAATGTGCTAATAGTTGAAATGCACAGGTTGTCTGCAAACTTTTTAACAGTGTAAAATGAAAATTCTGTTAGTATCTTTGCTATCTTAATGTGGTTAAATGTTATCAAATAACGCCCATATTTTCTGGTTTGCTGCAGCTGTTTTTAGTTTCCATCCTGGGTCTCATCCTGTACTGTCTTACCTATCAACCAGATGAAAGAACATCTATGCAGTTCATTGTCAAGGTGAGTTTATACATAATCTGACACATTTCCTGTAGAAAACAAAAACATTTTAATTCAAACCAGATTCAGTTTACAGTTTCTTTGAAAATGACCAAAGTTTGGAGAATCTCTATTTCAGAAAAACTCCTGATCAGATGGATTTACTTTGCAGACCAGTGCAGACATTGTTTTAGCCATTCATGCAGGGCATCAGTGCCATAAGGGAAAAAGAATGTATCTGCTTTCCTGTTTAAAAGAGCTCTGCAGGTAGTGTTTTCATTAACGCAACTTGATAGTGCAACTTAATTAGCCACAAAATACACATAGCCCCAATTTCAAGGGAATTAAAATCAGACCACTATTCTTTCCAAAGAAGCACTATCACCTTTCTTTCTTCTTAGTCTGGCTCTCATGTACAAAACAGGTACTTACAATAAGATTTCAAGATGTTTTAAAGCACTTCAGCAGTATTATGCATAGATTATGCATAAAGAAGAGCAGCTAACTCCTAAATTATCTTCATTGCTGAAAAGACAAAGATTATCCTAATTTAAATTTCCACAAGCAAAGCTTATAAAGCAGAGTGTAGAGATATTAAGTGCTCTTATAATGAGTTACTTTAGTTAAGTAATTTTTTTTTTCAGATACAACAGTCTGGTTCATTCAGTTCCATTTAAACCATATATTGCACTGCAATACGTATACGTCTTTTCTCTAAATTTCTCTTCAAAAGAACTTTTGTATTAGAGATAAAGCACTCATAAAGTCCTCTAATTATATGCATGTCAGAGCAGCTCTTTTTAGCCCTCAAAACAAATGTGTCCTAATTTATTAATGTTATATATCCAAACAGCTCAATGAACTCATGGTGCATTTTGCATTCCTCCTTAAGAATTTACGGCTTTACATTCAGTTCAGTTATTTATTTCACTTGCTCTTGGCACTGGTTGAACGGGCAGAAAATGTGCTTTAACTGGAGACATTTCTGATGTTAAATGCTACTACATTGTCAGCTGGTGATCCTGTCTCCATGGAAGATCTGCATTTATTCTGTTAAAGCCCTTACGGATTCCACAACATGCTCTACTAAAGCCTTCAGGACAACAACAATGACCCCTGTTAAGCTTCTACCTGCTTTGAAGTTTTAGATCATCTCCGCTTGGTGAAGCACACGCATCTCAGCAAAATGCGTGCTGATTCACCATTTTTATGTCTATCCTTGTGAAGCCAAACTAGAAATACTTCAGATTAAAAAAAATTTACATAAATACCATTGTAAACCAAGCGCCACTCATCACTTGCATATTTCCATAAGCAGCAAATAGCTGTGGCCAAATTACACCAGTGAATGAGGACTCCTGTTATATAACAGATGGAATAAAATCAAGGTTTAGTGTTGTTGAGATTGTGCAACTGCGTAAACAACGCAAAGCCTCTGTCACATTTTACACATGTATTTTTAGACAATCTCTGCTACCCAGTAAGCTTAACAGAACATATCCTGTGCAGGTAGGAAGTGGGCATACCTGAATGACAGTGCAACATGTGTAGTGTCTCCCCTGTGCTTGCGTGGGTAATCTCTTTGAACTGAATTTGCTACAGGCATCGAGCCAGCATGCCTGTTTTTAAGGCAGTTTATTTGTATAGCACATTTCACGTACAAGACAATTCAAGGTGCTTTACATAAAACAAAAGCATTACCGATATTAAGAAATAGTAAAAGGCAGAAAAAAAGCAAGAATCACAATAAAATCATAAATTACATTAAAAGGATTGAAAAGAGAAGTAAAAAAGTTACTGTGCAGAATTCATTCATAGGCACATGAGAAAATCAACATTTTTAACCTGGATTTAAAAATGTCTACATTTGGTGAAAGTTTAATCTCCACTGGCAGTTTGTTCCACTTGTTTACAGCTAAATGCTGCTTCTCCATGTTTAAGCCATAGTTTTGGCACTCTAATCGTGAGACAACAGATTCACATAGGAGCCAGATTTTTTTTTTAAACAGATAGAAAAGTACTGAAATGAAGTTGATAAATGGTGTCCTTATCAAAGCTTTTGAGAGTGGAAGTCTAACAGTAAAACTGCACCCTCTGCAGCTTCTGTACTTCATCATGTGCACCACTGGCCTGGTCCTTTCAGTGCTGGTTGTGGCGTTTGCTGGACACCACTACTCACAGACCAGCAGCTTCATCTGTAAGGAGGTGGGCGACGACTGCGTGTGCAGTCTGGATCCAAATGACCCAATAGCCCGCACCTTCACCTATAAGGGGGTCAGCAAATGTGAAGCAATCACCGGGACACTTTCATTCTACTTCCTGCTCCAGATCTTGCTGAACCTGTTCCAAGCCCTTGTCTGTGCCATTGGGGCCTTCATCATGTGGAAGCATCGCTATCAGGTCTTCTTCTCTGGTCTTCAGATCGGCACACCCTCCCCTCAGCAGTGGCAGAAAGTTTAATGCAATGATGATAGAGCTGATTTGATGACCGTGGTCAGTCAAATCAAGATGGAAGGTTTTATTGCCACTTATGTGACTCAGCTCTAAAGGGCAGGAGCTTGTGCCTTTTTAAGTGTGTTCTTTAGCGTGTGTTCTTTTTTCAGTCATTCGGACAGGTGACCAATGAAAGGAAAACCCAGAAAAGTGTTGGGTCACAGAATGTCACCAGACCCTTTCAATGTGGGAGCCAATTTTAATTATCTTGTCATCTGCTTTTCTGTTTGCACCATTGCAACATCCTGAAACCAATACAGCCTATTTGTTTCATAACTCCCACAATTTAGATGTTCTTTTTATTTTAGTCATCGATATTTACAGATTTGAATGAGTCACATCAGTGATGCTTTGGGTGACACACTGATTCATGGTGTCCTTGGGTTACAATTTGCGTAATAAATGCAAGTAAGTTGAAGCTTTTCTTTATAATATTGCTATACAGATGTTTTTTTTTCTCATGTTATGACTTATAAACAAATACAAATAATAAACACTACTTTCTTAAGCTTTTGGAAACATTTTTCACACAATGAAAAGGTTGAATCTTTAAACACGGCTGCAAATATACTCCATCCTTTCCAAGATATTTTTTCTAAATAAATTTTACAAAAAATATATATTACTGCTTTATTAGTTTATTGATTTGTAATATTACATTGTTTTTAGCTCTGTATTGTTTTAAGCTCATGTCGCTTAGAAGTAACTTCTATTTTGTTCCATCGGCTTGACTGTGTGAAATCCTTAATGAGCAACAGGAAAATACTTTTCAGCTCTGCAGAGTCCAGGGAACTGATCCTGGTAGCAGTAACATAATCTGGGAAGACGACGCTTCATGAGGCTGGAACTGTACTGAAGTGAGTTCTAACTTGTAAAGGTGGTTGCCAGGATGGTGGCCGGCGTGACACAATCAGGGTGGTGGCTACAGCTTGGGTGGGGGTGAGGAAAGGAGGGTTCAAACAGGCAGCTGGAGTGAGGTAGCTGAATTATTTCTCTATGTTCAGACTGATTTATGCTTATTTAGACTGGACGGAACAAAAGCAAAGAAATTAAGCAATTGGAAAACAAGAGTGACATCAGTTCTGCCGATGCCGATCAATTCTGTGATGCAGTTTCAGATTCAGTGAGGCAAATCAGATGATGCATATATATAAGAATATATTGATTGAAGATAACATGGAAATAGTCAATTTCTCATTGTAATCCTAATTGTGGCATCAAAAAAGTATTTCTTCATAAAACTGTCATGACATGCATGCATGGTTTGAAGTACAAACCTGTTCTTCATATTTTGTCATGTACAATTAATACTAATTCACCCCAAAAGTGTTAGTCACTAATGAATGAATATCCATTGTCAATGCATAGTTAGTAGTAAAGACTTGAGTGGAGAAAGGGCATCTTTACCTCTGCATGCTGCAAATATTATGGATTTCTGTGGCAGCTTTAATGCGGTATGCCTGAAGGCAAGGTTAGTGTGTCATTAAAATAGAAAAGGACTTATCATAAACAAAACTGGCTCTACATAAAAACAGCAACATTGTTCTCAAAATTAGTAACCAAAGTAAAAATGTTTGATTAATGTGGAACAACAGCAAGCATCTTTAGGTCTGGTTGTAATTTACTGTGATCACATCTTTTCATTGAAACCATTGTGACCTGATGGGACTGTGTTGTTTTACTTTTCAAGCCTGGATGTTTCAAATCAAAACAAATAAAATGTTATTTATATAGCACTATACAGTATACCTCAAAGTGCTGTACATAATAAAAACAAATCATGCATATTGAATTCAAAATTTAAAAGCCTTCACATAAAAAATTATACCAAAAAATAAAAAGGCACACCTCATAATTGTTCACACACAATCGCATACAAACTCACACACATACAAATCAAGCTTCATGCACACTTGCTCTGCCCATCCATAACCCATTCTGTACAAACATTAACTCCCATTACTAATAACTGTTTCTGAACTTAAAAGTGTGAAAGAAGGAATATAATGCAAACATCTGGCTCGACACTGCTGTGAGGAAACGATATCTTGGGGATCCATTCACACCAGAAGCCAGCCCACCAATGAGCACATTGGGCTCCACCACGGGAACAACCCAGGCCAGGGTGACTTCAAAAACATGATCTCAATCTGTTTACTGTGTGATTAATAATTAATGTTGCATTTTCTTGTCTAATCTCACACTTGTACTGATTGCACCATACCAAAGTGTGTTACAGAGTGGACCTCTATGTAGTGTTTTTCCATGTGTTTGTTTTCTGTGATGATGTCAATGTATCGTGTGACCACAGACTTACAGCCAGACACAGGAAGTCACATGCCAGTCATCATAGGGGCATGTTTATTTATAAAAAATGACAGTCAAGAAGGAACCATCCCCTCCTCTGCACGTTCCGTGTGGTCAGTTGATTTTTCATGGTTAAAAAATAAATAAATAAAATGTTCAGTGATATCTGATACTGGCAAGTCTTCAAGGGAAACTAGAGAGGGCAGGAGATCAATACTTTTATCAATACAACTCACAACAACTTAAACTGAACTCTCAATATTGTATATCAGCTAAATATAAAGCTACATTTATTGTTGAAATAAACGTTTTTATGGCTTAATGTTTTCAGTGCAATACAGTCAAAATGCATGACTTACTCAACCTGCCTCTGGTCACAGGGGTGTTTGCATTTTTGTCTTGTTTGTTGACACTTTCTGGATGTTTTCCCACCCCTTCCACTGAATACACAAAGACTAAGCATGTGACTTTTGACTGTGGTTTGCAAAGATATTCAAAAATGATCCAAATGTGTCCAAGGTTGTTCATAAAGTAAATCATTCACTGCTCATGTGAATATAAAAAGGTTCAGTGTATACGAAGAGGCTGAAATAAAGCAGAGCATCTTGAGCACTATAAATTATAAATCAGCAGGTTAGGAGGCATAGCAAACTGACACAGTCATATCACAATATTGTAACTAGACTTTTGCCAGACAGTAATGATGGCCCTGATATTATCTTCTCCCTCTGAGTGAAATACATTCCAGTAATGCTGCACTTTACCCCTCATGTCTATGCAGTGACAGCTGCTCACCATTATGGCACCGCGTGAACTAATTTTAATGGCTGTCACCGGCAGCAGGAGTAAATGCAGGCCTGCCAGCGTAAACACTGAACTGAAGCCAAGACTGATGGTCCTCTCTGCAGACAAGACAGGATGAAACACCAGTTTACTTGCTGTGATCCGTTTATCATCTCCAATATGTAGCTAGAGCAAAATCGTTCAGATCAGTTTTGATTTGCACAATGAAATTCCTAATGTAGATGACAAGACCGAACATACTTCAGACCTTCATGATGATATTGACCATGTTATCAATTTAGAATTTAAGTTAATGTGGTTAAGTTTACACTTCCTTTACAATTTTGTGTGCTTGCAAACCAATGTTAATTTCAGCATTTTTGCCATAATCCCCAGGTTCACTCAGATGCACTCATAATTCTCATTAAATTTATTATAACATCTGACCACATAAAATACATTTTCTATACATCATTTGAACAGAAAGTGTCTCAGCTGCTTTCACAATCAAGTGAATTCAGCGTGCCATTTGTGCAAGTTTTAAACATCAATTCTGACATAACAACCGCAGTCCAAGAGAGAACAGTGACAAAAGATTTACTCGAGCAAAGGAAGATGATAAGAGCAGATTCAGTAAAAATTAGCTGATATCTCTATAGAGATGAGTATGTTCATGTTGCAATAAAGAATATCGAGATTTATATGTGCAGTCAGCACTACATTATGTACCAATTTAAGATCAAGTCTTAGGAAATTTCAAGTTTTACACAGGCACTCGTATTCCTTTTCACATTTCTGTTAAATTTCTGGAAATCTGTAAAAGGCAACTGAAGTGGTGCAGTAAATGCGTATTTTAACACCATACAAACCATTCAAAACTAACCAATGTTTCCAGTTACAGCTTTAACTTTTCCCTTTTAAAAAAAAGTGCACTTACAGCCATGGGAATATGATGTCTCCTCAAGTTAATGTGAGGCAGTGCGATTTCAATTTCACAACGCAGAAGTAATACTTCAGTTAAGAACAGAAAGATTCCCATAAATACTAACAGGAATCTAAAAACGTAAAAGGAAGAGTACTTAATGTTAGTGCGCACTCTTTTCCTAAAAAGCCTGTAGGCCAATCATTGACCTCTGCAATGCTGTGATCAGCACTCTGACAGCACCGTACTGCAGGCCAAAACATGCCGTCCACAAACTTGACAGCACTTAACCATTAACCTTCCCCTACCATTTCCCTGGACCTCTGTCTGGCACACTAACACCACACTGGCAGATGTGTGCTGTGCCCAACTAATCATTCACATAGCCGAGCTCCTCTGTACAGTGTGGTTCTTGCGGCTAAGTGGGCACATGAAGATGCATTGAGCATCCAGTAAGGCAGAGGTTGTGTCATAGAAAAAGCACTATCTAAAAAAAAAATACACATCAATGCTTGCTGGCCTCTTCCAGTATCTCATCAGTAATTGTGGGTGCACATCTGATTACAAATATTGTTCTTAAAGCTGGAGGATGTTTTTTTGTCTCCATGCTAACATGGTTTTAAAACGAGGCTGCAGCTGAGCAGCCTTACACCCCTCAGTGTGATGTGATGTGATGGTTGGGCTGAGTGGGACCCAGGAATCCGAGCCTCTGCTTGTTCTTCCTCTGTTCGGTCATCTGTGGAGCAAAAAACATAAAAAAAACAAAACACAATCAGTCTGGAGTGGCTTTTATTTTTGCATGTAGCAAACACATTATGTGCAAACCTGCGGCTGTGCCATTACGGTTCTAGTGGGCCCTTTATCATGGAAAATACAATATTCCTACCGGCTCACACCTAATCACATTTTATATGGGGTATTTCATCTAATTGAATTTACAGTGCAGGAAATTTATGATCTAAATCTCTACCTTTAAAGTAAACAAATGTATATAGATGGAAAAAAAATGTTAAGACATTAATTAAGGTCACTGATCTGGAACAATCTTGACATCCTGCAAAACAAAAGCAATGCTGAACTTTACACAATGGGGCAACCAAGGAATAAAGTATTTGGAAGACATAATTGTTAACAAAACATTCAGATGACTTGACATACTCACTGCACAATACAGAATTAGAAATACGCAAGAAATTTTTAGAGTATCAGCGACTCAAGTTTGTAATAAGTAAAAAATATAGACTTGCAGCAGAGTTTCTTAATGCCAGCACTTTCAAATTACTATAAAAATTGGAGGGCTTGGGCTGGCTTAAGCATGCCGCTGCGGGCACGGGTCAGTGCACGGCCTAGTTGGTGCTCTGGGGCTCACAGTGTCCCAAAAGTGGGTAGGGGTTGGGTAGGGAGGGGGCAGTTTTGGGGATGTGGGAGGGAATTGGCTGGGTAGGGGCATTGGACGGATGAGGGTGTAGGGCGGGTGACTGGGTGGGGTGGTTGGGCAGAGTTGTTGGGCGGGAGGGTGGATAGGTGGGGCTGTTGGGTGGGTGGAAGGATGGGTGGGGTTTTGGGCATCTGGGTGGATGGAGGCGGTGGAGAGTAGCCTGAGTGGGCCGGGGCGGGATGGTGCCTTTGTACTATATTGCGCGTGGCGTGTGTAAATGCCTGTGTCTGTACGGGCGTCTGTTTTGAACACTGGTGAGGGGTGAATGTATCTGTACGTGGGTATGGATAGATAAAATGGATGAAGTTGAGGTGTGTATGGTTGTTTGTTGATATGGGTGTCTGGGGCTCCTTGCCCTCAGGCCCACTTGGGCTGCTCCCTCAGAGGTTGATGGGGGGTGGACCCTGTGGGCTGGATAGGATTTGGAATATGGAATGCGATTGGAAGGAGTGGGATGGCGGCATGGATGTGAATGGGATGGTTGAGACGGAAGGACTGGCCTTCCTCTGCCTCCTCCTGTCCGAACGCACTGCGTTTCCTACAGTGGGCTGTCTCGGTTGTGTTCTCTGTGGCGGCTGCTGGTTGCCCAGAGCTTGGGGCCCTCTCAGTTTGCCTTTGATCCTTCGAGGGGGCGTGGTTGCATTTCCATGATCATTCAGCACAACTCACCCCAATGCTTAGTACACACCCACGACCCTCCACACAGACACATACACACATGCAGACACACATTTACTAATTTCTGTTTTGTTCATTGCTGTTCATAATTTTTTTCCAGCTTGTTTGTCTTTTATCAGGTGCTCTTGATGATTGTCAGCCTTGTTTTTCTTAATGATGCAGTGGTTTTCTGTTTCCTTTGAGGTATAGCAGCTGGTTGTCTGGTTTTCCCCGTTTAGATTTAACAGCTCATGCTGTTACTTTCTATCAGTTGTGTTCTTGTTTCCTTTTTCTTCTTTTTGTTTTCCGTTTACTCTCTCCTTTCTTTTACCCCCCACCCCTCTTGTCAGGTCCAGCACTGATATGTAGTGACAGACTAACTTAAAACTGAAGAATAATTATCAAGAGGGGCCTTACATCCATAAAGCTCCTCCTGGCAAAGTTTATTTATTCGGCACAACACAGCAGCCATTCTGCTTGCTATGATGCTGGACAGGACATATGCATGACCACTTCATGATTTATCAGATATAAATGACAAGATTTCTTGAGTTTGCCATCTCACTTTAAACATTGCAAAACATTATTCTCCAACAGCTTTAGTGCAAGGTTAATATTACTTAAAAAAGAAGAAGAAAAACAAACTCTCCACTCTTGTATAAAAATAACTTTGTTCAGTACAGATTGGAAAGTAAAATATCACTTATTAGAGGACATAGTCGTGTGTGTGGATATGTTTGTGTGCGCTGCTGTGACCTGCACATTGGAGGTTGTATAAGTGTGGGAAGGAAGTTTAACGGTTTTCAGCAACTATAAAATATACAGTGGTTTCAGTGCTGATGTCATAAGTGAAGTTTACTGGTTCTGTAAACCACTAACCAAATCAAGCAGACTGTGCAGAGCTCCAAAAGTCACATGACCAAACAGCAGCACACATGCACACAACCTCAGCTGTTAATGTTAGAAGCTCCAAGAGAGCTTTCCATTGCTGCAAAAACATTTCAAATCTGGCCGCAAGACCTGCATGTCTCCTCCTTCAGGACTGCACCTTGCTTATTGTAAACACACTCACCTCTTGTGATGTGTGCTCAGATGTCTGTTTGCAATAAAGGTAGAATAACATCCTTGCTAACCCCAGGACTTTCGATTAGTCAGTACAGACTGCAGTTAAGCTAGATTAGAATAAGATAGCCTGCATTTGCCTCAAAATATATTCAGAGTCAATATGCTGGTGTTTTTGCTCAAGGGCGCTTAAACAGTACACACATGGTAATTGGCCACCGGCATCAGGGAGCCGTTACCAACTCTACTGCTTGACGAGGTCAGTAGAGGTTGTTGTTTTGTTTACTGGAGTGTGATCCACCCTCAGCAGGAGCTGTTTTCGCACATCTGGCAGAAGGGGAACAAGGACAGGCCTGTGACTGGAATCACATGCAGGGGAGGCAGGTGATGAGAGTGATCAGTCACACTCTAGGAGTGGAGCTAGTCATCCAAACAGCCAGAGGCTCACAGACGGCTCTCAGTCGTGCTTTTTGCTGACGTGATAGTCACCTGTCGTGACGTGTTCTGTAGCATTAAGGCTCTAACACAAATAAACTACATTATTGAGCATTGGAAAAAGATTTAAAACAACATGATGCAGCTTTTAGGTGAGAAAGCCTCGTGGTCAGGGAGCATGTGGAGTTCACTGGACCATTTTACTTTAGACCAATCAGCTTAGATTACCACAGCCTTAAGAAAAACCTAAAGTGACAGTTTACCTGATCTTTGAGCTCAGCCAGCTGGCTTGAGAGCTGAGCCACCAGAGTGACAGTGCTGTCCAGTTTATCCTGCAGGGATCGCATCTCATTCTGCTCGCCGTCTCCCTCGCTGCTCACCAGGGACATGGCTCTCATACGAGGAAACCACTCCAAGTTCTTCTTCTGAAGGATAATAGGCGAGACATGAGAGAGGTGACAAAATGCACAAAAAGCTAAATGACGCTACACAGGAGAAAAAAAAGCAGTAACATTACAGCATGTTGGCACAAACACTGATAAGATTAGCATAGACACACAGAAAGCCTGACCTCAGGAAGATAGTTAACAGATATCCAGTGTTAAGTGGAGATGGGTGTGAAGGGTTAACTTTAATCATCTCATCCGAATAGAAGCTGCTCTCTGGTTTGTGCTCAACAGTGTAGATTATTTTTAAGCAGATCTGCTGTCTCCTGGTTACTGCAGATAGCAATAATACACTAAATGAACAGTAACTGGCATTTCAATTGTCACCCACTCCATAAACACACTGTTGATGTGGAGATGAGTCACTGTCAATCAACAGCACGACTGGAAGTACAGTGTAACTTACAGATGTGGGCGTGCATGCGCACATGCAAAGTGTTTTGTTTACCATGTTTTCCAACGGTGCAGTGGACAGAGGTAACCATCTGCAGCCATGTTCTGGGAAAAACAGTGGGCAAAACAAACCTATAGAATTATGTAATGGGCTTAAGTGTATCTGTGTTTGTACATGCGTGGGTGTGTGTACTGTTGGCGAGCATCTGCATGGAAATGTATCTAACGTTGTGTGAGGAAGAGTGTGTTTTACAACATGCTTGCTTTTATGCAAAGCAAGATAGGTTTCACAGAGACACACTGTCATCAGCGGATCTTATGTAATATTCCTTTGCTAGTTTTTTCTAAAAATCACTTGAGAGGTGCTGAGAGTCGGATTTGACTGGCACCACGATAAGTCCAGTAGGAGGGGAGAGTGAGGTATTCTCCCACCTACTCTTACGTATAATATAACAGACTGCAGGGATAGATAAACTGATGAAAGTGTGAGACAAAGAAGATAAACGAAATTAGGGGAATTTATTCTGAGGGTGGATGAGGATGTGAAATGTGTGGGTTACTTCTTTTTATTTGATTAATGAGTATATAATACTTTTCAAAGTGAGACATGCATACCGGAAACCGCCCTTACTTGCTCTTCACTTACCCTTCATAAAAGCAAACAAATACAACAAAGTTACTAAAACAAGTTAAAACCAAAGCGGCACAACATAAAAAGATAAAATCTAATCAGCACTTAAACTAAACTCAGATTCAAAGTCAAGGTGAAAAAGTGAATTTTCAGATAGGATGCGGAGGACTGTATAGACTCTGAAGTGTGAACATTGAGTGGTAGATTTTTCCAGAACCTAAGGGCTGCCACTATTAAAAACAAAAAGACCTTGGTTGAACTAAGAGCATCTGGCTGGATAATATTAAATTATGCTTATATTAGGCTGGTGGTTTTAATGTTGCAGGGAACCATTTTATTACTTAAATCAATTATTCAACAACAGTAACTCCAACAAGTCTACTTTGTCTCCCTATCTTAGTTTAAGATTTTAACTCCAATTTGAGCAAACCGGTTTCTCCTTTGCCTTTAATCTAAACATAGTATTCTAATATTTAACAAATATTTAGATTGCGAACTCAACATTTAACTGAGGTTAAAAATACAGAGCAGATTACATTACAGTCATTTAGCTGACGCTTTTATCCAAAGCAGTAGCGTTAAGGGTCTTGCCTAATAATTATCACCTACCCAAGTGGAAGGTGATAATGTTCGCCCCCTGGGGAGAATTCGAACCCTGGTCTCCCACATGGGAGACTGATGCTCTCCCAATTGAGCTAACCAGCCGCTCAGATTAAGCAACATTAAGACACAAGAAATAGATCAAGAGAAAAACTAAACAATTACAATTATTATTGTCACTAGAAAGCATTTAGGTGAATGTGTACATTCTAAGAATAGTTTAGATTTCTTTTAGTTGAATTTTTTATTAGGTTGTGTTCCATAATGCATTTGCAGCTGTCATGATATATTTAATCATATTTCACAAGGATACAGAAGCATTTTTTGAAGAGCATCTGCTAGCTTTGTATAACACTGCCAGTGTTAACCCACACTAGTGAGTTAAAACATCCGAACTTGACATTATCTGGGTAAGAGAAGCTGATTTTGGACGGAGGTGACACAGGAAACCAGTAGTGTGTGTGTGTATATATGCTAAGATCTCACCGAACCTTGGTAAGTCACGCGAGAGTAGGGTCATGTTACTGGAAATGAGGACATATAAAAAAAACGATCTCCAGTTTTATGAATCGATATAGGGTTTATTTAATTTGAATCGATTAAAAATTGATGAATCGATTTTTTTAACCCAGCCCTACTAGGGATCAGCGTTCAGTCAAGATACTCCATAGTGAAACCTGTTGTCATACACAGTCAATGGTAAAGTAAGATAGAACAGAAAAAAAAAAAAAAAACAACTAATGAAAATTATTGCGGCCGCTCACTTATCGCTCTCATTTTTCATGCAATTAATTAACTTATTGCTTATCGCTAGTGATATCATGAGCCCTTTGGCAGTCTTCATATATAAAAAAGCCATTTACTATATATCCATCTGGCTCACACTTCTAAACAAAAAGAAGTGGTCCTTTACTTATTCATTTGCTTTTATTTTTTGGCTGTTTTCAACCTTTTTGACTACATTAATAACTAGAGGGGAAGCTATTAGACTGAGCTACACTGTATGAATGGAGTCTTTCTATGAGACCCTCCCTGAAACTGTGGCGCTAATTGGGGCCTCTAGCATCTAAGGGACGATTTAAGAAAAAACACACAACAACAATAGTTTCCTTTTTCACTATATAGAAAACACAACGGCAGCTTTGTAGGCTCAAAGACATCCCTGGAACGGAGAGCTATCGGATGCTTGCTTTAAGTCATCCATAACTGATGGATTATGATCTATAAAGATGTGAATGTCCTTTTTGACACTCACTCATGCTGGTTGAATCATCATTGCCTAATTAAAGAGATAAAGTTAAACTGTGACTGTGCAGAATCTGAACTATCCCACCGATGTCTTGTTGCTCGTCATTAGACTGTACAGGGTTCCTGTGTGTGCTGTACTGTCTGAACGAGTTAGGCTTTAGTGTTACTTCCTTTTAAACACGTCAGTGAGCATGAATTTACAGACATTCTTACTCTTGTGCTTCATGGTCAATCCCGTTGCAATGCCAGATATATTTTAGCTTCTCTGCTTGAAAGTTTGTGAAACTTGAAGATTTTCCTCTTTATACATCAGGGGTGGATCTACATGGGGGGGGCAAGGTGGGGCAACTGACCCCCACTTCAGGGTCCTACCACCATAATCTCACAGAGTGGAACGACAGGGCCACCCAACTATTTCCTGTTGATGCTGGTTTCCACAGGAGATATTTCAACACAAAGTTAAATTTAATGTGTATTACAAGGAAAGTCTGCGAAAGGTGACGGACGGTTGTGGTTCAACACCTCCATTAATCGCTTACAAATAGTGACTCACTCACGTGTGATTTGTTGCCGCATATTCCCCTAGTTAGTTCTGATTACAGTAAACACATAAGCAGTTTATGTAACATTTAGATATGAAAACATTTAGAGAGTCCTTTCAGGGGCTGAAGTGCCTGTGACAGCTCTATGTGATCCGTGTCAGCAATGAGGCAGATCAATAACACCCTTACTGTCAGACTGGGGAAATAACAGGCTATAATGGGAATAAGTAGTCTGAATATAACTGCTTCGGTGACTTCTGCACAGGCGATTAACAGTTTCTGGTTTCATATTGTTACAGACTTCTGATGATATTGATTAAATAACGTTTTAATCTTAATGCTTGCAAACGACCACAGTGAAAAGAATCTTTTTTCTTTTTTTTTTAATTCAGGTTGTGGGGAAAATTAGTAAGGAATGAGCAGGAAAAAAGAGAAGAGAAATGAAGAGGAAATAATGAAGAGACCAGGAGGGATAAAGTTGAAAAAAAGTTACTGAGAGACCAACACGTGAGGAAATAAGTGAAGATAAGGGAAAAGATGTCAGCCTGAAGAAGAGAAGGTTTCAGATTCAGAAAGAGAGGCAGAAGCAGACAAGAGAGGAGGCAGATGATGGAGGATGATGGTACAGAGTCAGAGGATCCATCCTTTATTACAGCTGGATCACATGGTATGTTTTTCACAGAGAAAGAACATGTTTTCACTAACAGAAAGGTTAAAAGATTAGATATGTGATGCTTTACTAATGTAACTAATTTATTTTGTCACTAATAATGATCAAATGAAATATGATGCAAATCTTATATTAAGAGGAACACAGAAACTATTTGAAAATTCTAATAATCAATTTATATAATTTTTTAGATATACATAAAAAATGATAATGTGAGCAATCGAGTGTGCAAAAGTACCCTGTAATGCAATTTTCTAGATCCGCCACTACATTTCCATGAATGGACCTAAAAAACTGGATTTTAATGTGATATGACCCCTAACACTTGGGCTTGGACAAGATATCGCTGCATCTAAATGTTCCCAGGACGGAGGAACGTCAGCACTTTCCTTTGTGTAAAATAGCTGCAGCTTTGAGATGTTTGTGGGTTTACTGACGAACTACTCACTTCAAGCCCTTTAGCACACAAGTTCTATGTGATGAAGCTCAGGACTTGGAATTTACTATTCCAAAGCTTCAGTTTTAGATGTCTGCAGCATTTTTTTTATTTTTTTTTTTTAAATGGAGCAACTTGTGTACTCAATTGTTAAACCCACAGGCAGATTTTCTGCCATTTTCTTCTAATTCATTATTATATTTGTTTGTTAATACATTGTTGTGTCAATAACGGCAAGCTGCCCTTAAAAAAAAAAAAAAACGTAGCCCAAACAATGATCCTACCACCTTTGACAGGTGGGTAATATTTCTCTTATCTTTTAACCTAAACTGATCTATTTTGGTCTCATCTGTCCATAAAAAAAACTCAAGCAGTCTTGTGGGTTGTCCATGTGACAAACTGCACACAGGCAGCATTAGTGGTTTTCTTTTCTACTCACACCACAGTGATTTAGTGTTTTACATGTAAGACTAATGAACAATAAATTTAGCCAATGTGAAAGAAGCCTAGAACATACTGATGGTCTTTAAATGGCCTCACACTGTATCACACACCCTGCCATATTGGAATAATGTTGGTCAACCACTGAAGGGAAGGGTAACATGAACTTTTTAAAGTCATGTTGTGTTGTTGTTGAGCATTAACAACTCTTTTTCTGAGGCCCTCAAATCTACTTTTGCTTGTACCATAACACATTTCCACCAGCCCGATATAAATATCAGACTTTGATAGATCCCAATTTAAAAAAAATTTTTAAAAGGCACATGCTCATGTGATTGTCATCACGTTGACTAAAAATATCCAAACAATTTCACCTTCTCATTTACTAGTTCTAGAGGTACACATGGCGTTATCACTTGCAGATATTTTATCCAGATCATTTATCCCAATAAATATATAAATTACTCTTAAGAGCAAACAGCATTGTCTTTTCCTCTTAACCCTTAAAAGGGGAATCTACTTTACAAACAACACTTCAGCTTATTAACTAAAACCAGAAATGTCTGATTGTTATAATGCATAGTGAGAACTATCTCAGAAGCCACTTACATCAGATACTACAGTCACATATAGGCAAAATAAGAAGTATGTTGTTTAGAATACAGATATTGTCTAAAATCAAGCTTAGTCTGAATACATACTTTATTTTTTAAACGACCTTTTAAAGGTCCCAAATTATGCAAAATTTACTTTCTAAAGGTTTTCTAACAGTCATAGCCTCATACACAGGCTATGAGGCCCAAGAATTAGAAAACTTTGTCACCTCTCACTTGCTTGCTCCACTTTTTAGCAAATGTTTGCTTCAACGGGTGAATCTAAGATCTTTCCCCTTGTGACATCACAAAGGGAAAAAAAAAAAAAAACATTCCCCCCAGTAGTGGATACTGTCATTGACCCACCTCCACCCCCGGCTAGCTTAGCTTACCCGCTAAAAACTGTGGGACAGCTGCTTACAAATCCTCAATAAACCCTGTCAAACAATGCAAATGTTTGAAGCATGACTGAATTACTGCCCTAGTTCAGCATGAAATAGATTTCTCAACATCTGTAAGGATTTTTGTGCTTTTTGTTTTATTTGTCTTAATCTTCATATCTCAGATTGTTTTAGGTACCTTCAAAACCTCATTATCCTTTCATTTTGGAAGAAATAACTATTCATTTATTACATATTAAAGACTCACAAAGACATGCATCATTTACTGAACATGTCTGTCCGCACTTTGATCGGGAAGTCAAGCGGTGGTCAGACTGCTGAATGAAGCTGCAGAACAACTTGCAATCACTAGCCAGAGCAGATACACTGACATGGTACACACAGGTTACCAGACAGTTTTTTTCTAAAGAGCTGCAGTTGAACTGTATCTCATAAAAAATATAAATATAAATCAAATAAAGTAAGTGACCTTTGTCCTCACTTTACATCACAAAAGGACCATTGTGCACTTCTCCTCCTGCTGTTGCTTTTATTACGGACAGCGTGTGACATGTGTGTTGTATGTTTAATGGAGGGTTCACAATGTGACAGCGTGTGTGTCTGTGTGTGAGAGAGACAGGGAAAGAGAAAGAAAGGGACAGGAGAGCACGTGCCAGGCAAGGCTGAGCTATTAGCAGGCCACTTGAGATGGGTTATGTAACAGCGTTGTGGCTGCTGCAGTACCTGCTAGGCCTGTAGTCGCTGTCATAATTTTACACACAAACACCAGCACACTGACACACATTCACATGTACAGCACACCAGCAGAACAGACATTCAGTGTAACATGAGCCGACTCCCTTTCTTGGCACCGCATCACTTTATCCTACCAAGCAGAGGCAATCGTTATGAGTCAGAAGCTGTGTGTTTGTGTGTCTCTGTGTGTGCCTGGATGTGTATGAGTGAGTGTGTGAGTTTGAGGTCATGGGGTTTCTGCTCCTTTTCCAACATGGAGAAAAGGTTTTACATCTTATAGTAGCAGTAGCACATTAGAAAACAATAAAAGGCGGAGGTCAACAGGTGAAGCCCCCAAACTAAAACTCAAACTATGCCCACCTAAGCATAACTCAAAGCTCACTTTGGGCTGTGGTGTGGAGTGGCTGCCGCAGAGACCAGCATCATGAATGCTTACTACTTTCCAATGCTGCTCCTATACAGTAATTCTCTCACACATAGCCTGCGACGGTTCATGTGAGCAAGTTAGGATTTAATGGAGCAACGAGATTAAGCCAGAAAAAAAACAATCATTTCAACCAGCACAGCCTAAGAGAATGAAGAGACTGCCACAGGAACCATGAACCCCCCCATCTGAAAGAAAGCCGGTATACTGTATATGTTCAGTAGACTATACTCTAGTGGTTGGGTTGTGGTAGAACACCTTGCTATGGTAGGGCAAAGGGGAAAGAGAGCAGGTCACTGATCGTTGAGGAGGTGCGAGCTGGAGTAGAGGAGAAGCGGTATGCTGTTTTTATGAGCAGCTAATTATTACCTAAACCTAAGTGTGCACCCACAGTATCAGCAACATGCCAAAAAGCAGCATAGTGCTGGTAGTGACACGACATCCTAAAAATGGACAAATTATGTTTGCAAGGAAGTTTGTATCTGGATGAAGCCCAAAGCCTCCTTGCGTGCACAAGGTCACAGCACAAGAGCTCTGCTGACCTCATATTTACTCATGAACACAAACTCACTAAAACAAACAAGTGATCTAACTGTTGGGAGCAACTGAACTCCATCTCTTGCACGCAGTACAACTAAAAAAAAAACATCATTCAAATATAAAAGTTTTTTCTTGCAGTTGCCACCGTTTTTTTCATCCAAAATGAGACGGGCAATAAAAAGTCTTTACAGTATCACACTGATGAATCAGTTTTAGTCCCTTTAGATTCTACCTTGGACTGCTTATCAACACTTTGAACAGTCCAGTTTTATCAACAAGCAGTAGTCACATGACCTATCTGTGACAAGCACCAGATAATATTTACATTTACTGTTACTCTGCAAACACAACTTATGACTCGAAGCAGCACCCTCCATTTTCACATTTCTCTCATATGTGCAAACTACTTTCAGTAAATTTGTAACTAGTATTTTTAGTTGTTTTTTTTCTTTCTAGGTTGGGTGTGGCTGAAATGTGAGGAAAGGAAAACAAACAAACTGTTCTCATGCATCAAAGCATCACTGATAGCCAAGGCACTGTTAGTAAATCATAGACAAAATTACTAACAAAGCAGATAATATTAGTGTTATACGTTCACAAAATGAAAATAGACTTTTATTAAGGAATGTTGACCTTAATGGGTTAAATGTAGAGATGATGATCACCTCTTACACATGAAATTTATTATACAGGGTTATTGTGAAAGGAAAGAATGATTTCCTGAACCTCTCTTTATGACAGCAGAGCTGCAGGAGTCTGTTAGAGAAAGCGCTCCGCTGTCCCTGCAGTATACTGCATAGTGGGTGTGAGAAATTGTCCTTGATGGACACCAGTTTGTTCAGAGACCTCCTGACATTGACTGTCTCCGGTGTCTCCAGGTTGTGTCCAATGATTATTCCAGCCTAATGGATCAGTTTATTGATCCTGCTGGCATCTGTGGAGCACACCACAGCATACATGATGGTACTGGCCACCTGGGCGAACATCTCCAGCAGTTTGCTGCTTACATTAAAGGAGCTTTCTCAGGAAGTAGACTGATCATGTCCGAGTGCACACCCATTTGTAGCTGTCCACAACCTCAACCTCCTCCCTCAGGATCCTCATTATGAGAAACGATAATTTGATCAAATGCACAGTAATATCATGATTTGTGTCATTATTTATTGTGTCACTATTATTATCACTATTTGTCCATTTCCTGTGTGTGTTTCTAATGTGCAGCACATGAGCTGGTGGTAAAATGCATTTCTGACTCATCATTACCTCATCACCCAGGAATACCTGGGCCCAGCATCAGAAAAACAAACCTGTTAGAAGAGCTGCTGATGCATATTAATTTAGTGCCTGTCACCCGTTTGTTATATAAATTGTTCATTATAATGCCACCATTTTTATGCCTATCACGGTCCAGTATTAATCACAAAATGTGCTATTGTGCTGCCAGGCTTCATTTCAATCCATTAACCTAACAGACACACCTAGTTGCCTTTACATCCGTCAACTTCTTGTCTATGTCAGCGCAGCAGCTCCGTGCATTGATGATAATAGTGCTGGACTGGGTTTAATTACTATTTAACCACGGTATGTCTTAGCAGGTTAGGAGCGCAGCATATTGAATGCTACCTGAGTAAAGAGGCCTTTCTCTCTTCAACAGTGAGGGGGAAGACGGATAAATTGGGATGCCTGGCACAAGCCTGGAGGCTCAGTCTTGTTTTTCAATCGCTCCACTGCTGTGAAGGATGACGCCTCTGTAGCACTCTGTGCAAACATGCTAACTAAGGAAGGCAGTGCAACCTTAAGACTTTAACGCTAATACATCTATATCCTCATTTTCTAAATCTGGTGAAGCCTGACAACAAAATATTTATCGAGGGATGAACCAAATACATTTGTTCATATATTCTAGGAACCTTTGTGAGTCAAAGATATAGTGCAGTGTAGCCTAATATTTTTAAATTATCATATAGTTTTACGAATGAGCTTCATGCTTATGCAATGCAACCCTCTAGATGCATCAAATTGCACAAAAAAGATTAAAATAGAGTAACAGTCTCTGTGTAGTATATATATATGTATATATATGAAGGGTACTGACTTTGATCATCTGGGCTACGTAGCTCTCGGGGCCGGTGTACTCTGTCGGGTCCTTCACCCTCACCAGAACCAGGAAGTACAGGTAATGCCACATGTTGTGCTCGGATTTTATATGCTCTTCAAAGGACACCGTTTTGTTGTCAAATTTGTCCCTTTGTAACCCTGCAAGAAATCAACTATTTAACCAGAATTCTTCCAAAACATGCCGTTGTGTCCTTCTCTCACAGAGCAGCTTCCACATAGTTGTACGCACCACAGATGAAACAGGTGGTTTTGAGAATCTCCTCTTTCTTCTGTTTCTCACTCCTCAAGTCGGCAAAGGTGTCAATGATCACACCAAAGATGAGGTTGAGAACAATGATGATGACAATGAAGTAGAACAGAAGGTCGTAAACCACCCGAGCTGCAAAGAGAGGCTCCTGGATGGTTTGGCCACAAGTGGAAAATGGAGAGTTGTGCATCAGTTAAACTTCACTGTCAAAGTTTATCCAAAACCTTAAACTGTTTCAGTAAACATAATAGAGATTAAGGACCATTTCATTTTTTAAATTTTTAATTTGGTCTGACCTCTTTGGAAGGTTTCCTGAGAATATCTCCCACCCCTCCTCCATTACGCAGTCCTTGGTTCAACACAGTGACTATACACATAAGCAAAGTGTCACACACCCGCTCAATTCGCTCATCTTCATCTGCAAGAAAACACACAAAACACATGAAGGGCAGAAAAATGAAGCCTACAATAAGAGCATTACATAAATAAATTGAGACTATATTAAGATTATTTTCTTTCCCATCACTTCGTTCTGCTTTATTTTTATAAATTTCATTTTTATTTTATCTAATTAGATCTTCATATTATCAGTCTGAATTTCAAATAAACTGATAAACTAAGAAATGTCAAGATCAAGTAGATTAATAAGAAAAAAAAAAACATCCTGCTGATTCTGATAAGTGACTCATGATTTAAAAAAATCCCTCAAATGCACGAATAAACGGACAAAGAAAAAAAGATGATGCTACATGAGTCGCAACATAACCTCCTTTGCTATTTATATAATATGTGAAATGCAAGAATACTGTAAATGATAAAGCCATTTACAGCATGACTGCTGAAGAAGAATTTAAAAAAAAGAAAAAAGAGAAGGTGAAGGATGAGATCACGTGTGTGCCCCTACAGACCAGGTGATCCATGGATCCAAGAGTGTGAGTCACCCCCTCTGGCTTATCAAGTTTCTCTGTGTACACGCCTCAGTGTGAGTGCATGCCTGAGTGTTTGTGTGAGAAACCTTTCAGGGAGTTGCTGCTGCCGGAAAGGTCACATAAACACCCACAACTCCGGTCAAACAAAAAAAATTGATAAGTAAAAGAAATGTCCTTAAACTCATGGCCTTGAATAGTCCATGACTGTCAAAATGAGTGGGATATTTTAATGGTAAAACTTACCAGGTGACAGTGAAGGTGACAAAGGACAGCTTTTATTCAAACATGAGTCTGCAGCGCCACCATTACTTATTAAATCCCTTTTTCCTACAAAAGAAAACACGAAGGCAACTTATTTTTAATGGTTAAAGTTTTCAGCAATGAGTTTTCAAAAGGAAGAGTTTAGATTTCAGGTTTCAGGGAGGATGATCAACTTGTGTTTTTGCTTTAAAACTTCTTACAACTAATTCTGATCAGTGTGGGGAAAAAAAACTCACTGTTTAAAACAGAAAGAAGATATAGTCAGACATTATGTAAACTGAGGCAGCAGCTGCTGGGTGGGCGGTGAAGTGCTACTGAAAAAAAACCTGAACAAATCATTTGCACATGGGCAAAGCCCCACATAGCGGAGGAGCTACACTGCTCAGGCCTGATCAGTTCAGGTAGGTTGGCTGAAGGAGGACTTTAGACCTTGGCTATGGTAACAACAGAAGACACATTTTCTCCGATGGTCACAGAGGGACAGGTCTGAAAAATTACAGGAGGGAGAAGGAAAAAAAAAAGGTTTAACAGGGGGTATGGAGAGGAGCTTTAAGGTCGCAGCCTTAGGGTGGATGGGGTGCTCCTCAGTTTGATGAAGCTCTGGCTGTTCGTCAGCTCAGCCCTCAGATAATATAAGATACAGACAGGGATGAGCCCAGCTAGTTACATAACCTACCACTGCTCTGCTGCGTCTGCTGTGCTCTATTCAGCAAAACACAGGATGGCTCGGCCACCAGGTTATGCAACAGGTGCACATGTGCAAGCAGGATGTCTTCCTGTTCGTCAGCACCGGAGCTCATTAACACACCCACACTCTCCAGTGTTATCAAAACATGTGTCTGGGGATGGATGCATAGTATAACATTATGGTGTATATACATTAATTCATTCATACAAACACTTTTTGACAATTTAAACAATAATAACTGAACTATGAATTAATTGATTTAAACTACAATGTCAACAGAGGTGGTAAAATAAACACCTTTGAGGTTGCATGTACGTCTTTGTAAATGTTTTCTAGAAACCAAAAATTATCCCTTCACAGGTTCAGATGCACATGCTTTAATGTAAATAAACAAATTAAAAAATAAGCTGTTTTTTGGTGGTGTTTTTTTTTTCTAAATGCCTGCATCATCACTGCAGCAGCACATCTTCTGTTTCTAAAGTTCCAATTTAGTTCCCATCTTTTGGAAAGCACCCCTCCCAAAAGGGCCACATCTGTTCTGACTGATCGGCTTACTGGTCAAAAAATTGCAGCCCCCCATTCTTTGGGCAGAGACACCAGACAGACACTACTGAGGAATGTTGTGTGATGATATCATCAAGTACAGAAACCTAAGCCAGATATTCGGACCTGTTGTGAGGAGGGGATCCACCTCCATGCGGAAGTCATCCTTGAGAAAGAGGAAGCCGATGATGGAGAAAAAGTAGACAAGAAAGATGGCAAGAAGAGCTGTCAAAATGATGGAGCGGCCATTTCTCGTCACACTCTTGATCACGTTCAGCAGCGTTTCCTCTCGGAAAACGAGGTCAATCAACTGTGAAGGGAGATCAACATCAGTGAGTACAAGGTGATTGTGTAGAACACAGATTTCATTGAGGGTGCTTTTTACAATTAATTAGTCACAGTGAAAAGAGACTTTCTTACCAAAATGCTGTAGAAGAACTCATGAACAAAAAGGCCCAAGACGCAAATGATGGCGTAACCCAGATGGCATATAAAGAGCACATCCATCAGAACAGCTTTGTAGCCTCGAGTGAAAGTTCCCTGGTTGCCCACAAAACTCACAAGAAAGACTAACTTGTTGAATAGCTGAAAATGAAAAGAAAAAAAAAAGCTAAGCCCAAGGAACTAAGAATGAAGTTTGTGTGTAGGCAGATGGGCAAAACCCTGGCCATCCCTCAAAACACCTTTTACTTACATTGACAGCACCAAGCAACAAAAGAGCAGGTGCAAGGCCCATAGTGTAGATGGCACGCAAAATGAGGAAGACTAGGAATAACTGGATGCCTCGTGGTTTGGACAGTATAGGAAGGAAGCTGGTGGAGACCCCCAACGCCACCCACAATGAGATGTTCCAGAATGGAGACAAGGTGCCTGGGTAAAAGAACAAAGCATGGGTTGAGGCTAAGCACAACAACACTCTGAAATGTGACAACTCTAATAAATTATTCACCTGAGGTAAGAGCTTAACCTCACACACACCATCAAAGGCAACACTTAAATATGTCAAACAACTTTCTGTGGGGATGTTATTGCTCAAAATGTCCATCTCTACTCTGTGCAGAGTGAACTCAATCTGTAAAGCTGGAGATTTAACAGTAAACTGCAGCGCATTAAAATTTAACCAAGGAGAGTAGTTTTCTAAAATACATCAACATGCAAATTTTCTGCACCATGCAAGTGCCACATGCACTACGTGTTCACATTCCAGTGAATCTGAAACAAGTGAAATTGACAACATTTTTTCTATTCAAACTTTATTTAAAAAGCACCTTCCGTGCTTCACACGATAAGAACTGTTTAAACAATAAAAACACAAGCACACCCAAAGTGTATCACAAAGCAAATGAAAGCACACACACCTAATCATATTCTCTCACACACAACCAAACAGACATGAAGTCCCACCCCCCACTCCTTGACCCTATTCTAAAATAAACTGTCTCTGACTAAAGAATAACATTATAAATAAAACATATGTCTTGGCACCAGGTGAGGAAACGATAACCCAGCGGTCCATCCACACTGAGAGCTAACCCAACCCGCGACCACAAAGACCGTCAACCATGGGAATGACCCAGATCAGGGCAAACTGGGCCCACCCCGACAAGTAAAATCCCCATGGCAACGACAAAGCAGACATAGCTCCCAATGAAGAGAAACCCTATGAGGAAAACACTGGAGTGGGAAAAAAATAAAACAAAGCTCAAATCAATCTAAAACTGTAACAACAAATAAGACCAATAAAAGCAGAGTTAAAATAAATAAGTTAATAAATAAAATATAAAGGTTTAATAACTAAAAAAGCTAAAGATAGACTAATTTATAAGTGAATAACTAATTTTGTAATTAGCCAAGCTAAAAAAGTCTGTAGCACTTTGAATGATTGATGTTGTTACTGATGAATTTCTCTGTTAATCTTCCACTAGAGATACATTGCACCTGCAGGTATTTTCACTTAACCTGTCTGATAAGGTCTCACGGTGAATTTGCATGGAGCTGGTGTAACTGTAAGTAATATGAAGCTCACAATCTCTACATACCAATAAAGATGATTAAAGTCCAAGTTGCCCCACATCAAATGTGATCATAAAGTCTCTTCTGTTGTGGAACTGAGAATTTGTTACCAAAATTACTGACGCCCCAAAGTTAGTTATAGAAGTTACAGGAAAAAAAAGGCTAACTCTTTTATACATACATTTTCATAGAAGAATCTTAACCAAACCAAAAAACAACTTTACCAACTTATCCCTACTGCAGCAAGAATGCTCCAAGTGACAATCCTGAAATTAGTCCTAGCATGCCTAATTTGACCTTATCTCAGGTCATGGCTGATATTTTCCTATAAAATTTCTACATCATGTCATCATGAAGAAAATTCCTATTTGAGACAAAGAATGAGAACCAAAGGTCTGTCAGGCTTTTAGAGAATTACAATCCCTGCAAACACATCTCATCCATAATCAAGTGAACGACAATTGATCAATCAATAAAAAAAACTTACCACCACAAGAAAGAGTCACAGGTTTGTTTTTTTTTCATTGAACTCCAAAATAATCTGAAATTAAAACTCACTTTTGGACCACAATAACTTCAGTGTGTTGACAGTAAATTTGGAATTATTCAATGGAAAAGCAAAGATTTAATTTTAGCCAGCAGCAATAATAATAAGGCTGCAGTAAACACACAGAGCAGAATATTAATAACCCTTTGATTAGTTTCAAAATCTTTTTTTTAATGTTTGATTATCAAAACCAAGTTGATGTTGGAAGTTAGTTAAGCTGCAGCCTCTGCACAAGGCTTAAATGGACTCACATAGGTGTGGATGCTGAACAACTGGGCATAATTTATTTATTCTATTTATGCTGGCTGCTAAGCTGGGTTGCAGGAACAGTCAGCACTTCTGCAGCAAGTGAAACCTACCCAGTAAATATCATTATTTATATGAACATTAGTATTACAATTGCACATTGATTACTATAAACAGTAATACATTTGTTTGTATTAAAATTCAAGAGAAAGGGTTATGTTAGTCTGAAATGTGCTTTTTCGGGAGTTGAACAGACTTTTTTAAGCATCAGGAGCTGTTCTCTGTGATCCAACTACACATACAATGCAAAGCGAGCCCTCTATCACCGGTTTGCACAAGTTAATGTTGAACTCATCGTAGAAGAAACAACTTTAGCTACCAAAGATAAATTCCATATTTACTGAAAAACAAGCTACTAAATGACCTCAAATAAATTCTCTGGAGTATTTGTCACACTGAAAATGTTTGACGCCATTTCAATGAAGAAAAAAAAAAAAAAAGATAATGCAGAAACGCTTACCCTCATCTCCATCATCACCAAAGGGGTAAAATACAGCCACTGCAAGGTTGAGCAGACATGCCAGATAGAAGGAGATGCTCCCCCACAGAGAGATGTGGCGTGAGAACCAGAACAGAGCCTTATTTTCTGTGCAAACAGAACAAAACAGGTCTCTTAGTTCACCATTAAATTAACAGAACCAGACGCTCTTAAACAGTATTAATGAGTCACCATTATGCACTCTTCTTCTGCTACGGTCGTCATTACCGTCACTGTATCCAGAATGTAAAAAACTTACTGCGAATCTTCTTCTGCCAGCTCATCTCACTGTAAAGGTTCTCAAACTGCTGGAAGAAGTCGTTCACCTTGCTGCCTTGATCGTCTCTCTCAGTGGTGGTGAACACACGCACCTTGGACTCCTCGGTGAGGTACTCACAGATGTTTGGAACTGGAAACACTATCTGCTCCATAGAGCGGTCATGACGCACAATCTGAAGAGAGGGAATTTATTTGTTAAAAAGGTTTTCGAGCTGCTGGGATAAATGGACATAAGGAGAATGATGTTAACCTCTATTTGTGCAGTGTGCTTGGCATAGTAATGAAGAGCGTCATCCTCGCTATCCAGTCCTGACCCCGACCCCGGCCTGAGGCTCTGCTGCAAGATCTTGTTGTGTCTGGCCAACTAAAAATCAGAACAACAGTTTGTTTACTTCGGCTTAATAACACAATGATTTCATTTATTTTTTGTAAAGGAGAAAAGGCTTGTTTTACACTGCATTACATTAGTACAGAATTTTACTTGGCAAATTGATATTGCCATGCTGTATTTAAAAAAACAACACAAACAAAAACAAACTAACAAAAAAAAACAAAAAACACCATGATCCAAAAGTGTGTTTTTACTCAGGTTGTCATGGGTTGATCTAAGACACCACATGGGAAAAGAGTGAAAAATAAATAAATATTATTGATAAGTCTTTGCATAAAAGCTTCAGTTTCCCAGTTTTAACATTTGATATTTGTCATTCTGTAGCAATCAGTCATAGTAACTTAACATAGGCTTCTTTTTTACTTAATTTAGGACTTCTTGCTTAAAGTGGGAGAAAAAAAAGTTTCCTTTACTTGTAAGAGCAAATGCCTCCAAAAATTATCAAAGTGTGGTTTCCAAATTATTAGGAGCCTTTATTTTTACATGGCAAAAAGATTTTGCTGTAATTTGTATTTTTATTTAAATCCAAACTTTTTGGAGACAGGGCTTGAATTTCACTATTAGTTGTGAAATGGGAAGAAACTATAATAAATAATCTGTGACGAATGAGAGATATTAAATTTGTAATTTTCTTAGAGTTTCTTTTATAAATTTATTTTTAAATTATTATAATTATCATTATTTCAAACATATAAATAAAAAATTATAGTAAATGACATTTAAAATTTGGATAGTGCCAGATCAATATTTTCAAAAAGATACTTAAAAAGCTTTTTTATTTCTTCTGTTGATGACTGAAAGAAAAGTCAAGACAAAAAAAGACCTTTCCTTGTCATGGTGAAACTAGTCTGTTGGGTGGAACAAAAATACTCTGTCTGACACTCTGCTGCAAAGAGGCAGAAGTGAAAACACGCTAGACTTGGCCTGCCCTTTCCAACTTACATAAAGTCATGTCACATCACGAAAACTAATTTTAGAAAACTGTCAGAGCGGCTCATTCACAGAGGAGAAGTCTTCCATCATGTAATACCCCTGCAGTGAATTGCCCAGAGGTCAGAGGAGGGTCAGATAGAGGAAATCTAATGTCTCAGTCTCTATTCTTAACCTGGTGAGCCAAGATGTAAATGTTGTGTCCAACATCTCTGGGTTTGATTGGGTCTCCACTGCTGTCTTCATCTTCTTCACTCTCCAGACCCTGAGTGTAGGCTTCCTTCATTACATCCACCTAAAGCAAATAAGTTGCATCATGTCAGATATGAACTGACAGTATCAAGAGTTTAATCTGTGTTAATACATAAAAACACACACACTGACCAGTTCAGTGGGTCTCATCTTGTCGAGGATCTTTTCTGCGTTCTCACTGTCATGGCGGCTCTCCATGATAGCCAACAGGAGTTTGGAAGCATTGTTCTACAAAAGAAAAACAGCTCCATCAGTAAACTTCTACATTCTAACGATAAACTACAGAGCTAAAAGATAAAGGAATCAACTACTGAATTGAAACATGTAATTGGGTTCATGTGCTACGAACTGAAAACCTCTTTAAACAAGAGGGTGAATAAATGGCTCCATTATTAAACATCATTCAAATACAGGGGAGTGCAAAAAAACAAATCCAGCTCTCTTATCCTGAGTCGAAAGTGCTGCAGATTATGAATAGTACACAGCAAATTGTAGGTACTGCTACAATGGTGGCTGAGTCATAGCGAGAGACCTCTCAGGGATCTTAGAGACACCTGCTGCTCACCTTAAGCTCCAGCACCAGGTCCAGTCGATGCTTCCCCAGGGGGTTGATGGGGTTGACAATCAGGGCAATGATAATGTCAATGCCATTTGACTCATGCTTGGCTATACATGTCTGAAAGACCAAGAAGGATACACAGCAGTTAGTGGTGAGCCCAAGATACAAAACATGTGCACAGTAGACTGGGAGTGGAAAAAAATGGAAAAGATTGTATTAAACTATTGCTGTTTATTCGTGTACAATTGCTTTGCATAATTAAAATCGGTACAAAATATTTCTTTACTAAATGTTGTATAATTTATTTACAAAGAAATTTGTCATTTAAAAATGGACTGCATGGGCTCAAAAATACAGTTATATAAAGTACTGCTGCATTCAACAGTACAAGTTTAATCTCACCAAAAAAAACCTAAAAACAAATACAAGCAAGATCAGGAAAACTCAGGCACCTTCTCTGTGCATGACCTCATATGAGTTGCACTGAGGAGAACAGGACAAATGTCCTATTGCTGGAAAGATAAAGTTTCAAAATTTATTTGGGAAATCCTTAAGCACAGCATCCACCAGGGAAACAATGGAGAGGCTTATTTTCAGCACACAGGCAACTATGGTGGTACATTGATGCTTATGGCATGGGTGATGTGCACATTTGTGAACGATGCAAACAGATTTTTAGCTACATGTGCTGCTAGATGGCATCTCATCCAGGCAAGGCCTTGCTTATTTCAGCAAAGCAACAGCAAGTTTTTCTGTTTATATTACTATACAAGTTCTGGCAAAAAGGACCAAAATATGTCTTCTGATATGGGGTAACTAAACTAAAGCATCACTCCCCTACCTGGTTTTCATGGCAAGGTCCTTGGCAGTACTCTGTGATGGTCTCCAAGGTTTGGCGTACCAGATCCACATTACTCTCATTTATATAAAGTCCTAACAGCCCAAGGCCTCCAGTTGTGCTTCCACAAATGCAGTCCAGGAACTGAAGAGTCTCACACACCAGATTGTAATTAGTCTTGTTGTTCTGATTGCGCAGAAAGTTCTGAAGTCAGGGCAAAAAAAAGGAAAAAAAGAAAAGAAAGTTAATCAGCAGCCAATTATCCATTGCAACAATACTTGCTTCAGATAGTTCTTTAAGAGATCCAATACCTGCAGGCCTAAATTGTGGTTTTCACAAAGCAGCTGTAGGTATCGTAGGATTGGTTTCATGATGGTGATAGCTGGGCTCATTTGAGTTTCCTCTAAGACCTCCTCAGCCCCAGTTATCTCATTGGACTGGCCTTCAAGGTCAGGGTCCAACTCCTTTCTAAAGGCACAGAAGGCCTTAGAAGTCACTGAGGAAGCCTCCTTCAGCTGCCCTCGCATGTCCTCTCTCATGTGAAGCCCAGAGTCTTTTCCTAGAAAGCAGCATACAGAAGAATATTCAGCATTTAATAATTGGCCAAACCACTTACATTTAGGAACAAATGAGTCTTTGGATAGATAGAGGTGATCAGCATAACCCAAGTGAAAGTATACGGTTTGAAAGTATTGGTCAGTGGCAATGAATAAAAGATTAATAAATGACATTGAAACAAACTACTTTGACGAGTGGGCCACCACTGAGTGGGGGTGTGTAGCATCAAACCACACAATCTTGATACAATGGGCTTTTGATAAGCTTGTGATGTGGGTCGTCACATGGCTTCCGACATGTGACTGCAGAACTGGGAACAACAGTCTTTCAGCACAGAAACAAAGATCACTCTGGATTTTAAACTTGAGGTTAAGCTGAACTTCAGGTTCTCACATTGCTTTTGTGGCTTTTTACTAACTCTGTGGCATTCACAGTCAGTTAGTTCACAATGAAATAAAGTACAGGGGGGTTTGAATGCATCATTACGCATCTTTACCTTTCTTAAACTTTGTGCCACTCCCATCCCCATCATCATCCCTTTTTCTGCAGCTGAGTTCAAACATGTTGACAGACACAGTGGCTCGAATCTCTTGCTGAGCCAAACGCATGCGGTCATAGAAAACCTTGAAGAACTTCTCAGACTTCTTCTGTTTGTACAGTTGGCTGTAGAATGAATTCTGGAGAGACGGCACAATGAAAGATGAGGAAAAACTTCAAAAGCATGGGAGGGGGAAAAAAAAACTTCATATGATTGTCTGTGGAGCCCACCTGTATCTGTGTGTTTCCACCTTGCAGAAGGGCAATCCCCAGCAGGATGCTCTCTTCAAACACCCAGTCATTCTTGGTGTTGACGATGAGGTCAATTACCAGCTCTGACGCCCCAACACTGTCCAGGAGACACTGGATCTCCATCATGCTGCTGCCTGACTTGTCACAGTCCAGCACGACAGAACCTCAATGACAGATAAAAATATAAGAATTCTAAACAATCACACCCAAAACAGATTAAAGCAAGATTAGATATTATCTTTATGCTGTGCAGTCCTAATAAAGAAAAAAGCAACACCAAGCAAAAGTTTAGGCACCCTACAAACATGAGCTTTGACATCTTAATTAGCTTGTTTGGGCTACGGCTAACAGACATATACAAAACTTCCAGTATGATTTAGAAAACTAGAGTTGTGGAGGATTTTTCCACTCTGCAGTCACATCTTCACATATACGCATGAAAAGCCAGCGGAAAACATTCCTTACATCCTTAATTCAGCAATCAGCATCAGAGGCTTGTATATGAACATTAAATAAGATGCATTTAAAAAACAACTGTTGTGAGCTGATAAAATTAAATCAGAAAATTTTGGCACTGGTGAGAAAAAGATTCAGTATTTTATGAAAGTGCCACCTCTAACTGTTAGGCACGGAGGTGGATTGATCATGTATTAGGTTCATGTTGTGTGTGGATTCAAATAAATTCTGTAAGCAAACGTAACACTGAACATGACAAGACAGATATGGGGCGTGCTCTGGACAGACAAAAGAAAAAAACTGCTTGCAAGACCAAAAGCCTTCTGCAGGGATTAATAAGAAAAACTCCAATGCAAGAACTGAGAAACACTTAGTTGTACACAATATGCTCATGAACTCTGATACTTGTAGTTTTTTCCTCAGGGCCTTTATATTTTGTCATTTAAAAAATAAAAAAGACATATTATTTAAAAAATAGCCAAGACGTGTTTCAACCTTAATTTAACAGCCGTTTGTAAAGTCAGAATATTTGTTTATCTATTCAAAGAGTAAGATATTTTGAAGAGGGACGCCTGAACCTTTGCATGGCTCTGTATGTGCATTTTTACAATATGCACTGCTTTAGGATTAAATATCTGCCAGCGATTTCCAAACAACATGTTTACTTGGAAGCAGACTGCTGTCATGTTAACTACTTTTGCTTCCCCTGCAGTGAGCAGCTATTGCAGTGTCTACTGAGTTTATTGAGGTTCTCAGTACCTCCAGACGACGGCTTGACAAAGCTGCCAGATGAGCTGTTTCCACTCCCAAGCTCTGACTTGGAAAGCAGCTTTTGATTTCCAAAGTAGCGTGTGAGAAGAATCTTTCTTAACTCATTTCCCTATGGAGACAGAAAACATAATATTAAATCCATATAACAGTCTGACAAGCAGAAAATTCACACACATATTGAGAAAGAATCTTTGTTATGAGCCATGAGGGTAAAGACGATATAAAAAAAAAAAAAGAAGTTTAATGCAACAAAAGAGAGGATCTGAGGTTAGTTGTATTCCCTTGCATGGAATCCAGCCAATTATTGCTGAGAATACATTTCATTTCATTTAGTAGTAATCATAACCATCCTTCTGATACATTTCTGTCGTGATGGAAATCAGGGCTTAGAGGGTGACAAAACGCTCTTATCAAAGAGGCTTCAGAAAGTGTGACAGTAACAGTGCTGTCCAATATCTCTGTCTAACTGATCATCTGATGTTGAGAGAAATATCGTTAACGATAAAAGGCTACTTTAAGGAACAGTCCTAAAATCCCCTCTGTAGAAGTTTTTCTTTCTTTAATTAGAATGCAAAACCTTGAAAGCTTGTTGTATCTTTACACTTCATGTACACACAGGCCTAAATGCAGAAAGCAAAACACAGATGGATGACTGCCATGAATGCAGGAAACAGTTAAACAATATAGAAGTAACACGTTTATCCCAGGGAGACATTTATCTTCTTTCTATCTGTAATAAACATCTCTCTGCTTCTCCTGACATTTGGTACAGATGAGCAGAAATGAGTTGGAAAAGATTCATGGAGATAATCTCACCTCTGTGGTTTTGCAATCAGAGAGCGCGTGATTGGCAGGTGATGACTTGCATTGTGTTTTTCACCATCTATCATTATTGTACAAGGATACGAAGACTTAAAAGCTGGTCAGCATCTGTTTCTATGGTAACATAACTCGAATAGGCTTGTTTTGATGGCACCTCTCCACTATTATTGATCAACACACTGGATGGACACATTAGAAGAAAGATAAACTGACTGATGGAGGACTCAAACTACATCATGAAGATAGAGCCACCTATGGTTTCCATGGAAACATGTTAGTAGTAGATGGTGGCTATTAGAAGTTGATCAGACTGAATGATGGGTTTTTTTTTAAGCCCCAGTTTGTGATGTTGTAAAGCAATTTAGAGCTGTAACAATTGATCAGCTTAGTTTCTAAATTTGTATTCTTGTTAAGCATTTCAGTAGAAAATTAATAGTTTCATTTGTAATTAAAATTCCTTTTAAAAGTAATGTCAGAAATATAAACTGACAAACCTTTTTTTTAAAATCTATTTTATGAATAGATTCTTATCTATTTTATCTAATTATTTTGCCTCTTTGCCCGTTTGCACGGTCCCTTTCAGTTTCACACTTTTAGAAAAGCTCACACATTCTACGAATTAGAATTCATACTTATTTCTGTAGCTGCTTTGTAATTTCAGCTTACAAGACTTCCTCCTTACAGCAAATACTAGGAAGAAGCAAAACTGAAGTAAGCCTCAGCTAAAGTATATCCTGAACTGATATATTTTCAATGGCAAACCAAACTTTTCCCAGAAGTACTTTGACAGTAAACGATGCACCCCTGTGTCCAGCCATTAAAGGCAATGGTACGGTTCTGCTAAAAATCCTCAAACTAAGTGCATCGAAGATAGGAGATGTGGAGGAGCACGTTTAGCTGATGCTCCCTGTGTCAGTAAACACTCCATCTCATCTGCAGTCAGCAGAGACACTTGTCTGCTCACACTGTCTGGCTGTGCTGCCGTACAAACACACATTTACACACACACAATCACACTTTTTGAACTGAAGGTGATGATCCATTGAGCCATATTCTCTCATTTCTACATAGCACTAGAGGCACACTCAATTCAACTACAAACTCTGAGCTACACTCAATAAAGCAGCAGATCCCAGAAAAATCTCTGTGACTGATTGCAGACTGAAAGATGTTTGACTTAACATTCCCGCTTTTCTGACAACACGGGTTAGTTTTCTTACTCTGAAGAAGCGGCAAAAAGAAAGGGTTGGGGTGACAGATTTTTTTTCCCTAGTTTGCCTCCCCTCTGGGCGATGCAGTATGCTGGCTACGACTGCAGAGAGAGAGAGTGAAAGCAGGATGGCTGTAGAAAAGAGCCAGCCCAGCCTGACTCGTCTGCTTGCTGCTGCATTGACGAGAAAAACTCCAGTCAGGTGATGTAAGAGCCACGAGAAAGAAAGATAGAAGCAGATGAGGAACAGACAGAAGTAAGAGGAAAGAGAGGTGGTGAAGAAAGGAACAAACAAGGAGCAGACAGTCATATTTTAAAATGTGCACCGGCACGCCACACTGCGGTTCTGGTATCCAAGCTGGGGATGAGCTGCCGATCCCAACCACTGGCATCTTTACACCCCCTCATCTCCCCTCCCTCCTCCAGGCCTCTCACAGTTCTGCTGTTTGCAAATGTCTCCGACTCTGGAGAAACGCATGGATAAAAAGACAAAGAAATTGTGCACCCTGCTTCTTTTGGTGGTCTGAAAACTCATGCAGGTGGCAGAGGGAAGCACTGGACTTGCTCAGTTCAATTGAGGCTTGCAGGGAGTTACAAAAGAAGACACTGTTCTCCAAACAAATTAAAGATTGGAGGGAGTGGAGATGGGGTAGAAGACTCTGGGTTTGTTTTTTAGGATATTGTGATACAGCAGTTTCCAGGCCATTTCAGTTTAATAACTTTCCTTTATACCTTCTTCAAGATGCAGTTTCAAACTTTGCCCCTACCTTCTAATGGTGAAATTATTAGCAGACAATGCTACAACACTAAATGTTATTCAATCAGATTGTGAACAGCACAAAAGCATATTTAGGGTGACCTTGAAACTAGAGAGAAATTGAAAAGCCAAAAGATAGACAAACTAATATAATATATTTCCGATAAATGTTTTGCAAAGTCAGAAGTAAAACACATCAAAACACATTATACAGCCGTTTCACACGTAGTAGATAGACATAGATACATAAAGCCCAAGACGAAATACCGCAACATGAAGAGATAAATGCCAGTTTATGACTACAACCTCTTTTTCGAGAAGGGACTGTGCACCTTTATTCCACCTAGCTGTCCTGTGTAAAGCTGAAATGAGGAGCAAAGCTCATGTGCTGCACTAGACAGAGACCATGTTGTGTTACATGGCTCATGCCTCTGACGCAGAACAGGCACGCTTTCTGAATAAGGAGTTTATGGTGTGAAACCTGTATAAAAGGCATTACCGCTGATTTCACTGAGGATCATGCTTTCTGTGTTGTTCCAGAGATGTGCTGAATTTGTTTTTGCAAAAAATATTTAAAAACTATTATTCAAAATTCTGGCAATATTCCATGTGCAAGATTACAAAAACAAGTTTTTCTTTTTTTTTTTTTTTTAGCATTACATGCTAACATTGCTAATTACAAAGTGAATCTTGGCTAAGGCAGTATGCAATGTTTATTGAAGTTATGGTTTAGAGAACTTTTTGTTTATCGTATTACTTAATTTTCTTAGGTAGCACATGAACTGTTAATGTGATATCCTGCCATATTGTACACATGCCAAAAGTTAACAAATAGTATGTGCATCTGATGAAACCTTTCAAGAGAAACAAGCATCACGAGCTGAAATTTTACAACATATCAAAGTGGTAGTTCCACAGCACATGAAATGATTTTACCCAACAAACAAGCACATCAGCAAAACAAATTAAGCCCACATGTGAGAGCAATTGGTGTATTCAGGGAAATACAAGACCAGCAGGGTAAACAAGTACTGAGTAAAAGGTTAGCCTGTGGGTTTACTGTGGAAGCGTTCCTCACTAACATTGTTAAGCACTGATTGTGTTAATTACAAAGATATAATATTGACGATAAGCTGGCTCACAAACAACGCCTGTTTTTTTGCGCCCTAGCTGGAACTTGGGCATTTATACAAAGTGAAATTAACTATGGAAATAAGTGAACATTTTCTAAAGATTTGGGCTATTTAAACGTCCCATTTTAAGCAAAATTCATTTTAGAAAGGTTTTTTTTTAACAGTCATATGTGTCCTCATAGCCTGTGTATCTCACCTGCTTGCTCTACTTTTTAGCGAATGTGTGCTCAAAAGGGTGAGTCTGAGATCTTTTCCCTTTGTGACCTCACAAAGGAAAATATCTACTGTCCCTGGTAGTGGATTCTGTCATTGACTCATTGACTCGCTCCCCCAGCTAGCTGAGCCTGCCCTGGGTCCTCTCCCAGAGAGGGGCATGGACATGCACCGCTCTTGAACATTTAAAGGTTCAGACACAGAAACAGCTCGTTCTCATTAGAGCTCACTGGAATGGCTGAAATTAAGGACCAAGGCTGAATGTGGGGTAATACAGTACAATGTTGTTGGACCCCTGAAACCCATATGAAATTGTTTAAAGACGTGTTAATGCCTTGGTTTTATGATTGGACATGTTGGTCAGTTTAACCACTAGTCAACAGTTTGAATCCATCTTCTAATACAAAACTATAATAACTGCTGTCAAACTTTGGGTTTTTGCATTACCCTGGTTCTCTGAGTAATATGGGCAAGATGTCTCACTATGAGATGCAGGCCTCTCTGCAGCCGTCAGAAGCATAAATCTCATTACGCCAATCGTAATTGGCTGGTGAACATGTTTTTTTGCTTCAGGTAGTGCCACCTACCTTAAATAGCTCATGCGAAAGCACCATCTCATTAAAGATAAGCACTTCTTCTCACTCACCCAAGCAAGAAGGGTTGTCTGGTGAGACATCTTGCTCATATTACTCAGAGAACCAGGGTTCTGCAAATAACCTAAAGTTCTCTTTCATTATATTCCTCTCGATGTCTCACTGTGGGATGTGGTAGCTACCAAATGGCCAGACAAGCTTATCTAGTGTCCATCAAACTACAGGGAAAAGAATTCTGCTACAATCAGGAAAGCAAAACTGTGCGTGCTCTGGCATGGTCCGGGGCAGCTGTGAGATGGCAGCACGGGGAACCCCAGGTGCAGGCTTGGAAGCCAAACAGGTGGAGCTGGAGAATGGAGAACTACCAGCTGCACCATAGTTTCCAGTGCTCTTACTGTGGCCTGAACTGCACAGTGTTGGATGCAGAGACACAGACTCAGCCTGGTAAGCAAGGAGAAGACATTGAACTCCCTGGCTGAAAGCGCTGCTATCCTTATAAGCCCTTCTCGGTTAGGGCTGACTGAAAGCAGTCAAACTTGGACGGCAGGCTGGGGCTCTTGGAAGACACTGTCAACCCTGGAAATTAGGCTCCTGCTGCTGTAAGGGCGGTATTTCCATGAACGTGTCATCTCATTTAGCAGCTCTGGGAAGACGGGGAGAAGTTGCTTCATTACACTCTTGGCCAAGGGCAATTTCTTCCCTTCATCGTGGATCTGGTGGTCTCAGCTACAACAGCAAGCCAGGGGATGGAAACACGTCGAGCATGCCAGAGGTGAGGAGGGGAAAAGCTGGTGTGCCACTCTTGTCTCCATAACTAGAGGGAAAGGAGGCCGCAGGCTGTGCAGCCTGGGTTGGAGTAATGAAGAGGTCGTCCTCATCATCCTCTGAAATGAGGAGGTTTGAGGCTGCATCTTCATCTTCCCCATCATCCAGGGTGTCTTTCTCTTGTTGGGGATCTGCGACTAGGTTAAGCTGGGAGTCAGCGCTAGCCTCTAGTACCACCACCGCAGCAGCCTCCCTCTCCTCCCCCTCTTTAATGGCTGTGTCGACGGACGTGTTGTGTCCAGACAGGCTAGCCTGAGATTAGCTGGTGAGCTAACTCTCGGTGCTCGAACCGCCATGGTGTGGCGCTAACCAAACCGTGGAGGGGTGAGAAAGCACTATAGTGTGGTGCGACTGATGTAACACAAGAACAAAAAGGCTAGGTAGCGCCCAACGACCGAAGGCAAAAGATCAGTCTGTGAACAGTTTGGCTAGACTTTGGCTAGAGGTTTTTGAATGAGATGGTGCCATCCGCATGAGCTATTTAAGGTAGATGGCACTACCTGATGTGGACGGACACGTTTACCAGCCAATTACGATTGGCGTAAGGAGATTAATGCTTCTGAAGGCTGCAGAGAGGCCTGCATCTCATAGTGAGACATCAAGCGGAATATTATGATTTGCATCGATTAAGATTTGGTCCTGATATTCAACTGCTGGCGAGCAGATGAGCATCATAAAAATTCATTGTTAGGTTAAAACGGTCTTTGAAATAAAAAAACTGAAGTTTATGATAAAATAACTTCGGTGATATGACATGATAAACATACCCTCTAAACAAAGGCAAGTTAGTCATGTTATTATTAACACACAGTCAATCCTCCGCTTATGAGATTTCAAGGTCTATAACACAAGCATGCTCTGTATTCACTAATGATGACATAGGTTAGCAATATAATAGAAGAGCTGATGTGTTATGATAAATTGGCCTTTGAAATGTAAGACAAATGGAACATCATTTTACTTCTAATGTTAGCATTTGACCGGCTGTGCACAAGTGCAGCCTCACAAAGCAGCCATCACAGCTTTGAGCCTCATTCTTGCTTATCTGTTGCATCAAAATCGGTTCAAAGATCTTTTTTAATAATGAAGTTGTGGAGAAAATTTTGATAAAATTTTTACAGCAGAGGTGTGGCCACTGTTCACGTGTTGGCTACCATATAAGGTAAGATTCAAAACTACAATGATTAGAGGCTGACTAACCTCACTCAATAGTCTAAACAGAAACAATCTCTTTTTATTTTTTCTCTGCTGTGTTCTCACTAAAGAAGGTATTTATTTTGTTCCGCCAGTTAACAGTGAAACACAGAAGCGATCAGAACACAGACTCCACTTCAAACCGTCTGTCCTCTTGTCAGTCATGTGCCTTCTTGAGTACAAATAGTCTCAGCAATCAGATTCAAATAAAACACTATGAACTGTATCAAAACACTGTGCACAATGATAATTAATCTTATTCATAGTGGTTCTCAGATGCATGATGTTCTGAACTCAAAGTCCTATGCACAAGAAATAAATAGAGATACAGGAACATTTTTAGGGTGACAAAGTTTTTCTGTCATCAAAACTTTGCAATCAGTAATTGCATCATTTGATTAGATTCAATTCTTACATGTGTTTTGAATCAATATTTCATCTAAAAGTAAAAGGAATAAAGGTTGGATATTGGACATAATCTACTTCAATCATATTAGATTTAAGTTAATTGTTAAGATTTAGTTAATAATGGCCAGGTTTTGCAATATTTTTGCAATAGGTTTCGCAATAATCCATCTTCATTTTTGCTAACCCCATTGATGTTTTCAGCAAAAAACAACAAAAAACAAACAAAAAAAAACAACAACTGGAAATATACACAAACCTCCTGTGCCCAGTCACGACCAGACCAGACAAACATGTGCTAATCCCCCATCACCATGGAAACCAAAGCCTAATACTCCCCCTAACAGACACCTGACTGATGGATCGAGGGAAATGAGTTCAACAGGAAAGAAGGAATGCTTCCTCAGCACAAATGCAGACTTTAAAACATACTGTACATACAAAATAGATTTCCAAAAAAAGTATTAGTATTTTATGGTACATTACAATAAGTTTGCATGCTGCAAACACATACAGGGTCCTAATTTAGTCCAATATTTTCAAATCCCAACTTTCTTATCCAGAATGCTCTGTGAGCCTGAATGATTTAAAAGCCAAATTCAACAAGTTACAAATAAGCACATGTAACTCTCCATCTGTCTGACCCACTCCATCCAGAAAACCCAGGCTATGGTCCACTAGGAATCCCAAACCACGGGAAAACCCTGCAGGACAAAGTACACTCAGATAGCCATGCATGGCACTGCATGCCTAGGATCTAGTGTTGTGTAAAAAAAATAAAAATAAATTAAATTAAAATTATATA
>JBAMHW010000010.1:27547363-27570286 GCA_037177495.1 Rhadinocentrus ornatus | reverse complement strand
AATAACTTAGATTAAAGTTATATATATATATATATATATATATATATATATATATATATATATTCTCACATACTAATCGATTAAAAAATTTCTAGTTAGATATTATTTAGCACGGGTATCGATACCTAAATGCCACTTTGGCGTCTGCTTGTTTACGAAAAAAAACAACAAAAAAAAATTTACCAACTTGTCGCTATAATTAGCTGTTTGAAGACCTCTTTAGCGGCACTTTAAAGGAAAAAAAGCTACTAGCAACCAATTTGGAGACTTTTTCTGGTTTTGCTGGAGGAGACTGATGTGATAACACTTATTGTTTACAATTGTCACAGATTATACCGCAGGCCCCTCCCCATCCAGAAGCACTCACAAGAGGCTTCGAGGTCTTCGAGCTGCAGGAAGAGCAGTAGACGTTATCTTCTGCTCCATAACCAGCCTGAAAATGTATTGCACAAAGCTGCTACTGGCTAATCAAACCCTGGCTTACAGTCAGATATTAATGCCCTTTACTGAAGATTGTTTGCAAAAACATTTAAAAAGCTAATATTTAATGTTTTAATTAATCTAGTTAAAAAAGTAGATAGAACGAAAAAACTAGTTAAGACTATTTACTTGATCTTGTCTCAAGCATTGTGAAGAAAAGGACACTTGTGTAAATAAGTACACTAACTAGTGGTTGAAATGCTTTTTTATTTTTTGCACCACAGTGAGAAAACTGCCTGACAACACTGTTAGACTGTATGAAGACTATCTCTGCACAAACTAATGGAGCTTTAAAATTATGCATTTATTTTAAGCTGTTTATGTATTTTTTTGTTTTGCTTATATTGTTATTTTTGTGGTGTTCTGACTGATTAACGGAATAATATATATTTTTTTCTATAGTATCGAAAGAAGTATTGAGTATCAAGCATCATTCATAGTATCTATATCGAGTTTAAAATTTGAGTATCGTGACAACCCTACTAGGATCATGTGTGCATGTGTCCGAGCAAAGCTTTTCATCTACATGCATGTGTGTGATGCACTTAGCATCAAGAGGGTGGTAATCTGTAAATCTGCTTTGCCTTGGGCAGGTGGTGTGAAACTTGGCAAGCAAGGAAGAAAGAGAGACAGCGGGTGAATGACATGGATGAGTATGTGAAAGAGAAGGAGGAGAATAAAGCCCTATGAGTGTGGTGTATATTACATAATTGTTTTTTCCCTAGTTCTTGTAAACATATGTACATATGACAGCAAATGATATGTACTCAAGAGCATAATATGAAATACATTTAAAAGAATCCAAAATCAGTGTCAGCTTAAAGCTTGTTTTCCTTATTGCCAACAAATCCCTGAAAGGCCTAAAGCCAAATATAAGATTTACATTTTCTCCACTGATAACAGACAAAAAGTATAAAAAACAAAAACAAGCCAGACAATTGCAACAGTTTCTATGCTCATTCATCAGAAAGAAAGAGGGCACTGTAGTTTTGTTCAAGCCCCTGAAACCTTAATTTGTTCTACCTGTAAGACTTCTTCAGATTCAGTCTCACAAATGTGAGGCCAAACAAAACAATCTTGTGCTGTGTATGAGGAAAAGTGTTAGAAAATTCCTAAATACAGTCTGTTTCCCAGTCCTTATGTGCAGACTGGGGTGAGACTGAAAGCAGAAAAAGAACAGACAATTTTCTTTTCTAAGTAAAAAAAGACGGAAAAAAAAAGTTCATATTGCAGTGAACTTTTTCAGAAACTTTTCAAAAGCAGGCCAAAGGAAGTTGTTGCCACAGAAATGCTACATTCCTTTTAGTTAGAATGTATAAGTAGTTTCTTCCGTAATCATGCCATGTTTTAATGGCTATGAAAAATAGCATTAGTGATGTTTTGTGTCAGAAAAACTGATCCAAGAAAAAAGTTGTCAGTCCTTCATGCATTGTGTTTATTGCTGTATAAACGCACTCAAATCAAATGTGTAATTGAGGGACCAACATGCTTTACTACTTTTGAAAAAAGAAACTGCATATTGTACATGTGAGTTATGTAAATTTTCAGATTTGTTATAGAAGTTACCTACAATCACAAATAATAGCATGAAATAAAATAATGCCAACCCAGTCCAATATAAAACATCTAATATATAGTTAAAAATAAATCCTCCCTCTTCTTGGACGTTATCATGGCAAGTGTGCATAGAAGCATTTATAGAGCAGGCCTGATATAAAGGCCAAAACAAATGATCAGCAAAATACAACACATTTCTGAAGTGTGACTGCTAACGGTTTCTTCACTGCTGATCACTGCTCCTGCCATGATCTGGGCAAACACAGGACAGGGTTGGAATTGGACAAGACGGAAGCGAGATAGAAAGAATATGTTGGGTGTGCATGCAGAATGCCATAGACTGAGACAAAGCAGAGAGCGAGCAAGGAGGAGGAGAGATCGGACAGAGGGAGGGAGGGAGGGCGGGAGGGAGAACGTGATGGTACACGTGACGCTGGCTCAGCCACTGCAGGCTGTTACGTAAGCGCACCCCCTGCCCTGTCTCCTCATGGACTGAGCAGACTCTGCTTCTCTCCAAACCCTCACCCTGCAGACGCTGCCCACTTTTTTCTCCTTCCACTCACATGGCTCCTCACATGGCTCCCTCTCTCTCCTCCACCCACTCATTGCACCCCAGGGGAGCCACCAACTTCTGCTGCCAATGCTGTCACTCTGTCTCTCTCCTTCTGTTTTTGTCTGTCTGCCTCTCTCCCTCTTATTATTTCCATCAATCGTTGTCGTCCCCCTCCCTGTCTCTCTCTCTCTCGTGCGGTGAGGCTGCAGCACCACACTCAGGGCTGCAGGGAAATGACAAAGAGAGGCCACAAATACTCACCTAAGAGCACTCATGAACACCTACACAAACTGACATTTCACATATCGTTACGGCACTGTCTGGCTTCTCAGAAAGCTGCTTTTAAAAAGTGACTATTTTTTCCACTGTGAATTTCTCAGATCCTTTGCACATCTGTTGAATCCATTTCCCTTTGATTAGAAAAAAATAAATAAAAATAACCTGACTGAAGAAGAAGCAAAAGCAAAAAGGGAAAAACAAAACCATAAAGACAGCAGTTGCCAGATACTATACTGAGAAAGGTAGGCTTGGCAATATTAGTAATTCAATAACACTGACAGAGAGGGTAAGATGTTTAAGATGTTTAGCTCTGGTAGAATAAAACAGCCTTTAGTAGGAAAACACCTTCCACGAAATCAGAAGACTGCAACACATGGCTTTCACCAGTTTACTTTAGGACAGAGTTAAGCAGAATAAACTGAAACAATGCAAAATGCTGGACAAATCTTTACAGATTTTAAGTGTTTTCTTGCACACAGTTTGAAATCTTGACTGGTGCAGCATATTCTGTGCGAGTTTTATCTAGTCTCCCACAGCAGGAACAAACTCTCCTAAAGCCTTCTAAATGACAACCTGACTTCTTGTGCTCTGGCCTTCACCTTCCACACACAAACATAAATGCTCACAGACACTTTCCTCCATCCCCAACTCTTATCGCTCATTTTTCAGCCTTCTGGCCTGAGAGGAGGAACAACAGGACACAGGCTCCGTACCCCTCTCTCACTGCAGTATTGATTTGTTTGTTCAGTGCTCTCCCCCACCTCCTCCCCTTTACTTCCTCCTTCCTATTCTCCTTCTCAGTGTGAGTGTGTCCTCAAGTGCCTCCCTGCCTTATGTAACATAGACAGGTCCACAGCATACTGATGAGGGGAGTCTGGGCTCTGGGCCGAAAGATCTGGGAGGAAACAAGGACTCCGCTGCACTGCTGATGGGAGTACAGCACTGCTGGCTCATGAAGACAGGCCCAGATCCACAGCAAAGTTTTTAAATACTGCCACGTAATAATGTGTTTATGTACGCATGAGACAAAAAGTTTCTTTATGATGGAAAATTTAAGGATCAAGTACTTACAGATTCCTGAAAACATTCCTTCTTGTCCATCATCTCTCTGAGGGTCTGCAGGATCTTTATACACAGCTTTTCTTCCTTATCCATGAGCTTCTTTGTGTGTTTGATTAGTCTGGCAGAATGATAAGAAAAGTGCTGTATCATTCTTTGTCGTCCTAAACCTAACCAACTCACAAATCAAAGCAATATTTCATTGCCGAGACGTCAGAGAGAGCAACAGAATAACTGCAACCCAGAAGGTTTGATCTTGTTTTGTTTATTTAATCTTTATTATTTAAAAACAATAACTTCTGCTCCCCTGGATCAGCAGTGCTTCCTCGTGGCTATTTAGCATTTATAAATTGTGACATCCAGTGCTTCAAAAACAGGACGTGTTTACAGCACATCATATGGTTTGTGTGGACGGGTTCTTACTCGGACATGAAGGCCCCACTTTCACAGCGTAATCGTGCAGCCTCTGGAAACAGCAGTTCCGGGCTGTGGAGAACATCCACCAACACTGAAAATTCTGCCTGAACCCTCGGGCTGAACTGCTCCTCAAGGCATGACACCACTCCCTGTTTATCACAAAGAAAGAAACAAAAACACGCCTAACATCAAAAACTTCACTAACAAGTTGAATAACCATCATCACAATGAGGTAGTGCCTGCTAGGAGTCTCACACTGCAGAGGAGCAGACTAAAAAGCACACCTGCAGTTTCTCAATGATGTTTTTGTAGTCAGGGCCACCCAGAGGCTCTTTACGAGGTCGTGAGCGGGCAGAGATCCTCCAGTCTTTGGCTGCTCGCTGCACCATGTTGCTATGTACCTTGAGAGACAGCGTGTTGACCTGACTGTCCAGATCAACTGGGATGGCGATGGCACGTGCCTTAGCTGAGGAGAGAACACAGTTAAAAGTTGATGCAGGCTTAATTTTCTGCTGGATCAAAAAAGGCAAATATAGCAAGGTCATCTAAACCCAAGCAGATCCATTAGAGTAGTCATACACATACATAATATGTAATGAGATGTCAATTTATTTTGAAAATATGTTACTTATCTGCATTAGTCCTTGACTTTAAACATGTCTCTAAGCCTGGACAGCGGAGTAGCAGGACTCACCTACATCAGCCAGTGTTTTGATACAGCTCTCAGTATTTGCCTTCTGAGCCGAGTTGATCCAGTTGCAGTTGTAGATTCTAAAAGCTGACTGCAGCAGCTTGATGAAGACTGACTGATTTTTCTGTTAAAAGAGATTAAAAAGCAAGAGATGATGTTTCTTAAAAAGGTGTAAGTGCAGAGAAGTAATGCAGAAAAGCCAGTCAGGAACACTTTAATATCTCTGGTAGGAGACATCGGTGCTCATAAAATCACCTCAACTTGGGTGAAAGTGCAGAAAGGAACTCTGATTGCGATTAAATATCTGGACTGTGAAGCAGCTCAGAGTTGCAACACATTTCACCTGCTTCTCTGAGGACGAAAAACATTACCTGTAGGTTGGAGTGGTTCACAGAGAAAGGGGAGCTGAAGAAACCCTTGACAATGGCCATCACCGTCTCCGTCACATACTTCTCCAAGGCCTGATCTGCGTGGATGCGGTCTGTGGTAGAGTTGCATACCTTGAATATGAAAAGAAAAAAAGTTCTCAATGAGCAGATTTTTACATCATACCTCTATAATTTTCTCTGTATGTACAGTGTGTGAGCATTTTCAGTGCATAAGTAAGTCTTCAAGCATCGTGGCAGATACGCTGCCTCATTGGGAAAGACTAAGTGGTGCATGTGTGACCTTTCAGTCTGAAAGGGCCTTACAGTGGCCATGTCCACCAGGAAGTTGTCAAAGAGCCTCCAAATATGGGGGGAGGTGTAGATCTCTTTCATTTCTACCTCGGTGTCCACATAACAGTGATTCACAAAGTTCACATACGCAGTTTTCACCTGAGTAAGAAAAAAATGGAAAAAAGATGTCTAAATATTCTGATAAGCAATAGAACATAAAATTTTACCCAAATTAACAGTTTAAGTATTAATAAAACAAGGTGATCTACCTCTGGTATACAGTTCACATCAGTGACGACTTTGACAATGTCATCCAGTGGTAGCAGAGAGTTGCATTTCAGCTCAGTGTAAACGTTCTTTCCCTCAGTGCAGGCTGCCAGCAGCTCCACAAGTGTGTTGTGATACGCCAGAGCTCCGTTCTCGTCCGTCCGCTCCCGTTCAGAGCCCATCAACTGCAGCAGGACTGTGAACGATGAGCGGTCGTTGTAGAACACCAGCACGTCCTCGCCACCGTTCACCAGCTGGACAAACAGAAAAATAATTATAAAAACAAGCTTGAGTAGAAAAATGCTTGCACGAGTTTTTCAACAACAGCATTATGCATAAATATCCGCCAAGGCAGAGGTTCTGTTTGTCTGTTAGCAACATAACTAAAAACATAATGGACAGAATTTTTATAAAATTTTCAGGAAATCTCCAAAATAGAATAAGGAACAACTGATTGAATTTTGAGGGTGATCTGGCTATTGGCCCTTTTGGGATGTTTCTCAGGTGACTATGGATCATTTTGCAGAAAATATAGTTTATTAGATTAATTTTTAAATCTTAATGAGATATATTGTTCTTTAAGAGTCTCACCTCTGTCATGACTTTGTCCTGGCATTTCTTCACATACTTCCCATCAGCTTTTACAATGGTTTGCAAGACCCTGAGGTACTGAACTCGTCTCCCATGCGTTTCAATGCAGTGAACAAAATGATGGACCACACGGTCACTGATCTCATTACACAGCTGGTAGTTGTTCATGAAGATGTGACGCATTGTTTCAGCTTCCAGAAGCTGGCAAAAAATAGTAGTGATGACTATAGTGGAAGATTATAAGCTTTGGAAAACAAATCAAGACAAGAAAAATCAACTTTTGGCTTGAGCGGGTGCATGCTCTACTAGAAAGAGAATAAAACACAGCATAATCATATCAACACACCCTGGGAGTGAGGAAGAGGTTCAGGTGCTTGTGTAGTAGAACTTGATTCTGACAGTTTCCCCTGCAGAAGTTCTGCAGAAACGTATGAGCTAGGGTCATAATTTCATTCATCTTCTCATCGCTCTGTATAGGGAAAAAAACAAAACAAATAAAAAGCAGAGATTAACAGAAAACAGAAAAATATAGATATCCAACTACCATATTGCATTAAATTTTTAATTAAACTGCAAGGCTGTGTCTGAATGTCCACCCTACTCCCTAAGCCCTTGTTCACTACATAGAGCTGCACTATTTAGCACACCAGCCTATTTTTTCCTCGCCACAGACCACGTGAGTACCAGCCGTCACCAAGGCAACCAAAACGCGCATCAAGATGTCATTCCAAATCCAATCCAGTTGTGTGTAAATATTTTTAAAGAAATGTTTTATTCCTTATGTTGTATTTTATTCTTTGTTGCATATCTATTCAATAAAAAATCTTTTTCTGTCTCCTTGCGACATGTTGAGCTTCTGCCCGCAATGCATTGTGGTCTATATTGACCCGTCTAGTGACCATCAATGCTCACTACCTTCAGGATGCGTGGTGGGTAATTTTGAGTGCACTACTTTTTTTCCTCACTGGACATTCAGACACCCCTACAAAATTAAATGACCCCTATATAGGACACTATTTAGGGAGTAGGGTGCACATTCGGACACAGCCCAAGTCATTTAGTTGGCTGTTGATTATTTAACTGACCTTTTCAAAGGGGATCTGCAGCAGGTCCAGCACCACAGTATGGGCTCCCATGTTCTTCAGGAGCCTCTGCTGCTGTACACGACTCTTTTTACTTAGATAACACTGCTTACTGAGCCGCAGCAGGATCTAAAAATAAGGCACAGAAATCTTTTCTATGCACAAAACTGGAAAAAAAATAAAAACCAAAAAAAAAAAAAGGTAATTGGAACAGCGCATGGAGACGTGCAGCTCACCTCTTTGACTACGCTATAGTTATTTGCCTTGTTGGTGTCAATCTGAGGTTTACCATCACTATCCTGAACTGGACTCAGAACAACCTCCTGACAACAAACACACAAAAAAAGACAAAAGCTTACATCTACATCCAATTAGAAACAGCTCCACACTTTGACAAAAAGCTCCAAGCTCTGTTTGCTGTTTAATTCCCAGCTATTAACATGTAGAGATAGGGGTCACCACAAAAACAGTAATAGTTAAACTTAACAGATTATAGGACAGAAATAAATAAATAAAAAAAGCTATACTAAGCTAACAAAACCTTGATCCTAAAGACTAACAAATGATGCGTTAGATATAACTAAATGCAAGTATTTAAAGTCTTAAAAGAGGAGTATTGTCATAAAATTACTGAATAAGTTGTCAAATAAATGTCATTGTTCATAGAAGAATGTAAACACTGAGGTTTGCCTTGCTTAGTTTAAGCAAGTCCTTTAAATAGAGTTATAGTTTTTAATTTCCTTTCTGGTTCTTTCATCCTAGCTGTTGATCACAGCCCTTCATGAGTCGAGGTAACAGGTATTTTTATCTTCCCCACTGTCACCAAGTGCTTGCCAGAAGAGATTTTGGGGGAGTAGAACATATTGAGCGTTACATGAGCCTCGGTGCTGAAGTACTTAGTGGGAAACAGCAAACTTTAATGTTAGAAAACCTCATTGTTAGGCTCTTTGCCCTGCCTGACCCCCAGGTCTTCGTTGTTGTAGACTCCATTTTTCTCCACCCACAGCTCAGACTTCTCAACAGCCAGACGGAGCTGATCCAGGTCTGCCTTGATCTGCTTGTAGTTCTCTACATCCTGCTCTGACACTAGGAGCTGGACCTGAATCACACACAAAGGAGGAAAAATAAACCAGACAGATATTAAAAGAACAACAGCATGTGAAAGAAAATCTCTGCCAAGAAATCTGCCGGCACTACTTTGGAAAATCAGTGCACGGTTTCAGACGGGTGCTTGTGCAGTTCTTCCATTTCAGCTGAAAATCTCAGAGCTGGATATTTTACAATAGCTGTTGTTGAATCTTTAGAGAACCCTGTTGACCCAAACTGATTATATCAACCAGAACAAGAAGTCCTTCACTCTGGAACTGCCTCAAGCCACATTCTTTCAGATGGTTTGCTGTCTGTGCTGTTACCCGTTTGAAGGCCAGCAGCACCTCAGCTCTCTGACTGAAATGTTTGAAGATGAGCTGCAGCGATCCAGACACCAGCGGCGGGTAATCTTGCATGATGAGATGGATGAGGACCCTCAAAAACGTCCGACCACCTTCATCGTCCAGCTCTACTGCACTCAACTCAGAGCTGAAATCATACAGGTTTGCATTTATTAAGTTTGTTTGTGCAAATGTTTGATAGTTTTAGAGCACCCTGAATGAACAGATAAGCACATTTTCACCTACCCTCCTGCAAACATACTCTCTGCTTTGGCTGCAATCTCATCTATGTCTGGTTCAGAAGCTGAAGACAAGATAAGAAGAGTCATTAAAGTACAAACGGCTGCAACTAGAACAACATATAACATTAAAACGTCAGAATTAGCATGAAAAACATCTCTTACGCGTTACTAGAGGCATTTCAGCCAAAGAGACAGAGCTCTCACTAATGGTCTTCTCCCCAAACTCTTTCTTATAGATGGACAATAAGTATGTGATCCTATAATCCAACCTCACACTCAGGATAAACTGATGGGGATAAAAAAAAAAAAGGAAAAATATTCTTAAAATATTCAAATTCAATAGGTGAAAATGTGTAACAGAGGTGAGTACTACAGCATCAAGCAGGAGTGCTTACTTGCAGAATCTCAATTATCTTCAGCTTGGTGTCCATCACCATCACATCCTCGTTGTCCAGCAGGAAATGTCCTTTCCCACAAGGCAGAGAAGGAGGAGTGTCGGGTAGGATGTGTGGCACACCTCGGCTCATCACCATCTGAGTCATCATTTCTCCAACTCCATGAATTGTCCGCAGGACGTTGTTACCTGAAGAAGACAATCATTTTTAAGTGTCTTACATTGTGAACGTGTGTGCAAGGCTAACATTTACATGCATTTACAGCATGTCAAAGTTTGACAGTATCTTAGCTAAATGAATAGAAATAAATCTACAAAAGCATTTTGTGTTTCTTCACTGGTCTTCAGAAAGCCATCTTTAACTTTATATCTACATCTAAATCACTATCTGATCCAAAAAAATCCAACACGACAATTTTAAACAAAAGTAAGGCACAAATCACTGCACTGCACTGACCAGCTTCTGGACTCTTGCTGAGCTTGTTCATGAAGGTGAGTGGGTGCTGGACGATATCCAGGATGGCCAGCAGGGTGCGTGTGAGGCGCAGCAGCTCACTAAAGCTGTAGAAGCCAAAATAAACCAGGTTTCTAGACAGATTTACCACCTGAAAAGGAGAAATAAAACATGAAATTCACCACCAATCATGAAAATTAAGTTGACAACTGTCTTACAAATGGAAGCAACTATTTGGTTAAATTTTTCTCCTTAGTCTATATCCCTAAGCTCACTTTATAACTAGAGCCTTTTATCTGGAATGATGATGGAAAGTTTTAATAAAAGTTTTAGTCTGTTTAGTTCTCTGTCTCCTCCAGGGCAGTGCACAATCAGCAACATTGTTTATATCCCAGTAAGAGCTAAAAAGCAAAGCTTTGAATAGCCACTTGGCTAACAATTTTATTAACATGTATAACCACCTTTTCCTATAACACCTCCACCTCTTTTATCATGTGGCTTAAAACCAAAATGTGACACTAAAGGTGAAGCAGTTCACAACCAAGTTTATGATGTTAATGTCAGCTGGTGCAAAGAGAACTGCAGTGGTTGAATATATAAAGCATGCATATAAAGATAAACAGTTTGTAGCACTAGCTAACTAAGAACTATGAAAGTTGGGGGCGTTGTAATAACGTCAGGGGGCGCTATGAGCATTAATAATGATAGGGGGGCGGGAGCGTTTTTATTGGGGCGGCGGGATTGGCTTAGCAGTTGATGATTGACAACTTTACTGGCCAATCAAATTCTTAAAAAGAGAAAAAAAATAAAACGTGCGCCGCAGCAAGTACATAGACCCAAAGGTCCTTATACTGTATGTAGATGCCTCACACACTCCTAAAAAAATCTTTTATCTTTATAAAAATAAATAACTAAGGATATTACAATCACCGTCAGCTATAATAACTGATCAGGTGAATAAATTCAAAAGAGACCAGACACCTAGGGCCTTGAAGCCATTCATATTCTGCACTTTCTCACTTTAATTCAGGGCTAAACGGAGTCCATCCCAAGTGCTACAAGGCAAGGGGTGAGGTACAACCTTGACAGGTCACCAGGCCATCACAGGGCAAACATGGTGACAATCGTGCAGATGCACATTCGCTCTTGAGTGAATTTAGAATTGCCGATTAATTCAATTCAATTCAGCTTTTTAGAACCAATTCACAACAATGTCTTCTCAATTCATAATAAATAATTGCCTAGCTATGAAAAAAAGAGATTGCATCAAATCTTGACTTTGACAATCCCCATTCATAGCATGCATAAAGAAGCGGGTGACGGTGGATTAACCTAATTAACCTAACATGCATGTTTTTCACCTATATCAGGAAACAGGAGTTCCTGGAGAGAACATGGTTACAGTTGAGGTTCGAACCAGGACCTTTTTGAGGTGACTTTGCTAACCAATGCATCACCATGAAGTCCCCAGCTTCATAAGTAAATAAATTTTACCTCTAGTGTGAGTTCATTCTTGTCTGAATCCCCAAAAGGAAAAGCCTGGCTGACCACATCTTTGAGATATTCTTCTACAAACTCCATGGTGGTAGCAAACTTCCTCTTCATCTCTTCTCTGGAACTGTCAGTTGACTCATACTCAAACCTGTGCAATCAACCAAAAGCCACATGTGATGACTCACAAAATGAGATTGTATAAAAAAAAAAATTTCTTGTCAGGGCACATTTAAGAAAAGTATATCTCATGGGAAGATGCTCACTCATTAATGGTAATCTTGGAGGGGATTTCAGTCCAGAGGCGGGCATATCGCACAGGAACCACAGACTCTTGTGGGTCACGGTCCACATGCATATGCAGCATTAGGCGACAGAAAGAGGCTCTGAGGTTGTAGGGCAGACAGTCATCAAACATACAGCGCAGGATCAGATCCACAGGTAATTGACTGGAAATCTGATTGATGGCTAGGTACTGACGATCCAGACACATTTTAGCAAATAAGTTCAGCTGATATCTGCAGAGGGGTGAGGAGTATGGGAAGAAAGGAAAAGGAAAACATGGTGGTACACATTTGTTTATTTCCGATTCTTTTTGTGTGTGTTACTGAAGTAATGAGGAACAAGTACATTCGGCGAGATAAAGACCAAAGAGCCACCATCACCTGTAGTAGGTAATGATATCTCCATCAGTCTTGTGGTTGCCCTTAGCATCCTGAGCCAGGTGGCGAATGGATTTGCCGTGGGGCTCCTTGTGGCTGTCGATCCAGTAGAGCCAAACCTCCTCTTCCTCCCCCTCCTCCTGCATCAGAGAGGACTCCAGGGTGGTGTCCGTGTTGGAGATTAGCCTTGTAGTGAGTGTGGGTGGAGGAAAACGAAGAGATTGTGTGACATAAACCAGTTAGTAAAAAAAATACTGCAGATAGAACAGCAGCTGCTGCAGAAAATATTTATGCCAACAGGCAGGTGGAAACAGCACTCTTACATGCTGTGGAGGAAGATGCATGTTCAAACATTCATCAGAAGTAATCCATTGAAATGCATCAAGATGTTGAAAATGTAGATAGTACCGAGTGTGACTCACTTGGTCTGGATGAGGATGTCTGCGTTGGTGGGGTTCAGTATAAATTTACAGATAAGCTCCTGTGTGACGGGGATGGCGGTTTTGTTGGACACGCAGAGATCAGACAGATAATCCAGGAATCTGACAGAGTAGATCAAATTTAAGCAAAACATATCTTCCGTATGAAAAACATTCCAAGCCATCCATTTCAAAGTGACATGAAAATAGTAACAAAAATATACTTGTCTGTTTAATGATCCCATTTGTTGCACAATTTATTTATAAAACAGGTCATCTGTTGTTTTAAAGGTGTGTTAAAAGATGTCCAACCTGGGTTCTCTATTGTGCCTCAGCAGGCTGACGAAGGTCTCAATCTCTTTGGCTGTGATGTGCTTTTCTAACAGCTTGCGGTTGTTGTGCACCAGGGCAGTGATTGTGTCCTCAGCGAGAATCTCATACCCAATTTGAGACTGCATGATTGAGAACTTTTTGGCAATGTATTCCTATGATGCAAGAGAAACACATGTGGATTAATATCTAATTAAATATCTTCTGATGAACATGGTGTTGAAGTTGGGTGCAGAAATTATATAGTGAGCCTTGGTAAAGGAGAATTTTTTTCCCTTTTTTAAACATTACACTTCAGAGTTGTCTGACACACCCACAGCAGCTTAATTATCTTAATTTAAAAGTGGTGATTTAAGGGTTTATTAAGAGACTATCAATTTATGAACTATTATTTTAATTTAGTGATTAAAAAGTAATCTAGGAACATTTAAACTGAATCAAACTATTAGAAACACACTTCATGAGGCTTAACTTTTGAAGGTTGAAATTTATAAAGTTGGCTACAGTTAGACAAACACTGTACATGCTGCTTTATCTAATTTGTTCATATGCTTTAATTAGAACTTTTCAGATGGAAATTTCTTACATTTGACAACATTAAGTCTATATACAGTGATTTGGTTTCCAATATTTTTAGCTTCTGGCATTTTACAGAAAGCCAAAGGCAGTGTCACAAGCACCTTAAGTCCAACATTGTCTATGTTACACCATCTTAACAGCTAGCTAGCCAACTCCTGCATCAGCCACTGGCTGAACCATAGGAAAACGAAGCAGTAAAAGACAAATTCTAAATTTCTAAGGACTTTAAGTCTTCTTTGGCTTCTCAGTTGTTCAGTCAAGGCCGACTGCACACCAGTGGTGTGGGTATGTGCACTGAGGCCACAGAGGCTTTTTTCCGTGCAAGTCTGAGCCACGGCTTGAACTGAGCTGCAGCTGCATGTTTTTCATAATTAAGGAAAGCACCAATGAGGCAGCTACACACAGCAGTGATGTTGAAATTCAGCAATTCATGCCTAACGCACGGCACACAGCTGATGTAAAGCTGGTTGTAGAGTAAAAAGTCCCATTTATCCCCAACTAACGTTAAAGTTTAAATCCAACCTGGTTTTTGCGATAGTCCTGTTGGGAGTGTCGCAGAATCCTGTAACAAAGTCTCAACATGTACTTGAAGTGAGCGTAGCGCTGGTCCCCCAGATCATCCAACCTCAGCATTGGACCTTCACCCTTATCTGCAAACGGAGCCTTCAGGATGCCAAAAATCTGGAGAAACAGAAACCCACATGTAACCAGAAAAACCCAGCAGATTAACTACATACAATAAAATACTTTTTGAGGCGCATCTGTTACTAAACATACAATAATACAACCTGTTACACATCAGGTCAGTAAGTATTTCTGTGTTTAGCTCTTTATTTGTGCTGACCTGGGCAAGGATGTTTTGTTCCCTCATGAGTTTCTGCCTTTCACGGTTGGGTGAGGAAGTGACCACAGACAAAACATCTTGTCCGTTGTTTGGTACCACACACACAAAGAAAACCAGGTCCTCCAGAAGCTTAGTCACAAATCTGAAGACAAAATGTATCGTGAAATCCCAAAGTTTAAACAACACCTGGTGTCTCCGGCGTCATTTGTCTGAAGTCCTCGTACCTTCTCTCATTCTGAGCAATTATGCCATACTGAAGCTTCCTCACAGTGGACTCCAAGACCTTGCTGGCATCATTTGCAAAGTCTAAGTCTCTGACCTCAGATAGGGGAACTGACACAATGGCAAATGCCTCTTTGTCCTCCTTAGTGGGACAGGTGCCAATCTAATGGGACAACAAAATTAAATTTGCAAATCAAGTATGTAACCAGTGGTTGTATGTATGTGTGTACGGTATGTGGTTGTATATGCAAACCTTGAGCATAACCGGACGCTCCTCTTCTGTATCGATGGGAACGTTTGTGCTGGTCACCCACGTGTTGGTGCACACATGCCTGAGTCTTACATAGGAATTTCTGAGGAAGGATGGGATAAATTGTCACATTATCACAGCAAATATGACTTCATATTAACCTGATTTTACTGTTACTGAATAAAAATTTAAATTCTTATATTTTAAGCAGTGTTAGTAACAAGGTTTTAGAAATGCCAGAATAAGAAAAATTCGTACAATAATGCTCACAACAAACTTTTGCCCTTGAGATGATAATGCCTCTGCTTTGATGAGTTCATGGGAAGTCCACTTGGCCCACCACTAAGGCAGGATTTATTTTCCCAACTTTTCCATGGATTTCTATCATATTTTCTAAGTTAAGCCCAGCTTAAATCATTCTAAGGTTGAACTGTAATTACTCAATTTCCTTTGCTTGAGAACATTATACAATAAAAACTGCAGGTACATGATTAAGCCAAAAAGGGCAGATGTTTTGGAGACAAGTGTTATCATCCCATCCTAATGTCAGACTTTTTTACAGGGACTGCTGTCAACTGAAAATGACGCCTCTGGATAAAACTGCAACGGATATAACTTATTTGTGAAAGGGACACGTTGTGACAGACTGACCTGGGCACAAGGCAGTCGGCCCGTTGCAAGGTGGTGGCATCCAGCTCAAACAAAGAAGCAATATCATTCCCATGGGGAACAGAAACCAGGGTGTAAACAATCTTCTCTGCTGCTTGGTGCTTCCTCTTGGAGTACACAGTATTCATCTCATTATGCTGCACACGCACACACACACACACACACACACACACACACACAGAGGAAGTAGTTGGTACTGTATACACAGTATGGTTAAAAAGGCTAACATGGCTACAGCTTTGCTGATTAACAATGGTCACACAGTGAATTTCATTCTGTCCCAACAATGTTTACATAAACAGTACACCAGACTAAACTTTCATAGTACCTACAAGTCTCTTAGAAATATGTTTGTATAGCTTGGTCACACAAGAATGTTGATTAAAAATACTTCTACAAGCTTATTAGTGAAATACCTGACTGGAACATGTATTGGCAACATTAATGGCCACCAGATATGTAGGTAGTAAATTGAGTCATCTCCTCATGCCGAAATTGTCACAAATCAGCTCTACTGCTAGTAAATGCTGATAAATATTTGCTATATTGGCCCTGTTTCTCTTCACCGTCTACACTGCAGACTTCAGACAACACGGACAGCTGCATCAGCCGAAGTTCTCAGATGACTCTGCTACTGTCGGACTGATCACTGAGGATGACAACGTGGATTACAGAGGACTGATGCAGAACTTTGTGGACTAGTGTCAGCAAATCTACCTCTTCATCAAGGAGATGGTGGTGAATTTTTATACACACCAGTATGCTGTCCCCTCACATTGAGAGAGTGGACTCTTATGAAGTACCTGTGTGTTCACCTAAACAACAAACTAGACTGGACTCAACATGGACGCACTACACAGGAAGGCTCACAGCAGGCTCTATCTTCTGAGGAGACTGTGGTCTTTTGGAGTAAAAGGGGGCACTCCAGAGGACCTTCCATGACCCTGTGGTGGCATCAGCCATCCTGTACGATGTGGTCTGCTGGAGGAGCAGCATTACAAGGAGGGAAAGGAAGAAGCTGGACAAAGTCATCAGGAGGTCCAGCTCTGTCCTAGGCTGTTCTCTGGACTCCGTGCAGGAACACGATGTAAATGAACACATGTAAACTTTCTTTACATCTTTACATGTTTATGTACATATTTATATACTGTACATATTATTTGTGTGTGTGTTCTTGTTTGATATCACCTGTGTGCTTCTGCTTACAGTACCGTTTCCCCACTAAGGGACTAATAAAGGTTTGTAATAGAGGTATTTTTATTCTTATATGACTGAGATCAGGCAGATGTGAGCCCAACTACTGTCACTGCTTCTTACACTAACAAGGTATCAAATTACACAGATGTGTAACCAGAGAGCTGTGAATTTTCTGTGTCTTGTGCTACAAACTGCAGGAGGACAAGCTGCTGCAGTGGGACAGATGCAGCTGATAACAGCGAGGGTTCATTTCTCCCACTGTTCTGTGCATGTCAATGGGAAGCTCCCCAGAGTCGCCTCCACGCTTCAGCTTCTCCATCCTCCCACTGCCCTCCCTCCGCTGGTGACTCACCCCACCAGCTTAGCAAAGGCAAGTGGAACTGAGCAGACAGCACGTCTGCCTCCCCTCCACCCCTCTCGCAGGTCCCCCCCCCCCCCCACACACACACACACACACCCAGACATTATGTAAGGAGCCCCCTGTGTGTCTGAAATTCAGCATGTGCATGAGAAAGTGTGCAAAGCTGAGAGTTTGTGTGTGTCTCTGCGTGTGTGTTTCTTGCCTTGCCAGAATACAAATGTGCCAGGCAGCTACAAACTGAAAGAAACGTCTGGATATAGACTCAGAGTTTGGCAGAGTTTGTCTGTGTGTGTGTGAGTGTGCGCGTGTGTGTGCAGAGAAATCGATAGGGAGAGCTGAGTGAGAACTGAATTGCATAACGAAAGCATGAGGAGACAGAAAGACAGAGAAAAGCCTTGAATTTCTAACTAGTGAAATGATTGTTATTTCTATTGAAACGCTAGTACTTACATCATTTTTTGCACCTTCTCTACTCCTTACACTTTTACACTGCTCATAACTAATATTATCCAAGTCAAATGTACCCCAACTAACCTTTGGTTTAGATATAATTAATGTTCAAAGCCCCTAATGTTATAATTTCTTACTAAATGTACAATATAATGTAGAAAATGCAATAATTAAAAGGTAGTCTCTTTCCCCAGTTTGCGGTAAAGTGCTTTAAAAATCTACTTGTTTGACTGACTTACCTCTCCTTTAGACTCTGTGTTGTCTTTGAATTCAGGGTTCGCCTACAAAGAAATTAAGCCATCAGTGAATTCAGATCCAGAGAGCTCTGGTGAGCTTTCAAGCTTTTCAACTGCAAAGGATGGATGATAGCAGGCAAAACAATGGGAATACTGCCACCTACAGAACACCATCTAAAACCCTCTTCAACTGTGCTCCATATGAAAGTTAATGTGAGCCCCTGTTTTTAATCAAACAGCTGCAACCAGGTGAAAACAAAACTGAACACAAGTTAAAGAGTAAAACTCACCTCAGCTGCGAGGTAATTCCCAGTCGCCAAGTGTTTGAAGCGGAAAAGACTGTTCCACTGGCCAGCTCCACCCCTACAGGGGTCGTAGTGCACCACCTGCCATCAAGACACAAATTAAGAAGTATTATGGACACGGAAACATCACTTTCCATTAAATCTTCATGGTGCAAGACACTCTGTGCCTGCTTCCAACTAATAGAGGGATGTTTACTATAGTATTTATAGTTTACCCATTTGGTTACTAAAACTAAAACTAAAACTGGATAGCTGATTTAATAGCAATTAACAGCGGTTGGTGACATTTGCATCACCAACCAGAAGAAAAGGGGTGCATGTACAGATTTTTAAGTAATTTTGTGTACAAACCATTTATTCTATGAATGTTGGAAAGAAATACATATTTGTCCTACTGGCACAGCAACATGTCAACAACTGATACTGTAACTTGAACGCTTGCTGCCACAGAAATTAGAGCAACAACAGGAACTTCAAATTTGTGCATGCTGATAAAGAGGAACATGCAGTACAATAGATAGATGTTAGAAAGAAATAAAAGACAAACTGGCAGACTTTATGTATAAAGAGGAACTAATGGCTAACATTCATAAGAAGTAAATCTTGATTATGATTTTGAAAACTGGATTGTTAGTGTGTGTCTACCTATTTATACTAATATGAGTCAAGTGTAAGATCAAACTGGTTGTACAGTGAGGTGACTAAAGAGAACCGAGCATTCTTTTCATCTTCACTGTGTCTACAAAATATAGCACGTGTGAGGAGTGAAACCCCAAGCCAAAAACGGGCAAGCAATACTTCGCAACATGCAATATAAAAAAATAACACTACAAAACCAAAAATGACAACAAAACAGAAAGCAGTGAAATAATAATAAATGCAATAAATGGATAGACAGATTTTTAGCCTCGCAGTTTCACATCCTTTTCAGTACATTTCACTGAAAACTAAACATGTAGTGCCTGTGATGAAAGGTCTCCCAGTACTTCAGGGAAATTTTAGATTTTACATACAAGTAATCCAGAAAGTTTCAAATTATTATTAACAGTATTTAAATATTAATTAATATCAAAATCCATCTCTGCACCTTGTTCGTGCTTATATTCTACAGAGTTGCAGTAACTTCTATTTACTGTGTGTATGTGTTGTGGGAACTCAAATCCTTCCTTTCGGCTCTTTCTAAAAAGGATTTTGTGATTTGCTACTTAAAAGCCACAAAAGCATTTAATGAAGGTCATATTTTACTGCACATGCAATTTGTACTTTAAAATAGTAAAATATTGTTTTGCTTCTTTAAATGACACCTGATAAATGTTCTGCACCTGGTGATTCAACACAGTGACAAAGTGATGTTTTATAATAACATATAATAAAATATTTTTTCTGATTTCTGTGTTTTTTTCGGTCCTCGTGCAAAATATCTGCAAGTTTCACATATTTCCCTCCAACTGCCTATGGTGGTAATAGCTCTTTGATACTACACTTACAACAGCACCGCAGTAAGTAAAACATTCACACATTGAACAGATTAAGTGGTGCTGATAGCTAAAACTTTTTTCCTCATACACAACTACGAGCTGAGCTACAGTTATAGCACAAACTGGCCATTTAACTGGACCAATGTCTTTATCTCACTATACACGCAAACAAAGGAATTGTTTTATAGACGGAATGTCTGACACCACACAACCAATTTTAAAAAACAACAAGAAATTCTGCTACTCTTTACTTTGTCTGTGGGTTATTATAATAAACACCTTTTAAGTAGAGTAAAACTACAGTTTCTTATAATTTTGTTCAGGAAAACATGTTTGCACGCATTTTAAAACTTAGTTTTTCCCTGCTCTGTCCTCCAAAAATCCAGACTCGGAAATGCCCATAATAATGACGCGGTCACTCATTTAGAAAATAGTTTTAAATCTATTCATCAATGCATTGATCTCTGGCTGAAAAAAGTATGGTGGCTGAGAAGTGCAAAACACATTTACATTTCAAAAACGCACTAACAAATTTGAAAACAAAATTACATTTGAAGAAATTTTTAAAACATTTTAAAAACAAATTTAGAATTTCATGAAGAACATTTGGAAATTTGAAAACAAATTTACATTTTACGAGACAAATCTACACTAGGCAAAACACAAATCCAAATCCCAGAACAAATTAAGAAAAGATGGCTCTTAACGGAGGGGGAACATCCTTAAATACGGCAAGTGATGTGGCAATGACCTCATCTTGCAGTTAAAACAAATTATTTGTAGTTTAGCTAAGAGCGGGAAGTCAGTGGCATGTTTAATAAAGTTTTTAAAGCTGAACAATGTCTTGCCCATTTTGACAAGTCAACTTCAGCTAGTTTTATTCTTCGTGTGGAATAAAACATGTTTTCTGCAGCTTCTGCGTGTAGCCGAACTACAAGATGAGGTCATCGCCACATCATTTCCTGTATTTAGGACATTCCCTTTCTGTTATGAGCTGTCTTTTGCTCATTAGTTTTTGGATATGTTTCTATTATTGTTCATGCATTTTTTAAATGTAAATGTGTTAAGCACTTCTCAGCCACCGTAAAAAAGCCTCTGAACCAGGTGAAAGAACATACTTTCAGCTACAGTCATTTGGCAGATGCTTTTCTCCAAAGCGACTTACATCTAATAGTGAGAACACAAGCAAGAATTCAAACAAGATGGGACATCATAATTAAGTAGTAGTCAAACTGCTGTGAGTCCATTTGGACCCAGGTGCTGTCATATAGTGCTAGAAGCAGTGCTTTTGTTTCTCTCTCTTTCTATAATAGTTCTTTGTTTAAATACAAGATCCTCTTGGGCATAAGTGCACGCAGCTTATTCAGTGCCGAGTTGCGCCAAAGAGCTGGAAAAAATCTTTCTAACTCATTCCGACGAGTAGAAGAGTTAAGCTAAGTGCGGAAATGCTCGTTAAACAGGTGAGTCTTTAGCTTGCTCTAAAACTCTTAAACATGACTTCATTCTGAAAACACTTCTAAAATGCTATTCTAAAAACATGCCACCTTTATGATGGCCTCAAAAACTGTTCATTCTGGTCAGTACCTTACCTCAACCTCCCATAGAGCTTTGGAGCTGGTGGCAGAGGTGGCAGACTGCCGGAGCGTGGTCCTGAGAAAGACATGCTGCTGTTCCTTGTACTTGTCACCGGTCAGAAACTTCTCCTGCTCAGCATGAAACAGCCTCACCACATCTCCCTGACGGAGGATGAAAAGCAAAACTTAAGAAAGCTGCATAAAAACTGCAGTTTTGATCAATTTGTGACTGACCAAAACAAATTTGAAAAATTAGGGAAACAACTCACCCCTTTCAGCACATCGTCCCTGTAGTCACTGAACTTCATGAACAAGTTGACTTTCCAGCTGGTGTTACAATTGACAGCATTCACCTGAAGCAGGAAGCAGAGGGAGAGAAAGTCCAGTTTAAATCATAGTTTACATCATGCAGATTGAAAACGTGTAAATGAATAAGCCCCACCTCTTTGCAGCCGGGGTTATCTAGCAGCTCGATGTCACTGGCATGAAGGGGCTGACCGGCATTCACAGGCATCAGAACCACCTTGTCTCCAACCACCACCTTAAAGCCAATCAATGACAATTAACCAGCAGCAGGCGAAACAAACCTTTAATGATTTTCAAACAGATAAAACAGAAGGGATGAGTAAATCCATGCAAAGAGATCATCAAACAGTGGGTTTTTTTAAATATCCCCCTTCCAAAAAAGAAATGATACTAACACAACATGCTGGGCTTCACATGAGAGAGTGGCTGAGCTGTTAACAGCAAACAGACTTATTCATACCATTGTCAAAGGATATGAATGCAGTAGACATGGGTGGCTGAAAAGTAAACCATTCATTGTATCGTTGCTTGCATAACACATGCTATCCAACATGGCCTGACAGAGGTTGTAACACACTCTACAAAGTCAGCTGTTTCACACAAGCACACTCTGGCTGCAGGAACAAGTGGCTCACACATTTTCTAATGCTGTGGTGAGGGTAATTTAATCACATGAAAAATCCTCAGTCTACATGCATTGAACAGGAGTGTTGCATCCATGCTTTTCCACTTCATTGTGTGTGAACTTATGCACAAACACCATGCACAATCAAAAGCAATACCTTCAGTCATAGGATGCTAAAGCCAAAGAAGAAGGACAAAATCAGAAATGTTACTAGAATGGGACAAACAACGAACCGACAGTCCACTGTAGATGGCGAGAAATGCTAAGATTTTGTCACTATTTTGTGCCTGCGGAGCGGTGATTCGAAGTCGCACGAAACCTACATTGTCACCTTCGCTGCGAAGCTTCCAGAAGGGCTGGATGTAGAACCAGGAGCCCTCGTTCCCAGCTGGGTCTAAAGAAACCCGCATAGCATTCTTCTCAAGCAACGCAGGCAGGCGCTTGTTGACTGTCAGGTACTTATTGCTTTTTATGTGCAGGAGCTGTGACAGAAAAAAAAAAAGAAAGGATGGTTAGACACTTAAAGAACAGGTGTAGAATACGTGTTTAGATAAAGTTAAAAAAATATATAAATCTGGCAATTAATTTTGTGGCAGTTAGCTCTTATTGTATCCTGCTGGATGTCTCAAACAGCAACAAAGCATCACAAATGACATGCTCATCCAATTACATGCACCGGATGCAAAACATATTTACAGTGAGGAAACAAAGTATTTGAACACCCTGCTATTTTGCAAGTTCTCCCACTTAGAAATCTTCGAGGGATCTGA
>JBAMHW010000010.1:27527624-27538334 GCA_037177495.1 Rhadinocentrus ornatus | reverse complement strand
TATATATATATAAATGCTGCGTCACAAACGGTTTTACATAAAAAACACACGCATAACAAGCTAAAACATCTGAAGCAAAAAACAGGAAGCAATGTGACAGAAAACAGATTAATCCGCACAATGTAATTTATAGCAGGTTAAAGTAGGTCTATTTCTAGGTGTTCCACTTCTGTACTGTGATACCAGCGTGGCAGTAAGTGACTGCTGCGTGAGACAACATTGTTCCTGACTGTGTGTGTGTGTGTGTGTGTTATGGAGGAGCGAGAGAGGGAGGCACTGGGTTAATGGGTTGACGTCCTCATGTTGAACACCGCACTCGCACCTTTGCAGCTAAGGACAATGAAGCGCCCCACTCCCTCCTTTTCTTTGTGAGAATTAAACAGCTGCGGGACCTTATCACCGACTTTCACCTTCCGCCCTCAGTCTCTGAGTTTGCCTCCGACGCCAGTTGCCCGTTCCCTAGCCACCAACCGCGCGACTCGTCGCGGGGTTCCAGTAGACGTAAGTACACCAGACTTGTTGATGGTGATTTTTGTTTTTCTATCGTGAAGTTTCCGCTTTCACATGGGTTATACTTGGAAACGGCTAGTTGTCACCTTAAAGTTGTGCATTGTTTCTGCCTTCTGCACTTTGCCTTTGTTGTCTCGTGGATGTGCTGAGTTAACTGGAGCTCGCGCGGCTTCAATTTATCCATTAAATGCACCTGCTGAAAAGCAGATTAGAATGACCAAATGTTATTATCCGAGTACAAAAGAGACCAGACAGAGGCAGGAGAGCTGGAATTAATGCAGCCATTGCCTTCTTCATCGTCTGAAACACTTACCCTCCACTTTAGTAGGTGTGCTGTAGCATTATTATTCTAACATAGTCCACCTGCTTCTTCAGTCCTCACAGAAACATGTTTTTAGGCACTCACAAGCTGCATTATTAAGGCTTTTCTTCTGCCAACTGACCATTTTAACCCTGATCAAATCCCCTTATAGAAGATTAAGATAGAAGTCTGTGCCTGGCTTCAGCTGCTTGTGGGTATTGACACGTTTTCTACTTTTCCCCCAGATATTTGAGAAGTAGATGGTGTGGAAATGGAATGCACCAGGATTATCATCTGAGTTAACCTAAAGGAGGCGAAGCAATCGGACTGTAAGATTACACGTTTCTTGATCTCTGCTGCACTGTAATAATGCCTTTGAGGTTACAATGTCTACGCTGAACCACATTATTCTGCAGGACAAAGCCCAGGACAATGAGAAGCAGCTGGACTGGATTGAATGGGTTGAAAATGAAGTTGTTGGGACAGGTGTGGCAAATGCCCACACCCAAACGGACTTGGAGCCTCATGAGCACAAGGGAAGCCAAACCAGCAACCCGGTCATAATGCACATAGATCTCAAACGGACGCACTCAAAGCTGAGACATTTGTCTCTGTTGGACCCTGACAACTGTGTAGCGCCTTTCTTCCAATTTGACCGCCAAGCTCCAGGGCGCATCTCCACATCTCCTACCTTGAGGAGGATGAGGAGCACCCGACGTCCTCTGGTAGATTTCCGTGATGCTGGGAGGATGGGGATTACAAAGGAGGAGCCATCATCTGCAAACTCAACTTCCCCTATAAGCTCCTTGTCTCCTATTCACAGAGTAAAGTCTCCCCTTGCAGTGAACCCCCCCTCTGATGGAGAGATCTGTCACAACCATCCAGAAATTTCATCTTTCTGTCAACAGAGAACGAGATCGTATAGATCAGAGACTTTTGACAACGGTGTCACTTCACCTTCGGAAGAATGTCTCAGTGCTGATCCTGCTCTTATTAAAGATTCTGGATTTCCTGTTGAAGCGCAGGTGAGCTTTTAGCATGTTTCTGTGTAAATTTATTAAAACCCTACTTACATTTATTGTAATTTTCACCATCACCACAAATCTTTTTGGCTATTGTGTGCCATGGATTTTTATCCGTAGCTTTTAATAAATTAAATGGGTGAACATTCCTTTCTTGCGGAAGCTTTCTCTCCCTCATTCTGCCTTGCCTCCTGCAGTGGTCACTCACAATGCAAGCTTTTGACAGCAAATGAATCAGCAGTTACATGCACTGACAGCTCTGACCAAACCCACTGCCTGGAGAGCCCTGGGAAGTGCTCTCCTTGGGGCCCTATTCACCACAGTCAGCAGTCACCCAATAATGGAGGGGTCAGTGAGCGATGGGAGAAGATAATGAGGAGATCTATTCATCAGATCGTGGTATTCAAGCAAGCACATTCTTAATAGAGTGCTGACATTCTCCTCCAATATCAGAGGCTTTTGAATTCAAGCATCCACTTAAAATACTGATTCAAATATGAATGTCTGTGAAAGTGATATAGCAGTGTTGTTAGCAGAAGGAGGGCTTGCACCTTCAGTTTGATCCTTGCTGTAAACTGAAACAGTGTTAATATGATATGGAAACTGTATGATTACTACTTTGGAAAAATGGGAGCACTAACAAAGTTTTTGTTTTTTTCCTTGCAGGATAAGGAACACTGCCATAGTAGGTAGGTGCTCTGTATGTTGGACTTGTGGAGTTTAGTTTAGGATGCTTACTCTATCCTATCAGCATGGCAGCAAAGGTGTCCCATTCAGGGTGTTTGAGAACATATTTGCTTATCAGGAATTAGTAAAATTTCCTGTGTGGGACACAGTGCTGGCATTTGTTTTTTGTTGGCCATCTGATTCATCTCTGTTTCCATGACGAAGCACTGCTTTGTCAACTAATTAACAGAAAAAAATCTTAGTACTTTTGACTACTGTCTGGATTCTGATTGGCCCTTTAACTTAAGAAGCCCCTTTGTGCATTTATTGTCATTCACATCTTTAATGCTTCATAATCATCAGTTTTGAGAGTCCCATGGTTATAAATGAGGTAGACAAACCCTCATTAAGGCTGTTTTCCCCTACTGCCACCCACGCCCCTCCTAATGATGCAGTGAGGCTCTTCCCCGCAATAGATAATTAGGCAGCTTTTGTCCCTGTAATTACAACCTGGCACTGTGCCTGGTTCTCTGTCCAGGTCCCTATGAGCCATCAGTTTTGAGGCATCATTATTTCTCTTTTGTATGAACAAAACACCAATTTTTTTTTTTACAAGTTCTCTAGGAGGTAGAGAGGCTGACACAGTGGGAGCTTTCTGCACCATCACAAAGCAACAAACAGGATGTCATTGTGAGGTAGCTGAGGGGTGAACTGCAAAGAGGAACTGACCTGGTTGAGCGTAGTAATCGGGCCTTTCTGATTGCCCTGACAGCTACGGCTGATTCTGACTATTCAAATGTACCTGGGTGCTGCCACTGCGGTGAGCTGGTGGTTGTATCAGTTTACCAGTAAGAGCAAAGGAACAACTGATGCTTTCATAGTTCCAACAAAAGCATTCTGAAGGAAAAACGAACCAGGTTACTCTTGTTCAGCTATAGACTCTCATATCCTTCAAGTGTACAACTTGGCCCTGCAGCCATGTGGTGTACATGTGCAATTACGTCAGTCTTGCATGCCTCTAATGCAATTGTACATGTACTGCAACATAAACCCAGCTACTGTGTGTTTGTGTTGTAAGAGGAAGAAAATTTGTTCTTTCAGGCTAATCAAGTCTTTTTACATACAATAGCTGACATTAAAAAGAGTAGTGCCACCATTGTTCCTATCACTCATACTTCTGCTCCACCTTTGTTCTCATTAACAGACTTTATTTGTAAGCCATGCATCCTGCTTATGTCCACCTCTTTCAAATGACGATGTTTGCAGTGGTGTGAAATCCCCCCACTTCTGAACTTTAACCTCTTCTCTTTTAAGTCGTGACCCTTAAATATTTAAAAGTGAAACCACTGAGTGTTGTTGTGGGTCACTGACCAGCTGTCAGTTAGTTTCATGTTGAAAGCAAAACTTAGCTAACATTACCTTCAGATAAACCAGCCTGTCTGGTTGCCGAGCACCTTACGTTGACAGCCAGTCACATTAAACTGCATGTTCGTCTGCTTAGAATGGCCGATGTTGGGATTGTCATCGTTTGGGATGCTGTTACTGATCAAGTTTTTCTCGATGTAGACTTTTAATCCCAAATGGAAACATGCCATGGCCATGACCTGTCTAGTATTTTGGCAGCATATTTAACGTTTCCTTCTTTAACATATTTATATCTTTCTGGGTTTTTGGTTAATTTCTGCATGTGAATGTTCATTTTTACTTGGAGCAGTAATCCTGACTACAGCAACAGAAGATAAGTCAAAACACTTGACAACATTGGCTGTGTGAGCTTTGCCTAAGGCCAATAGGCAGGCCTGAGTTTTTCCAGCCAAAGCCTTGCCTTGGTCTCCTTTTCATAGATTGTAACCAAGAGGATTATAACTGGCACACATTGACAGCTTGCCTCCTACCACACAAATGGGGTGATCCATTAATCAGCAGCAATCCATGTATGAGACAGACACATAACGCTTATCCTTCACAAAATCTGCTGCTCATGGTAATCGCCGTTTGCTGCACAGTGCAGATGGTATTTCAATGGCATTTCAGCTACGTAAAATGACAAAAGAAATTCTGTTATTTCCTGTAGCTGGCACTAAGTGTCTTCTCTTTACATTCCCAGTACATTTACAACAGATTATCACTGTTACAGATGTGAAATGAGCTGTTATTTTCATGCCATGAAAAACTGCCATTTGTTCAAAACTGCATGTTGAACAAAATGGATTTAAAGTGGAGAACAGCTTAAGTTGGTTATATGTCTGTTTCAGGCTTCAGGAGAGGAGGCGGAGCTCCGTGGTGGTCAGTTTGCCTGGATTGGATGTTTCCCCAGGAGACCTTTTTGTCTCCAATGGAGCAGCAGACATCATAAATAGCTCAAACTTCTCTGGTAAAATTCTCTATTCTGTTGAATCCTCTGTCTTCCCATTATCTGAACTAGGTCTGTCATTTAAGTCTGTCTGTTTGATCTGACCTTTGTTTAAATGTGTCATTTGAGTCCTTTTTAAAAGCTAAAAAACTATCTGTTTCCCAGCTTTGTTGCCATTTCTGTGAGCCAAGTAACAGGGCATTTTGGGTTTGACTGTTTACTTTCCATAATGAGAAAGGGGCTCCCGAAATGGCTGCCTTAGGCAACTTTAGGTTATATTGCTTTTATTAACAGTAACAGAATCAGGTTATTACCAATTTGCTGTGAGAAACCCGATCACACGTCAGTTGAAATAAGTTTATTTTTGCCTGTTCACCTGAGTTATTGCAAAAATAACAGAACTTAGCAGAAAGCTGAATTACTGTGTCACACTTCACTCTAGAAATATTAAAATCTTCACATTCATGATAAAGCATATATCCTGAATACAGTTATTTATGTCAGCACTCTGCATCAACCAATAAATAGTGATTTGGAGCAGACCTTGAACTGAAGTGCAGTGTTTGGCTGGAGTGAAAGCGTACAGACAAATAATGACTGTGCCTCTATTTTTCAAGAATTAACAATTACTTTTTCCCTCAAGATCTCAGCAGTTTTTGCTCTTTTTTGTGTTTTTTTATTTTAATTTCACCCTTTGCTTGCAACACAGCTGTTACGTTCGTTAATCAGTTTAATCTGTTTTTGTATCAAACTTCTGCAGATACAAAGAAGTCAAAGTGGCCTTTTTCAAGGCGTAGTACGGTAGGTGTGGTGTTTATCATTGGTGGGTGTGTGTGTGACTAGTGGCAGTGGTGTGTTTGTGGTTTGTTTTGAAGTACTTTGTTTTAGCAGTGGGCAGTTGGTTTGGACATTGTTCTCTGACCCACTTCTCAAAGCAGATTAGTGTTTCCTCTTATCCCTTTTGGAGCACAGAGTTTTTTGTTATTGGTCAACACTTGAAATGCAGGACTTGAGCCAGGCTTGTTAATTCAGCGTTTAAGACTGTTATGTGTGCAGATAATGAGCAAAGCAGAAAATAAGCAGACTTTTTTTTTTTTTTTTCCATCCATGGCCAACGAAGTACTATAACTCAGAACCACCTTCTGTCTCTTTCTTTCCCTTTTTTAGAGTAAAGGGAAGTTGCAGATGGGTACAGTGTCAGATATTGAAAAATATCTTTCAACGGTACAAATTCAAGACTGGAGAAATTCAGCATTTCAAAAATATAAGGTGAGAAACCCGCTGCAGAGTATCTCTGTTTATGTAAATCACGGTGTTGGTTCTGTCTTCACAGTTATTTCTAATCCAAGCAAAGAGTGAACTGCAAAGATATCCAGATTTCCAATCCAAACACAAGTCTGTGTTGACTTGCAATGACTCAGAAATGACAAGACAGCAGTTAAAGGGAAGCTTGAAATTACAGAGGCTGTGCAAGAACCAGAATTTCTTGTTGTAAACCAGCTGGGTTGACCCTGCACATGTTGTATATTAGCGAATAGTGACATGCACCTGAGTCATTTCAATGGTAGACGATTTGCGGTCATACTATTATAATTTCCATACAAACACACACTGTGGAAGACGCACAGTTTTTCCTGATAGCCCTTCTATCCATGCAGGATTTCTCTTTGGCTGAGTTCCTGCAAGACCAGTCTTCCCAGTTGAGCATTACCTCTGACCCTCAGAGCCACAAGAGACAAGAGGCCATCTGGGAACTCTTCACCAGCGAGTGTGTTTACTTCCTGGATCAGCTCATGGTTCTCAAAGAGGTGACTTTGTCCATTTAAAACCAAACACACACACAGGACCAGAAACAAATAGACCAAACCCAAATGAAACACAAAACCTGCTGCTTTGTGTTTTCATCATCTCTCTGTAATCCTGTTATTGGTATTCATTTAAAGGGTTCTCCTTTTCTCCTTTTCTTACAATCATGCATTTGAAATTTAATGCCAGATTTGACATCCTATTCTTTGTCTGATGTCTTTGTTTCTTTCAGGTGTTTTTGGTGACGCTAACAAACCTGCAGCTTAGGAGCTGCCTCGCTGATGTCGACTCATGGTGGCTGTTTGCAAACCTCAATGAACTTTGCCTGGTGAGACATGATGCAAATAAGTTGCACAAGTCTTCGTGTTTTACATTTACCATATAAATTATGTTCACAACGGCAGTCTTTATAACCCTGACATAATAAAATTTGATTTGGCATTAAAATGGCAGCACGGCAACATTTAATCTTCATCCCATCTTTTTTAAGATTTAACCTGAATTGATCATTTGATATTTTTATTTATTTTTTAGTTAAACTCTGATGGCATAATATCCCCATCTCTCCATAGTTGAGAGTACTTTAAAATTTTCCTGCGTCCAGGCAGTGATCCGGATCACCCCCCAAATCTAATCCCTTGTTCCTTATTCCATTACTGAGATTTCCTGAAATTTTCATTAAAACCCATCCATAAATTTTTCATGTTGCTAACAAATGAAAAAGTATTTTCTGTATTATTAGTGGCACAGTAACGTAGTAATCAAACTCAAAGCACAGAGCATCTTCATGATGACACTTGACACACTGTTTTTTGCTGCAGGTGAGCTTTGGTTTCCTAAACAACCTTCTGCGTGTCATTAAGGACACGTTGGAGATTGCTGAGGGTGGCGGGTCCACCCTGCTGGAACTGCTGGGCAAGGCAAGTGTGTACACACACAGTGACACCCAGATATCTTGTCACCTGTTCAAGTCCACTGATAAGATGTGTAAACAGAAGAGAGAGATGGGTATGGGGGGGAGATGATCATACCTTGAATAAATTCATGCAAATAATTTTACTTAAAGTGGTAAATCCTATTTTTTTTTATAGGTTAATAATAATAAAGTTTTTAAATATATTTTATTTTTCTTCTCTTATGTATGCGTTTACACTAGAAAGCAGGTTACATTTGGTGCATTTCTATTTAAAATAGTCTCTTTTAAATTGATGTATGTAAATGTTGCAACACTATGGACATGAATAATGAGGAGGAATTGTGACCTCTAAGCACTAAAACACAGAAACTAGAAAACTTCTCTACAACAGCTCTACGTTAGTACTCCATTTGTGTGCTTTGGTCTTGAATATTAAACATTTTAAGTTCCTAAATTTAAAACATAAATCAAAGGAAAATTAGGTTTTCTTCATGGTAGTAATTTATGCAGCAGAGTATATTTTAGACATAAGTCAAGATGTTTTCTTCAGGTCTGCACCATCTTGCCTTTTTATGATTTGTTTATCTGTAGCTTTACAGCTGATTGATCCTGCAGTCTGCTTCTCAGTATTTGTTTAACTCTATCTGTTGCTACCAGGCTTTCCAGGAGAGCATATGCCACTGCCTGCAGAAGTACTGCCTCAACTATTCCACGGCTCTGCTCTATCTGTACAACCTAAAGCCCAGAGAGGACTTTCGATCGTTTTTAAAGGTACAGGAGAGAAATCATTTGAGGCATTTCAGTCAACTAAGGTGAGAACGCTGTGTACTTTGGAAAGGCTTTTGGCACTGTGTGCCAAGTATGACAGATCACATGCAGCAACTTTGCTGCTTCAACAATCAGTTCAGTGTCACAGAGGCCTGTAGATGGAAAGGAATGTCACAATTTGTCACTAGTGGAACTTTTCCTGTTACCACACTTAGTTATGTGGGGAAAAAATCCTATCTCCCCCTATCCTATCAGCTATCTGAGGGTCCTGCTTCTATTGGGTAGAGGTCTGAACTTTGTGTCATTGCAATACATTAATTATTTTCTTTGTTTTCAGCTTGTAGATTTGCTAGTGCTTGTCCCTGGGCTGTTGCACAACCCATTGACGAATAAGCTGGATTCATTCTGACATTTGAACTGGAATACCTTGGTTTTACAGAGGAGGGCATTTTTGACGTAATAACTGCAAAGACTCCACGTCCTGTGGCTGTGAAACAAGCCCAAATCATGACTTCTGCAGCACTGTGCTTGACAGTTTGTATGATGTATTTGTGCTGATATGCTTGCCTTGGTTTTCGCCAAACATGATGCTCTGCATTATAGCCAAGCATCTCCACTTTGGTCTCGTTTGTTCAAAGCACATTGTACCTCAAGTGTTGTGGTCTGGTAAGCCTAACTGTGTTGATAACTGTCTCGAATGATTTTCATCTTGTGAATAATCCTTTCTTGCTTAAGAACAGTGGCCAGCCAATTCTTCAGAAAATACCTTTTAACCCTTCCCAGACGGATGGGAAGCAGCAAATGCTTATGTATGCCCTCTTAAGCATTTTATTAACACACACCTGAATAGTCCAGACCATCAAACTGTTAAAACTTCTGATTTTTTAATTTTTTTTTTACAGAGGTGGTTTTACTTGCATAATTAATCAAGTGCCTTTGATTAGCCTTAGATTTACTCTTTTAACTCCCATACAAGAGCAAGGTTATACATGGTTTTTCACACATTAACCAATAGCCTCTGATAAAAGGCTTCACTACCCATTTTTTCTATGTCTCATCTATATGACGAGCTCTTTTGCCCCTCTGTTCTTCTCTCACCTTGTCCTTTTCTGTCTTCTCCCCGTTGTCTCCTCAGTGGTGTGAAAGGAACGAACAATGCCGCCGACTACAACTACATGACCTGTTGGTGGCGCCACTGCAGAGGCTAACCAGATACCCCCTGTTGTTGCGGAACATTGCAAAGAGATGTGAGGATGAGGAATCCAGACTTCTCCGAGTTATAGCAGAGCAAGTGGACACATCCATCTGTGAGCAGCATGCACATTTTCACCATGATTCACAGTATTTGGTTTTATCTGCAAAGTGGATCAACAAGTATGAGTTCCTGCCTTATCACTAAATTAAGAGTATTTTGTTGCAGGTCTAGTAGTACGATTCATATGACTTCACATAGATCTTGTCAAAAGCTGATGGTTTGCTAGCAGGTGATTTTCAAATGTATTAAGATAGAAAAGATGTGTGACATAAGTGTGGTTATCTGTGTAAACACAAGCAGAGCTGTTTATGTCTTTTACAGCCAATGGGTTGCATGCCTTGGACTGTAACCAGCATCCCCCGACCACTTTTCCCCACAGCAAGTCTGTCTGCAGACCTGTTGTGGCGGTTTGCTATGCAAATAGGAGGACAGGCTGTGGGAAATGTGCTGCATTATGTTGAATTGAACTAATTAACCTTGCAAAACCTTTCTGACAAACAAAACACTTTACCACAAGGTGTGTCATGCCACACCTTTTTAATGGTTCCGATAATGTAATACACAGCTAAAGGAGTCATGTAGTCACAGCTGAGATGTGCAAACCAAAGTCCTCTCTGGGTGTGTGTGTGTGTGTGTGTGTGGGGGGGGTATAAAAATTTGACAGAACTGTAATCTCTCACGATATGCGTGTGACACGCCTGTGTCCATTTGTTTTTATTACTTACATGGTGATGCTAAAGTTTCTTAACAGTGGTGTCATACTGTGAAAATCTTACAATTTAGAGTTGACTCATCTGGAAAATTTTGATGCTATTGTAAGACCTTTCCTTTAAGTTTTAAAGGAAAAGTTTGTTTTTTTTTTTTTTTTTTGGCTTGAGGTGATAGGGTTTCAGCTGCTCAACAGTTCAGGGTCTCCTGTTGTGAGCCATGTCGTCGTAATCTGTGCTGATTGTGGGTCATTTAGCACTAATGGAGACTGCACAGGTCTGCAGGTTTCTACTGCTTTGCTTGAAAATGAACCTTCATACCATCAAACATAATTAACACTGAACTGCACAGTCTTCTTTTTGGTTTTATTCATAACATAACAGTAATGATAAAAGTTTATATGTG
>JBAMHW010000010.1:27495319-27527524 GCA_037177495.1 Rhadinocentrus ornatus | reverse complement strand
CTTTAAACTTCCCTTTAAAATATTTTCCAGAATGGAAATTTTTGGAAGAAAAAAGTTTGAGAATTTAAAATGTCTGTGTTGAAATTGGACATGATTTACCTTTGCCTGTTTATATACTTGTGTGTGTATAAAATCACTGTGAATCTTAAGTGAAGTTGGTACACTAGCATTTGATCGGGTATGAAAATGAAATGCTGACATTCTGAATGGTAGAGAAACACAAATGTTGCATCTGGTCTGACTCGGAGAAGGCAGTTGTTACTCGAGCTCTGTTGTTTCTGTCATCATAGAAAACTTTCAGTATGAATTTGTGGATGCATGCATGAACTGTATATATTATATAATTGTTTCTTGGACCAGACAGTGGTTTCCACTGCATTACCTTAAACAGTTTCTAATGAATTTTGGGATTGAATTATTTAATGAATGCTTTTTTGTAGATTTATCCATTAAGTGTCATGTTTTTTAGTCTGATGCTTTGTTTTCATCCATCCTAATGATGCCTTGCACTTTCATTTGCCTCTGCTCTTTATTTTTAGGTGATTTAGAGGGAAAAGTGAAATGGCTGGATAACTACCAGAAGGTGAAACAGTTGAGAGATGCCCTGGTGTGGCTGCCTGTATGGGAGAGAGACAAGCGTGCCTTCATTCCAGAGGTCTGTCTGGTTTCTGTGCATTTGTTTATACAGTAATATTTGAATGTGTTTGTGCAACCACTGTGTTGAGAGAGCAAAGCAGATGCACGCCGACCGTTTATCCTTCATTTATCTTAATGCAAAATCAGATACCAGTAATAACTTACAAAGACGTGTGTCATTAGCTTTTCCTTTCTGGTATCAATAGTAATTTATCAAAAAATTTGACTGATGGGGTGCGTCTCTTTCAGACACTGAAACATCTCCTGAAAGCTGTCACTCTGGAGAATCTTATCTCTCACAGAAGTCTGCTGCATGAAGGGAAGCTGGTGCTGACAGGTGTGTAGAGTTGGCCTAAATCCAGTACATTTCATGTGCTCACTGCTTCAGTTTGAACAAAATCTTACTGTCTTTGTTTGGCTCATTACCAGAGAACACCAAGCTGATGGATGTTTATTTGTTCCTGTTTGACGAATTCCTGCTAATCACAAAGATGAAAAGGAACAAAAAGGTATGTCACTCTCATCCTGTTCTTGCTCTGATCTGGATCAATGGTGAAAATTCAGTGAAAGACTCTTATCTACATTGTTCACTGTGTTCTCTTACTGACATTGCAGAGGTCCATTGGCCCCGAGCAGAACGCTCTGAGGCTGCAGCAGAACCTGGAGCTGGATCAGCTACTGAAGGAGGGATGCACTTTCACAGTTCTTGACCAGCCTGTTTCTCTGGACCGACTCCAGCTCAAGAACATTGATCAGTTAAATGCCTCCAGTAAGAACAAACTTTCCCTACTTTCCTATTGCTTTTGTCATTGCCACATTATTTAAGTCTGAGTGTCTCTGATCTGACAAACATTGCTCTGTGTTACAGCACTCTGTTGTTAATAAAATAATTCTCTGCTTTCTTCACAGCATCGGGGCTACCTCATTCTTTTATAATAATGCACCACAACCGCTACCAGCAGTGCATCGGCGCATTCATCCTGCAAGCCGCGTCAGAGTGCGCCAAGGTGATCAATTCAGCCAGGAATTTTTGAAAGGCATGCAGTTTATTTAGAGCTCTAAGAACAGATTACACAAAGCTTTGTATACAGGCTATATTTGCATCCAAGTATTCCTGCATTTTAACCTCATCATCACCTCTGTATTTTTTTTTCTTTATTTTAATGTAACAATTTTTCACCTCATTTAGATTTAAACTGATACACCAGACAGAATCTCAGGATTTTATCATAAGCTTCTAGAAAATAAAAATATATTGGCTATTTAAAATATACATGGGTTTTGTCATGTGGGTTTTATATTACAGTATAATTTACTAAAAAATTGCAGCTGTTCCCCTAAAATGTTACTGTGATTGTATGAAGCCAGTTTAACATTCATCTCGTAAATCTTTTCAGTAGCTGTTGACTAGCAAATCTATTACTTTAGTTCCTGAAACATTTCATGTGAATTATTTTATAATTTTTTTCCCCAGAGGGAGTGGATGTCAAAGATAGAGGGCGCTGTGACGGCGTTGCTAAAGCTGGACTTTCAGCGGCCTCGAGTCAAGAGCTCCTCACTGTGGCTGGAGTCTTCACAGATCTGACAGCACTGAAAGCCATCATAAACCTCTACTTTCAATGTGCACTTCACTGTCCCCTGAAATCTTTTGACTGTTCCTGCACTAGGATTATTTTGGAAATGAAATGTGCCTTTTAAAGGCAGTTGCTGCAGTAGTGTACGATAAATCTGATTATGTAGTTGAAGTGAGTTTTTTTTCCTTGTCCCCTCCCATTTTACTCCAAGATTTCATTTTCAAGTGGCATTTACTGGTTGCTCATATAACAAGTTTTTTTTTAAAGTTTAAGAGGCTTAAATGTAAAATTTCATGCAAGGTCATGTGACATTTAAAGCTCCAGATCAGCAACTCAGAACAATGATGTAAAACTAGAAGCTATGATAAAGAGGGAAGCTGTTTTTTTTTCTCTCTCTCCCCTTTTTCTTCCCTGAAATCACAAAAGCCACTTAATTTAAAAGCCATCCATCTGTGGCATTACGGGTTGATTTAATAAAGGTATCACTGGAGCCGTCATTGTATGAATAATGGGAGTAACGCCTTGCCATTAAGTCTAGTGCTTTGGTCCTTTTATTAACATTATACTAAATTACTTTGTGCACACAAACATCCTGGTTCTATGGAGAAATGGTGGTTATTTCAAGCAGAAACTGATTAACATTTCAGCCAAAATTTCAATATATGGGTTCCTCAGTTTTTACAGAGTAGTTTTACTGGAGAAGCTGATACAAAGTGTTAAGCCTGTCCTAAGGTTTTTTTTTAAATGTCACCAGGAACTACAAAATCCTTTGGTTTTAGCATTTGATCTTTGATTTTTGGACAATGATACAGTGAGTTGAATAAACCAGAAAATCAGCTGCCAGCGAAGTAAAACAAATAATCCAAGAATATAGAAACATACTGCAGGTTTTTATTTAATTTCGTCATGACGGTGAATAAGAAAATCAACTGGTACATGTGAACACAACATACATTTCTTCCCTCAACCCTTCAGGTGACCTGAAGTGGCGCAGACTGTGGTGATACATGATCTCCACTAACAGTTATCTTGGCCTAAGGCACACCCTCACAATCACAGAGTATACTGACTAAACATGGACAAAAACACGTGAACCACAGGCCTGTTAAGTCATCATGCATGATAACTGATAGTAACACGAAACAAGCCACAATTTAGTGTGTACATGTCTATGGTGCCATTTTGTAAAAGTAAGACTGATGAGTCCAAACCAGTTTCACTGTTACCATGTTTCTATACCCAAATATTTTTATCTCTTTCATTACAAACATTTAGAAATATGACAGCCTTAGTATTAATGAGCAGTTACTGGGGCTAGAAATGCTGAAACCTGTATAAAGTAGGTGGTCTTATGTTTGTGGCTGTGGACCCACTGAGATGAGCCCAGAATACAATAAGGTGCAAATCATCTCTCTACAAGTCAGGGACTGAACGTCATGATGGAGCAGTCACAAATCCGCAATGAAATGCAAGCAAAGATACATTTGTGATATCCATCGTTTGGAAATAGTGCTTTTTCTGTGCCAATTTGAGGTAGACAAAACCAATTTGAAAAAAAAAGACATGTTTTTGAGATTACAGCTGAAATGGACATTTCTCTAATGAAACTACAAGCATAAAGAAATTATTTGGCAAGTCTGAAACAAGCCGTTTTCTGCAGGTTATTGTGCATAGTCTGGCTTAGTGTCACCACTTCCTCCAGTCTACAGACAACTGCACACAAGATCTTACCGTTATCAATGAACAACCATAAATGAAATAAAGGAAATTACTTTTACAGTGTTCTGTGACAGAGAACCGACAGTAACCGCTGTACCTGAAAGCAGCAACGAAGTTTCCAAACAACGTGCTAGAGAGATACTGAGGTTCTGAGCAGCCTACATTCATACAGTGCATCTCAGCATACGTAGCAGCCTTATACACTCTGTTACAGCAACTTCACACACAGCTAAAGTTATTGCTTTAAAGCAGAGCAGGAACACACGCAGCATCACCTTGAAGTCAGTGCAGTTGAGTGGAGACAAGCAGAGGGAAAAATGAAACATGAAGGCACCTTCAATGACTGCATCGCAAGTCTGCAGAAAGCACCATGAGTTGTGGAAATAAAACAGAGCAAAGTGGCACTGGAAAAACTGACATAAAAAGAAATGTTTAGAAGATTAAAAATGTCTAACTTGATTTAAACTCAAAAGCTTTTGAAGGCGGAGCTTCCAGAAATACTGACGTGAAACAACGGCGGGGCTTTCACCTTGGCTGTAGTCCTGCTGCAGACATTCTTTGGTCATGAAATAGGCTGAATACATGAATTACTACAGATTCACAAACACTCTGCCACACAAAGGGAACATGCAGTAACTGACTTACAGGTTCTGTTTAGATACAGATTACAGCTGGTGCAAGTTGATTATTTTACTGCTTCCATTAAGGCAGTTTTTTATTTTTGTCTTGCAGAATGACGTTTTACCCCAAAACCTTGAGTAGTAAATTACTTCCCTGTACACAACAGTGTCACTGACAACATTTGAAAGCAGTTTATCTACACAAATCAATAAACATGATGCCTTTTTATTTATATTATTACAATCCGCAAAGAAATATCAAATAAAGTCCTCACCGATGAACTAAAAAAGCTTTTGCAGCCTTGTAGTCAAAAAACATTAACAGCACATAGTTTACATGTTAGATCTGCAGTATTTACATTAAATTAATTGAAAATTGCAGCTTTTTTTTTACTCAGTTTTACAATTAAAAAAGATAATTTAAGTGTTTCTGATCAGATTGACACAAAGTTATTTACATAATCTTAAAATACTTAGTTAACTGCATTTACCTTTGTAGGGCAGAAGTTACTCAACGCCACTGTTACAATATTCACTCGTGCAATGTCACACTGACCGAACGCCGAACCAAACATTTCACAAGATACAAAGCAACCACCTCACAACTGCTAATGATGCCAAAGAGCAATGGAGTTGTGAATATGAACTTAAAAACAGGTGAGTGGTGTCCCATCATCACTGTCTCCGCTCTCTGGCAGTCCACAGGAGTAGCAAAGGCACAAAAACAGATACAGACAACCCTGACCAATCCCATCCCACCACACGACTGTGGTGTCTTCTCCTGGAATCCCTTTAATCATTTCATTCAACACTGGAACCAGAAGTCATGTGCAGATGGGAGTTTTCGTACTGGGTCTGTCCATCATAGTGCACGATAAGAACGACACAGACATGCCTTCTTCTGCCCATTGGAATAGAAAATGGTACATCGGGATGGGGAAGAGGGGCGGGTGGGTAAAGGGAAGAAAATAGGGAGAAAATTAAAAAAAATCAGCCTTGGAGCTCCTCAAAACACGTCTCGCACACCCGTACTGGCTTCTTTGAGGATGGCGTGAGGGCGTTCTTTGCCGAACACTCGGCGCAGAAAATGTTCCCACAGTGTCGGCAGTGGTGCTGGATATTTAGATGAGGAGAGAGGTGCAAAGCAGGTACTTAAAAAAGCATCTCAGAGAAGACTAAATGTGTCTACCTTTTTATAAATCCAAAAAACCACCCACCTTCCTGACAGTGACAGAAAAGCCTTTCCCACAGGCCATGCAGTTCTGTACTTCATGATCCTCGGCCCACTTTCTGGTGAGACTTTGTGACTGTTTTATCTACAGAAAATCAACAGAGAGAGTGATGCTCAAAGAACATTACTTTCCTGTCTGTACAGTAATGATCTAAAAGCACTCATGTCTTCACTGCACGTCAAGACATTTAGCAGCTGACCTGGAGCGACTGGTTTTCTCTGCCGAGCTCCTGCATGGCTGCCGTCGTGTCATCCAGCTTCCGCCTGAGCTCCACCACTTTAGCCTGCAGTTTCTCTATCTCACCTTCACCCTTTACACACCTGAAACACAACAGCACAGCATTCATGTTCTGAAGCAGAACCCTTCTTTTACGAACAATGAATCTACTTAGACCCATTTTCCAGTAATTTTTCTAAATCATCAGGAACAGTTCTCCAGGCTTCTTAAAGGACCTTTTGTAGTTCTTCGTGTGATGTTGGCTGCATTTTGTTTTTGTTGCCTATTGAGGTTTGGGCTCTGGGAGGATTCATCACTGCATCAGACCTGTTGTGTCATTTAGCCCCCTCTTTAAGGATGGCTTGTTGGTATCCACCTTTCTATGAGAATCCATCTCTGATGAGGCTTCAGTGAACAGTAGACAGATCTACTGAAGGTCCAAAAGCATCTCTCAGGTCCTGTGTCAGTTAATTGCTAGATTTCTTTTTCTATTTATTAAGGACATCACGTTCTGCTGTAGTTTAACTATTAGGGCTGCCACTTGTCCAGTTTTCTCAATTTTCTTAAGGACACACTGCAGACCATAATGAGATATACCACGTTTTTGGCTGGTGGCTCTTTGGGACTCATCTCAAGTTAAAATTTGGGAACAAATTAAGTTTCTTTGGCTGCTGGTAATAAAGTGCCAAAAGATAAAATTTAAAGTTGATTCTTTGCTAAATTGACACAACATCCCTTGAATTAGCTTTGCCATTTATGCTCAAATGGTTTATGGATCAGTGTTGTGTGGCTTAAAAGAAAGAAAAAAAACCCCACTTTCTTCTGAACATGGTCACATACAGGGACTGGACTGGAATAAGTGAAGAAGAAGTCAAAATTCAACGAATAACTTGAGAGAGACCTTTAGAAAGTCTGAAGAACTAATGCTGTAGACCACATTAAAGGATGACAAGAAAGTCTGGATCCTTGGATGCAAAATGTAAAGAAATGAGGGGTGGCTTAGGACTTTTTCACACTACTGTACATTAATGGTTGTGTAGTTTTATATGGAAGAAAATAAACTTTGCGCTTTCATTATTTTAAAGGAAATTATATTTCCACAGAGAGCAGATAAATAAAATGGACCGGCTATACCCTTTCTCCAAGATTCTCCTACAAGCTTTGAAGAGGAGAGTGAGGTTGGCTGCAGTCATCAAGGTTGCAGCCAGATGTCCCCACATCCTATTCATGGTTGGACTGTTGTTTGCAGAAGGATTTATGCCTAAATTAAGACTGGAAGTTTTCACAATGTCTTTTAAAACAAAGACTTCTTAAACATCTGCACTGATACAGTTTTATTTATACCAGTAGCTGTTTTTGCACCAGCAGATGTCAGTAGCAGGAGAGTAAGCAGGAAAAACTCATATTGCTCATTTTATAGTGCATTTTGATTAATGGAGGCCTGTGCCCTAGTATGCAAGCTTTATTTTCGGCAATTCCTCTGGAGTGAGAGTACTTCCCTACATTTTGAAAAGGGCGGTAAAAAGGCAGACCATGAAATCCTTAGATTTGGAAATGCCAACTAACTACTCATCGTCTCTTCGTCTGTCTGCTCAGCTTTATTTTCAATGATGATCCTGTCCATCCTGCTTGTGAAGTAACCATGGATTTTCCCTTGTTCTAGGCCGTTCGATATAAAGAATTTCACATCTAAAGAGCATTTCTCATGCATATTAAATTAAATTAAAAATATTCACAAGGCTATGTACAGATGCTCTGAATGATTTGGTCATAAAGTAGAAAGACGGTAACAGGACTCTTTAAGGATTACAGAGCATTATTAAAGCCAGATCCACTAACCTTTCCAAAAGAGCCCGTCGCTCATCCTGGTTGTTCTGGACAGTAGCTTCCAGCACAGCAATCTCTCCCCTCAGTTCATCAGTCTGCTTCTCAAGTTCACTTACTCTCCGCTGGCTGGCCTGCCATTCCCTCTTCAACGTGGCCACATTTTCATTCAGAGCCGTCACTTGTACGCTCAGCTTAGCTTCAGCCTCTTCCCCACGCTTCACCTGCTCTTCTCTGGCTCGCTTCTCTGCCACCTTTTGGAGGGAAGCAATAACAGTGTCACAAAACAGAAGTGAGCAACTTAGGAGTTAGAAGCCTTTTGTTCAGAATTAGCTTACCAGTTTATCCTGGACATCCTTCGTTTGGTTGAAGAGCTGCTCCTCTCTCTTGCTCCTGCTGTCCCTGGTTGCCTGATGCTCTTTCTGCTCTTGCTTGAGAGCACCTTGTGCCGCCTCCACCTGACCCTGCAGCTCCAGTTTCTGCTGGATTAACAGCTGTTTGGCCTCTCGCAACTCACCCTGCTCCTAAAAAGCATTAAATGTGTCACTTAACTTAATGTTTCACAAGCCATTGTGGAGTCTCAAAAAGACTTATTTCTGAATGAGATGCAGAAATCTACAGACAGCTTCAGATAAACACAACAGCTGTGAAGAGGTGAAACGTCCAGACTCAAGCAGGCCAAGTTATCATTTTTTTAAGAATGTGGCCATGCCAGGTTTCTTAGTTTGCAAGTCAAGCGTGGAAAGCAGGTGACAACAGCCAATATGGTACACAAAACAACATAAATAAGTAGGAGGTTTGAAGTGTGAGGCAATCAGATTCTTGTCTTTTTCCTTAAAACCACAAGAGAGATTTTATTTTAACTGTTGCTTGTGATGAGATGAGACTGACCTTCTCGCCCTTCTCTGCTACAGTTTTTAACTCAGTAGTTAATTTTGTGTTATTCTTTTCCAGAACACTCTTGGCTTTGTTCAGCTCCTCCACCTTGCTCCTCTCCCTCTGCAGATCCTCCTTAACTTGCCCCTGAGTGAGTATGCACAGTATAGAATAAATTAATGCAGAAACATCGAGTAACACTTGTGAATAATTTGATTGTTAATGCTTTTTTTCCTCCCCAACCTCTTGCTGCTTCAACTCCTTCAGGATTTGTTCCTGCTGTTGCAGCTTCTGGTCTCGTTTAGCAAGCTCCTGCTCCAATGAGCTCCGCTCTGCTTTCAGTTCCTGGAACTGAGCCTCTAAACCTGTCTGATGGGTTCGATTAGCAGCCAGTTCCTCCTGAGTCATGTTCAGTTTCTCCTCTGATACCTGCAGCCAGACACAGTCAGGTACTGTACTTTGGAGTTTAATGAAAGCAATGATTGAATCAAGATCATATCAATACTGCTTTACAATCCTAACCCATGACTGGATGTTTTATAATCCTGATGCAGTTTCTTAATGTGATTTATCATTGGTTTCTATTCCTCCAACCTCTTCTGCAGTTGTGTACCTTCAGGTCTTGGCGCAAGGCAGAAACTTCAGATTCCTTCCCGTATAAGTCAGACTGAAGCTTGGTGAGCTTTTCCTGACTTTGCTCCAAGGCCTTCTGCCGCTCTGTTGTCTGAATCTTCTCAGAGGTCAGCTCCTGGCTGAGCCCTGACAATCGAGCCTTCAGCTTACTCTCGTCTTCTGCCTAGATATTAGAATCAAACATGCAAAATCATGAAGAACTGCTCATATATTTGTAATGTTAAGATGATCATTGATGTTCAAAAAGCTCCACAGCAAATATAAAAAAACAGTTAACACTTTCATAAGTATTAATTTGTGCCTTTATACATACTTTCTTGATACCAGCTTCCTGTAGCTCTGTCACTTGGCCCTTCAGCTTCTTCACCTCCTCCTCTAACAAACCCTGCATTGTCTTGAGTTGCACCCGTAGCTTCTCCAACTCTGTCTCTTTTTCCTTCAGTGTCCCCTGAGTCTTTGAGTGCTGCTGCTCTAAAGAGGTCAACTGCACTTTCATTTTCGTTTCTCCCTGAAATTTGAAAACACACAACCAATATTAAGGTGTTGAATTTGAGACAATAAGTTCTGTTAATCTGTTTTATATTTCAGTCGTACCTCTCTTATCTGCTCCAGCTGCTCTTTAGTTTCTTTCGCTGCCTTGGTGATGGCCTCGTTGTTTTTGAGAAGCTCCTGTCTTGCCTTTTCATTGGACTTATCCTGCAGATTAAGACAGATTAATGCTGTAAGTGACAACCTGGTGTTGTAAACAAGTAGCTAAAAGGAGAACATAATGCTGACATGGACTAAGCTGCATTAGATTCAGACTTTGGTTGAGACCTACCTTCTCCTCTACATCTGATTTATGGTTCTTCCTCTCAGTGTCCAGTTGACTCTGACTGTCTTTCAGTGCCTTTTTAGCCTTTCCTAAACTCTCCTGAGACAAGGCAAGCTCCTTCCCCTGAGCCTCTTTCTCTTGTTGGGCCTTCTGCAGGTCTGCTGCCAGACTCTGAGCTTTCTTCTCCAGCTCGGCTTGCTGACTCTTTCCCTCCTGAATCACTTTATCCAGATTTACCTTCAGAGCAGCCATCTCCTGCTCACAGTGCCCCAACTGCTGCTGGGTGTCACTCAACGCAGCTGCCTTTTTCTTTAACTCCTCATGCAGAGTTGTAGCCCTTAGGAAAGGAAACATATGCACGTTCTGTTAAGGACAGCTATGTTCACACGAGTCTGAATCATCAACAAAGCCTCAACAAAACACAGTTATCAGAACTCATGCATTGGTTTGTCTCACCCTTCCTTCTCAGTTTCCAGGGAGCGCTGCAGCTCCTTTGCTTTACGTTTAACCTCTGAACTCTCCTTCTGCAGCTTCTGCACCTCCTGCTGTGCCTGATCTCGAGCCGTCTGCACCTCCACAACCTGCATCTCCAGTTTCTGTCAAATGAAAACATGATGATCACTTATTAAAAACAAAAATAAGTATATTCAAGATTTCCGAGGCAGTAAATAAAGTAATATCATTTTCATCATGCACTCTTCACAAACCTTATTCAGCCCTTCTAGCTGCTCAACACGCTGTTCTGATGCAAGTAGTTTGTCTTTACATTCCTTTAGATTGGTTTCCAACTGAGTGCTTAGCTCCTGTCTCTCTTTGAGCCTTTGGTCCTGCTCCTCCAGCTTCTTCTGAACTTTACTCAGTTCCTAAAAAAGACCTCAGAGAATTTAGCAGGATAATAAGAGACAAGGGCGAAACAACCCAGAGAACTAAATTGGTCAATAGTTTCTTTGTTCAGGTTTTCAGAATCAATATGTGCACTAAAAGGGAAAAAGAAAGGCAAAATATCAAGGTCAGTGGGACAAAGAGGAAACCAACCTGTTGCTTGTCCTGCAGAGTATGTTGAGTGGTCTCCAGGTTGTTCTCCAGGTTGGCCTTTAGTGCAGCCTTGGCTGCCTCAGCAGACAGCAGCAGCTCTGTTTTTGCCTTCAGCTGAAGGAAAACAGTCCAAAAGAAAACAAAAAAACTAAACCTTTAGTTTAACTAAAATGGAAAATACAATCTGCAGAACTAAATAGTTTGATTTAATCAGCTGTTCCATTAAAGTCCACGACATTCTATCAGTGATATCGCTGAAGAATAGGTAGTGTGTATTCCTGACATGCTCATTTGCAGATTTACCTGAGCATCCAGCTGCGACACTTTCTCCTTGCTGTCGGTGAGCTGGGTGGTGAGTTCATTGACCGAGGTCTCCAGGGTGTGAGCTCGGTCCTGGGCTGAACGCAGCAGAGTCTTCTGCTCCTGAACCTGCTTATGTAGGTTGTCCTGGGCTTGCTTGTTACTTTCTGACTGGTTTTTAAGCTTGTCGGTTAACTGTGTTACCTTAAAAAGCCACATAAACAACAGCTAGAAGCTCTGACAGAGAATAAGATGCTTACAATCATTACAGTTTCCCGGCCTTTCTTTATGGCGTTTGTCATTAAATTGTGCACCAACAGACACACACACACTAATACACAGTATACATACATACAATGGTTCTCTTCCCCCCCCCACTTTTTAAATATTAAAAGTAAAGTAAAACGTATGTACCAACCTGTTCTTGTAGTGCATGGTTTTTCTCTTTGAGCTGGTTAAGGACTGCCGTCTCTCCCTCCCCAGCCTGGATTTTGGCACACAAGTCCTCTCTCTCAGCTTCCAGCTGGCTCACAATGTCTTTACTCTTCTGAAGCAGAGCTTCCAGATTCTGGATCTTCTGGTCTTTATCCCCAATCTGACGCAACACCTGCTCCAGGTCATTCTACACCATGAAACAAGAAAGCATTTTTTATTCTCTGTTTAATATTCATTATGGTGAAAGCATTATAATGATAGAGTTTTGTTGTGTACACAACTGGGTAGATAAGAAATGAAGTTACAGAGAGACGACTCAATGCACATAATGTATGTTAATCTTTCTAAGGGAATACAAAACAACCATGTCTTGGCTTCATGCGTTCAGTATCGTTATGAATGGCCCACATGAATAGTTTTAGTGGCGAGCAGTACCTGCGCCTCGCGGAGTTTGCCGTTGGTGTTTTGCTGCAGTGCCTGCAGCTCCTGGTGCTGCTGCTTGGCTTTGTCCAGTTGGTGCTGCAGATCTGTGTTCTTACTGGTGCTTTCCTTCAGCTGAGCCAAAACACAGAAGCACTGCTTTATATTTTCCTCTGTTTACCCCCCATCTAACCACACACCTGCACTCATTGATTTCATAGTTATTCTCTATTTCTTGTGGCCTGTGTAACATTGTTCAAAAGCAGCCTCATAAAACTTGGGAAACTTTATTTCTTCCTTGTTCTAACCACACTGCTTCTTTGTTTTACCCTAAAACACAAACTTAATTTGCATTTGTACAGTGTAGATTATATTTTAGACGACACAGATAAAAATCAGATACATGAATGTACAAACATTCAAATAATCTGTTCTATCAAACTAAATTAATTTCTAGGGTGATCAGTAAGGTTTCAGCTGATTCTTACCTGTTCCTCTGCACGAGAAAGTTTGAGCTGCAGGTCGGCTGCTTGCTGCTCACGGTCCTTTAGCTTTTCCCCTGACAGCTGCCTCTGCTCCTTCAGCCGGCCCTGCACCTCACCCAGCTGCCTCTCTGCCTCCAGCAGTTTGCTGTGCAGCTACAGAAGCACAGACACAGGGAAGAAGGTGGAAAACAATAGATGGCAATGAGTGGGTAAGAAATACAACAGAGATAAATGATACTTACACGCATAAATATATATATCTAATGGCTTACTCTGGCCCCAAATTTTACTCTGCATATCAGCTGTTTTGTCTTTTTGCATGCAGTAGCCTGTGAGAGTCCTTTGCTGTACTCACCTGACTAATCTCAGTCTGCTGTTGAGCACCTTGGCTTTCTTTTTCTTCCCTCTGTTGTTCCAGCTGTTTTCTTTCCACCTTCAGCTCTGCATGCTTTACCTCCAGCTCTGCAATCTCACTCTTAAGCTTAGTCACCTCCTCAGCTCTCTCTGTCAGCTCTGTCTGGGCCTTCTGCAAGGAAGTTTCAGCCCCTGTGGCTCGAGTCTGGAGCTCCTGTACCTCCAAATTTCTCTCCCTCAGGCTGTCTTGGACTCCCTTCTTGGCAGTTTTCTCAGCTCCCAAATGCTCCTCCAGTTCTTGATACTCCTTCTCCTTACGAACAAGCTTTTCAGACAGGCTCTAAGAGAAGAGCAGAGGAAAACATGAGGCAGATGATCAGAGGTTTTGGATTTATGAGGGTAGAGGGGGTCCATGACAAACTGAAAGCAACGATCTTTATTAAAAATAAAATCAAACAAAGTGAAATCTTTGTCCTCTGGCTCGTTTTTTTTTTTTTTTTTTTTTAGGCATAATATGAATATGAAACATTAGTCTTTTCTAAATTAAAACAGCTACCATGATACAAGCTGCGACAAGTCATGAACTCTCACCATCCCATGTGATCTGAGTACTGGAAAAGAACAGTCGCCTGTCAAGTGTCAAGAATAAAGTGTGGCATGCCATTTCTACAGGAAGGTTTACAACACAGCACTTGTCCTGGTCTAAGTTCTGGCAACAGGGTGATAAAGAACAAAATGTTGTTAATAGCGAAGTGAGCTGCTAACTAGGGAGTGTGACGGGCGCTCTGCACTTCACACACATGCAGTAAGTTGAAGCTCTCCTGTCTAATCCAAGAGTTTACAGACCAGTGTCAGCCTAGATGCTCATTCACCATCTACCATTAGTTTTTTTTTTCTATTCTCATGAGTAAAATAATCTGTACGAAACCTCAGGGGAGCAGGGGCATCACTGAAAATCCAGTCCTGTAATCACCCCCATACAGAGACCTACTTGGCTGGGAGGCTGAACTACTGCTGATGATGGAGGTTTTAATCTCTGTTCTACATTCCCCTGTGCCAATTGAACCATTGACATTAACCGTGATTGTATTTCACTCCCTGTGATAGAGCTGGCAGAGCAGCGACACCCCCCGCTGGTATAATAATAGTGCTGACCATAATAATTGTCAACAACTCTGGGTTGCCACAGATGGCTGGAGACAGCAGGGCATTTTAATGCAGAGCATCAAAACATATTTACAGGGACTGAAATGCTGCCTTCGGCACACGAAGGGCAGCAGATGACGCTTGTTAAAATGACGGCTGTAAAAGTACATTTTACACATTCTTACTGAACGACAGATGTCATAGCAGACATGTTTGTACCAGCAGCTATTTGTTTAAGATCAGAAAACTGTCATTTGGCTATAATAGCTCTGAAGATGGTGTCACCTGGCATTGCTGCTGCAAATTATTCATATTGCTCTGCAGCAGGTGGATCTGCTGCGTGTAGACGGCCGCTTCCTGTGGACCCTTCTCCAGCTCTGCTTTTAGTTGGGATATAGTCATCTGCAAATCAATAGAATCACATGTTATGACTCTTTCTAAAAGTCGTTCACTGTGTAGTCAAGAAAGTGAAGCACCACTGTAAAGGAAGGATATAAACAAAAACAGCAATGATTAGTAGCAAGCAGGCTGCACAAAAACCCAATAAAAAAAAAGGTTACACACTTAACAAAAAGAACCAATGTCTGAAAAGTAAAACTCAAAAGATTAAAAGTAAATTTGAGCCTCAACTGGAATCGATGTTTTACCTCCAGTTTTTGAATCTTGAGTATTGTACATGTTGCAGAGGGATACAGAAGAAGGAGGGGAGGGAAAAAGACACAAGGACACAGGTAAGTCGTGAAAAAACAAGCTACAATCTGAAACACAGAGCAGGGAGGCTGAGAGAAAATAAATACCAAATTAATTTAACTAAGCTTCACCAAGATAACAACCTCCAGTAGCAGCACTGAGTAGACTTTCCACAAAAGAGTATTTGGTGTGTGTGTTTTTGATTTTGTATTGTTGCAAAAGGACAATCTGAGCCTAGGCATCAGAAATATAAACACTTATACGTCATTTCTCCTTAAATACAGGTTAGGTTGCAAATCTCTGTATCTATCAATATTTTGCCACCACATATAGGGGAAATTTGGACCCTCAAGTAAAAAGAAAACCAAAATTTCCCTTAATTTGTGTCGTCTTTTATTAAATGCAATGTTCAACATTTCATTTGCCACTTTTGAGAAACACTGCTGACTGTTCACACTGTGGAACTTCTAGTCCATTATAGCAAAGAGAACATTGTGTTGGTTATAAATGAGAGCCATTATATAACCAGCCAGCCATTCAAATATATTCAGAATGTGGCTCCTTAGTGTGTAAAAATAGGAATTATCTTTTTAAGATCATTTGCACAAAGAGATGTTCAGGCCCTGAAGTTGCCCAGAAGGCCCCATTAATACTCTTCAGCCCAGAATGCAGGAAATAAGGCTGAATTATTAACCAGGCTTTAATAAATGGCCAGATAAGGCACAAAGCCATTGAACATCCTGACTATTTCACAGCGGAATAAAAAAAGGAAACACTCAGTTCTTAAAAGTAAAGTTAGTAGACTAAGAAAACGATGAGCCCAGTGACAAAGATGTAAAATAAAAACAGGGTGCACGTTTGTGCAAGTGACAGGACAAATCTAGTCAGGGAGGGAGGGAGGGAATTTTTCGGTTTGCTAACCTCTGAGGTAGTGTACTTTGCCTGCAGCTCCTTATAATGGTTTTTGAGGCGTTCAGACTCTTCTTCCCTCTCACGGGTCATACAGTCCATCAGCGTCTGCACCTGCACCAGTTCCTTCTGTAGAACCTCCACGTCCTCCACTCCCGGTCGCTGCAGCTAGGGGGCAGAGCAGAGGCACCGTAATGATCGGGTGGCACAAAGCGGATGTTTTGTTATTCACAAAGATTAAAAGTAAGCAAGCTGCTGAGACTGGAGGTTACTAAGCATCCACACTTTGATATGTTTGCTTTGCTTTTATTCCAATATATTACACCCATGGGGAAAAGAAATCAACACTTGACAGAAAAAGACATGTGAGTAGTGTTGTACCAGCTCTGTTTGGAGTCTCTCCATCTCCTGCTTCCCATTCTGCAGTTGTTCAGTCAATTTGGCGAGCCTCTGATCAGCAGCCTCCCTCAGACTTTTCTCTTCATCATAACGGGACTTTAAGTCTGGATTCAATGATTTAAATAAATTATAAATACACACACAATACAGTAGTAAATCAAAAAAATAATACTTAAGTCCGCATGATTCATAAAATTTACTCAGTGAATCAAGTAAAGCATCATCACAGCGTTAAATGACGTGAGTAAAGACTGGACAGAACACAATTGATGGATTGAGAGTAACAGTTATGTAGTAGTATAGCACTTCAGTTTGCTGAGTGACCCACAGACACGGGCTTTCCAGCTTCTCACACTAACCTACTATCTCCGTGGCCAGCTGTGCAGCTTTCTGCTCAAACAGGTCTTTCATCTGTTTTATGTTGAACTTCTCTGTCTCAGCTTCATTCAACTTCTTTTCAAGGACTGAGGAAAAAAACGTATTAGCAGCTGAAAGCTTGTGATATGCTTCCAATGTCTTTTTAAAGGTAATGCTTCCTACCTGAATCCTCTGAGCTCATCTGATCATCGTTCTGTGGAAAAGAGAGTTGAGAGGAACATGTACAGTAAAGGTAAGCTTCATTTTCTATGACAGAGATTAGCATTCAGAAAGTCAACATAATACATGTTAGATATATTAAAAGATTTACTTGCTTCAGTTGTCCTTGTACTTTGTCTAATTCCTTCTTTAGTTCTCCAGAGAACCATTTTTCCTCCTAATCAAAAGAGACATATGGTGGAGTTTAAGTAGCATTCACACACCTCTGCAGCAACCACAGTTCCGACACTTAACTTACCTTGAGAGACGTGTGCAGGTCCTGAACCTCTTGCCGAAGCATTGTAAGGTCTTCACTACAAGGAGAAAAGGGCATTCATGTAACAATATTCTATCATAGCACTGTAATGTGGCGTCTCTTATCGGTCTCACCGAGTGGGAGCCACATGAGCAGGGAGGTCTCCTGTATCATGGAACAGCTCATAGTGCTTGAAGAGCTCCTCTGCAGAGTTGTGAGACTTCATGCACTGAGGACAGATGAAGCCCTGCACAGAGAAAAACATTATCAGAAAAAAAAGTTACATTAGCTTATCAAACTATTTCATATGTGCAATTAAAAAAAAACAAGCATCCGTGGTACCTCTGATGTTTGATCGTGGTTGAGGTCTGTGCTGGTTTGCTCTGATTCTGCATTCTGGGAGGCTCCCTTCCCAGGAGTCTGGAGAATAAAATACAGGTTGTGGTTGGTTTGAATGAGCTTAGGTTCACTCAGTATTTTTACTTGTTTGATGATCTGGATCATTTGGAGAAAAAGAGGAGCAATTGTGGAGTTTTGGTAATCTCAAATAACAGCTTAGAGACAATAAACCGTAACATCAACAGTGTGTATATATATGCACCCATTTCTCAGATGCTTGTGCTTGTTTTGTGTAACATATGTTGTTTGTGTGGGTACAAATTGGATCGGGAGACTTTTTAAAAAAAAGTTTGGCCTCCCAGAAAAGCAGCCAGAGGCCTTCCTCGTGTCAAAAACACAGCTCCACTGCGTGTGATTTATTTGCCCTAAACAAATATTATGGAAAGCTTTGGCCTGTAATGTTGTGAAAGTTGTGTACTACTTTTGCTCATTTAAGACAGTTTTAACATTTAAAATAAAAAAATGCATGTGACAGTGAGTCTATGCTTAGGCTCTAACACATGTAATTATACTTCACAGAGGACAGAAAGTGTGTCACAATCGCAACTTTGGCTTCTTCGTCCCAAAACTGTTCAGGTTGCACAGAAATAGTAAATGAACATTTTTCAGGTCCAACCACAGAATGAGGTCTGGACGCTGGCATTGTCACTACACAACCCCCATTAGCCTTCTTGTCCTAAAGCCATCTATGGTTAATTGTGGTTTCATATTTAAGATCTGTTTTTTTTTCTTTTCTAAGCTTTGATCAGAAACTACAAAATTCCACAGAAAATTTAAAAAAAACTTTTAATTCTGCTCCTAGTCATTCCAGCACTTCCTGTGTAGTAGCAGTTCACACATGGTGATGCTGAGACTGCTGTGCTATGTGGCAGTGATGGTGTGGTTCTGACAGCACAAATGTCAATCTGCAGCTGCAACTGATCCAACATCTGTCCCATCTGTTAATACGGATCATCACTGCCTTATACAGTTTATTTCATCTTTAACCGGACTTCCCTCCTCGTAGTTTGGCATCACCAAACAACAGAACCTTTGGCTACCATTAGAGCCACCCAGATTAGTGTTTAATAACCATGCTGTTTTATATGTATGAACCTTTTGTCTCTGACAAGGATAACAAAAAATAAGTTGAAAGATCTTTGAGATAAGACTCACAGATCATTATAAAATTTTGCAACTGTTAAATAAGGTGGTTTTTATTAAGAAAAAATATGCTGCAATTCATTTTCATTAATTTATTTGGCTTAATGAATTTATACTTACATAACTGCAACCCTCCAAAGATTGCATGTCAGTAGGGAAGGCAGTGAGACAGTTCATATTAACCAGTGAGAAAGTAAGAAAGTGGTAAAATGATGTTTAAAAAAAATTAATTGACAACAGAAGTCAGCTCAGCTAATTGGGCTGGTTTGGGCTGGTGATAGTTTAAATGAATGAATGAGGTCAATTAGTGGGTTTTAGAGTCTGGGCACTTAGAACTAAGTCCACGGACAGCCTGCCATAGAGCGGATAAACTTTAAAAGCAGTTAGAGGTTCACATCAGGAACAACCTTTGACCGGGTCAAAAAAAACAACATGCGTACACCAGCACCACACTGTTGTACCAAAATCAAAACATTAACCTAAAAAAAAAAAAAAAAAGTTCAATAAATGATTTACCGTCTCTTGAACACAGCTGACGGCATTAGGTTTTCTTACTTAACCATTATGTCTAGATTCTAATACCTATGGAAATATCTGTCATCTGTGGCAAAAAAAATCATGGTCAAAGGTGGTAGAGCTGTGGCATGATATGGTAATAAAATGCAGTGTAAACATTACATTTCTGGGTAGGCTACTACTTGAGGATTGTTTGTGCCTGTAATTCAAATGACACAATATGTAAAAAATAATTGAAATTTCAAAACGTATTTATATGGGAAGAAAAGGGAATTTAATTGTCCTTCAAAAAAAATCTGATTGAATCTCATGATAATATCCGTGTCCTTGGCTGCATTGTAAATAATCATTTGCACAAGTGTCAGATTTAAATAGTCATTTACCAATAACGTTAACAAAAATATGTGTTGATAATTACAGATCATAACAACCCGAGGTGCAAGACACAGCAACAGTGGACAAAACCAAAAACACACCCTCAGAAAAATATGAGATTACATGATGGACTGTTCTATGATTTTGTTTTGCTGTTGCCGATGGTGAAATGTTTGGTTTTATTGTTTTTGTGTCTCACACCTCAAGTTCATCGTTGGACTTCCGATCTCCGGCCTAAACAAAAAAAAATGTTATTCGTCTGGTTCACGAGGAAGTGTTAATAAGCTGTGACTTCCAAGTGTACACAATGCTGTAAGCAATGTATTGTGGTAGATGTAGTCCAAGGCGCATGCTAGCTTACTTCTGTTCTTTACTTCTTCAGGTAACTTAAATTACAGATCCGTAGTTTGTCCAACAAGATATTCACTAATGTAGTAATAAACTATGTTGCCTGGCGGTCGCGTATCTTACTATATTATGAATTTCATACACACAACTTGTGGCTAACCATAGCGTTAGCATGAGATGACTATACGATGAATTAACTCAGAGCTATCTAGCTAACGGAAACCATGACCATAAACGGTCTCAGTGACATTATTTTAGCTTATTAAACCGTTCCTTACTCACCAAATCCTGCAATATTGTGCACATAAGCTTCATTATATTCATAAGCTCTATTTTCATGCATGTCAAGAGTTCCATCAATCAAATGAACCAATTAGCATTTGCTAGCTAGTGTGGCAACCAAAAGCAAAGAGCGCTTGATATGTTCACCATAACTTAACGGAGCAGTGGAACTCTTCCAAACGAAGAATTTTCATAAGGTAAACATTAAAGCCCCACCCCTCAGCGATTACACAGATAAAAAACATTCGTCTCCATCATAAAAGCAGACATGGATAGGCCTATGTTTCCAAAGGAAAACGAGCCGTTTTAGCCAAACAACAACGACCCCGGAGAATTTAATGTCTCGAACGCTTACCATTTGAAGTATCCGTCTGAGCATGGCCTCGGTAGTATTTGTCCCCACACAAAACCTAATCAGTTATTCAAATGCAAAGTTCACGTCTCAGAACAACGAACACCTGACCAGGAGGCTCAGGAAGAAGCGGCGGATGGGCGGGTTGAGGAGGGAATGGTTAAGCAGAAGTACTCTGCCTGTCGATTTATAGATTGCACAAAACAATTTACACACAGTACAGTACAGTGTACTGATAAGAAAAGACTGCAGCTACGAAAATGATTCGTTATTTAATTTTTATTTTAATAGTTTTTATACATTATGAAGCACAGCAGAAAATTTCAGTTCATGAAAATTGTTATTATTTTTATTATTAAACAGGAGCCAAGGCACGTTCACAAAAAGGCTGAACATGATTTCTTGTCTTCTTTTCCTGACCATGATGGGCAGGGGGCTTTCTGATTAAACATATTGACTTAGTGCTCAATGCAATTCTGTACATAAAACTGTAATAACATGTGCCCCTTAACACCCAAGCTGACCAAATAAAGAAAATGTTTCAACAAGTGTAAAGCTGCTGATACTCAATCCAGTTAATGTTGTTTTGGGTGTTCATTAAATAGACACCATTTATGGTCTATTTAATTAACACTTAGAAAGTGTTCACTTAGAGGCACTTAGAAAAAGGCACAAACAAAAAAATCACAAACAAAAGACTTCCTTATTATTCTCTTGTAAATGTACAATATGATACATTTGTCAAATGCACTTAATAGGTTCTGAGGGCATTTCTCAGTAATAAATATCTGCAGTGAAAGGCTCATTGGGTTTGTGGTGTTAATAGCTCCCTCTTTGCCAGACTGCTGCTCTGTCCAACTATGCAAGAGCTGATATTTAACCCACAGTATTTTGTAATTTGCCCTGGCAGCATTAAATCTATGTAACCACACACATATTAAATGAAGTTTGGAAAGCACCAGTTAAGGCTTCCTCTTAGTGTGGTGGGAAGTGTGCGTATCTTTATTATAGTGTTTAATGTCACTAGTAATTAGAGGTGATACTGTGTGTACATGTAAGGTTGCAATTACAGACAGAGCAACACTGCTCACATTTGTTACATCCAAGTATATTGTAAACAAAAACAAAATGACCTAGGGTAATATAAATTTATCCCACACCTAAAAACACAAAAATGCACAAGATTCTACAGTTGTATCTATTTTTCTACAAGATTGCAGAAAAACTGTATTTGGCACAAGTCACTGTGGGAACATGGCCTCCTCCAAGTGCCAACACTTTCAGGAAACCACCAACCTGTGTGCAGTGCTGTATTAACTAAGATGGCTGCTCCATCTTAGAAAAATCCATAGAAAACATTATACACAGTTAAAAAGATTCTTCACTGATTTAAAACCAATCCCAAACAGTTCATTCTGTATATTTGAAAAGGCTTTTAGCCATTTAATCAATGCTCAAGTCTTTCTCAGATCATAAGTTCATCTTGGCGTCCTCTCAGAAGACCTGCCTGCTGAGAATCCTATCTGTTGAACAGGTCTGACCCCTGCATGGAGCACACGACGTAGTGAGGTGCGTTGTTGTCCGTCACTCGAGTGTGCGGGGTGTTGCTGTTAGTTGAACTACACACAGGACCACAGCTGGCATTACAGGCGTCTGTGAGTCTGCGTAGGTACTCTGCATGGACAGGCTTGTGGCCCTGCAGTACCCTGATTGCTTCATCAACCTTAAACCACTTCCTCTTCCTTCCTGTAATAATATTCCAAGACAAGGACAAAGGTAAGAGGTTTGAAAGCAGTTTACAGTGATCAACAGATGGAATTCATCAGTAACATTTCAGTATGGTACATGATAGACGTGGCAGCCACTGCTGACACTGCACCTGTGACTTTGAGTCCATCTCTCTAATCTGTACAACATCCTGTTGACAGATATGGAATGAATACTACAGTACTTTATAGACTGGTGAACAATCGTACATCATTTTTCATTTGGTGGTGTTGGCTGTTTTCTTGAATGTATTGCTTTAACAACTGTATAATGCAATATGGTAAAATGCTGGGGCCTTAGCAATACTCATTGATATGAACTGTAAGTATGATTCAAACAGAAAACCACAAAGTAATAAACTCCAGAGAATAACATTGTCTAATTTCTAAAATTCTAGACAACAAGTAAAAAAATTTCTGGTTAGTTGTAGGTCTAATCCTGTGGTGAACTTTGCATTAACCTTTTAAACAATATAAGAGGATTAGCTATTTAAAATGTGAGAAATTCATTAGCAGACACGTAGAGTCGTGTAGATATGCTTTCTGTCTACCCCTGTAGTTTAAGGTTTGACTCACTTTGCAATATGTCAACCGCATTCCTTTCTTTCTTCATTACTTTGCTCCCTTCAGTGCAACACACCACACATTCCCAATCAGACTGATGTTTATGCGTCAACTCAATAAATCATTAAAAAAATTTTCCCATTAAGTCACATGAAAATTGCTTCAGCAGTATGCTTCTTTCGTTCAGAACTGACCAAATTTCCTAAGCTCACAACCACAAACACCCCCACAGCATGACACTGCAGCCTCCGTACTTTACTGTGAAGGTGTTCGGAGTTAATAGACATGTTGGGTTTTCACCACAAGCAGTGTTTTCTTTATAGCCAGAAAGTTAAGCTTATGCTTCATTTGTCAGAGTGCCTTATTCCACATGTCAGGGGCATCCTCAGCAAACAGTGTATTGTTTACACACTATGATTTAGTCTGGTTTTTTTTGTAAACATTTCTTGTTTTCATTTATTTAGACTATTTTGTGCTGGTGCATTAAAATGAAATCCCAAAGCATATTCATTCACATTAAAGCCTGTAATGCACCAAATCTGGAAAGAAAGAAGAAAAGGAAGACATGCAGATTGGTTTTCTTTCTAGTAAACCATCACTTTGATGTTTGGTTAAATTGGTGTCCTGCATTTTGATAGAGGTCTTCATCAATACAAGAGGGCTTGCGATATTACAAGCGTGAAGGGGAAGGATTTATCCATTTTATTTAGACATCCTGGAGTTTACCACCACCAGCTTTTAGCCAGAGGGAAGAGTAAGTTAAACCACTGAACCTTTGCTGCTCAGTAACACCTATCATGCAGCACAACTGAGGACAAGAATGGAGGGGGCTGTAGTGAGTGATGATAACTGGAAAACAACTGGGAGCAGTAAATATTCCTCCGATTTGTGAGGAGGCTGAATTTTATTTCTGTGGGTGATGGGAAATAAAAGACCACAACATTTTCCATAGCAGTAAGATATATTTGTAATGAATTACTCTATTATACTTCTTATAATGGGTATAAGAAGCTAAATATTAAACACATTCAAAACAAATTAGGAAATTTTTTACATAATCCACTTCACACGAGGCAGTGGAATTATCTACTAAGTACTTGTCTGCACCTCCTGAGATTTGCGAGAACAAGGTCAATGAAATGAGAAAAATACATTGGATGTTAGATTAAATACATTCTAAGAGAGTTAGTCTAATGACCAGGATTGTAGTAAGTAAGTTGTGTTTCAGAAAGGGAACAAACTGTATTTTAGGACTAATTTAGATTAAATGCATACACTTCCCTGATGCAGTAAATGCACGTGTCCCAGTTAGTTTACACAATGATGACTGTTGGCCACAAGAGTCTTTCATTAGTTACCCTGTAATTTTTTTTTATCACCTCAACATTGTGTACACTTTGGATTACTGGCTTTCAGGCTTGGCTGTAATTTGAACACTGTGGTTATATGCTTATTTAAAATTCTGCTCAACTAATCAATATTTACTCTTGGCATCTTTTTAGTCTCCACCTCCTGCTTCATTAGGCTCAGACCTCTCTGAAAGAACCTTATTTGTCACTTTGAACTTTTTCCTCAGTACACGTGTCCCTCAAGGTTCAGATCTTGGCTCTCTTCTCTTTTCTATATACAAGCTACCTCTTGGCCAGATTATTTTATAGCACGATGCATGAAACACATACAGAAAATGGATGGATGGACACGCAGTTGTAGATGCCCTTTAAACCTGCAGATATTAGATGCAGAGCAATACTTAGAACTTATCACTCAGAAATTAAATCCTGGATTACCCATAAATGTACTCCAGTTAAAAAAAAAAAAAATATTTCTTAGGTCAGTTTGTTTTGTCCCCTAAATACCATAAACTATCTTGGAGCCATTCTTAGCAGTCTGTTAAATAATAATATGCTGGTCACTAAGAATATAGACGTAACATGAGCCAAGCATGGAGTTTTCATACAGCAGTGAGCTCTGTCCATTGGATCAGAAATCTGTAGCAGGACATCAAAACTACCAGGGTGTATGCATTTCTCCAGCGTCTAACATACATTGACTGAGAGCTTTTGTAGTAAATTAAAATGTACCAACAAGTGCAGTAATCATGCATCTAAAGTTTTATATTTGACCAGTTTACAATATGATTTATTTTTGTTTTGAGAAAACAGGTTTTGTAAGAGTTATTTGTCTTTCTTTTGTACTTTTATATGACATACTTTCATACTGTCAGGGCACAGGGGCACAACATGTTTAGAAAGAAGCAGCAAATGTAAACAGAAACTTTGTGTGGAAGAAATAAACACAGCAAGATCCTTTAATTTTATTCAATGCTGGAACATTGAATGCAGGCTCAAGGGCCGTAATTAAATAGAGAAAATTGTGCACCTCATCACATGGGTCTAAAACCAAAGGCTCTTTGAAATAATAAAAAAAAAAGTTAGGCTTTGATATGTACTGGGAGAAAGTACTACAATGTGAAGCCTGTACTGTTACTGAGTAAATATCAATGTGACATCAATTTAACATCTTGGAGAAGTTGTAAGTGAATCCTTGGATTTAATAAATCAGTCAAACCTCCTTTGGCACCTCAAATGGAAATTTCAAAAAGAAGAAAAGACCTATACAACACTCAGAGGAAAATTTTGGGTTTTCTTCCCAAACAACCACTTTAGCTACACTATACTCTTAGGATGTCTGATGTGAGCCAATTTCTTGAGGTCAGATTTTCTTTCAGCCCAAATCTTGGTTCTTCCTTTACTGTTCTTGTCTTTTGGGAAGACAATCTTTAACCTATTAGGCACAAAAAAGAAAAAAAACAACATAAAGGCATACCAATGTTAACGGAGTCCTCCCAGTCTTCCAGCATCTCTGTCACTATGAGTGTATAGACATAAGTCCTGTGCTTTCTGTCTTGATTGTGCTGCAAAAATTTCAGACAAAGAGAAGGCAGTTCTAAATGTCTCATATGAATCATGTATGCAACGCTTGCAGAAAAAATACTAGTTAATTCTGACAAATTTTGAAAACATGCATGACTGCAGAGAGCCAAGACAGCCCTGGCAGGAGTTTTTATAGCATCACAGTAGTTGAACAAACTTACCTCAAATATCCCCAGTAGTCTACCAACTTTTCCCTTCACACCAGCCTGCCAAAAAAATTAAACAAGCCGATTGATTAGACTATTTTTACTTCAAAATGGTCATTTCATCATCATTTCTCAACATAATTCTTTAAAATGATTCATTACAATTCATTAAAAAAACAGCTTGTCTTTGTCTTGAGGTGTATGTGTTTTTTTGATTTGACATTTTTCTAATGTGGGCCAGAGGACCCGAGCCACCCTAGTGCCATCCCAGCGTTGCCACATGCCTGTGAGACAGCATAGCAAAGATGTCCAGGTAGGCCTAAACATAGTCTGAGTGACAGCATGACAAGAATGGGGGGCTTAACACGAGCACAGTGCATGAGTCCAGATCCATTTCTGCTTGTGCACAGTTTGATTTACTTTGGGAAAGGGCAACAACTGAGATTAGCTGTACAGTCATAATCCACTCACGAGTAGGCTACAGCAAAGATTTATAACCTAAAGGGTTGTCTTTACAGGAAAGTTAGCCCAATAGACAAAAAAAGAAGAAAATAAAAGTGTGATTAGTCACCCATTTAACCAGAACAAGCAGTTCTTAATGGAAAGTTCACTTGAGTAAAAAGTAGAGGTTTATAACTACAAACAGAGAATGTGAACTATAAATGGAAGCGTTGACTGGTCAAAATTAAGTGGCAGGAAGAATCAGGTCCGAAGTTCATGGCTAAATGCACTACAACTGGCACAATCCACGGTTTGAAACACTTCCTCCTCAATTTTATTCAACTGTACCCATTCTTTCATTTTCATATGGTCTGAAAAATCTCTCAATTATGCTGCAGTCGATTATTCTGCACATTTAAACATCTTATTATGTCATTTATTCTAATAATGTCCCTTTTTCCAGTAAATATGAATATGGTTGACAGATCCTTGCATCTTTATGATCATTGAGCTACATAGAAAAAGTGAGATTCCAGTGTGAAGACCAGAAGCTGAGACAAAGAATTGTACAGAACACGTGTATTCAACTTTTTTTTTTACCATCTAAAAGTAGGGTCTCCCTGTTGCTGGGGAAAAGGTGATGCATACCAGGAGATCCTGACTCTGTTTAGGACTTCTGACTCTTGCTGTGTGGCATATTTCAGACCTGTCTGCTCATTTTAAAACCATCAGGATCATACAGGGCATCTGAAATGCAACAAGAGACCAAGACAAATGTGTCCCATGTCCCAGTTTCACAGATATTAAATGCACTAAATTACAGAGAACAATCTAATCTGAATAGTCTTTGTTTTCTAGGTTGTCATAAAGCAGAATATTTTGATTCTTCCAAAGTTCCAAAATACTGCACCCTAGTAATAGTTAATATGTAGTATCACACATGAGAAAATATTTTCCTTCTCATTTGTTACAAACAACATTTAAAGCTCCTACAGCTCTAAATCAAAAAGGAAAAGCTTAACAAACTAAAAAATGTCAAAACTTTCATTAGTGTGACACTGTCATTGGTTAGCATGTGGAATGTGTTATTGTGATATTCAAAATAATAGTTTAAAAAGTTAGTTTACTCCCTGCAGAGGGTGAGCAGCCCATCTATAACAGGTACAAGTCTGGTCTGCAGGATGTGGGTAACTGGAAACCCTCCCTAAATGTCACTGTCACTCTTCAAGTCTGAAAAACACACCATTCGATACACAGCAGAAGCGCAACGCTCGCTCTGTGGTAAAAGACTCTGGCCAACAACCAGTAGTCTGCTGTACTAAACCACAAAACTAGATAAATGGCCATTTATGCAAGATTGCAAATATTTCTTTTCCATTCATCTGAATCTGGCCTTGTTCAGTAGGATGATGGTGCAACTTTAATGGTGTTAGGAAATGTTAAAGAATCATAAAGGTTATCTTCTTCCTCTGTCTTCTTTTTATGAATCTGAACTCTTAAAGTGTTTTTTTAATGTTATGTTGACATGTTTGCATTGTGGGAAATTCCAAACATCAGTCTCTTTAACAAGGAGCCTTCACATGTCAAACAACTTCACACAACCCATTCACGCTTGTTTTTTAATTTTTTTTATTTAGTTTTTTTTTTTCCAACTTAGATCTATGGCATCATTAGTCAGCAGTGTAACTGTTACTTTTCATGTCATCTCTTATCTTTGAATCCTTACCTGCCTTGCAGTAGTAGTGCAGAGTTTCAGCCAAACTGTAGTTTGTTTTGATCAGGAAAGTTCCTAATAAAATGTCATGGAAGTATCTTAAGTAGCAACCAAAATAAGAGCTGCTGGAATTCTCTACATTTTAAAGAAATGAGCTGTGGTTCTTCGTTCTCAACCTTTTTTCCTCGGGGACCCCTTAATGCATATACTAAAATAGCGTGGACCCCCTGCTTCCTGTGCTGAAACCATGTTTGGTTTTAGGCTTTCAAAAGTGAGATTCTCACCATAAATAATGTATTTTGGTTGAGTCCTGTCCTTTAATGAAGCCAAAGTTACGTGAACATCATATAGCCTTACTTTTTCCCCTTAAAATAGGGACAATTTGTGTACATTGATCACAATGGCTCTAATGTTCAAAGCCTCAGGGACCCTTGGGGGGTCCCGGACCCCAGGTTAGGGACCACTGCTCTAGATCACTGTTCATGAAAAAGAGAAGCTAATTCTGTCCCACAATTCCCTGCAGGTACAACTTTAAAAGTTACACTCAATTATTTTTTATTCGCTTCTTCTTCGGTTTCTTTTTTTATCAGACGCGTCACTTGTCACACATACCTGACATGTTTAGATGGTTTTTTATTCCTTTTTTAATGACCAACCTTGATAAGAAATTTTTCATTTTATTTTCCTTAAAGATTTCTCCTACATTCTTTCTTTTACTTCATATTTTACAACTACGTCAAGGAAAAAAAACTGAATAAAAGATTAAACATTTTTTGACCACCTGATTCCAGGAGTCTTTGGGTGATGACTAAATTTCATTGTATATCTGGCTTAATTAGACAAACCTATGAAGGTTTTTCACAAACAAAATTCACATACAAGAAATGCACACCAATCAGCCATGGCATTATAACCACCTATCCAAGACTGAGTAGGTCCTCCCCATTCTGTAGAGGCAGCTCTGACCAGTCAGGGTGTGAACAGAGAGCATCTGGGGGACTCCTGGAGTATCTTATACCAGGAAGTTAGCCAGAAATCCAATGGGGTGTGGGTCGTGGGTTGGGTTTTTTGTGCACTGTGCATTGGATTTGCTTCCCATAGATCCCATAAAACATCAGACTCAGATCTGGGGAGTTTAAAAGACAGGTGAGCACCTCAAACTCATTGTCAGCTATTTTTTGGGAGGACTTTTATTGTCCAGTTGCTGTGTAAGGGCTGTGACTGATTTCACAAATGCAAAATTAAACTGTCTAAAGATGCTCTTACAGTGATTTATTCTGAGGAGATAAATTGATCTAAACACAGCCAATATTCTTTGGACAACAAAAATTTAAAAAATACAATAAATAATCAAAAATCAATGTTATTGACCTTTCACCTTTGTGTGTCTGTCATTAGCTCACCTCTTCATATACCTCCCTCACAGCAGCGCCGCAGGGCTCCTCATTAGGCTCCATTCCCCCTCCTGGCACAATCCATTGGTCTGGATGTCGACTACTGCTCACCAGAAGCACCTGCCAAGGAGAAAGGCCTCTGTCAGGTCTGTGCTGCAGAGTTCCGGTGCAAACAGCATGTCCAAGGTCAGAGTCCATCACTTCTAAAGCGGCCTGGTGCCTGCCAAGTGAAATGCTCTTCATTCATCAGTCACATATACTGAACATCTCATTCACTTCATTTACTTAATACAACATAAGACTGGACTAGGATGCTCTACATTTCACATTCTTTGCCACACAATTAAAATAAGTGAATGAAAACAACCAACATGATGTTTAATGTACTAAGCTGTTTGTGGTCGTTAGTTTTTCCCCACATCAAAGCTGTTGATCAGAGCAAATTTAGGTGTGTCTTTTGGATTTGCCATTCTTTAAAATCTTTCTAGTAAACTAAGCAACAGTATAATGTGAAAAAAATCAAACTGAAGTCACAAATTGTTTTTGAGCAAGGCACCTCTCTGCTACTGTCACCTGAAATTAAACCCTATCTGGCATCCCACTGACTCACATTAATGCCACCTGAGTACTTTCTGAATCCTGCCTTAAGCTGAAGAGACACGTGCTGCCAGCTAATTTACCAGCAACAGATAACACTTTTATGCATTCATTAAGAGCAGAGCCTCATTTAAAACCTACACATTCAACACCCCAGTAAAACAGAAGGCATCCAGTTAAGGTTATTATGTGTCTACATTCTTTATGAGACCAGATAGTGTGAGCATTGCAGATTTGTGAAAATCAGAAATGATAGAAATCATTTAAACCAAAATTGGTCTTTACTGCACATAAATTACTGTGATAAGTCAAATTTAAGGCTGTGTGACCATTTTCCATAAACTGAGTTAGATAAAAACCGGAGAATATTTCAGGATTCAGAAAGTTTCATCCAATTTTTTTTTCCACAGTAAAATTATTTGCAGAACTTTTTCCACCAATCTTTTTTTCTTTTAAATCAGATATTACCACACAACTTAAAACCTCACAGAAGAGGTCCTGTTTGGGTATTTACAGGCTTTGAATGATTGATGTACAGGCTTAAGTGCATGTGGGTGGACTCAATCTCTGTTCCTACATTAACAAACTCTCCAGGGACCACATGGCTTTGTTCTAAAACCACAAAATAGTCAATATTCATGTTTGGAAAAAAGGCTGAGATAGAGGGTACAAGCGATTGTATTATTTTTTCCCATTCAGTGACTTGATTCGGCAGAAATCACTTAAGAAAACTTATGCAAAAAGAAGTCTTCCCACCTCGGTACACCTTATTTCTTCTTCTAGCTCATAAAGTCTTTAGCTTTAATGCATTAGGACAAATAAAGTGTAATGAATGCAAAAACAAACAAAAACAAAATAGATACACAGTGGTCATGATGGGTATTAACTGCATGTATAAATGTTCTATTATCTCACTAATTAGTCAAAGCAGACTTTAAGTGGTTAGTTCAAAGGAAACAGATCTCAGAAGATACAAGAACTGCAGTAATTTACTGATAATCAGAGTAACACTGTACGTAACGTTAATATGATGCAGAGAGTTTGCAGCATTGTAAACGATTACCAGGTAGAAAATCAAAAGCTACAGAGGATGAGAGCAGTCTCATCTGAATTACTGTCCATTAAATCTCTCTGTGCAGGGCACAGGGGGCAGTTGAAACAATGTCAGCTGTCTCTCTAACAAACAGACATAACCCACACACGGATCACACAAACACTACGTGAAACACGAAGACACTCGTGCTCACGCACAGCCACAAAGCTTTTCAAAAACCACTGGATCAGCAGTTGCCTTTCTGTATGAAAACAACAAAGAGCTTAGCAGAGGAGGTTAATGACCCCACCGGGCATCACACACCTCAGAGCTCAGAGTGAGGAAGAGCTTTTCACATCTGATTCTTTTAAAATATCTTCCAAATTTGTGTAAACAAATTAAAATGCCAAATTTTCAAGAAAATCCTAAAAGTAAACTTTTAGCAATATCAGCTTTAGAAAGTCATAGTCTGTGTATTCAGGTTCCAGGGTGATAGTTGTGAGTTGGTTTTATTTGAACAGTTGTGGAAGTACATCATGGCACAGGCAAATGAGACTTGAGGGAACAACCAGACTGGAAAAGGCTACAAAAGTAATTTGTGCAAACTGAAGTTGTGAACAGATGAAGTGAAGAGTCAACTTTTTGCTTTAAATGTAGAGCGTAATACCTGGGAAATAAAAAATACTGCACTCCAGTGTAATAATCGTGTTCCGTTAAAGAAACATGGTAGTGGTAGTGTCATGGTTTGGGCCTGGTTTGCTTGATCCAGGTAAGAACAACAGATCATCTGATCTTTGATAGAATAATGATTTTTTTTTTGGTTGAAAAGATGTTGGAAAAGCCTAGATATCACTTTAATACTGAATAATGACGTTTTTCTTCAGGGTTTTTTGACAGACAGACAGACAGACAGACAGACAGACAGACAGACAGACAGACAGACAGACAGACCGACAGACCGACAGACCGACAGACCGACAGACAGACAGACAGACAGACAGACAGACAGACAGACAGACAGACAGACAGACAGACAGACAGACAGACAGACAG
>JBAMHW010000010.1:27484887-27495219 GCA_037177495.1 Rhadinocentrus ornatus | reverse complement strand
AGATAGATAGATAGATAGATAGATAGATAGATAGATAGATAGATAGATAGATAGATAGATAGATAGATAGATAGCCAGTGGGACTTTGTAACGTCTCCCTGATGTTAACAACTGAAAGGAGATGTAAAGTAGGGTGGGAGGGGTCCTCTTTGATCAGGGTGGCTTTCCTGGTCACAGAGCGGCTGTACAGTTCAGACAGAGGTGTTTGGGGTGAGTTTATTACTCTACTTGCCTGATTGATAACACGGCTGAGTTTTGTTTTGTGTTTGATAGTGAGGTGGCTGAACCAGGAGATAATATTGAAGGTGATTTGTACACTACAGCTAAAATGTCTTTACTGACACAGAAAGCCCTGAGTTTCCTGAGCAGGTGGAGACGCTGCTGGGACACCAGGGCCATGTCATCTGCGTACTTAATAAGCTGTATTTCTTCTCCGCTGCAGGTGAGGTTGTTGGTGTAGGCAGAGAAGACAGGAGACAAAATGCAGTCCTGTGCTTAAAACTGATGTTCCAGATTTAAAACCATTAAAAAGAGCCTGTCCTGTCCTTTAAAAAGTTCCTAATCCACAAAATCAATGTGGGGTGAACTTGCAGGTCAGAGAGGCATTGCAGCAGAGTGTCTGTGTGGTCGGTGTTAAAAGCAGAAGAAAAGTCCATGAATAAAATGCTAGTGTGTGGATGTGCAGAATCCAGATGTTTGTTGACACAGTCTAAAAGTGTGAGACTTGCGTCCTCTACACCACCTTTTTCCCTGTAGGCAAACAATAATGTGTCACCCATTTCAACCACATTGACAATCTAAAGTGATATTTGAAAAGAAAGCTTAGCAACTCTTAATGTTATTATTACATAAAGCAAATAAAAAGCAAATAAAAACAAGTGCAGACTGTTAAGTCATCCCATTGGTCTTTCTTTGCAGACCCGTGGCCGTTCTTCTGGCCTCCAGCTGACATGTTGAGGAAGTGACTGTAAACCAGGCATGCCGCCTGGATGGATAGTTTACAACGTCAAGAGTGACACAAGAGATGAAAAGCAAAGACGGACGAGACATGAGCCCATCTCACCATCCTCCAGTGCCCTCAGCAGTAATCAAAGAGACTTTTATCTTGTGTCAGCGTATATGTCACGGAAGAGGAGCAGCACAGAAGAGGGATGAGGGTACAAGTCCGAGGAGCTGGAAAACAAATCTGTCAGTGGATGGCAAGTGACTGCACCTTGTTTCTATAAATTGCAGCCAATGGGACACTCTGTGTTTAGCACACTGTGTAACAGGCACTCAGCCCCCCACTCCTATCACATGTGCTCCTTAGCTTGTTGACGCCATTAGCTCACACCCCCCCCCCCCCCCCTAACTGTACTAATTTTAATATTATCCCATATAACATTGTTTATTGGCAGAATTAATTAGATTGGATGCGATATTTAGATTTTTTTATCATGAAAATTCCCAGATATGGTTGCATGATTAGTTTGTTATTAGAAAATGAGGAGGCATCCTCACTTTAATATAAAGCAAAACTATTTGAGTTTGTTTTATGATAAAATCTCAATAAAACCAATTTTTAAAAAGGTGGCATCAAACAAGCAAAAACCATATGTACATGCATAAACAGTGTTAATAGCAGCATGGTCTGAGTGAATGGCGTGACTGACTGCACATGCAATATTTTTATAATGACAGCAGGTATTTATAAGCTGTTTATAATGCATGAAGTTTATTCACATGCAATATTAGAGTTGTGAAATGTAACTGGAGTCAAATTGATGTGTCAAATAAATTCTCGAGTGTCTCTATCAATAGTTGTGGGAAAGTATTCTCTTTATGAATGATGCTTTTCTCCTGGACAGGAAATTTTTTAAAAAAAGTTATCCTACTGGCTGCTGTATAATAGCCCGAATATTTGGTCCTTCAGCCAATAACTGCCCCTATACCCAGTACCATAATTAAATACAGCAATCAACTCCCATCTTGAGTCTGTGGTCAATCAAGAACATTTTTCTTTAGTAAGAAGTGAATTTGGGACTGTCAGAAATAGAGCATGTTAATGAATGCCACCTCCTTCATGCTAACAGAAACCATCAACTTCAGCTGTCGACTCACACAGCTTACCTCATCCTCCTTCTCGTTTCTGAAACACAAACACGCTGCTCTTCTTTTGAACCCTTCGCCGTCGTACGTCCTGGTCTGGTTGGGCTTAAACTTCATCATGTATAATGTCTTATTATTCCCAGGGCTAGAGCAAACTGGGTAATAAAATAAAACAAAATAAATCCAAAATTTACCCGGCGCTGACAGCAGCGTGCGTCCGATAGAGCAAGAGCGTCTTTAAATGGTGCCCAAAGCAAAACGTGCTGTCGGTTCATTCATCTTGAATCTTTGAGACGTCAGATTGCATGTGGCAGTATTTTGTGCCAACCTTTGTGATTTACTGCCGCTGTCACACGCGTGATTCAACAAAGTCGCTCACATCGATGCTGAGCTCCGTCTGAGCCGCTACCAGCTGACCTGGGAGCTGCGCAACAAGTTGCCTCCCACGTTACGCTCAACTCCATCTTCTTCATCCATCCATCATGAAAATGTCATGTGTGTTAAAGCTGCCAGCTGCACGCGACCACAGTTAGCTACATGGTACTTTATTACTGACAAAAATAAATAACACTTGGTGATGCGTTCAAGTGCGGCTCAACGTCTGTCTAAAACTAAATAAAAAGTTTAAGAAAAGTAACACTTTGGTTCTTTAGTTTTAAACATTTTCTCAGCATCCTTGATTTTTCCTGACAGTGAATGAACAATAAATTAATCGTTAAGTGTCTTTGTAAGCACCATTAACCGCAGGAATGTGAAGAACTGGTGTTTTGGATCTAGCACTTCGAAAGCTCGAGGACTCCCTCTTGTGGCGCAGGGCGGTATCTACCAATTAACGCTTTAAGTGCGCTTCTAATGATTTAAACGTCTTTTGTAATCTGGTCAAAATCAGAACCCATTTTTAGAGCTGATGGACATTATAGCTGGCAAAAGACAAATCTAGAGATTTGAAAGATTCAACAGGTAAAGCTTTCACACATAATTTTAAAAAGATCATTTCTAACCCCGATTTGCATCCTTTACACCACCAAGATAGATGCCTTCAACATGGTATGGAAACTTCTCATATCATACATGCATCCCTTCAACAATCAAACATTTGACTATTAATCAACAGAATTTATTTACAGAACATACAAGTATGCAGATAAACTGTTTCATAGTATTTTGACAGCAAGAAAACATCTCTTCAGCTTCCTAGGGAATTTACAGTGAACTGAATGTACACCAAATTTCAACACTGCAGAGTCAAAGACTTCACCAATCTGTGGAGTTTGATCTTTTACCAATCTAGCACATATTTAACATAACCCAGCATCTCCATTTTCTCTCGTGTTGCCAGACAACTGATGGCTCAAATGTAACCACTGCTTTGTTTAATATTTTCTATTGAGTTGAGTGGGTAAACCAGAGTATTGTTAATAGATTACATAAATGGGGGAAAGCAAGAGTAGTTAGTACAGCAAGAGCAAGAAAAAAAAAAATTGTAAAAAAAAAAACAACCCTGGATATGTCATAACACACACTGTATGAACTGAAAGTAAAAAGTCAATATGTATGGTACCCATCACACACACCATCCAGAGGCCAACAGTATATGCAAGACTATACAGAGTGACTGAAAGGACAGTTAAAGAGGCAGGCTCAGTTTGCTTTGTCATTTTTTTGTATTAAATGAAGCAGACATGACTTTAAAATGAAGCTGAGCAATGATGAATCAGCTTCAGCGAGTCTGGTGGAGACATATACACAGGATGAAACCATCCAGGGGGATGTTAACATAGAGTGGGCTAGTAGTAGTTAGCTGCTTTTATTAAACAAACAGCAACACAAAGAAACAAAGGTAAAAGAAATATAAAAATGTTATCAAACACATCGTCCATGTCCACTGTTCCACCTCCCCCAAACCCACGTACCCCAAAATATATGGGATGTAAGACCCTTTACTCCATCAGACAAGCAAGGTGAGTAGATCTAAACCTCTGCCCATGCATTTGAATAGTAGCAAGTTAGGACAAAGACAAGTCATTTTCTTTCACTTGTGTCTCTCCACCTGTTGGGGTGCTTTACACTTCATTTCTGTTTCCAGCATAGAGCCTGGTCCATTTCTTGGCTGTAGAGACAAACAAAAAACACTGGTATGAATATAAATCATACCATAGTTCAGCTCAGTTTTTCTACATTTCATTGTGCATGTCAACCTGTGGCATTGCAAATAATTTAAAGACAATATTTCATTTAATAAAAAAAAAAATACCCTCGCTAAAATATAAAGTGTGTCCTGAGAGGTTTTCATTGGACTTAATCTATGTTATATTCATATCCAATTATTGTTCCAACTGCTTTATAAGCATGCACATCTGGCAGAAACGCATCTCTCCTTCAAGCTTTTTTGGTCCAAATAATCCAACATACAACTTAACTTTAATGTATTTACTAAAAAGCTAAATTCACACAAACTGTCTAAAAACACTGCCTGGACAAACAGAAATAAACTGAATTTAACCAAGCAAACATAAAGCACCTTCCTTTGGAAAAAACACTGCAGTGATATGTTGGCCACAATGCATGTTGTATCGTGGCATGAGCTTAGTGAATTCAATGGATCCTGTAAATCCTGTAAATTGTTGAGGTGGCCTCAACAAAACATTGTAGTGCAACTATTTCTTTGGCGAGTGTATATTTACAAACTGTTTTACTGTAATCAAGGAGACTATGATATAAACAATTAAATCAAGATAAGTCAGGGAAAAAATTGTAATTACAGAAGTTTGAACAAAAATCGCTATAGCTGTTTTTACATGGATAATTCAGAATAAGGGCTCTTATTCACCAAACTTGGATGAAAAACAAGCACCAACTAGAAACCCCCTGCTGGGTCTCTTCACATCAGCATCTAAATAAACAAAACGGTCCGAAACAGACTGCAAAGACCACTTCCAACTGGTGCTTAGGATGTACAATCTGCGGCACGTCAAACAAAGATGATCGAACTTGAGTCATGATCATAAGATGGTCTTCAGTTTGGTTTTTTTAGTAATTGTGAAAGTGTTATTTTTGGAGTAATAAAAAATGGCCCTCGTTACTGCCACGTGCCTCTTCCTGCATTCATTTGCAGACTGAGACATCTCTAAGACAGATGGGACCCCAATTCTACAAGCTGAATCAGCCAACATACATGTAGGCATGAATGAATGAAGCAAACAAAGTCCAACAATGGTGATGGGGCAACACACTGAAAATATGTGACACAGGCTTATGTGGCCCCTAACAGTCCAATCAGACATCATCACCACAATCGGACAAGATTAATATGATCCAGCCTAATTAAGTATGCCAAGTACTTTTATCTTCCTTTAGTACATACTTCATGCATAGTGCTAAAGTGGCACAATATGATACACTGCCTCCAACTTTCTGTGGTTCTGCAGCTCCTGGTGTGTCACAAGTGATATGATGTAAATGCTGCCTAATGATAAATTATTGGTATTGATAATGGACATTCCTGCTTCTAGTAGTCAATCAGCCCACAAAATTGATCAGTTTTTTATTTTTTTTTTAAAATGTGCATAATTTTTTAGGTTAATAGACTCTAAAATCCATAGAAGCAGTTACAAATTGAGCGCAACATCAGACTAGATCCCCACTCTCACCTGTTTCTATGGCTTCAACTTCACTGGACTTCCACTTCTCTGCAACATCATTTGCTAGGGGATCGTCGGGATTAGGAGCACTTAGTAAAGCCTGGATAGAGAGCAGCACTGTACGGATCTGCAGAGCTGGTGACCATTTATCTGGGGAAAAAAAGAAAGAAAGAAAGAAAGACATGTATATAAACAAAACACAACAGAAGCTAAGACTTTTTTAAAGTGTTAGGGATCAATGAAGAGACAAAAATATAATGGAAAAACAGGCTAGTCTTTCAGGGGGAAAAACAATTCCTTGCTCTGTTCACAGACCAAACATCAAAGCTATATATACAACTCCCATTAAACACACCATAGATAGAACTTGTGCTAAGTGACTAAACAAACTGAAAATTTCTCACAGTTGTTATTTTTGGGACATCAAAAGGTAAAATGCCTTTTAAATAAAACAAAATTAAGAAACTCACAATCAGTGTGCCCAACAAGATCTGGATTACCTTTCAAAATATCCAGACATATTCTTCCAAGCTTGTCCACATTGGGATGATATATTTTGGTCATGAAACGTACTTTAGGAGCTGCCATTGGATATTCCTCTGGTAAAAAGAGTTCAAGTTTAAATGTGCCTCCTTCAAAAGGTGAGTCCTGAGGTCCAGAAATAACCACATGAAAGTAGCGGGCATTGCCTTCATCTGGTTCGGCCTTGATGCCTGGCACAGGCTCTGCAAGCAAGCGCTGGGTTTCCTGGTAAAAATAAAAAGAATAAATTAAATAAAATTGACTTATTTACAGGCTATTATGTTTAACAGTCATCTCCATCAGGGACTGCTGACACTTGAAGTAAAAGGTGTATTGGCAATTCAGAGCTGCAAACAAACCTGTGCCAAACTTTACAGCCAGCTGCAAACTGCAGTGACATTAAGAACTATTATTTTGTGACATGTAAATTAGACTTTTTCTAAAGTAAAGTTTTTTAATTAAATTCATGCTATAGAATTATAAGCAATTTTATCATTAAATCTTTTCACATCATTCATCCAGTGATAACTGTTAGTGTTTTCCTTCTAGGTTGGTCCTTATAATATATGCTGACACAAGTGGAAACTGCTGCAGTCACACAGCAGCAGCAGTGGGTAATTTGACAAATGATCAGTTGTTCAAGACTGAATACCATCCCTTCAATGGACTGATTAAATGACTACAACTATCAAAATGATGTATCTTTGTGAAATGTGTGACAAGTTTATTCTAATAATGGAGACGTTAACCACAAGGCAAACATGACTTGTCATTTGAACACACAGTGGAGGGTGTTTTTCCTTGCAATGGTGGCTCAGGGCTGCAAGTCTGAAGACTGTGCACTATGCAACTATCTTTTAGTGATAACACTGACTCAGTCTCCATGCCACGGAGACAAGTGCTTACTTTACTATCAAGTCACTACAGCAAAGCTACTCCCAGCTTCCAGTAACAGTAAAATAACTAGCAAATGGTGGGTAAATGATAAGGAATATGGTATGAATGAGGCAGCAAAAGCTAAATTTTAACTTGCTACTGCAAGTTAAGTAAGTTGTATTGTCTAACTAAACACTGTTCCTCAATTGTGTTAATATAACTCCCATTTCCTGTTTTATAAGATAATTTTGATAATGTTCATGAAACTAAAAAAACCTTAAATTCCAGTTTGGATGTTTGAAGTGTGAAACAATAAAAGCTATGTGTAAAAATTATCAACAAATAAAACTGGCAAAGACCAACCATTCTTGTTTTTGACACTCTTCCTCAATGCGACTGGGAGGGAGATTCCTGAAATGTTTCAGATAACCCACAGACAAAACCATGCAGTGAAAACACAGACAGGAGAGGGGCTCCCAGTCCCAGTCACACGCTCTGAGGGCTCAAGGGCTCGGCCCACCAAGTACTGTTATTCCCAGCCATCCCACCTTTTCCCACCGACTCCACGCGGTGGTCTGCTTTCTCCTGCTTACACCTGTAAAACCTGCAACCTACTCAAGCTGTTATTCATTAAAATTTACTAAAATAGTTATACTGCTGAAAACATGCAACCTTAAATCTGACAAGTTTGCTGGAAACCAGACTCTGTCTATTATTGTTTAACAAAAAGTAAAAAGAAGAATCAACTAACAGTTGAATTGCAAATACAAAAAATATCCTTTTTCTTCAGTTTTGACCAACATGAACAAGATTGAGATTAAGTGTTAGCTGGAGGGATAATGCAACACATCACCCTGTGTCTGTGGGAACATCTAACATTTGATGAGCCAAAACAGTTCATTGGATAATTCTGCAACCAGGCAGCAAAATATCAAAATGGTTTGCTGCATCTGCTCTCACCAAGACAACTCTAGATTAAAATCTGATGAGGGCTGCTGCTTTGAGAAACTAAGATTGCAGATTAAACTGGCATTTTCAAATTTTCCTGGTTGAAACTATTTGGTTTCACAAAAGCAGTGGAACATAAGCTTCCACTGAGATTTATTCTGTGTGCCACGTTTAAGTGTTGCACAGTGATTAGATAAACATGTACATTTTGCATACACAGACACATACGCATGCCCACTCAGACAGGTTACACACCATAGCTTTTTCAGACAATCCCCTGCATGTGTGTTTGAGTGCTACTAATTTGCATGGGTTGGGATATGCTAACTTTGCAAACATCTGGATCTACAGATGCAACTTCACACTGAAAAAGCTATGCATTGGCCATTCAATAGATGTCTGTATTGGACAGTGATTTTTACATAAGGGCAAATTGTTAAATGCAGTAGAAGATAATGAACCGCTAAGTAAACTCATCATTTGCCAATCCATGTATTATTTGCTCAATGTGAACATTGACAAATCAGTATCAAGCCATTTTTCAGGCTTATTATTGTAGTTGTGTTTCTGTTTTTGTGTATAATGGGTTTAACTCTTACAAGCCTCCTTTATTATCTGCTGCTCACTTCAAATCATGTAGGAAGAATGCATTATTTTCCATTCACATTTTTTTCAAGACAGGCTTCAGCATGCATCTAGTAAGATTACTTACACCTGACTTAACTTAGTCACTCCTCATTTTGCATAACATCAATTAAACCAGAATGTGCTGACAAGGCTTGGTTAAGCCACGCTTCCCTTCCTTATCCTAGATTACTGAATTTTATATTTGTAAAATGTTCTTTTGTAACGTTTTGTTGTTTGAAACTGCTTGTTTTCTGTGGGCTTCTATGATTCCTCCATCAGTCCAAACTGTTTGCTGGTTGGATGTTAGCATGACTGATTGTCTACCTCTCTTTGCTAGTTTTTCACACAATAAAGCAGGTTTTCTTTGGCAGATTGATAAACTTTCCATTCTTTAATTAATCATGACACAGCAATGTGCCAAGTGAGAATAATCATTTGAGAAACACACAAAAAACATAATACAAGACAGTATTTTGATATTAGTATTGTACATTTCCCCTTAAGAAAGTGTCTTACACGAGAGAGATATGATTGTAATTGAAGATTGAGTGATGCCAAAAATAGACAAATCCTCTATAAAGAAGAAAAATGGACTGACATCTAGCAAACCCTTCGAAAAACAATGTATGAGAAGTCGTTCGAGACAAGGGATTTCTCTGGAAATTATCTTAAGGATGTGGAGTAAACATTTACTTACTCTTAGATTAGACAGCTAATAGTTGGTATACCATTGTCATGTCAGGGGCCATGCGACAAAGGTCTACACTGCAAGTGACTTCTAAAAAGGTGCTGATCATTTTATCCACCTTATTATACTTGTACATTTGGCCTGTGCGTACAGTTTTTTTTTTTTTTACTCCTAACAACTACTGAGAAATAAACAGCAAACTGAAATATTGTACAAAATAGTTTGAGGCATCTAATTATAAGTTCATGTACTGCAAAAATACTAGATATCAGAGTTGCATGCGGGTAGACGTTAGCTTAAATGTTTCTATATTATTATTCAAAATCAAAGCTAAAAAAAAAAACTTGGTTAAGGTTAGCAGTTAGCCGGGTAGCACAGTCAAAAGCAACTTTCTAAAAACGTCTCGTCTTCAAATGCACATTTAAAAAATAAGCCGAAAGCACAACACACGTATCCGTATCTTTCCAGTTGAGTGATGTATTTTTAACATAACGTTTCTCGGCGTATCTGGGTACTGGAAAGAAGCGGAAGTTACTTCACTAAACTAACGTTAGCCAGCTGGATGCTAACGTTAGCACACAAAACTGTTCACCGGTCATACTGGGGGAGTATGAAGGGTTTAAACCAGGAACGCTGAGTTTATAAGACTTAGAGAAAAGCTGTGTTGCTGCTATATTTATCTATATATAGATAGATATATAAACATGATTACCTTAATGATCCTGCGGGGCAGTCCTGCCATCTTGTCTTAAATGCGGGCTTAGCTGTTGATGCCTTCTCTCTAACGTTGGCATTGACAGCAAACACACGTCTTCCGGGTTCCCTACGTCATAAAAGTGGATTGAGGGGGGCGAGATGGGCACGAACCCATTATTATTATTATTATTATTATTATTATTATTATTATTATTATTATTATTATTATTATTATTATTATTATTA
>JBAMHW010000010.1:27455175-27472646 GCA_037177495.1 Rhadinocentrus ornatus | reverse complement strand
TTGACATTAGTTTAACAAGTCACATTTTATATATATATATATATATATATATATATATATATATATATATATATATTATAAAATTGGCCAACATTTTGGTTTATATTGCGATGTTTTAATTGGTTTCTTTTGAGTTGTTTCAGTGGCTCCAGTCCCTTGGCTTGGGAACCAGCAGGTGGCCGCGGGGAGGAGCCAACTAATTGGACCAGACTACACACCAGCATCAACAGGGGTAGGGAATTGGGTTTTCCTTTGTCAGCTTAGTTAGGTTTTTGTGTGTTACCCCCTTGTCTTTTTGTTTAGACTAATCAGCCACTATATAAGCCTACCATTGCGTTTCAGTTGTTGATTAGTTTGTTTAATTTGTTTGTTTGGTTTGCTGGAGTTATTTTTGCCACAAGTTATTTAAGGAGAGTTTTGCTATGTTGACCTCTTTTATGGGCCTGATTACTCCTTTATTTTGTAAATTGCTTTGGATTACTTTTTTGGGTTAAAATAAAAAAAAACTTTTTTGAACTTTAAGTCTGTGTCCTTCGCTGCTCAGTCCATCACACTTGGAAAGGCTCATCAAGTTCTATGCAACCTTAACAAAGAACGTGATGAGCAGTTCAGTTAATCTGCATCAGGTGTGCTAAAACACGCAGGATTGTGGTCTCTGCGCACCAGGATTGAGAAACACTGGTTTAGAGGGGTGACATTTGTTATCACTGATGTTATTATTACAATCACTATAACATATATTTCCAGGTGGACTCACCACTCTTACGTATCCTCTCTTCTAAAACTTCTGTGTGTACACTTGGCATCTTTTTGCTGAAAACCTGGGCTGAACGCAGAAACATGGCCTCAACAGCCGAACCCTTCAGCAGGGCGATCTGATCTTCATGGTCCAGAGACAAAAAGCCTGCAGTAGGACCTCTGATTACAACAAGAAATGAGGCTGCTCACATGTTTAATTCCACTTCCAGTGAGGGCTGTGCTATTGTTTAGGCTAGATAAAACTTTACAGTGTCTCTTAAAGCAAACTGCTGAGTCATACCTGGAATATTTTTTGTAAACTCAACCAATACTTGAACTTGACTTGTTGCAATTTCTGTCAAGAGGAGAAAATTTTCTTCTTTGCTATACTGGTCTTGTAGCTGGAGAAAGAAGCAAGCAACAAGAAAATCAATGAAAATGATTAAAATAAGTAATTTTTTTTGAGAGAAAACAGATCAAACTGCAAAAACTCCACCAATTTAAAAGCAAAAGAAAAAAATCCTCAACATGTAATGATTCAAACTTTGTTCCAGCTAAGCGTTAGATGTTAGCTCCAATTAACTGCAAGTGTTCATTCTGTGTCAATAGCTCAGTACTGGGTTAAAAAAGGAAAAGAAAATACCAGTTTTTTGGCTACATCTTGAGGAAGTTGATGTCTGTTGTAAGCTTCTACAATTAGCCTCATCAGTGTCTGCTGCTCTTCTGTGATTTCCACTTTTTCCTGGATATAAAAGGAGATTCAAATCAGTACAAAATTTAAGTGATGATAGAATGTGTCTCACAGTTTGATGCGGCTTGTTTACCTTTGACAGTTTGGTGGTTGAGGTGACTTGTTTGTTGTCCGCGCTGTCTGCCCCCTCTGTCTCATTTGCTGTCGACCGTCCTGGGGAGGCCTTGGTGTTCTTGCGCAGCCTTTTGGATTTACACTGGATCTCTGTCAGCAGGCCTGTCGGCATCAAAGAAGGCTTCAGTGTCTGTTAAATACCTCACAGGCCTAAAAACCAGCAGCAGTTTTGAAAAGAAATCAAAATCTCTATTTAAATCTTTATTGTACCTTTGTTATCCTGTGTGATTGATATTTTCCCACAACATACACTTGAACCTGCACAATGTTGAATATGTGACTTAGTATTTCCAAGATGTATACAGTACAACAAATCCTTGGATCTTTTAATCACATTTTCCTTCATAACAAAACAGTATCTTCATTCACCCTGTTTTACATTTTTCCAGCTGATGCACATATATTAAGTAAATAGTCCAATGATTTTGACTTGAAAGAACAATAAAAAGCAATAAAAAATTTTTTTTAAAAATCAGCCTCTGTTAAAATGCTTCTTTTTCATATTATTCAACCTGTTGAGCTCTAGTTGCAGCAGTAGATAGTATCTCCGGTGCCTTCCACCCTGCAATATTCATCACAGCTCCCTGCACTATTTATGAGCAACAGGAGTGCAGTTTGTCCTCCCTCTCTTTTATCCTGGCAGCTTTTAATAGACCCCATAACTATCTTCAAAGTACATGATCACATTTACAGGCTTTGTTCCCACACTCCACACACGTCTGTATTTGAGAGGGAGATGGTGGTGTTGGTTGAGTTCATGCAAAAATCCATCTAGATAATTCTTTCCAACAACAATATTCACATTGAAAGTGTTAACTTTTATCTGAGTTGAGCTTTTTTTTTTTTTTTTTTTTAATTCTATTTCTGGGAAAGGTAACAAAAGCTGGACCTTTTGTGTTGTGTGGCATTAGTGACATACAATCTCCCAATTCAGTTCAATAGAGCTTGTCAGAATTGAGAATGAGGGCTTACCTCTGACAGCTACTTAAAATTCTACTTTACAGACACTGTTTACTTGCTGATGGTGCATATTTCCTTCGAACATGTGCAAAAGTTCCTAATTTCCAGCTGTGATGATGATTACTAACTATTTCATCGTCATCTGAGACAGGATGATCGTCAACAAGCAGCAATACTCACACTCTGCCAGCATACCCATCTCCTTGCACTTTCTCAGCCGACACTCCTGGCACTTCCTGCGCATGTACATGTCCATCTCACAGTTTCCACCACTCTTGCATTTGTACACAGCATTTTTTGTGATGCTTCTTCTAAAGAAACCTGAATATGGGAAGGACATGCCATAAACATGAGCTAAGTATGGAAAACACCATTTAAAATCAATACATTTTACACTATATCACACTAATAGAACTTCAGACAAGTGGATATGAATTTGCTCCAGTAACTATTTGATTGTTTTACTGTCTAAATTTCTGCACTGCAGTGTCTTGCTATTGTTTTGTGTGACAAATGTCAGGTATGTTACTATTTTAAGATTTTTCAAGAGTTCAAGATTTTCTTTTTGGTCACATTTGGTCACAACAGGTAGTGATTTGTGCATCCTTACGTATTAAATACATGTTATACTACACACAGAAATATTTACCATTTATATATTGAGTCCACTTTTTATCAGTGGAAAAGGTTTTTTAAATAAACTAACAATAACTACAACTATCTTCAGAGAGAGTACTTTATCGACCAGGTACAGCAATACAATGCTGCTTTTATGAGCAGCAGCAATGCTTCTAGTAATTTTGCAAGAGTTCTTATACTTTTTAGTCTTTGTTTTGTAATTTGTAAATTGAAAATTATTGAAGATTAGTACCACCAAGTTGCCCATCCTCTGCCAGTCTCCGATGGACAGATCAGTTTGCTTTGAATCCATCTACTGAGGTGGCAGGATCAGAGCCAGAAAAGTCTGGCTCTTGACTGGCAATTTCTATGGAGCCCCTAAAAGTGATTGTGTAAAACAGTGTTTTTCTCAATTCAGGTCCTCAGGATCCACTGCCCGGCCCCTGCATTTCTTAGACATGTTCCTACATCAACAGACCCGATTTTGATCAATAAACTTCCTCATCAAGTTATTTGCAAGCCTGTTAGGTGTGCTAAAGTGGGGTCACCTCAAAAACATGAAGGGCAGTGGGTTCTGAGGACCAGAAATGGGACACACTAAAGAATAATTTTGCACATGTTGTTAAACACAATGGACAAAACTGCACAGTCGTTACCACAATTTAATTGGTAAAACAGTGTGTTCAGTCAGAGGCTTCTTCAGCTCTACTGCAACGAAATAGGCTAATTCCTGCCCAAAGCAATAACCCAGGGATCCCAAACTCTGGTCCTCGAGGGCTAGTTTTCTGCAGGTATTGGATGTTTCCCCACTGCAACACCTGATTAAAATGAAATGGATCCCTAACAGTTTGCTTTGTACAAATCTGTTAATGACCCAATCATATGAATCATGTGCGTAGCTGCAGGGACACATCCAAAACCTGCAGGATACCAACCCTCGAGGACCAGAGTTGGTGATCCCTGCAATTACCCAATGCAATCATTGTTTATATAGTAACCATCTTTTTTTTTTAATTACAGCAATATAATTATCATTTAAATTTGAATTGAATATTATGCAATTAAAATCAATTATATTGCAACCATTATGTATAACTAACAAGTTGTTAGCATAAAGGAACAGTTTAGGATGATGTTGCAAAAGTACTATCCAGCCCTGTTAAACCATCCAGCAACAGGGAAAATGCACTTAGAAAAACTTGTTGGGGACTTATGATGGGATCCTGAATTCCTAAGCCCCTTACTCCAACCTTAACCCAACCCCTAACCTCTATCCTCTTTGACAGTTGAGCAGTTTGATCCACACTATGTAGTTGAACTCTGCAAACACAGCAACACACAGAATAACTGTGGACCTGTTACCAGACATTCTGACATCATTAAGCACAATGAGATGCATTAGTGTGACTGAGCTCAGGTTGCTCGTGCATTGTGCAGCAGAAAGCTGAGAAGGAATCCAATCTGGAAGCAGTACCAGGTAGACCTGAGCCTATTCTTAGTCAAATAGCAGCAAAGGGCACCTGCCACACTCCTGGCATTGTCCATCAAGGTAGTGTGGAATTACTCTCATATCCATTCACCCTGCTGTTTGACAGGAATTCCACTAAATTTACAGTGTCATAAAAACACAGGGAGGGGCTGCTGAAGGCCACGACTTTGCTTTCACTCAGTTAATAATTTGTAAACATAGAAAGAACTGTAAAGTGCTCCTTGATACGGCAGTATTACTTTATTTAGTAGTTTTTGTCTTCTTACAATCAGCTCCAGAAAGTGACAGTTCAACATGGCTGTATGTTGTATATTTCATTGATTTACTGCTTTCCTTTGGCAAGTAATTAACATGAAATTAATAGAAATTTGTACATGGTGTACATCAAGTAGTTGTAAACTGCTGTTACAAAATCAGCACCCAGATAAGGAATTGGGTGCAGCATCAGAACGTAAAAGAACATCACCTCCCTTGTGAGGAAAATCTGCGGCTCAGTGAGAATAAGCACAACTGTCTGAACACACTGGACTTCCTGCTGTTATAGAGCTCAGTAACTTGTAATTGCCTGATGTTTAAATCTTATTCATCAACAGCTGTTTGGGTTAGAGAAAAAACCCCATCCTCTTTGTTACTGGCCCGTAAAGGCCCACAACTAGAGACAATAAAAGTTTAGTATGCAGGGCAGATGTCATTCAGCTTCTGAGTATACATATTCTATGTACTGCATGGAAATGCACTTTAAACTGTACAAACTGCCTGGTATTCATGAAAAGCATAATCAATGCACGCAGAACTCGGAAATTTGCATTTTGTCCGAGGAGCTGATTGTTAGTACAGTTTTTGATTGGATGCAGCTTTTATTGAGGAAATCCTTCAAAACTCTTCACTTAACAATTGAAAGGAGCTGTTGCAGATTTTATCTTTTAATTTTTCTTTTTACTTGGAATCTTAATATCTTTGGATAACTTGGACTTGTAGCCTTGAACTTTGAGAGGTAGACCATAAAAATAACTTAGATTAATCAATTACATAACTTCTGCAGACCCATCAGCTTCACCTGTCATTAAACTCCACATGAAAGAGCAAAAACCTCTGAGCTACTGTATGTCCACTGCTCTGTCCACTCACCTTTACATCCTTCACAGGTGAGAGCGTTATAGTGGTATCCTGAAGCCTTGTCTCCACACACAACACACAACTCCTCCCCTTTGACTCTTCCAGCTTGCGACATATGTCGGGCCCTCTTGCACACAGCTGGCACAGCAGAGGACCCCCCCTCCATTTCAGTCTCGTAGCTGCCTTCCAGAGGGCCTTTCCTCAGTTCATATATGCCTGTGTGTAAGTACCATTCGTCTCCACTGTACTGAGGGTAATAGTTCTGAGTGGAGTAGTACGGAGTGGAGGACATGTTCGGCTCCATAGACGGATACTGCATGCTGGGATAGCTTGTGAAGTGTGAGATGTCAGGGTCATGCAGAAGAGGGCTTCCTTGATCTGCCAAAATATCTAAAAAAAAAAGGAGGGAAGGATTATAAAACAGCAGAAAACTGTATAGATCACAAAGACATCCAATAACAGTAAATGAACCACACTTAGACAGAGCCCGTTAACCTTGAATAGTTTCTACAAAGCTTTTTACATCATGTTACTCATTCACAAACACATTCATACAGTTTTTTTATTGTATGCAGCACCTTTTCTCTGCCATACTGTAAACTGATGGGTGCATTGGTGGAAATGTAGTGCTCATTGTCTTGCCTGACGATGCTTGGACACATGGAGAGGGTTGAGAAGGGGCAACTGTTGGCTGAATTACTTAAGCACATAACCCCTAAGGCTTTTTAAAATAATTAATTTCTTGGAACTGATGCATCCTGTCAAGATTTATATGCCCTTTGAAAATAAGGACTGTCTTTACTCCAGACCTAAAACATCTACTGAATGATCTAAATAATGCTGTCCTACTGAGCAGCACAGTCTAACTCCACTATGTGTAATAGTTTAATTAATCTAACACAAGAAAGGCTCAAAACTTGTAGAAGTATTCCACTTCCCGATCATTATATTCCTCTGTCTACCTGCCTGCATTCTGGATTATGTGAAACTGTCACAAATGTTTATTGCAGAACTACAGCATGCTCAAAAGAGCTTAAAAGGATGTAGGAGGGGTGTGAAGGTGGTTTTACGTGTCAGATTGGAGGACAACTGAGTTTAAGCCTATCCAACACATGTCCAAAGACTTATTTTTTCTAAAGACATTTTAGTTAACTGCAGCTGTGGTTGATCAGGGTTAGGTGAATAAAGATCATTAGGTTAGTTTTTGATTGGTTCATGGATTGGCTTTGGGAATATATGAGCATGGGTACATTTTGGGAACATAAATACAAAAACACCTGTTACATTTTCCTGTTAGCATTTGTTGTAAATTGGCAGGTTGTTTGGTAACTGTGATTACTAACAAGATGACGCATTTGATGTGTATTTTGATGTGTATGGTGTATTTTTATTTATTTTTTTGGCTCAAAGCTCCATAACAATAGCAAGCATAGTCTTAAACTGAAATAAACTTACAGATACAGCATAAACTGACCCTAAAACACTGATTTAAAATAAAAAAAGTGGAAAGTTTTCTAAAATGCATCAAAAACTTACATCTGTGATTTCTTAACTCATTTAAATTTAACGTAACATTCACTAGTATAACAAATATGAATATTTTAAATAGTTTCACTGACCAATTTAATTGAAATTAGAAAAATAAATTGAATTTTCACACGGCAGCTGTGTTGGCTGCTTGATCTCTCATGTTGTTTAACTGCTAATATCCAGCATTATTAGACTGGGAGCAAATAACACAGATTGCTTATCAGATCCTACTTTTAGCTGAAAAAGGCTGCCAAACATGGCTGTAAATAAACACACTAAGCAAAATGAATGCAGTGCTGCTGAAGAACTATAAAAGTCTGGAGAAAGAAGCAATACAAGAACTTTATATAAATGAGAGGAACTACAGGATCTGGTGCTATATTGTGTGTTCATTGTAATTGTGTGGGATGCAAGAGGGCTCTCATGTGGTCCTGATTTCAAGATTACTCTTTAATACAGCTTAACTGACCTAGATCCTTTAATTGAACATAACTGATGGAGCTTAAATGACAAAATAAGTAAAATACCAGGATGAAAATGACAAATAGTTACCATTTGCTGTATATGACATCTTATAACCTTAAAGCTTCAACTTTTGCAGAACCTAGTTAAAATAAAGACAGGCTTTGGAGTAATAAGCAGCCCACACAACATACATTATTATACCGTAAATGATTAACAGCTTGCTTGCACAGACCACACCGTGTCTTTTAAGATGGCATGAAAGACTCTAATGCACAGGTTTACACATTTCAATCTAAGCTGAACATAGGTATGTTAACACCTTTAATCTGTTTCATCATAATTGGTTTCCAGAGTAAGTGTGCGGCATAATCATCCTCTAAAAACATCTGATTAGAGATGACTTTGACAAAAAATCATCTTTCAGCTTTACTGCGATCTTGTCAAGTCAAACACTAACCTCTTGAAGACTGTGTCTGGACCATGGCCATCTCCATGTGACCAGACACACAGCCTATCCTAAGACTTTTCTCTCTTATCCCCACAGTCCTCCCGTAGTTTGAAGCTCACTCCTTTGTGTGAAAAATCATCTCCCATATATTTCTTCTGATTGAAAAGCCTTCCGCAAAAAATAACAGCCGCCGTTTGCCACTTGCTTCAGAAATCCCAAGGGGAGCAAAGGTTGCCATGGCTACTTATTAACCACATTGTCACATTTCTTCACATCATTACAGGTAGCTGGCTGTTGCATGACGTCATTCCCAGGTTTGGGTAGAAACAGACTGCTACCGTGTGGTGGCAAGGTATGACGTGAACTGGCTCATGTACAAATGACAACTACCTACTTGTTTGTTCTCATCTTCCAGATGTTGTGATGTTGAAATAGTTCTTGCTTGACTTCCTGTTAGAAACATTTAATTTCTATTGCTTAATCAAACTTGTAAATGTAGAATCACCACTTAGAGAGACTTGAACTAGTCATAATTATTATAACTTTGCATTTTAATTCCTTTCTTGCTTACTTACTGGTTTTCTTTAATGTTTTTAGAGTGGCAACACAATAGACATGTTTGGAGGTGTACTGAGCTTAAACACCCAGCCTCAAAACAATTTAGAATCCTAGTTGTATGTTAGCAAATCTCCTTTAAAGAAATGTGTATATAGATTCAGTATAGCATTCAGTTGCACATTTCTTAGGTCCATCTCAGCACAAGATATAAACTGTAAACAACAGTAAAAAAGAAATCTTACATGTGGGGAAGTATCTATAGAACATATATCTGCAAAACATTTGCAAGTTAATGCCGTCTCTGTGGCTGCATATTAGTATTACGATGTTAGCATTTGGCTTTTTAAGAATTCTTCTGTTATCAAATTATCTGGCTTCTTTAAAAAGTATTTAAACATTTCAGTTGCATGCCTTTGATAAGTGCCTCGTGTCTGTTTTTGCATGAAATATGGAGCTAAAGACTTTATGTTTTCATAAGATGCAATGATCAAAGAAGTAAATCTAGTAAACTAAACTGCAAAAACAAATAAAATAAAAAAAAGAAGAAGAAAACACACATTAAGGATCATGTTTTCTGCAGCATTGCATTTTTCCTTCCCTACTTTATGTTACACTTATTTCCCCCTAAGAAGTCAAATTTCATATATTTATATGTTATTTTTTTGGGGAAATCAGCTAATATGAATTAATGTATGTGTCATGCCTGCTCCTCCTCCACCAGTACGTTCATCTTCACCTGCCTACTGATTACAGGTCCTAAGACTACACTATCCAGGCTCCTCTGTTCCCATCTTATCAGACTTCACCTGTGTCTTCCCTTCATCAGCCTAACGAGTCACACCTAATCACCCCTCTACTTAGGCCTCCAGTACACCCCAGACTATTGTTTAGTCTTGTTGTTACTTTCACTGGATAAGCTGTATTAAAACCTTTCACATTGATACCTGTTTGCGTCTGCCTTTCAGCCGATCCAATCTTACAGTATGAAGTAACAGTGAATTAACATTCATTCATTTGATAAGTTTAAAGTAATCACATAAATCTACAGTGATCAAGAGCTCATGGTGAGTAACAGGAGTTCATTATATTCATATGATTTTCATCAATTCCTGCATTAGTCATGCGTTAACTAAGGGTGACTTAAGAATCTGATTTACACCCACTCTGCCTTGGTTATAGATTGACCTTGCTTTCCTGAACAGCCAAGCACACTTACCAAAGAAGTGGGTGCTCTCTGAGATGGAGTATTCATCGTTGGGTGGGATTTGAAGCGGTCCCACCACATTGATGTCAGGGCCCACCCACTCATTCATTCAGGAAGGTTTACTGTCACCAACTCAGAAAACGCAAGCTTGGCACGGCCAGCAAAACTGCAGCAAGTCTTTTATTTTTGTACTCTGTAAAAAAGAAAACTGATCTTAGGGACCTAAATGAAGTTCCGCTAAATGCAGATTCTGGACAATAATTCATTAAACATCAACACACCTGAGAGGTCCCCTGTAGTACAAAGGAATGAAATGTTCAGATGCTACCTGCAAGAAAGAAGTTGATGGTCAGGTCTCTACAAAGCCTCAGGAAAAACATGGAAAGGAGATTGTCCATTTCTATTCTGTCAGGACATTTATTAAATATACAAGATCTGTATTGTCACCCTTCATTGAATTTAGCACATGCAAGCCTTTAGAGTTAGTAAGTATTTACAGCTTATTAATTAATAACAGTAAAACCTGAGCTGTAGATGAGAAGTGTCGTTCAACAAACTAACTCTTCAGTGTATTTGCCTGTCAAGGCTACAAATTAGTCACATGTGACTCGTCACTTTTATGGACTGCACTGCCACATTTTTAATTAACTTGGTGTAATTTCCCCTGAGATCTAAAAGTAGCCCACAAAGATTCATAAACCTTCAGCCCACATAACAAGCACACCTACCTTTCCAAACCAGCAGCACGCTGAGGGCTCATAAGAAGTCGACATCTCGATATCAAAGCTCTTACCTTTCCTTGGTCACTTGATGTTGAATTCCCTTCCTCCAACTTTTAATTCCTTTTGCCTTTTTTCCCTGTCATCCAGCCTGTGAGTTAAAGCTCCATTAATATTAGCTGATGAACATTTGGCTGCTTGTGTCTGTACTCCAGCGCGAGCATATGTGACCAGTTGAGGTCAAGGAGAAATGGATGGTGGTTATTAATTAAACTGTCCATTCCTGTCCATGTCAACCCACCACTCCAAACTACCCCCCACCCCTTTATCCCGACGTGACAACAGGCTGCCTGAAGAATTCCCACCCACATACACAAACATCACACTCACAGGGAACATCATACACCAGTCATTAGTGTAACACAAACAGAAAGCTGAGCAGATGTGTTACCTACTCATATTAATCTTTGAATTAAAAACAGCATTGTGGTATATTTTCTGAGTATTACATGTTTTTTGGCTACTCTTTATTGAATCCTAATCTTTTTAAGAAAAGATTTGGGTTTTTGAGAAAAATCTCTTAAAGCCGACTTGCGTGCCAATCACATGTCCTTGAACTTAGCCAAGCCATATTATGATGTCACTGTAATGTGCGGTAACAATATTCCCCAAATCAGATTTCTTTACATTGGCACATTTAGGCCTTGGTGTATCCATCTTTTTTTTGTAATTCAAAATGAACACATACAGGAAATCATAATCTCTTTGTCATTATAATCCTTAATTTGCCCAACAAAAAGGAATAGTTTAATCATTGATGGATTGTTGTTCCATCCAAAGAGGCCCTTCTGAGTCAACAGACATTCTCTGAATAAACAGAACCTTTGCCATTGGTTGCTGTTTGTGGACTATCTGGTTTGTGTTAGAGAGCATGTATGAATGAGGTGACACAGCTCTGGTGAACATGCTTATGTTACGTGTAGTTGCAGGACTGTAGAGCAGACATCAGATGTTGGTTTGTCTTTCCTCTCACTTTCATGTTCTCTTACTAAATCCAAATGCGCCGTGCTGTGACACACTCATGAAATAAACTGACACACTGTAGAAAGAGTAACGCAACACAAAACATACTCTGCAGAACTTTAGAGTACTACGAGGACAACTGGGCAAAGTCCATAACCTTGAAATCTCTTATCACCATCTGAAAGGGAAAAATCGTTAGACTTTTCAAAGCCAAATCACACAAAGCTTGTTCAAGTGTTTTCAAGTGGAATTAGCTTGTACAAGAATGTGATGTTGGCAAGGAATATCCTGTCCAGTAATTATAGTGCGGGTGGACAAAAACAGATAAGACAAAGGATGTTTATAGTGTGATGGGAAACAGACCCATCTTTGAAATATTTAAAATAGCTCATGTGACCACACTAACATAAACAACCACTTTGGAAATTTAGCAGAGAAATAAAAGCAAATTAAAGCTGTCAATGCTGTTTCTGGTTCTTCACACCTCTAAGTACAAAGCTTTGCATCGCAGCCAGGGGGAAGTCTGCTGTTCATGAAGGCATCTTTCCCTCTTTTTAGATGTTTCTCAAAGGATTCACACATCACTTCCTCGTTCAAGGTCAAACATATAGAAATTCATCAGGCTGCCACAGATGCATCATCACAGGAAAACTAAAAAGCTAAGTAGTTCAGTGTGACTAGTTTGTCTGGCTCAGAATTCTATATAAAAAAATGAAATAAAATAAATATTTTGTGATAAAAAAAAAAGGATAAAAAACATTGGATAAGTTTGTTACCTGATAATGGCAAAAAATATAGACAAGACTGAAAAGTATTTAGAAAAATGACTGAAATCCTGCTAGGTTTACAGAATAGGTCAGCAAGGTGTTAAGTCAGTTGTGATATGTAGTTGAAAAGTGTCACGTTTAAGAGCAAAACTTGAACTTTGCTGCTACATTCAGGTGCAAATCTTAGCAATTTAACATTACAAAAAGTTTTAAGCTTAGATTAAATCTAATTTTGATCTTATTTAGCCGTTTGCATGATTTAATTGAAGTATGACGACAAATTTCAAGGGTTTTCAAGCTCAAGGAAACCCTTGTATATTTATTTTCACTAAAGTTCAAAATAAACTTTGGTTTTAATGGTGTCCTTTCCACCCTTCTCTCAGGCCCGCTGTCTCTGGTTCTCACTCCATTACTCAAACTTTTGGTTTTAAGAAGTCTTTTAACAGTTATTGGACAAACTGCCACTAATAAGGTTAAAATTTTTGTTTCTACTTTTTGAGATAAATGGTAACAACTTAAATGTTCCATCTTAGGTCAAAGTGCTCATCTACAATAATTTGGTTCATGATCAAATATCTGCAAAACAAACGTCAGAAGACAGCATATCTGTGTTCCCCACATCCTATATTCTCAAAGTCTGTATAACCAGTCAGTAAGTACAGCCTGCCAGAAATGGTTGTTGAACTGTGGTGTTAGATTTCCTTTAGTTGACTCACCAGGGACCATGAAGTGTTGAACAAAAACAGACATGTCACACAGTGATCCAGAACCATAAAGGTGTTTATATAGTCTCAGTTTTTAAACAATTTAAGGACTATATAGAAATGTAGTTTATTACACGTCTTGTGTGTTCATGTGCAAATCAAATCAATGTTCTCTCTCAAACAAAAATTAATAACTGTACAAAACCCTTTCTCTTCTAAAGCAGTAAAAATAAATAGTGAGTGCAAATTTCCCAGGTTCCTTTGTGATCAAATTGAAAAAACAAATTTATTTTGAGAAACCAACTGGCTCTCTATATCTCGAACACTAATAAAATATAAGGAAGCCAAACACCTCCAGGGAGAGATTCACTAAACATACTGACATTAAGCTCAACCTAGAGCTCTGTATATGAAACGCTGATGTAGGAATGCATCACAAACAGATGATGAACTAAGACCTGTATAGACATGGACAGCAAGCAAAGCAGTGACAGAGTGCAATCATTCAGCAACAGCTAATACATACGGTACGAGCAAGAAAACCAAAACAGACTCACTACATTAACACTGCGGCCTGCGGTAAGACCTTTCAATACATTCCAGTAGTACGTCTCTTTTCATGTTGCATAGCAGACACAAAACATTTTAAAAACTGTTCACATGGGTCAAGGTAAGCAACCATCAGCACATGTTGCAGGAAGTTGATATGTTTAATTCTTGTTTTTTAACATGGTGCTGGTTGAATGTTGATCAGCTGGCTTAAATGTACTAAGCATTAAGTACATGTCAGCATAAATTTACTTTATTAGTTAGTGATGATTTAATCTCTTGCAATGGGATCTACTAAAAATTATGTTTAATTTTAACAATTAGATGTTTTTAAAATCTAAATGTTTTTAATGGACGTCACTGTACATCACGGTTTAAAGATGTATTAATCAAAAACTGGGCAAAAATAATAAGCAGTCTTGAGTTACTTATTATAATGCTGTAGTCTCTCTTCCTTATCTTTGACTTTTTCACAGGAGTGAAATCAGATCTTCAGCTGTGTACCATGAAATTCCTATTTGCCCCCCGCATGCTGTCTCACTGGTAGCGGTCCTGGTAGTCTCCATTCCCACAATGTTCATCCTCTTCTTGCATAGTCACCCCTCTTTTCTTTTTCCAGCCCTGTTTTTGACCGGATGAATTGTCTGTTGTCCCATAAGTCTTTTTGGGAGCCAGGGCATTCTCGTTGTTGAGCTCTGACTCTTCAGCCAGCTCGTCCTCATCGATAATGCCGCATTTATCCTCGCTCAAGCTCTCAGGGGTGGCCCATTCCTGCTCCTCTCCTGAAGCAAAGATTGCGTAGAAGATGACCCCAGAGTAATGCACCATGGAGGCAATAATAAAGACATGCTGCCACTCCAGGCGAGTCTGTGGGGACATGAATAGAAGCAGGCTTACTCTTGTTTCTGCAATGTACCCACACAAAGGCAAATGTTTTATTCCTATTTCTTTGGCTGCACCTTTGAACAAGACCAAATCAGGCATGAAATATTAGTTTTATTGACCAATAAATTCCTAAAGAAATATTCTGCACAAAAATTAGTAAATGTCTGGATCAATGTTTTGGGATCATTACGACAGAGAAAGGCAGCCAACATCCAAAGAAGAGCTTTAAAATGTCCTTCAGGAAGCCTGGACAACTGTTCCTGAAAATGTATTAAAGAAACCACAAGAACTTTGTTACTGTCTTATTTATTATAATTTAATTTACATTAACACACAGTAGGCTTTAATAAATTGTTTCCTGTTTTCCTGACAATATATAAAGAAATTAAGGCTGTTTTAACACTTTTGCACAGTCCTGTATGTAGACATTTTTCAGAACACATGGTAATTATTTTTTACTTTACTGGAGTTCACCTTTCACCAATTAAAGCCCACACAAGGCAGGGGCGTCTGTGGATCTTGTTTCTGTATGCCTTAATCTTTATATTTGTGGTAACGATTTGACCACATAATCTGTTCTGTTGCCTGGAGCCTATGGGGTTTTCTCTTGATTCTTTGACCTTTTAGACACATTAACTGATGAAACGTCCCTTTATATCCAATCATGTTTCACCACTAATGCAGAAAACCATGGAAGGATTAAGCAGCATCATTTGACATGTTGTTGTGGCAACATTTGTTATATGTGTGTATGCTAAGACCTTCATTTCTTTTTGCAATAAGTGATGACAGAAGATTCTTTGAGCCTGTATACAAGAAATACTGAACTACTTTCCATTATTTCTACTCCCTGATATATCAATTTAATAAACCTCAAAAAGACAATTTGTCAGGTTTGAGGATTTATTTGGAAATAACAAATAATTCCTTCTGTAATGGCATACCTTGTGTTTAGTCAAAGCTCCAACAATTAAGGGGCACACCATTCCAGACAGCGTTCCCACTCCGTTTGAAATGCCCATCAGGATGCTGGCGTAGCAAGGAGCAATATCCAGATGATTGACATTAAAACCTGACAACACAGTACATATAAGGAAATCTGTTTAGTGTAAAATAAACACAACAACCCCATGGAGACACATATAGGGATAAAAGGTCCTATACTGGTTTTGGTCCTATCTCTCCAATAGGAGCATTTTTTGTGAACTTAGGACAGTACTCTTCCTCACTAAATTATGGTGTTCCCCAGGGGTCGAACTAGCACCTGTTCTTGGCAAGTCCGCAGTTAAAACACTGCAGGACTGTCTAATCAATGTACAGGCAAGGATGAATGCTAACTTTTTTAACTTAAATAAGACTAAAAATGAGATTTTGGTGTTCGGACAGAGTAGCCTCCTGTATTGAAATGTGTGTGTTTGGTCCTTTGTCCTCCTATTGCCATCCTCTTTTGAAAAATCTGGGGGTGATGGTTGACCCTGCATTTAAATTTGACAACACATTAGCACTGTTATCAAGGCTACCTCCTTTTAGCTAGGGACTCTTGCCAAAATCCAATCCTCAAATCCTTCTCGGGATGATTTTTTAAAGAGTAATCCATGTATTTGTAACTTCGTGTCTGGATTATTGGAATGCTTTGAATGTTAGGTTGCACCAGAGCTGCCTTCAGTATGGTGGCTGGGAAGAGCAAATCAATATTACATCGAGTGAAACACTTTTACACTTTCGCAAAATAAATTTACATCCACTGCAACATTTTACATTCTCGGGATGCACATTTACATTATAGAAACCATATTTTCATTTACAAAATAAAAGTATGATGCCAAAACACTTTACATTGATGTAAAACACTTCTACAAGTTTACTTAAACACTTTTACAAGTTCAGGAAACACAGATACAAAGATATGTTTCACCAAAATCTGTGACCCATCAGAATCTGTGACCGTAGGGAGCGATCGAATGGGGCCATCTAATTTAAATGAGTTGTTGCAGCCCTACACTCCGTCTAGAGCCTTGAGGTCAGCTGACCTGTTCGTGCTGGCTGTCCCTAAAACCAAGCTAAAAACCAGAGGTGATAGAGCCTTCTCTGTGGCAGTGCCCAGACTGTGAAACAGCCTCCCCCTGTCTCTCATTCTGTAGGTTATTTTAAGTCTAGACTGAAAACCCACCTCTTCTCCCTGGCCTTCAAATACTAGAAAAGTTGGAGTTTACCTTGGCTTGATAGTATGATTTTATTTCATTATGTTTATTTATGTTATTAGTATTTTGTGTATTTATTTACTAAAGTTGGTATTGTGAAGCACTTCAACTGTAGTTGTTTTAACGTGCCATATAAATAAATTTGAATTGAACTGAATTGTGAATTCTTGGTCCTTTGAAGCGCTTTATATGAACAGGATTTTGACCCATATACACACTGTATTATTTTGATTGCCTTGTCATGCAATAATCTTCAAAATACTGAGATGTGTCTCAGTAAAAGTTTGGCAGGGAGATACAGTGAGGAGAATAAGTATTTGAACACCCTGGTATTTTGCAAGTTCTCCCACTTAGAAACAATGAGGGGTCTGAAATTTTCATTGTAGGTGCATGTCCACTGTGAGAAACATAATCAAAAAAAATCTTGAAATCTTAATGTAGGATTTTTTATTAATTTATTTGTATGATACAGCTGCAAATAATAATAATAATAATAATAATCATATTTGGTACAGTAGCCTTTGTTTGCAGTTACAGAGGTCAAGCGTTTCCTGTAGTTTTTCACCAGGTTTGCACACACTGCAGGAGGGATTTCGGCCCACTCCTCCACACAGATCTCCTCTAGATCAGTC